>OY728130.1:918669956-919919956 GCA_963277665.1 Viscum album | reverse complement strand
TTCGCATTTTTGGGAAAACAAGAAATAAATTGATTAAATTATCATTGATGTCATTAAAGCAAATTACATAGTTAATTTTCCGAACCTTCCATGGGTAAGCCATTCATATTTACAACGGTCAAAAACAAAACTTAGAGGATAGGAGAAACCAATGGTCATATTTATAGCTGTTTGGGTTCAACAGTCAGATTAGTGTGCTTATAAAGGGTCTGGTCTCAGGGTGTCCCTCACTCCAGGTGAATGAAGGAGAGAAGAAGAGATGGTTTGTGTGATTCCCTTGGTGCTCAGCACGGTTGTAGTGGCTTTGGCCATCCTCAAGTTCATTCTGATGGATGCCCGAAACCCCTACCGCATTCTTGGGCTCTTGGGGGTTTTAAGCGGTCTCCCCATTATTGTAATTGGGTTCTTAGTTGGGATTTTTGGTTAATTTAACTTCTTGTTCGGTTAGTGGAGGTTGTAACCGAGATGTTACTTATTTGAATAAAAGGAGTTTTCATTCATTTGATGCATTTTTCTATTTTATTATTATTTTTACCTTATAAGTTGATTGTTGGTTCACTTAACGGGTGACATTGAAAAGCAAACTTGTCAAAAATCAAAACATGGTTTCTTGGGTCGTTACATTACTTCCCCCTTCAAAGAATTGTTCCCTCGCAATTCTATCATAAAAAAAAAAAGAAAAACTGAAACCCCAAACGTACAGCATTACCGAAACAGTGGATCTGGCTCAGTTAATAAGATACCAAGGTTGGCACATAGCTCTTCCATTTCCCTATCCCAGATACACTTCGAACAGTACGTCCTGAACTCCAGTTTGTGTGTACTGCACACGGGCTTCCAAAGGGAGGCTCGTGCCGTGCAAAGCTCAGAAACGTCCGAGTAAATAAACTCCTTAATAACTCTTCTGGCCACATCACGCTCGAGGTAGTCGAGAGGGATGACGCGGTTGAGGAGGCTGAGGTTCAAGACTTGGAACATGTAGGCTGCATTGAGCTGGCCATTCTGAGCAGCCACGAGGAAGCATGCTCTGGAAGAAAAGTTCTGTGCCAGAGTAAAACACTGGAACAGGCCCTCATGGTACCTTCCCCTTCGCCTATAGTAGGGGAGTTGCGCAGTGGCGATGAGGTGAAAAACACGGTAATCCTCTTGACATAAACGAAGGATCTCTGGACCGTTTGCTAGATAGAGAAAACGCTGGCAGGACCCTCGCAGGTGGAGAAATGATGGATAATCCACCATGCATGTCTTGATCAAGATGACCTCTACTATCTCATCAGGTAGTGATGAGAAGTTCGTTTGACCAGCCATCTGAAAACAAACATCGAAATGAAACTCTTAACAACATTGAGAAGGTAGAGACATGAAAGGAAATAAGAAACTTCCATTTATGAAAAAGTTTACATGACAAAGCCTGAGTTTACTAGACGTACACCACAAAGAGTGGTGAAACTCCCTAACTCTTCAAACCACACACAGGCTGAACAGATAGGACTAAACTCATGGGAACATTTTTGACGCCTCCTGAGTTTAGTGTGAGGAGTATGGAGTAGGGAAACATCGGTATACACCTCTTTCCTATGAGACAAATGGGTGGACTCGTCTTCCAACACTCCAAAGTCCATTAACTGGCCCCAGAAGCCGTAGTGCAAAATCTAGCACAGGTAAGCCGCTCGGAGGTCTCCGGACGCATCAGATTCTTGAAAAGGGTTATCAAGAATTGTGCCAAATTCCTCGCCAGTTTTGAACACTCGGAAGAGTCCTTCGTGATACCTTCCCGAACATGCATAAGATGGAAATTGAGTCATCATCAAAAATAGATAATCCATCCCCAATCCCCGGTGAAGACTAAGCACCCTAGGTGAGTTTGACACATTATACAGGTGCTTACACGTCATGCGAATTTGGGCATAATTCAGAAAGTTCTCACGGCTAGCTAGAGATACAATGTTTTCTAGAGCCTCAGTGGGAAGTGACAAAAGGTCGGTAGGTACATTTTCATCAGCCATCTGAAAGTTATAACATTTTTAATTCATTAGTCAAAGCAATACATTTATACCACATGGTTTTCCATAGTTGCCTGAACCCATCCTCTGATACCAACTGTAGCGGTCTGGAATTACTTCCAGTGGACTATAATTGATACCTATCATGATGGTGAGTTCTTTTGTGATTTCCACGATCGGTTCATGATGAATCGTTCTTTTTGATTGGAAGTGAAACTCCATAATTGGAATGGAGTAGTATTTACATATTTACAGTACCATAAATTATACCATTAATCACTTTGATGCTTTATATGATGATGATTCATAATTTAAAACATTAATTATGTTCGTTTAGATCATTTAAGTGGTTCTTTGATAATTACAACCTCATTTAGTCTTATAAATTTGAATCATGAGTAAAAAAGAATTACAGAACCTTATATGAGTCATTAAACATATATTATAACCTGGTTCAACCATATAAATGGTTTCATGACCAGACTTGAAAGAATTAATGGAAATTGAAAATACATCGTCCACAATGTCGGTAATTCGACACAAATGGACAATGTTTTTTGATTCTTTAAATACGTGGAAGAAGAGAAGAATACTGTTGAAGAATTTTCAATAATCATGAGAACATAATGAATATACATGATTCTGGAGATTTCATGCCTCTTGGATAAAAGGGAGTGAGGAAAGAAGAAAAACGAATCATGAAATAAAAGAAAATCTTGAGAAATTTCTCACGAAAATTCGGCAGCCTAACGACGTCTCTTAATATTTCATAAAAACAAGATTGATGAGAGGAATGGAATATATCATCATTCATACAAGATATGGACAGTAAGGGGGGAATATTTAATGAAATATACCAACACAAGATAAAGGTAATGGAAGTGAATAACAAAAAATGAATGAAATGAAAGAAAATAAAAGAGGTTGTTTACCTCTTGATCTCTTCTCCTTGAGATCCTTCTTAAGGGCTTTGATTTTGGTCTTTTGGTGAGACCAACAGATCTAGGACGTGGGTATGAATATTGGGAAGGGAATTTGGTAGAAATTAGACAATGCTCAAGGCTTTAGAGGTGTGGGAGGAAGAGGGGAGTTAGGGTGATATTTATAGTGGAGGAGGGGAGGTATTTTAGATTATTTTAATTATTATTATAATATTTTTATCAATACTATGAATAATCTCAAATCAAGTGACCATAAATAGTGAAAATATCACGTGATTTCGAAGAAAGTGTCCTTGAATCACTTATGATGTCATAAATAGTGCATTTGTACTGATAAATTGATTATATGGTATTTTATCGTATTTCACTATTCACCGAAAATTCAAGAGTTTCAGAAAAATACCAAAAATTTACCCCAACCATTTTTCGACCTGTAGAATTCAAAAATGAACTCCATTTTTAAAAAAAAATTTCTAAATATTATTAATTTAATTTTTAAATAAGGTCACAATTAATTCAAAAAATAACAATATTGAAGTGCAATTAGTTTTATGTGACATTGTAAAATTAATTAAGATCCCATTATCCTATCGCCTTGGGAAAATAAAATAATAATATTATTTACTAAATGTGACAACTGGGTCCTAGTGACAGCACAGACACCCTTCCTTAACATGGCCGTCGGGTCCTAGCCCACCAGGTACCCCCAGTTGCTCCACAGACAAAACCCATCACACAAACAATTTAAATAGCACATAAATTATAAAGTAGAATGTTAACCCAATGAATGGAAATCAGGTTAAGAATTCCCTTACCTTAGGCTTGTCTTACTTCAAAATTGTTTAAACCTCCTGTATAATGGTTAAAAGAGTGTTATTAGTATTTTACAAAAACATGTTCATGTTTATAACATCTTATATGGTCATTTCATAACCTCATTTCACCCCTTAATTGTTAGTATTTTGTTCATTGCATTATTTTGGGTGAGTTCTTTTGTGATTTTCACTATCGGTTCATGATGAATTGTTCTTGTTAATTGGAAGTGAAACACCAAAATTGGAATGGAGTAGTATTTAAATATTTCCAGTACCATAAATTATACCATTTATCACTTTGATGCTTTATATGATGATGATTCATAAGTTAAAACATTAATTATGTTTGTTTAGATCATTTAAGTGGTTCTCTGATAATTACAACCTCATTTAGTCTAATAAATTTGAATCATGAGTAAAAAGGAATTACAGAGCCTTATATGAGTCATAAAACATATATTATAACCCGTTCCAACCATATAAATGGTTTCATGACCAGACTTGAAAGAATTAATGGAATATGAAAATACATCGTCCACGATATCGGTAATTCGACACAAATGGACAATGTTTTTTGATTCTTTAAATAAGTGGAAGAGGAGAAGAATAATGATGAGAAATTTTCCATAATCATGAGAACATAATGAATATAAATGATTCTGGAGATTTCATGCCTCTTGGGTAAGAGGGAGTGAGGAAAGAAGAAAAACGAATCATGAAATAAAAGAAAATCTTGAGAAATTTCTCACGAAAATTCGGCAGCCTAACGACGTCTCTTAAAATTTCATAAAAACAAGATTGATGAGAGGAATGGAATATATCATCATTCATACAAGATATGGACAGTAAGGGGGGAATATTTAATGAAATATCCCAACACAAGACAAAGGGAATGGAAGAGAACAACAAAAAATGAAAGAAATGAAAGAAAATAAAAGAGGTTGTTTACCTCTTGATCTCTTCTCCTTGAGATCCTTCTTAAGGGCATTGATTTTGGTCTTTTGGTGAGACCAGCAACTCTAGGATGTGTGGAAGATGATTGGGGAGGGAATTTGGCAGAAATTAGACAATTCTCAAGGCTTGAGAGGTGTAGGAGGAAGAGGGGAGTGAGAGTGATATTTATAGTGGAGGAGGGGAGGTATTTTAGATTATTTTAATTATTATTATAATATTTTTATCAAGACTATGAATAATATCAAATCACGTGGCCCTAAATAGTGAACATATCATGTGAGTTCGAAGAAAGTGGCCTTGGATCACTTATGATGTCATAAATAGTGCATGTTTTCTGATAAATTGATTATACGGTATTTTATCGTATTTCACTATTCACCGAAAATTCAAGAGTTTCAGAAAAATACCAAAAATTTACCCCAACCATTTTTCGATGTGTAGAATTCAAAAATGACCTCCATTTTTAAAAAAATAATTTTCTAAGTATTATTAATTTATTTTTTAAATAAGGTCACAGTTAACTAAAAAAATAACAATATTGAAGTGCAATTAGTTTTATGTGACATTGGAAAATTAATTAAGATCCCATTATCCTATCGCCTTGGGAAAATAAAATAATATTTTTATTTACTATTCATGAGGTAATATTACTATTCATATTACTATTCATAAGGTCATGTTACTATTCACCAAAAAAAAGTTTGTTTCATCAGACTCTAAATAACATACTGAACACAATTGTAGATGACCATTTCTGGAAATTCAAAACATAGGCGAAATAAAATTATGTTTAAAGGATACTTATAAATATACACCTTAAACAAAATTTCAAGCATTTTCAATTTATTTTTAGAAAACCTTAGGATGTTACATTATCCCCACCTTCTTGAAATTGCGTCCTTGCAATTTTATTTACTTATTAAACAACTAAGGGTATTTTTCCCTCATAGCATTTTTAGACTCCCATGTTGCTTCTTCAACCATGTGGTTTCTCCACAAAACCTTTACCTGGTGGATTACCTTATTCCGCAATACCTGTTCTCTTCAATCAAGAATCTGAACCGGTATTTCTTCATAAGAAAGGTTCTCTGCCAGCTGAACTACTTCTGGCCTCAAGACATGTGATGAATCTGGAACATACTTTCTCAACATCGAAACATGAAAAACATTGTGTACCTGAAATAAGCTCGGAGGCAAAGCTACGCGGTATGCAATTGTTCCAACTTTATCCAAGATTTCAAAAGGACCGATGAACCGTGGACTTAGATTCCCTTTCTTACCGAAACACATCACACTTTTCCAAGGGGAGATTTTAAGGAAAACATGGTCACCTACCTCGAAAGAGAAGTCTTTCTTTCTGTTATCTGCATAACTTTTCTTCCTGCTCTGAGCTGTCCTCATGTGTTGCTGGATCATCCTCACTTTCTCAGCCACTTCTTCTACTAATTCTGGCCCCATCAACTTTCTTTCACCGATTTCATCCCAAAACGCAGGATTCCGACACTGCTTTCCATACAAGGCCTCAAAAGGTGCCATCTAAATACAGGAATGAAAACTGTTATTATAGGAAAACTCAACTAATGAAATATGTTGATCCCAACTTCCCTGATAGTCCATTGAACAAGCTCGAAGCATATCCTCCAAAGTTTGAATCGTTCATTCTGACTGCCCATCTGATTGAGGATGAAAAGCTGTACTAAAATTCAACTCTGTGCCCAAAGACTTCTGAAGTCCCTTCCAAAATTTAGAAGTGAACCTGGGATCTCGGTCAGACACAATGGAAAGAGGAACTCTATGTAACCTGACAATCTCCTTGAGGTACAATCGAAAAATCTGATCTAATGTCATTGTATCTCGAATAGAAAGAAAATGAGCAGACTTTGTTAGCCGATGAACAATAACTGTCACGAACCAACCCGGGTCGACCCTGAACCGGTCACCCGAGCCGGCCCGCGATATGGCCCGAGGGGCGTTCCCCATCCCCACGGGCTGGCAACGAGTGCCGGGCATCAAAAGTAAACAGGTGGGAACGATTTGGCCCAAATAAAAAAAAACTAAACAGCGGGAAATAAAACAGAACAACAAAATGAATAAAGAAATAGCAACCAACACCACTACTAACCTGACCACGATCCAAACTCCAGGTGACCCCATGGGTCACTCTCCAATACCACAAACAACATCGCTCAAGGCGAACAACTGAATCTGGAACCTGCAACAGAACTAAAAACAATAAAACACTATAGGCGTGAGTATTAAAACTCAGTAGGTAGGCCCGACTATTTCTATTCCCAATGCACATACCAATAAATAAAGAGTTTATCAATTCCAGGTTTTGAACTAAATTATATAAAATATGTTTTCCACACACTCTAATTTCTAAAACAAGTAACAGTCCATTGCCCTTTTTAATTGAACAAGTTTAATGTTGAAAGAACAGGTGCGTTGCATTTTCAAAACATTTTGCGAACAATTTAGAAATTCAAACTTCAGTTGTTAATCAAAAAGGAAAATCACACACAACACACACTAAGGGCAATGGTAAAAGTGGCACACCAGGGGTCAGCAACCGAACTCGACCTCTCAATCGTCCGCCACACATAAATAAACACTAAAAGAAACATGGGTCGGACCTAGGAGATCGTGAACAATCCATAACGTACTATACGTGTGACTCATCCTGAGGCATGCCATAACTCGATGACGTCATAACGCCCATAATACTACCCGGCATAGCCCTACATGGCCTAACCGAGGGGCCCAATCCCCATAGTAGCAATAACTCAGTATTCCCCTGCTATGGGGCCACTAGCCAGTGCGTGGTCTAAACTAGTGCAGCAATCGTTCTCAGAAAATTCACTCAATATGCCAGGTTCCCATGTCATCACAAGCAATAAAAAGGGGGGGGGGGTGCATCCACAATGTAAATTAATCAGTCACGATGCACCAACATCACATACAGCTCATGAAAACAACTCACACCAAAGATCACCCCCGAGTGGGTTTTCCAAAATAATCCATTTCATTAAAGTGCCAAACGGGCCTTCACCAATTTTAAAGTAAAACCTCTTTTCTCAAAAAGCTCAAAACACTTGTTCAGAAGAAATTATTTATCTTTAAAACCAGAAGCACATTTGAAGTTCCGTGAATTATGTTTAAAATCCAAACTGGCATTATTTCAAAACTGGGTGTCCGCCCGTCAAGAAAATGTCACAAGTGTTCGGTATAAAATAAACAGCTCTTTTCGCACTAAATAATAATTTAAAGTTTTATTATCTAATATTATTTCTAATTCATTAAAAATTAATAAAACAACAAGCAATTAATAAATTCTAAATCTAAAGGTAAGTGCAATGGGGGACCTACCTCGACTCTCTGTCCAAACACAACGGCGCAACGCGCCTCGCAAGGGCGCGCAAGCGTGCGCGCCAGATGACGATCGAATGAGTGTGGAAAGACCTTGCCAACACGCTGCAACCGCAAAGATAACCGAAATACGTAAACACTGACTTAAAACAATCCAAATGAACAAACAACGCAAAATAACCAGCTAGACACGTTTGGAAAATATCCCATCCAAAGCACGTATCAAAACAGAACCAAACTCTATATTTGAATCTAATCGCGACCTTTAGACACACTAACCACTTTTCAAATATCATACACACCACATTATTTAAGCAATAAACCATTTAAATAACTTATAAAACATTTGCGGATGGTGAATCCAAGGTTCACATCAAATCATACTCAATTTCACATAAGAAAGCACTTTAAAATAAAACACACAACATTTTCACATCAAAACATGACTCAACACCTAACAACCAACCCATAAAACATTTTATAAAACAACGCACCCATTTGCACACACAAAACATCACTGCTTTCAAAAGAAATGTTCGCAGCACTTACACATGTTCACCACCTTAAAAAAAATATAATTCACACCCAATAACAAATTGATTAAACACTTCTATAAAGTAACCAAAACAAGACCAGAATGAAAAACACACCATCTACATTATTTCCCAAAACACTAAAATTTATAAAACGATTTTACAAAGAGAAACCCAAACCACTTTAAAACATCTAACGCACCACAAAATAAAAACAAAGAACACAATTGTAGATTTAAACAAACTTGAAATCATCAAAACATATTGACCAATTAACTTGCAAAGGCACGAATCAAGCAAATGAATTAATTAACGACATGAAAGCATCAAATGGACTTATTTGGAAAGGAGTAAGCGGATTAGCCTACCTAAAAGCAGGGCGAGCGTGACAAACATCAATGGAATGAGAAGCAACACCTTGCGGACAGAGCGTGCATCTAAAACTAAGATAAAAAAAAACAGAATCTAAAATGAACACAAGGATTTTTTTCCAAATTTGAAAGAATAATGCAATAATAGAGGAACAAAACACCAAAAAAGATGAATCCACACACTGGAGGGGAGGCGGAGGTGCTGCGATCGTGTCGGAGGCTGCTGGTCAGCGGCAGCCTCGCCAGTAGGGTCGGCAGGGGCGCGAGAAGGGCCGGAGGCCGCTGGCCTGTGACGGGGGTTCGCCGGAAGCGTCGGCCGGGGAGCTGCTGAGGGAGCCGAGACAGCAGGGGGGGGGGGGGTCGGCGCGGAGGCCAGGGTGCGCCATCGGGACGACGCGGGGGGGGGTGACGGGGAGGCCGGACGGGGCATCGCCGGTAGGAGGAGGCGGCCGGATGGGGGGCGGTCGGACTGGGGAGGCGGCATGGAGTGCAGGGGCGAGGGCGAGGCCGGAGGAGGCGCGGCAGGAGAAGGTCGGTTGGAGGGTGAAGGGGCAACGGCCTGGAGTGCAGGGGGCAATGGCGGTGGGAAGAAGAGGGGGAGGGGGTCGCGCAGGAGAATATAGGGAGAGCAGGCGGCGGCGGGTGCGCTTGGGGCGGAGGGTGAAGGCGCAGGCGGCGCAAGAATGGAAGAGGGGAAAAAAAGGGGGGAGGCGCCGGGGGCTAGGGTTCTAGCCTAACAATGAAACCAGAAAAATAATACCAATAAAATTGCAATAATTAAGATAATAATAATAATAATAAAACTAGATTGACAAACAACACAAATAATAAATTTAATAATAATAATAATAATAATAACATAATATTTTTGTCATCAACAACATTATTTTTAAAACACTACATTTAATTACCAAACTATAAGAACCAGCTACTCGCACGCTCAATGCACAGCCTAAAGAAAAAGCGCACGCAAAAAGCGCGCCTCAACACGGTCCGCTTGGGCACCTGCACAAGCACTTGGGGCGACCCCACTGTCATTGCTTACCACATAGTGCCCGTGCACGGGTCTGAAACTTACCAAGAACATTAAACGATGAAAAATTTTAAGTCGGGACCTAGCCCGAACATTGGCGCGAGAACCCGAATCCAAGAATTAAATAAATAAAAACGAATTAAAGGTCAGGGTGTGACAATTCTCCCCACCACAAACACTTTCTGCCCCCAGAAAGTCACCCAGTCAAACGATGGACCAAACAAGAATCCATGCCCAAATAAAATCAAGAGAGACCACAACATAAAAGAATAGGAGAACACGAGAGGGTTCTCCCCACCACAAGAACTCAACTAGTGTGAAAATTTAACACTCGACCATACCACCTCGGGAAGGGGGGGGGGGCGACGCGGGAACTCCCAAACTAACCTTTATAGCATGAGCAAAACAACACCTCTGCTAAAACTTGGAACTCTAGACATAGACCAAAATCCTGAACACAAGAAAGAAACCTCTGAGATAAACTTAACCCATGAAGTAAACTAGAGCATTAACGCAAACCTGTACCCCTCCACAACCATTTATATATCCAAACGAACACCGCTAAACCAAGATTAACCCACGCAAGCTCCAAACATACTTTTAAGAAAAGGAAAACACATGACCCAGAACACCATAATCCGACAAACAAGATTGTTTGGATTACAATGAACGCGTTCATCCCCAACCTTACAATGACACAATGAACCTACAATAACGCCAACACTTTAACAGTGGAAAGACGAGAACCAAAGGGATTTAAATGTTCTGTTGCTAACCTGGATCACGAAACCCGAACTGAGGCGTCACACCCCCGACGACTCCTGACTGCGTGCGAGCTTCACCCCAAGACCTTTGGCTGGGGCTCTGATGGCTGAAGCATCTCCTGCCTCACAGTCAGGCACCAGAAATCTTCAGTCGCAGCGTCATTTTCAAGCGACGCATCCCACAAACTTCTCTAGATGACCTAGACACCTGCAATGATGGCACGTCCTCAAAGGGGTGTGACATGACGGCTTGTATGCCCCAAACGTCCATACTGACGGTACACCATTAGATGGTCCGACGAACTGGAAGTTAGAGCCATTGAAGAGAACTCTTTAGGAATAGGTCCCTCTGGCACACTCTGCTCGCTAGATGGGAAACCTTGACGAACAACTTGATATGTTGGGTTGTCAAACATCTCCTCTCAGAAGACCAACTCAACTAAGAACACTTCACCCACCAGCTTCTCAAAGTGATGGTCCTTAGAAAGGAGGACCCGCTCTTTGATCTCTGGACGAAGACCCCTGATAAAAGGAGAAGTCTTCATCCAGCCCTGCGACACTACACCCGAAAAAAGAGACATAAAATCCTTGAAATGTTCAACATATGCTTTCACCGTCTTCTGGCCATGTTGAACACGTATGAAATCTTTCATTTTCATCATCTTCACCTCCACAAGTATAAACCATCGTACGAAGATGGCATTAAAGATATACTACATCATCCCAACTTGCAGCAATGGAGGGGCGAACAAATCCCACTCGTCCAGAGCTGGACCTTCGAACAGGACCAAAACACCTACACTTTAACAGCTTCGGGAGTTCCCAATACCCTGAAGACGCGGTCGACCCCTTCAAGCCACTGCACTATCTCTAACAGACTCCAATCATCATGAAGTATGGACAACGTCCAAGAAGGACCAAAAACTGAGCATGGCTCATCAAACCTCTGGGGACCTTTCAGGGCGGCATTTCTGAACAACGTATAAAACACCAAGCCGAAACCCACATCAAATCAAATCAATATCATTGAAAACACCATCATCCAAAAACGACCAGATCAAAAACCAAACAACCACAAACATAACCCAAAATTCTCTATCCAAAATTCTCGTTCCATTTTAAATTCCAAAAACACCCCTTTTTTTTCAAAACTGCTTTCCTTCAAGACCACATTCCAAAACCATTTTCCTCTTTAAAAACCAATTTACAAAACAAGGTCAATCCTTAAATTTCAAACACACCCAGGTAATCTCATGAACCGTTGCACATGTATTCAACCACTTTCATTCATACGCACCAACGCGCACTTTCCACGCATCTTCTCACATGTGCAAACGTCCATAAGGAGTACCTGAGGTTTCACCCCAAACCGATCGTGACCTATTTCAAAGCAAACATCAGTTTTCCAAACCAAATGCTTTTAGTTTTTAAAACCCCTTTCATAAATTTAAAGTCCTTTAAAAGAAATTAGTCTCATTTTCAAAACCCCCTTTTTTCCATTTCCAAAAATGCACTAACACCAACCAGAACAAAAACGAAACTTAAATTGCATCAAACGCCGCAGTGAGGGACTAGTAGTCACGCATAACCTGGTGACATGGTAGTGGGCCATGTCCCAAGTAGGCGTCGAACACTAGGAGGAATTCAAACCATGTACCCAGAATCCACACGGGTCACTACTCCATGTGAAATCGCGATGTAACATCGGCTTACCTCTGTTGTCATCCCTTAATCCAAAACAATCCAAAACGAAACAAAGACTCGATTCCCGGACTATCCCTGGCGACTCGAGGTGCAGAACGGGCGAGGGTTCATGACGTCCTTCCCGTACCTACCTCTCAAGTCCCGACAATCCAAATCTCCATCTACCGGACATCCCAAATAACAAAAACCACCCTCTGATACCATTTTGTCACGAACCAACCCGGGTCGACCCTGAACCGGTCACCCGAGCCGGCCCGCGACATGGCCCGAGGGGCGTTCCCCATCCCCACGGGCTGGCAACGAGTGCCGGGCATCAAAAGTAAACAGGTGGGAACGATTTGGCCCAAATAAAAAAAAACTAAACAGCGGGAAATAAAACAGAACAACAAAATGAATAAAGAAATAGCAACCAACACCACTACTAACCTGACCACGATCCAAACTCCAGGTGACCCCATGGGTCACTCTCCAATACCACAAACAACATCGCTCAAGGAGAACAACTGAATCTGGAACCTGCAACAGAACTAAAAACAAGAAAACACTATAGGCGTGAGTATTAAAACTCAGTAGGTAGGCCCGACTATTTCTATTCCCAATGCACATACCAATAAATAAAGAGTTTATCAATTCCAGGTTTTGAACTAAATTATATAAAATATGTTTTCCACACACTCTCATTTCTAAAACAAGTAACAGTCCATTGCCCTTTTTAATTGAACAAGTTTAATGTTGAAAGAACAGGTGCGTTGCATTTTCAAAACATTTTGCGAACAATTTAGAAATTCAAACTTCAGTTGTTAATCAAAAAGGAAAATCACACACAACACACACTAAGGGAAATGGTAAAAGTGGCACACCAGGGGTCAGCAACCGAACTCGACCTCTCAATCGTCCGCCACACATAAATAAACACTAAAAGAAACATGGGTCGAACCTAGGAGATCGTGAACAATCCAGAACGTACTATACGTGTGACTCATCCTGAGGCATGCCATAACTCGATGACGTCATAACGCCCATAATACTACCCGGCATAGCCCTGCATGGCCTAACCGAGGGGCCCAATCCCCATAGCAGCAATAACTCAGTATTCCCCTGCTATGGGGCCACTAGCCAGTGCGTGGTCTAAACTAGTGCAGCAATCGTTCTCAGAAAATTCACTCAATATGCCAGGTTCCCATGTCATCACAAGCAATAAAAAAGGGGGGGGGGGTGCGTCCACAATGTAAATTAATCAGTCACGATGCACCAACATCACATACAGCTCATGAAAACAACTCACACCAAAGGTCACCCCCGAGTGGGTTTCCAAAATAATCCATTTCATTAAAGTGCCAAACGGGCCTTCACCAATTTTAAAGTAAAACCTCTTTTCTCAAAAAGCTCAAAACACTTGTTCAGAAGAAATTATTTATCTTTAAAACCAGAAGCACATTTGAAGTTCCGTGAATTATGTTTAAAAGCCAAACTGGCATTCTTTCAAAACTGGGTGTCCGCCCGTCAAGAAAATGTCACAAGTGTTCGGTATAATATAAACATCTCTTTTCGCACTAAATAATAATTTAAAGTTTTATTATCTAATATTATTTCTAATTCATTAAAAATTAATAAAACAACAAGCAATTAATAAATTCTAAATCTAAAGGTAAGTGAAATGGGGGACCTACCTCGACTCACTGTCCAAACACAACGGCGCAACGCGCCTCGCAAGGGCGCGCAAGCGTGCGCGCCAGATGACGATCGAATGAGTGTGGAAAGACCTTTCCAACACGCTGAAACCGCAAAGATAACCGAAATATGTAAACACCGACTTAAAACAATCCAAATGAACAAACAACGCAAAATAACCAGCTAGACACGTTTGGAAAATATCCCATCCAAAGCACGTATCAAAACAGAACCAAACTCTATATTTGAATCTAATCGCGACCTTTAGACACACTAACCACTTTTCAAATATCATACACACCACATGATTTAAGCAATAAACCATTTAAATAACTTATAAAACATTTTCGGATGGTGAAACCAAGGTTCACATCAAATCATACTCAATTTCACATAAGAAAGAACTTTAAAATAAAACAGACAACATTTTCACACTAAAACATGACTAAACACCTAACAACCAACCCATAAAACATTTTATAAAACAACGCACCCATTTGCACACACAAAACATCACCGCTTTCAAAAGAAATGTTCGCAGCACTTACACATGTTCACAACCTTAAAAAAAATATAATCCACACCCAATAACAAATTGATTAAACACTTCTATAAAGTAACCAAAACAAGACCAGAATGAAAGACACACCATCTACATTATTTCCCAAAACACTAAAATTTATAAAACGATTTTACAAAGAGAAACCCAAACCACTTTAAAACATCTAACGCACCACAAAATAAAAACAAAGAACACAATTGTAGATTTAAACAAACTTGAATTCATCAAAACATATTGACCAATTAACTTGCAAAGGCACGAATCAAGCAAATGAATTAATTAACGACATGAAAGCATCAAATGGACTTATTTGGAAAGGAGTAAGCGGATTAGCCTACCTAAAAGCAGGGCGAGCGTGACAAACATCAATGGAATGAGAAGCAACACCTTGCGGACAGAGCGTGCATCTAAAACTAAGATAAAAACAAACAGAATCTAAAATGAACACAAGGATTTTTTTCCAAATTTGAAAGAATAATGCAATAATAGAGGAACAAAACACCAAAAAAGATGAATCCACACACTGGAGGGGAGGCGGAGGTGCTGCGATCGTGTCGGAGGCTGCTGGTCAGCGGCGGCCTCGCCAGTAGGGTCGGCAGGGGCGCGAGAAGGGCCGGAGGCCGCTGGCCTGTGACGGGGGTTTGCCGGAAGCGTCGGCCGGAGAGCTGCTGAGGGAGCCGAGACAGCAGGGGGGGGGGGGTCGGCGCGGAGGCCGGGGTGCGCCATCGGGATGGCGCGAGGGGTGACGGGGAGGCCGGACGGGGCATCGCCGGTAGGAGGAGGCGGCCGGATGGGGGGCGGTCGGACTGGGGAGGGGGCATGGAGTGCAGGGGCGAGGGCGAGGCCGGAGGAGGCGCGGCCGGAGAAGGTCGGTTGGAGGGTGAAGGGGCGACGGCCTGGAGTGCAGGGGGAAACGGCGGTGGGAAGAAGAGGGGGAGGGGGTCGCGCAGGAGAAGATAGGGAGAGCAGGTGGTGGCAGGTGCGCTTGGGGCGGAGGGTGAAGGTGCGGGCGGCGCAAGAATGGAAGAGGGGAAAAAAGGGGGGAGGCGCCGGGGGCTAGGGTTCTAGCCTAACAATGAAACCAGAAAAACAATACCAATAAAATTGCAATAATTAAGATAATAATAATAATAATAATACTAGATTGACAAAAAACACAAATAATAAATTTAATAATAATAATAATAATAATAATAACATAATATTTTTGTCATCAACAACATTATTTTTAAAACACTACATTTAATTACCAAACTATAAGAACCAGCTACTCGCACGCTCAACGCACAGCCTAAAGAAAAAGCGCACGCAAAAAGCGCGCCTCAACACGGTCCGCTTGGGCACCTGCACAAGCACTTGGGGCGACCCCACTGTCATTGCTTACCACATAGTGCCCGTGCACGGGTCTGAAACTTACCAAGAACATTAAATGATGAAAAATTTTAAGTCGGGACCTAGCCCGGACATTGGCGCGAGAACCCGAATCCAAGAATTAAATAAATAAAACGAATTAAAGGTCAGGGTGTGACAATTTCAGTGGTACTCGTAACGCTTCCCGGTTGGCCTTTAAGCTTGTGGTCACGGGTTCGAGTTGCGGGGGAGGCGAATTAAATCCCCGCCAGGCAGGGGACAGTTCCTGCCACGTGTTATCTGGGACGGTCTGAGGTGGGGGCCTCTTATCTGCCTGAGGGTGGGGGTCTGCTATCTGCCAGAGGGCTGGGCTCGGGCGTGGCCGAGTTTGGTTGGGCTTCAGGCCCGCCGGGTTCGTTACATAAAAAGGCGCCTTTTTATGTAACGAACCCGGCGGGCCTGAAGCCCAACCAAACTCGGCCACGCCCGAGCCCATCCCTCTGGAAGATAGCAGACCCCCACCCTCAGGCAGATAACAGGCCCCCACCTCAGACCGGCCCAGATAACACGTGGCAGGAACTGTCCCCTGCCCGACGGGGATTTAAATTCGCCTCCCCCGCAACTCGAACCCGTGACCACATGCTTAAAGGCCAACCGGGAAGCGTTACGAGTACCACTGACTTCCCGGTTGGCCTTTAAGCCTGTGGTCACGGGTTCGAGTTGCGGGGGAGGCGAATTTAAATCCCCGTCGGGCAGGGGACAGTTCCTGCCACGTGTTATCTGGGCCGGTCTGAGGTGGGGGCCTGTTATTTGCCTGAGGGTGGGGGTCTGCTATCTGCCAGAGGGTTGGGCTCGGGCGTGGCCGAGTTTGGTTGGGCTTCAGGCCCGCCGGGTTCGTTACAATAACCCATCTTGCATTGTTACCTCGAGAAATCATTGGTAGTCCCACCACAAAATCCATGGATATATTCTCCCATTTCCATTCTGGCACTAGAAAAGGATGAAGCATCCCCTTCGGTAACTTTCGCTCTGCTTTAACCTGCTGACATGTCAAACATTTCATTGTAAAATCAGAAATATCTCTTTTCATCCCATTCCAACAGTAATACTCTCGAAGGTATTTGTACATCTTAGTACTCCCAGGATGAACAGAAAATGGAGAACTATGATCTTCACACAATAATTATTTCTTCAGCTGGGAATCACAAGGCACACACAACCTTTTTCCAAATCTTAAAACACAATCTTTATCAAGATTAAATTCTTGAAACTTAGCCATTTTAACCAATTCTACCTTTTTCTGTAGCTCACTGTCTTCCCTCTGCGCTTTCATAATTCTGTCTGACAACGAAGAATGCACTAAAACCTGAAACAAAAAAGATATATTCCCTGCACCAACAACTTCTAATCCAAAATTCATCAAATCATTAATCAAGGGATCATGTTCCAAACGTAGCATGGTTAATGATGCATGATTTTTCTGACTTAAGGCATCTTCTACTTTGTTTGCTTTTCCAGAATGGTAATTGATCGTGCAATCATAATCCTTTATCAGTTCTAGCCATCTTCTCTGCCTCATGTTTAATTCCTTCTGAGTGAATATATACTTAATAATTTTATGGTCAGTATATATTTGGCATTTGGTTCCGTATAGATGATGCCTCCATATTTTCAAAGCAAAAACCACAGCTGCCAATTCAAAATCATGTGTGGGATAATTTATCTCACGTGGTTTAAGTTGTCTCGAAGCATAGGCAATTACCTGATCATTCTGCATCAAAACACAACCAAGTCCCTTCAAAGAAGCATCACTGTAGATGACAAACTCACCATTCCGGGAAGGTAAGGCCAAAACAGGAGCATTCACCAATCTATTCTTTAGTTCCTGAAAACAAACATCACATTCCTCTATCCAAACAAATTTAACCCCTTTTCGTGTTAACTTAGTTATTAGGCTAGATAACTGTGCAAAGTACTTGACAAACCATCGGTAATAACTTGCTAAGCCCAGAAAACTACGAATCTCTATAACATTTGTGGGTCTTGGCCATTCATCAACTACTTTTGTTTTGGCAGGATCAACTGTTATTCCATCCTTATTTACAATGTGCCCAAGAAAAGAAATCTGTTGCAACCAAAAATCACATTTTCTGAATTTTCCATATAGTTTCTTTTCTTTTAAAGTTTGTAAAACAACCCTTAGATGTTTTTCATGCTCCTCTTTATTTTTAGAAGAAACCAGAATGTCATCAATAAATACAACCACAAATTTATCCAAGAACTCATGAAATACTCTATTCATAAGATTCATGAATATAGATGGTGCATTAGTTAACCCAAATGGCATAACAACAAATTAATAATGCCCATATCTAGTACGAAAGGCTGTTTTCGGGATGTCATCCTCCTTCACCTTCAGCTGATGGTATCCAGATCTCAAATCATTCTTGGAAAAGTACTAAGCTCCCTGGAGCTGATCAAAGAAGTCATCAATATGAGGCAAAGGATACTTGTTTTTAACAGTGATGTTATTTAAAGCTCTATAATCAATGCAAAGTCTCATGGAACCATATTTCTTTTTAACAAACAAAACAGGGGCTCCCCATGGTGAAGTACTGGGATGAATGAAGCCTTTGACAAGAAAATCCTGAAACTGATTTTTCAATTAATGAAGTTCTATTGGAGACATACGATATGGGGGTTTTGAAATTGGATTAGCATTAGGAACTAAATCAATTGTGAATTTGACTTCTCGTTCAGGTATGTCACTGGGTAACTCCTCAGAAAAAACATCAAGGTATTCATTTACCACTGGCACATCATTAATTTGAATAGTTACCTTGTTTTCAACAATATGAGCAAGATAACTTTCACTTCCATATTTCAGTAGTTTCTCAGCTTCCTGATATGTTATCCATTTTATGGGTTCAGTCTTGTATAAAAACTGAAAATCTTTCTGAAAAACAACTTCTTTAGCTCTACATTAAATCTTAGCATGATAATCAAAAAGCCAGTCCATCCCCAGAATAACATCAAACTCAACTAAGGGTAAAACAACAAGGTTTTCAGGTAAAGTCTTTCCATATACCACAATAGAAATATTCTTATAATTCCTCTTTGCTATAACATTTATCCCTGGTGTTTTAACAACAAGTTCGGGTCTCATTTGTTGAGGTAATATTTCCAATTTACTAGAAAATTTCTCAGAGATGAAGGAATATGTAGATCCCGTATCAAACAAAACTTTAGCAAAATCTGAGTGAAAAAACAAAGTACCTGATACAACTTCATTGGATGGCCCAAAACCTACTGACATAGTCACAAAGGATCTCACTACACCTTTCTGCTTGTAGTCTAGCTTCTTTGCATCATTTGGATCCCTCTTTGGATAGACATTTGCATAGTGACCCATCTCACCACATTGAAAACACTTTACAGTTTTCTTATCAGGATTAGTCTTTGGATCATTTTCATTGAAATCTCGGGCCATATGTCCAAACTTACCACATTTAAAACACTTCCCAGTTTTGATAAGACATTCCCCAGGGTGCTTCTTGCCACACTTTTCACAAACTGGAAACTGGATTTTCTTACAATCAGATTTCTTTTGTTGATTCTTACCCATTTCTTGCCCACGGGACCTCTTCTTCTCTTTGTTTCCAAAATGCATGTGATCATCAGCAAACTCCATCTCTAGCCTCTCAGCACATCGGACAAGTTTCTCATAACTTTTGTATTCACGAGAAGCCAACGCCCTTAGATACCTTGGATTCAATCTTGAGTAAAAGCAGTTGATTTTGTTATCGATATCCAGAATAAGATTTGGATCATACCTCTCTAGTCGGGTGAAGTTCGCTTCATACACAGCCACTGAATCTTCCTCCTTTTGTTTTAATTCAAGGAATTGCTTCTCCATTCTTTGTCGCACCACCTTAGGAAAATATTTTTCAAGAAAAAGACTTTTAAATTTATCCCACACGAAGGCATAAAAATCCTCTCTACCCCTGATATTCCTTACCATTGACCACCACTGATCAGCTTCCCCTTCAAAACGATAAATGGAAAGACTTACCTTTTGATTGTCTGAACATCCCATAACGTCAAATATCTTTTCAAGGGCTTTAATCCATCCTTCTGCTACCACTGGGTCAGAGGATCCATTGAATGCAGGGGGATGATGTCTCATAAAATATTCCACCACTGTCATGTTCCGTTGGGGTACCTCTATTGGTTCTCTTGTATGGGTTCCACCTCTATTTATAGCCTGCATTAGCTGAGCTATTACTGTCACAAACTGTTCGGTTCCAATCCCTACCATTCCGGGCTGTAGATCAGGAAGGATGTCATTCTGTCGGTGTCTCTCCTCTTCAGCATCCATGTTCCTTCTGCAGAAAACCATTCTGAACAAAAATTTCTTATATGAAGCAACATGGTCATCTTTAAATGCTATAACAAATTAAACATAGAGTTTAAATTGTTTATGGTATTCTATTAGCATCACCTTAACCCCTAAAGTTATCTAAACCATCCTCTGATACCAACTGTAAATACCCGCACTTATTTCATACATAATCGTGAATTTATTCAAGAAAACACTTCCTTTTACATTGAGTATCTTTTCAAGTTTAGAGTTTTAGATAATTAAGACAAAACATTCATAACATTACACCTTGTTACATAGTGGATACCATAAAATCAGTTTCCATTTTCCTCAAAATATAGAACATTAAAACATAAAACAAGACTCCTTGAAAAATATTCAACATTTAACATGTCTTCGTTACTTTTATTACTCATCCATTAACCTTTGAAAAATAATTTAAGAACTTGGGATGAGCACACAATCTCAGTAAGGTATGAAAAAGAAGGAAAAATCACATTAGTCCATGAATACACATGACGTATGAAAACATTTTCAAAAGACATGCTTTCCACCCATAAATACTTACTTTGTGTAACATGAGATTTACACAATATCCACACAAGCATAAATATAATCATAGAGGTATCTTGGGGCATTACTTACATAACCTTGTAACCATCTTGGCTACCTTAAAATCTGTAACCCTCACGCCTACCTTACTTTGTGTAACCATCGTAGTTACACTTGGAGTAACCATACGGCCGACCTCCAACTTACTCATAATCATACAACATAAAGGAATTGAGACTTAATAGACAATGCCCAATAACCAAAACATAATCATACAACATAAACAATAGCATAAAAACATTGCCTTTGAATCTTATAAAACAGAATTTTAAAAGAGGATTTTAGAAGAAAATCCCCTTATAAACATCATGTACTTGAAGTGAGACTTAATAGAGTGGATGGAATATGTATATACTCAGTAAATACACATAATGAATCATAATATAAACAAAACCCATCACACAAACAATTTAAATATCACATAAATTATAAAGTAGAAGGTTAACCAAAGCAATGGAAATCGGGTTAAGAATTCCCTTACCTTAGAATTGTATTACTTCAAAATAGTTTAAACCTCCTGTATAATGGTTAAAAGAGCGTTATTAGTATTTTACAGAAACATTTTCATGTTTATAACATCTTATATGGTCATTTCATAACCTCATTTCACCCCTTAATTGTTAGTATTTTGTTCCTTGCATTATTTTGGGCGAGTTCTTTTGTGATTTTCACGATCGGTTCATGATGAATCGTTCTTGTTGATTGGAAGTGAAACTATAAAATTGGAATGGAGTAGTATTTACATATTTCTAGTACCATAAATTATACCATTTATCACTTTGATGCTTTATATGATGATGATTTATAAGTTAAAACATTAATTATGTTTGTTTAGATCATTTAAGTGGTTTTTTGATAATTACAACCTCATTTAGTCTTATAAATTTGAATCATGAGTAAAAAAGAATTATACAACCTTATATGAGTCATAAAACATATATTATAACCTGGTTCAACCATATAAATGGTTTCATGACCAGACATGAAAGAATTAATGGAATTTGAAAATACATCGTCCACGATATCGGTAATTCGACACAAATGGACAATGTTTTTTGATTCATTAAATAAGTGGAAGAGGAGAAGAATAATGATGATGAATTTTCCATAATCATGAGAAAATAATTAATATACATTATTCTGGAGATTTCATGCCTCTTAGGTAAGATGGAGTGATGAAAGAAGAAAAATGAATCACGAAATAAAAGAAAATCATGAGAAATTTCTCACGAATATTCGGCAGCCTAACGACGTCTCTTAAAATTTCATAAAAAACAAGATTGATGAGAGGAATGGAATATATCAACATTCATACAAGATATGTATAGTAAGGGGGAATATTTAATGAAATATCCCAACACAAGATAAAGGGAATGGAAGAGAATAACAAAAAATGAATGAAATGAAAGAAAATAAAAGAGGTTGTTTACCTCTTGATCTCTTCTCCTTGAGATCCTTCTTAAGGGCTTTGATTTTGGTCTTTTGGTGAGACCAGAAGCTCTAGGACGTGCGGAAGAAGATTGGGGAGGGAATTTGGCAGAAATTAGACAATGCTCAAGGCTTGAGAGGTGTGGGAGGAAGAGGGGAGTGAGAGTGATATTTATAGCGGAGGAGGGGAGGTATTTTAGATTATTTTAATTATTATTATAATATTTTTATGAAGACTATGAATAATCTCAAATAAAGTGGCCCTAAATAGTGAAAATATCATGTGAGTTCAAAGCAAGTGGCCTTGCATCACTTGTGATGTCATAAATAGTGCATTTTTACTGATAAATTGATTATACGGTATTTTATCGTATTTCACTATTCACCAAAAATTAAAGAGTTTCAGAAAAATACCTAAAATTTGCCCCAACTATTTTTCGATGTGTAGAATTAAAAAATGAACTCCATTTTTCAAAAATAATTTTCTAAATATTATTAATTTAATTTTTAAATAAGGTCACAGTTAATTAGAAAAATAACAATATTGAAGTGCAATTAGTTTTATGTGACATTGGAAAATTAATTAAGATCCCATTATCCTATCGCCTTGGGAAAATAAAATAATATTATTATTTACTATTCATGAGGTCATATTACTATTCATAAGGGCATATTACTATTCACCAAAAAAAACAAGTTTGTTTCATCAGACTCTAAATAACATACTGAACACAATTGTAGATGACAGTTTCTTGAAATTCAAAACATAGGAAAAATAAAATTATGTTTAAAGGATACTTATAAATATATACCTTAAACAAAATTTCAAGCATTTTCAATTTATTTTTAGAAAACCTTGGGATGTTACATTATCCCCACCTTCTTGAAATTGCGTCCTCGCGATTTTATTTACTTATTAAACAACAGAGGGTATTTTTCCCTCATAGCATTTTCAGACTCCCATGTTGCTTCTTCAACCATGTGGTTTCTCCACAAAACCTTTACCTGGTGGATTACCTTATTCCGCAATAACTGTTCTCTTCAATCAAAAATCTAAACCGGTTTTTCTTCATTAGAAAAGTTCTCTGCTAGCTGAACTTCTTTCGACCTCAAGACATGTGATGAATCTGGAACATAATTTCTCAACATCGAAACATGAAAAACATTGTGTACCTGAAATAAGATCGGAGGCAAAGCTACTCGGTATGCGACTGTTCCAACTTTATCGAAGATTTCAAAAGGACCGATGAACCGTGGACTTAGTTTCCCTTTCTTACCGAAACTCAACACACTTTTCTAAGGGGAGATTTTAAGGAAAACATGGTCACCTACCTCGAAAGAGAAGCCTTTCCTTCTGTTATCTGCATAACTTTTCTGCCTACTCTGAGCTATCCTCATGTGTTGTTGGATCATCCTCACTTTCTCAGCCACTTCTTCTACTAATTCTGACCCCATCAACTTTCTTTCACCGATTTCATCCCAAAATGCAGGAGTCTGACACCGCTTTCCATACAAGGCCTCAAAAGGTGCCATCTGAATACTGGAATGGAAACTGTTATTATATGAAAACTCAACTAATGAAAGATGATGATCCCAACTTCCCTGATAATCCATTGAACAAGCTCGAAGCATATCCTCCAATGTTTGAATCGTTCGTTCTGACTGCCCATCTCATTGAGGATGAGAAGTTGTACTGAAATTCAACTCTGTGCCCAAAGACTTCTGAAGTCCCTTCCAAAATTTAGAAGTGAACCTGTGATCTCGGTCAGACACAATGGAAAGAGGAACTCCATGTAACCGGACAATCTCCTTGAGGTACAATTGACAAATCTGATCTAATATCATTGTATCTTTAATAGAAAGAAAATGGGCAGACCTTGTTAGTCGATCAACAATAACCCATATCGCATTGTTACCTCGAGAAGTATTTGGTAGTCCCACCACAAAATCCATGGATATATTCTCCCATTTCCATTCTGGCACTGGCAAAGGCTGAAGCATCCCCTTCGATAACTGCCGCTCTTCTTTAACCTACTGACATGTCAAACATTTAATTGTAAAATCAGCAATATCTCTTTTCATCCCATTCCACCACTAATACTCTCGAAGTTCTCTGTACATCTTAGAACTTCCAGGATAAACAGAAAATGGAGAACTATGAGGTTCACACAACAATTCTTTCTTCAGCTGGGAATCACAAGGCACACACAACCTTTTTCCAAATCTTAAAACACAATCTTTATCAGGATTAAATTCTGGAAACATACCCATTTTAACCAATTCTACCTTTTTCTGTAGCTCACGATCTTCCCTCTGTGCTTTCATAATTCGGTTTGACAAGGAAGACTGCACTGAAACTTGAAACAAAACAGATATATTCCCTGGACCAACAACTTCTAATCCAAAATTCATCAAACCATTAATCAAGGGATCATGTTCCAAACATAGCATGGTTAATGATGCATGATTTTTCCGACTTAAGGCATCCGCTACTTTGTTTGCTTTTCCAGGATGGTAATTGATCGTGTAGTCATAATCCTTTATCAGTTCTGGCCATCTTCTCTACCTCCTGTTTAATTTCTTCTGATTGAATATATACTTAAGAATTTTATGGTCAGTATATATTTGAAATTTGGTTCTGTATAGATGATGCCTCCATATTTTCAAAGCAAAAACCACAGCTTCCAATTCCAAATCATGTGTGGGATAATTTAGCTCATGTGGTTTAAGTTGTCTTGAAGAATAGGCAATTACCTGATCATTATTCATCAAAACGCAACCAATTACCTTCAAAGAAGCATCACTGTAGATGACAAACTCACCATTCCGGGAAGGTAAGGACAAAACTGGAGCATTCACCAATCTCTTCTTTAGTTCCTGAAAACAAACACCACATTCCTCTGTCCAAAAAAAATTTAACCCCTTTCCGTTTTAACTTAGTTATTGGGCTAGATAATCGTGCAAGGTTCTTAACAAACCGTTGGTAATAACTTGCTAAGCCCAGAAAACTACGAATCTCTGTAACACTTGTGGGTCTTGGCCATTCATCAACTACTTTTGTTTTGGTAGGATCAACTGTTATTCCATCCTTATTTACAATGTGCCCAAGAAAAGAAATCTGTTGCAACCAAAAATCACACTTTCTGAATTTTCCATATAGTTTCTTTTCTTTTAATGTTTTTAAAACAACCCTTAGATGTTTTTCATGCTCCTCTCTATTTTTAGAAAAAACCAGAATGTCATCAATAAATACAACCACAAATTTATCCAAGAACTCATGAAATACTCTATTCATAAGATTCCTGAATACAACTAGGGAATTAGTTAACCCAAATGGCATAACAAAAAATTCATAATGCCCATATCTAGTACGAAAGGCTGTTTTCGGGATGTCATCCACCTTCACCTTCAGATTATGGTATCCGGATCTCAAGTCAATCTTGGAAAAGTACTGAGCTCCCTGGAGCTGATCAAACAAGTCATCAATATGAGGCAAAGGATACTTGTTTTTAATAGTGATGTTATTCAAAGCTCTATAATAAATGCAAAGTCTCATGGAACCATCTTTCATTTTAACAAACAAAACAGGGGCACCCCATGGTGAATTACTGGGATGAATGAAGGCTTTGACAAGCAAATCCTGCAACTGATTTTTCAATTCACGAAGTTCTATTGTAGCCATACGATATCGAGGTTTTGAAATTGGCTTAGCATCAGGAACTAAATCAATTGTGAATTCGAATTCTCGTTCTGGTATGACACTGGGTCACTCCTCAGGAAAAACATCAAGGTATTCATTTACCACTGGCACATCATTAATTTGAATAGCTCCCTTATTTTCAACAATATGAGAAGATAACTTTCACTTCCATCTTTCAGTAGTTTCTCAGCTTTCTAATATGTTATAAATATTATGGGTTCATTATTGTATACAAACTGAAACTCTTTCTGAAAAACAACTTCTTTAGCTCTACAGTCAATCTTAGCATGATAATCAGAAAGCCAGTCCATCCCCAGAATAACATCAACCTCAACTAAGGGTAAAACAAAAAAGTTTGCAGGTAATGTCTTTCCACATACCACAATAGAAATATTCTTGTAATTACTCTTTCCTATAACATTTCCCCCTGGGGTTTTAACAACAAGTTCGGGTCTCATTTGTTGAGGTGATATTTCCAATTTACTAGAAAATTTCTCAGAGATGAAGGAATGTGTAGAACCCGTATCAAACAAATGTTTAGCAAAATCTGAGTGAACAAACAAAGTACCTGATACAACTTCATTGGATGGTCCAAAACCTGCTGACGTAGTCACAAAGGATCTCACTACACCTTTCTGCTTGTAGTCTGGCTTCTTTGCATCATTTGGATCCCTCTTTGGACAAGAATTTGCATAGTGACCCATCTCACCACATTTAAAACACTTTATAGTTTTCTTATCAGGATTAGTCTTTGGATCATTTTCATTGCAATCTCAGGACATATGTCCAAACTTACCACATTTAAAACACTTCCTAGTTTTGTAAGTCATTCCCCAGGGTGCTTCTTTCCACACTTTTCACAAACTGGAAACTGGATTTTCTTACCATCAAATTTCTTTGGTTGATTCTTACCCATTTCTTGCCAACGAGACCTCTTCTTCTCTTTGTTTCCAAAATACATTTGATCATCAGAAAAATCCATCTCTACCTTCTCAGCAAAATGGACAAGTTTCTCATAACTTTTGTATTCACGGGAAGCCAACACCCTTCGATACCTTGGCTTCAATCCTGAGTAAAAGCGGTTGATTTTTCTATCGATATCCAGAATAATATTTGGAGCATACCTCTCCAGTCGGGTGAAGTTTTCTTCATACACAGCCACTGAATCTTCCTCCTTTTGTTTTAATTCAAGAAATTGCTTCTCCATTCTAAGTCGCACCACCTTAGGAAAATATTTTTCAAGAAAAAGACTTTTACATTCATCCCACACTAAGGCATCAAAATCCTCTCTACCCCTGATATTCCTTACCATTGACCACCACTGATCAGCTTCCCCTTCAAAAAAATAAATGGCAAGACTTACCTTTTGATTGTCCGAACATCCCATAACATCAAATATCTTTTCAAGGGCTTTAATCCATCCTTCTACTGCCACTCGGTCAGAGGATCCATTGAATGCAGGAGGATGTTGTCTCATAAAATGTTCCACCACTGTCATGTTCTGTTGGGGTACCTCTATTGGTTCTCTTTCATGGATGCCACCACCATTTATAGCCTGCGTTAGCTGAGCCATTACTGTCACAAATTGCTCGGTTCCAATCCCTACCATTCCGGGCTGTAGATCAGGAAGGATGTCATTCTGTCGGTGCCTCTCCTCTTCAGCTGTATTCATGAATCTTATGAATAGATTATTTCATGAGTTCTTGGATAAATTTGTGGTTGTATTTATTGATGACATTCTGGTTTTTTCTAAAAATAAAGAGGAGCATGAAAAACATCTAAGGTTTGTTTTACAAACTTTAAAAGAAAAGAAACTATATGGAAAATTCAGCAAGTGTGATTTTTTGTTGAAACAGATTTATTTTCTTGGGCACATTGTAAATAAGGATGGAATAACAGTTGATCCTTCCAAAACAAAAGTAGTTGATGAATGGCCAAGACCCAAAAATGTTACAGAGATTTGTAGTTTTCTGGGCTTAGCAAGTTATTACCGACGGTTTGTTAAGAACTTTGCACGGTTATCTAGCCCAATCACTATGTTAACATTGAAAGGGGTTAAATTTGTTTGGACAGAGGAATGTGATGTTTGTTTTCAGGAACTAAAGAAGAGATTGGTGAGTGCTCCTGTTTTGGCCTCACCTTCCCAGAATGGTGAGTTTGTCATCTACAGTGATGATTCTTTGAAGGGACTTGGTTGCATTTTGATGCAGAACGATCAGGTAATTGCCTATGCTTCAAGACAACTTAAACAACATGAGATAAATTATCCCACACATGATTTGGAATTGGCATCTATGGTTTTTGCTTTGAAAATATGGAGGGATCATCTATTCGGAACCAAATGCCAAATATATAATGACCATAAAAGTCTTAAGTATATATTCACTCAGAAGGAATTAAACATGAGGCAGAGAAGATGGCTAGAACTGATAAAGGATTATGACTGCAAGATCAATTACCATCCTGGAAAAGCAAACAAAGTAGTGGATTCCTTAAGTCGGAAAAATCATGAATCATTAACCATGCTGCATTTAGAACATGATCCATTGATTAATGATTTGATGATTTTTGGCTTAGAAGTTGTTGGTGCAGGGAATATATCTGTTTTGTTTCAGGTTTCAGTGCTGTCTTCATTGTCAGACAGAATTATAAAAGCGCAGAGGGAAGACCGTGAGCTACAGAAAAAGGTAGAATTGGTTAAAATGTGTAAGATTCCAGAATTTATTCTTGATAAAGATTGTGTTTTAAGATTTATAAAAAGGTTGTGTGTGCCTTGTGATTCCCAGTTGAACAATGAATTGTTGTGTGAAGCTCATAGTTCTCCATTTTCTGTTCATCCTGGAAGTACTAAGATGTACAGAGACCTTCGAGAGTATTACTGGTGGAATGGGATGAAAAGAGATATTTCTGATTTTACAATTAAATGTTTGACATGTCAGCAGGTTAAAGCAGAGCGGCAGTTACCGAAGGGGATGCATTAGCCTTTTCCAGTGCCAGAATGGAAATGGGAGAATATATCCATGGATTTTGTGGTGGGACTACCAAATACTTCTCGAGGTAACAATGGGATATGGGTTATTGTTGATCAGCTAACAAAGTCTAATCATTTTCTTTCTATTTGAGATACAATGAAATTAGATCAGCTTTCTCGATTGTACCTCAAGGAGATTTTCAGGTTACATAGAGTTCCTTTTTCCATTGTGTCTGACCGAGATCCCAGGTTCACTTCTAAATTTTGGAAGGGACTTCAGAAGTCATTGAGCACAGAGTTGAATTTCAGTACAGCTTTTCATCCTCAATCAGATGGGCAGTCAGAACGAACGATTCAATCTTTGGAGGATATGCTTCGAGCTTGTTCAATGGACTATCAGGGAAGTTGGGATCAACATCTTTCATTAGTTGAGTTTTCTTATAATAACAGTTTCCATTCCAGTATTCAGATGGCACCTTTTGAGGCCTTGTATGGAAATCAGTGTCTGACTTCTACGTTTTGGGATGAAATCGGTGAAAGAAAGTTGATGGGGCCAGAATTAGTAGAAGAAGTGGCTGAGAAAGTGAGGATGATCCATCAACACATGAGGACAGCTCAGAGCAGGCAGAAAATTTATGCAGATAACAGAAGGAAAGACTTCTCTTTCAAGGTAGGTGACCATGTTTTCCTTAAAATCTCCCCTTGGAAAAGTGTGACGCATTTCGGTAAGAAAGGGAAACTAAGTCCACAGTTCATCGGTCCTTTTGAAATCTTGGATAAAGTTGGAACAGTTGCATACCGCGTAGCTTTGCCTCTGAGCTTATTTCAGGTACACAATGTTTTTCATGTTTCTATGTTGAGAAAGTATGTTCCAGATTCATCACATGTCTTGAGACCGGAAGCAGTTCAGCTGGCAGAGAACCCTTCTTATGAAGAAAAACCGGTTCAGATTCTTGATCGAAGAGAACAGGTATTGCGGAATAAGGTAATCCACCAGGTAAAAGTTTTTTGGAGAAACCACATGGTTGAAGAAAGAACATGGGAGTCTGAAAATGCTATGAGGGAAAAATACCCTCAGTTGTTTAATAAGTAAATAAAATTGCGAGGACGCAATTTCAAGAAGGTGGGGATAATGTAACATCCCAAGGTTTTCTAAAAATAAATTGAAAATGCTTGAATTTTTTTTAAGGTATATATTTATAAGTATCCTTTAAACATAATTTTATTTCTCCTATGTTTTGAATTTAAAGAAATGGTCATCTACAATTGTGTTCAGTATGTTATTTAGAGTCTGATTAAACAAACTTTTTTTTTGGTGAATAGTAACATGCCCTTATGAATATTAATATGAATAGTAATATGACCTCATGAATAGTAAATAATAATATTATTTTATTTTCCCAAGGCGATAGGATAATGGGATCTTAATTAATTTTCCAATGTCACATAAAACTAATTGCACTTCAATATTGTTATTTTTCGAATTAACTGTGACCTTATTTAAAAATTAAATTAATAATATTTAGAAAATTATTTTTGAAAAATGGAGTTCATTTTTGAATTCTACACATCGAAAAATGGTTGGGGTAAATTTTTGGTATTTTTCTGAAAATCATGAATTTTTTGTGAATAGTGAAATACGATAAAATACTGTATAATCAATTTATCAGTAAAAATGAACTATTTATGACATCATAAGTGATGCAAGGCCACTTTCTTCGAACTCAAATGATATTTTCACTATTTAGGGCCACTTGATTTGATATTATTCATAGTCTAGATAAAAATATTATAATAATAATTAAAATAATCTAAAATACCTCCCCTCCTCCACTATAAATATCACCCTCACTCCCCTCTTCCTCCCACACCTCTCAAGCCTTGAGAATTGTCTAATTTCTGCCACATTCACTCCCCAACCTTCTTCCCCACGTCCTAGAGCTTTTGGTCTCACCAAAAGACCAAAATCAAATCCCTTAAGAAGGATCTCAAGGAGAAGAGATCAAGAGGTAAACAACCTCTTTTATTTTCTTTCATTTATTTCATTTTTTGTTATTCTCTTCCATTCCCTTTGTCTTGTGTTGGGATATTTCATTAAATATTCCCCCTTACTGTCCATATCTTGTATTAATGATGATATATTTCATTCCTCTCATCAATCTTGTTTTTATGAAATTTTAAGAGACGCTGTTAGGCTGCCGAATTTTCGTGAGAAATTTCTCATGATTTTCTTTTATTTCATGATTCGTTTTTCTTCTTTCCTCACTCCCTCTTACCCAAGAGGCATGATATCTCCAGAATCATTTATATTCATTATTTTCTCATGATTATGGAAAATTCCTCATCAGTATTCTTCTCCTCTTCCACTTATTTAAAGAATCAAAAAACATTGTCCATTTGTGTCGAATTACCGATATCGTGGATGATGTATTTTCAAATTCCATTAATTCTTTCAAGTCTGGTCATAAAACCATTTATATGGTTGAACCAGGTTATAATATATGTTTTATGACTCATATAAGGTTCTGTAATTCTTTTTTACTCATGATTCAAATTTATAAGACTTAATGAGGTTGTAATTATCAAAGAACCACTTAAATGATATAAACATACATAATTAATGTTTTATCTTATGAATCATCATCATATAAAGAATAAAAGTAATAAATGGTATAATTTATGGTACCGGAAATATGTAAATACTACTCCATTCCAATTCTGGAGTTTCACTTTTAATCAACAAGAACGATTCATCGTGAACCGATCGTGAAAATCACAAAAGAACTCATCCAAAATAATGCATGGAACAAAATACTAACAATTAAGGGGTGAAATGAGGTTATGAAATGACCGTATAAGATGTTATAAACATGAACATGTTTCTTTAAAATACTAATAACACTATTTTAACCATTATATAGTAGGATTAAATTTTTTTTAAGTAAGACAAGCCTAAGGTAAGGGAATTCCTAACCCGGTTTCCATTCATTGGGTTAACCTTCTACTTTATAATTTATGTGCTATTTAAATTGTTTGTGTGATGGGTTTTGTTTATATTATGTTTCATTATGTTTATTTATAGAGTATATACATATTCCATCCACTCTATTAAGTCTCACTTCAAGTATATGATGTTTATAAGGGACTTTTCTTCTAAAATCCTCTTTTAAAATTCTGTTTTATAAGATTCAAAGGAAATGTTTTTATGCTATTGTTTATGTTGTATGATTATGTTTTGGTTATTGATAATTGTTTATGATGAAGGGTGGGACCTATATTTCCCTCCAATGCATTGGGTATGAGTAATTTGGAGGTCGGCCGTATGGTTACTCTAAGTGTAACTCCGATGGTTACACAAAGTAAGGTAGCTAATATGGTTACAAGGTTATGTAAGTAATTCCCCAAGATACCTCTATGATTATATTTATGCTTGTGTGTATATTGTGTAAATCTCATGTCACACAAAGTAAGTATTTATGGGTCGAAAACATGTCTTTTTAAAATGTTTTCATACGTCATGCGTATTCGTGGACTAATGTGATTTTTCCTTCTTTTTCATACCTTACTGAGCTTTTGTGATCATCCCAAGTTTTTAAATGATTTTTCACTGGTTAATGGATGAGTAATACAATATGGGCATGATAACTTTCACTTACATCTTTTAGTAGTTTCTCATATTCTTGATATGTTATCAATTTTATGGGTTCATTCTTGTATAAAAACTGAAACTCTTTCTGAAAAACAACTTCTTTAGCTCTACAGTCAATCTTAGCATCATAATAAGAAAGCCAATCCATCCCCAGAATAACATCAAACACAACTAAGGGTAAAACAACAAGGTTTGCAGGTAAAGTCTTTCCACATACCACAATAGAAATATTCTTATAATTCCTCTTTGCTATAACATTTCCCCTTGGTGTTTTAACAACAAGTTTGGGTCTCATTTGTTGAGGTGATATTTCCAATTTACTAGAAAATTTCTCAGAGATGAAGGAATGTGTAGAACCCGTATCAAACAAAACTTTAGAAAAATCTGAGTGAACAAACAAAGTACTTGATAAAAATTCATTGGATGGCCCAACACCTGCTGATGTAGTCACAAAGGATCTCACTACACCTTTCTGCTTGTAGTCTGGCTTCTTTGCATCATTTGGATCCCTCTTTGGACATGCATTTGCATAGTGACCCATCTCACCACATTTAAAACACTTTACAGTTTGCTTATCAAGATTTTTCTTTGGATCATTTTCATTGCAATCTCGGGTCATATGTCCAAACTTACCACATTTAAAACATTTCCCAGTTTTGATAAGACATTCCCCAGGGTGCTTCTTTCCACACTTTTCACAAACTGGAAACTGGATTTTCTTACCATCAGATTTCTTTGGTTGATTCTTACCCATTTCTTGCCAATGGGACCTCTTCTTCTCTTTGTTTCCAAAATGCATGTGATCATCAACAAACTCCATCTCTACGCTCTCAGCACAATGGAAAAGTTTCTCATAACTTTTGTATTCACGGGAAGCCAACGCCCTTCGATACCTTGGCTCCAATCCTGAGTTATAGCGGTTGATTTTTCTATCGATATCCAGAATAAGATTTGGAGAATACCTTGCCAGTCGGGTGAAGTTTGCTTCATACACAGCCACTGAATCTTCTTCCTTTTTTTTAATTCAAGGAATTGCTTCTCCATTCTATGTCGCACCACCTTAGGAAAATATTTTTCAAAAAAAAATACTTTTAAATTCATCCCACACTAAGGCATCAAAATCCTATCTACCCCTGATATTCCTTACCATTGACCACCACTGATCAGCTTCCCCTTAAAAAAGATAAATGGAAAGACTTACCTTTTGATTGGCCGAACATCCCATAACGTCAAATATCTTTTCAAGGGATTTAATCCATCCTTCTACTACCACTGGGTCAGAGGATCCATTGAATGCAGGAGGATGTTGTCTCATAAAATATTCCACCACTGTCATGTTCCGTTGGGGTACCTCTATTGGTTCTCTTGCATGGATGCCACCACCATTTGTAGCCCGTGTTAGGTGAGCCATTACTGTCACAAACTGCTCGGTTCCAATCCCTACAATTCTGGGCTGTAGATCAGGAAGGATGTCATTCTGTCGGTGCCTCTCCTCTTCAGCATCCATGTTCCTTCTGCGGACAACCATTCTGAACAAACATTTCTTAGATGAAGCAATATGGTAATCTTTAAATGAACTGACAGAATGACATCCTTCCTGATCTACAGCCCAGAATGGTAGGGATTAGAACCGAGCAGTTTGTGACAATAATGGCTCAGCTAACGCAGGATATAAATGGTGGTGGCATCTATGCAAGAGAACCAATAAAGGTACCCCAACGGAACATGACAGTGGTGGAACATTTTATGAGACAACATCCTTCTGCATTCAATGGATCCTCTGACCCAGTGGCAACAGAAGGATAGATTAAAGCCCTTGAAAAGATATTTGATGTTCTGGGATGTTCGGACAATGAAAAGGTAAGTCTTTCCATTTATCGTTTTGAAGGGGAAGTTGATCAGTGGTGGTCAATAGTAAGGAATATCAGGGGTAGAGAGGATTTTGATGACTTAGTGTGGGATGAATTTAAAAGTCTTTTTCTTGAAAAATATTTTCCTAAGGTGGTGAGACTTAGATTGGAGAAGCAATTCCTTGTATTAAAACAAAAGGAGGAAGATTCAGTGGCTGTGTATGAAGCGAACTTCACCCGACTGGCGAGGTATGCTCCAAATCTTATTATGGATATCGATAGAAAAATCAACCTCTTTTACTCAGGATTGAAGCCAAGGTATCGAAGGGCACTGGCTTATCATGAATATAAAAGTTATGAGAAACTTTTCCAATGTGCTGAGAGGATAGAGATGGAGTTTGCTGATGATCACATGCATTTTAGAAACAAAGAGAAGAAGAGGTCCCGTTGGCATGCAATGGGTAAGAATCAACCAAAGAAATCTAATGGTAAGAAAATCCAGTTTCCAGTTTGTGAAAAGTGTGGCAAGAAGAACCCTAGGGAATGTCTTATCAAAACTGGGAAGTGTTTTAAATGTGGTAAGTTTGGACATATGGCCCGATATTGCAATGAAAATGATCCAATGACTAATCCTGATAAGCAAACTGTAAAGTGTTTTAAATGTGGTGAGATGGGTCACTATGCAAATTCATGTCCAAAGAGGGATCCAAATGATGCAAAGAAGCCAGACTACAAGCAGAAAGGTTTATTGCGATCCTTTTCGACTACGTCAGTAGGTGTTGGTCCATCCAATGAAGTTGTATCAGGTACTTTGTTTGTTCACTCAGATTTTGCTAAAGTTTTGTTCGATATGGGTTCTACACATTCCTTCATCTCTGAGAAATTTTCTAGTAAATTGGAAATATCACCTCAAAAAATGAGACCCGAACTTGTTGTTAAAACACCAGGGGGAAATGTTATATCAAAGAGGAATTATAAGAATATTTCTATTGTAGTATGTTTAAAGGCTTTACCTACAAACCTTGTTGTTTTACCCTTAGTTGATTTTGATGTTATTCTGGGGATAGACTGGCTTTCTGATTATCATGCTAAGATTGACTGTAGAGCTAAAGAACTTGTTTTTCAGAAAGAGTTTCAGTTTGTATACATGAATCAACCCATAAATTGATAACATATTAGGAAGCTGAAAAAACTACTGAAAGATGGAAGTGAAAGTTATCTTGATCATATTGTTGAAAACAAGGGAACTATTCAAATTAATGATGTGCCAGTGGTAAATGAATACCTTAATGTAACATCCCAAGGTTTTATAAAAATAAATTGAAAATTCTTGAAATTTTGTTTAAGTTATATATTTATAAGTATCCTTTAAACATAATTTTATTTCTTCTATGATTTGAATTTCAAGAAACTGTCATCTACAATTGTGTTCAGTATGTTATTTCGAGTCTGATGAAACAAACTTGTTTTTTTGGTGAAGAGTAACATGCCCTTATGAATAGTAATATGAATAGTAATATGAACTCATGAATAGTAAATAATATTATTATTTTATTTTCCCATGGAAATTGGATAATGGGATCTTAATTTATTTTCCAATGTCACATAAAACTAATTGTACTTCAATATTGTTATTTTTCGAATTAACTGTGACCTTATTTAAAAATTAAATTAGTAATATTTAGAAAATTATTTTTGAAAAATGGATTTCACTTTTGAATTCTACCCGTCGAAAAATGGTAGGGGTAAATTTTTGGTATTTTTCTGAAACTCTTGAATTTTCAGTGAATAGTGAAATACGATAAAATACCGTATAAACAATTTATTAGTAAATATGCACTATTTATGACATCATAAGTGATGCAAGGCCACTTGCTTAGAAATCACATGATATTATCACTATTTAGGGACACTTGTTTTGAGATTATTCATAGTCCGGATAAAAATATTATAATAATGATTAAAATAATCTAAAAAACCTCCCCTCCTCCAATATAAATACCACCCTCACTCCCCTCTTCCTCCCACACCTCTCAAGGCTTGAGCATTGTCTAAATTCTGCCAAATTCCCTCCCCAATCTTCTTCCCCACGTCCTAGATCTTCTGGTCTCACCAAAAGACCAAGACCAAAGCCCTTAAGGAGGATCTCAAGGAGAAGAGATCAAGAGGTAAACATCCTCTTTCATTTTCATTCGTTTCTTCCATTTTTTGTTATTCTCTTCCTTTCCCTTTGTATTTTGTTGGGATATTTAATTAAATATTTCCCCTTACTGTCCAAATTTTGTATGATTGATGAGATATTCCATTCCTCTCATCAATCTTGTTTTTATGAAATTTTAAGAGGCGCCGTTAGGCTGCCGAATTTTTTTGTAAGAAATTTCTCATGTTTTCTTTATTTCATGATTCCTTCCTCTTCTTTCTTCACCCCATCTTATACAAGAGGCTTGAAATCTCCAGAATCATGTTTATTCTTGATGTTGTCATGTTTATGGAAAATTACAAATCATTATTCCTCTCCTCTCTCACTTATTTAAAGAATCAAAAAACATTGTCCATTCGTGTCGAATTACCGATATCGTGGACGATGTATTTTCAATTTCCATTAATTATTTAAAGTCTGGTCATGAAACCATTTATATGGTTGAACCAGGTTATAATATATGTTTTATGACTCATATAAGGTTCTGTAATTCTTTTGTACTCATGATTCAAATTTATTAGACTAAATGAGGTTGTCATTATCAAGGAACCACTTAAATGATCTAAACGAACATAATTAATGTTTTAACTTATAAATCATCATCATATAAAGCATCAAAGTGATAAATGGTATAATTTATGGTATTGGAAATAATTAAATACTACTCCATTCCAATTCTGGAGTTTCACTTCCAATCAACAAGAACGATTCATCATGAACCGATCGTGAAAATCACAAAAGAACTCACCCAAAATAATGCAAGGAACAAAATACTAACAATTAAGGGGTGAAAAGAGGTTATGAAATGACCATATAAGATGTTATAAACATGAACATGTTTCTGTAAAATACTAATAACACTATTTTAACCATTATACAATAGTTTTAAACAATTTTTAAGTAAGACAAGCCTAAGGTAAGGGAATTCTTAACCCGATTTTCATTCTTTGGGTTAACATTCTACTTTATAATTTATGTCCTATTTAAATTGTTTGTGTGATGGGTTTTGTTTATATTATGTTTAACTATGTTTATTTACAGAGTATATACATATTACATCCACTCTATTAAGCCTCACTTCAAGTATATGATGTTTATAAGGGACTTTTCTTCTGAAATCCTCTTTTAAAATTCTGTTTTATAAGATTCAAAGGCAATGTTTTTATTATTTTGTTTATGATGTATGATTATGTTTTGGTTATTGGGCATTGTTTATGATGAAGGGTGGGACCTATATTTCCCTCCAATGCATTGGGTATGAGTAAGTTGGAGGTCGGCCGTATGGTTACTCCAAGTGTAACTGTGATGGTTACACAAAGAAAGGTAGCCGTGAGGGTTACAAATTTTAAGGTAGCCAAGATGGTTACAAGATTATGTAAGTAATTCCCAAATATACCTCTATGATTATAATTATGTTTGTGTGGATCTTGGGTAAATATCATGTTACACAAAGTAAGATTTTATGGGTGGAAAGCATGTCTTTTGAAAATGTTTTCATACGTCATGCGTATTCATGGACTAATGTGGTTTTTCCTTCTTTTTCATACCTTACTGAGCTTTTGTGCTCATCCCAAGTTTTTAAAGGATTTTTTACAGGTTAATGGATGAGTAATACAAGGAAGGAAGACATGTTAAATGTTGAAGAATTGTCAAGGAGTATTGTTTTATGTTTTAATGTTTTATATTCTGAGGAAAATGGAAACTGATTTTATGGTATCCACTATGTAACAATGTGTAATGTTATGAATGTTTTGTCTTAATTCTCCAAAACTATAAACTTGAAAAGATCCTCAATGTATAATGAATTGTTTTCTTGGTTAAATTCAAGATTATGTATGAAATAAGTGCGGGTCTTTACAGTTGGTATAAAAGGTTGGTTTAGACAACTTTAGGGATTAGGAGTTCTTGTGAGACACATGATTAGTCCCTATATCTATTATTTCAGTTAAATCCTTGTTTTATAACTTATTTTTTCAGGTCAAGTAAAGTCGGTTACGAATGGAAGGAGAAGGATCTCAAACGACATTCCTATCTCTTCCTGATGACATGCTTGCAATAATTATTGCAAAGTCATCTTCGGATGATTGTGAAACTTTTTCTAGCATACAACTCACTTGCAAGCAGTTTTTAGAGATATCAAACACCTCCTCTATACCTCGTTATCATCGTGGATCATGGGTTGTTTTTAGACAAATACTATTTTCACAATATTCACATAATTTCAAGAAAGGTAAATATTATCAAGGTATTTTCAAATATTTTACCTTATCACAAGAATTTGAAGCATATTATGATTTTAAAAATGGTGCTGAGGAAGGAGACCCTTGTGCAAGCTATTTATATTTGCTTTTAAAATATAGTCTCACATCACATAATTATAGTATTTTAAAAGGACCAATAATAGAAAGTTTCAACTCAATTTCGGACCGACTATTTTATAGAAATCATGTTTAATCAGATGTTTTGGAATTATATGTCATACATGATTATTTTCCAAAACTGTTTTTCGGTGAACACCCATATGACCCATGTTGTATGAGGTGTATTTGGATGGAGGAAGAAAATGATTTTGAAGGATCTATAAATCATTGTTGTAATGCATGGGACTTCTACCTACGTGAACAAGATGACGATGAAACCGAGTGGACACCTTGATCAAGGTACCCTCACTTTTTTAATAAGTAAATAAAATTGCGAGGACGCAATTTCAAGATGGTGGGGATAATGTAACATCCCAAGGTTTTCTAAAAATAAATTGAAAATGATTGAAATTTTGTTTAAGGTATATATTTATAAGTATCCTTTAAACATAATTTTATTTCTTCTATGATTTGAATTTCAAGAAACTGTCATCTACAACTGTGTTTAGTATGTTATTTAGAGTCTGATGAAACAAACATGTTTTTTTTTGTGAATAGTAACACGCCCTTATGAATAGTAATATGAATAGTAATATGACCTCATGAATAGTAAATAATAATATTATTTTATTTTCCCATTTTAATAGGATAATGGGATCTTAATTAATTTTCCAATGTCACATAAAACTAATTGCACTTCAATATTGTTATTTTTCGAATTAACTGTGACCTTATTTAAAAATTAAATTAGTAATATTTAGAAACTTATTTTTGAAAAATGGATTTCACTTTTGAATTATACACGTCGAAAAATTGTAGGGGTAAATTTTTTGTATTTTTCTGAAACTCTTGAATTTTCAGTGAATAGTGAAATACGATAAAATACCGTATAATCAATTTATTAGTAAATATGCACTATTTATGACATCATAAGGGATGCAAGGCCACTTGCTTCGAAATCACATGATATTATCACTATTTAGGGCCACTTGTTTTGAGATTATTCATAGTCTTGATAAAAATATTATAATAATGATTAAAATAATCTAAAAAACTTCCCCTCCTCCACTATAAATACCACCCTCACTCCCCTCTTCCTCCCACACCTCTCAAGCCTTGAGAATTGTCTAAATTATGAAAAATTTCCTCCCAAATCTTCTTCCCCACGTCCTAGATCTTCTGGTCTCACCAAATGACCAGGACCAAAGCCCTTAAGGAGGATCTCAAGGAGAAGAGATCAAGAGGTAAACATCCTCTTTCATTTTCATTCTTTTCTTCCATTTTATGTTATTCTCTTCCTTTCCCTTTGTATTTTGTTGGTATATTTAACTATATATTTCCCCTTACTGTCCAAATTTTGTATGATTGATGATATATTACATTCCTCTCATCAATATTGTTTTTATGAAATTTTAAGAGGCGCCGTTAGGCTGCCGAATTTTTTGTAAGAAATTTCTCATGTTTTCTTTATTTCATGATTCCTTCCTCTTCTTTCTTCACCCCCTATTATCCAAGAGGCATGAAATCTCCAGAATCATGTATATTCTGAATGTTGTCATGTTTATGGAAAATTACAAATCATTATTCCTCTCCTCTCTCACTTATTTAAAGAATCAAAAAACATTGTCCATTTGTGTCGAATTACCGATATCGTGGACGATGTATTTTCAATTTCCATTAATTATTTCAAGTATGGTCATGAAACCATTTAGATGGTTGAACCAGGTTATGATATATGTTTTATGACTCATATAAGGTTCTGTAATTCTTTTTTACTCATGATTCAAATTTATTAGACTAAATGAGGTTGTAATTATCAAGGAACCACTTAAATGATCTAAACGAACAAAATTAATGTTTTAACTTATAAATCATTATCATATAAAGCATCAAAGTGATAAATGGTATAATTTATGGTATTGGAAATATTTAAATACTACTCCATTCCAATTCTGGAGTTTCACTTCCAATCAACAAGAACGATTCATCATGAACCGATCGTGAAAATCACAAAAGAACTCACCCAAAATAATGCAAGGAACAAAATTCTAACAATTAAGGGGTGAAAAGAGGTTATGAAATGACCATATAAGATGTTATAAACAAGAAAATGTTTTGGTTAAATACTAATAACACTCTTTTAACCATTATACATGAGGTTTAAACAATTTTGAAGTAAGACAAGCCTAAGGTAAGGGAATTCTTAACCCGATTTCCATTCTTTGGGTTAACATTCTACTTTATAATTTATGTGATATTTAAATTGTTTTTGTGATGGGTTTTGTTTATATTATGTTTCATTATGTGTATTTACAGAGTATATACATATTACATCCACTCTATTAAGCCTCACTTCAAGTATATGATGTTTATAAGGGACTTTTCTTCTGAAATCCTCTTTTAAAATTCTGTTTTATAAGATTCAAAGGCAATGTTTTTATGCTATTGTTTATGTTGTATGATTATTTTTTGGTTATTGGGCATTGTTTATGATGAAGGGTGGGACCTATATTTCCCTCCAATGCATTGGGTATGAGTAAGTTGGAGGTCGGTCGTATGGTTACTCCAAGTGTAACTGTGATGGTTACACAAAGTAAGGTAGCCGTGAGGGTTACAAATTTTAAGGTAGCCAAGATGGTTACAAGATTATGTAAGTAATGCCCCAATATAACTCTACGATTATAATTATGTTTGTGTGGATCTTGTGTAAATATCATGTTACACAAAGTAAGATTTTATGGGTGGAAAGCATGTCTTTTGAAAATGTTTTCATACATCATGCGTATTCATGGACTAATGTGATTTTTCCTTCTTTTTCATACCTTACTGAGCTTTTGTGCTAATCCCATGTTTTTAAATGATTTTTCACAGGTTAATGGATGATTAATACAAGGAAGGAAGACATGTTAAATGTTGAAGAATTTTCAAGGAGTCTTGTTTTATGTTTTAATGTTTTATATTCTGAGGAAAATGGAAACTGATTTTATGGTATCCACTATGTAACAATGTGTAATGTTATGAATGTTTTGTCTTAATTCTCTAAAACCCTAAACTTGAAAACATCCTCAATGTATAATGAAGTGTTTTCTTGAATAAATTCAAGATTATGTATGAAATAAGTGCGGGTCTTTACACTTAATGTTTTTCCTGAGGAGTTACCCAGTGTTATACCTGAATCAGAAGTCGAATTCACAATTGATTTAGTTCCTAATGCTAAGCCAATTTCAAAACCCTCATATCGTATGAATCTAATAGAACTTCATGAATTGAAAAATCAGTTGCAGGATTTGCTTTTCAAAGGCTTCATTCGTCCCAGTACTTCACCATGGGGAACCCCTGTTTTGTTTGTTAAAAGGAAAGATGGTTCCATGAGACTTTGCATTGATTATAGAGATTTGAATAACATCACTTTTAAAAACAAGTATCCTTTTCCTCATATTGATGACTTGTTTGATCAGATCCAGGGAGCTCAATACTTTTCCAAGATTGACTTGAGATCCGGATACCATCAGCTGAAGGTGAAGGAGGATGACATCCCGAAAACAGCCTTTCGTACTAGATATGGGCATTATGAATTTGTTGTTATGCCATTTGGGTTAACTAATGCACAAGATGTATTCCTAAATCTTATGAATAGATTATTTCATGAGTTCTTGGATAAATTTGTGGTTGTATTTATTGATGACATTCTGGTTTTTTTGAAAAATAAAGAGGAGCATGAAAAACATCTAAGGGTTGTTCTACAAACTTTAAAAGAAAAGAAACTATATGGAAAATTCAGAAAGTGTGATTTTTGGTTGCAACAGATTTCTTTTCTTGGGAACATTGTAAATAAGGATGGAATAACAGTTGATCCTGCCAAAACAAAAGTAGTTGATGGATGGCCAAGACCCAAAAATGTTACAGAGATTCGTAGTTTTCTGAGCTTAGTAAGTTATTACAGACGGTTTGTTAAGAACATTGCACGATTATCTAGCCCAATAACTAAGTTAACACAGAAAGGGGTTAAATTTGAATGTGATGTTTGTTTTCAAGAACAAAAGAAGAGATTGGTGAATGCTCCAGTTTTGGCCTTACCTTCCCGGAATGGTGAGTTTGTCATCTACAGTGATGCTTCTTTGAAGGGACTTGGTTGCGTTTTGATGCAGAATGATCAGGTAATTTCCTATTCTTCGAGACAACTTAAACCACATGAGCTAAATTATCCCACACATGATTTGGAATTGGCAGTTGTGTTTTTTGCCTTGAAAATATGGAGGCATCATCTATACAGAACCAAATGCCAAATATATACTGACCATAAAAGTCTTAATTATATATTCACTCAGAAGGAATTAAACATGAGGCAGAGAAGATGGCTAGAACTGATAAAGGATTATGACTGCACGATCAATTACCATCATGGAAAAGCAAACAAAATTGGGGATTCCTTAAGTCAGAAAAATCATGAATCATTAACCATGATACATTTGGAACATGATCCCTTGATTAATGATTTGATGAATTTTGGCTTAGAAGTTGTTGGTGCAGGGAATATATCTGTTTTGTTTTAGGTTTCAGTGCAGTCTTCGTTGTCAGACAGAATTATGAAAGCGTAGAGGGAAGACCGTGAGCTACAGAAAAACGTAGAATTGGTTAAAATGGGTAAGTTTCCAGAATTTAATCTTGATAAAGATTGTGTTTTAAGCTTTGGAGAAAGTTTGTGTGTGCCTTGTGTTTCCCAGCTGAAGAAAGAATTGTTGTGTGAAGATCATAGTTCTCCATTTTCTGTTCATCCTGGAAGTACTAAGATGTACAGAGACCTTCGAGAGTATTACTAGTGGAATGGGATGAAAAGAGATATTTCTGATTTTACAATGAAATGTTTAACATGTCAGTAGGTTAAAGCAGAGCAGCAGTTACCGAAGGGGATGCTTCAGCCTTTGCCAGTGCCAGAATGGAAATGGGAGAATATATCCATGGATTTTGTGGTGGGACTACCAAATACTTCTCGAGGTAACAATGCGATATGGGTTATTGTTGATTGGTTAACAAATTTTGCTCATTTTCTTTCTATTCGGGATACAATGACATTAGATCAGCTTTCTCGATTGTACCTCAAAGAGATTGTCAGGTTACCTGGAGTTCCTCTTTCCATTGTGTCTGACCGAGATCCCAGGTTCATTTCTAAATTTTGGAAGGGACTTCAGAAGTATTTCGGAACAGAGTTGAATTTCAGTATAGATTTTCATCCTCAATTAGATGGGCAGTCAGAATGAATGATTCAAACTTTGGAGGATACGCTTCGAGCTTGTTCAATGGACTATCAAGGAAGTTGGGATCAACATCTTTCATTAGTTGAGTTTTCTTATAATAATAGTTTCCATTCTAGTTGTAAAGTCCCGCACTTATTTCTTACATAATATTGAATTTATTCAACAAAACACTTCATTATACATTGAGAATCTTTTCATGTTTAGAGCTTTATAGAATTAAGACAAAACATTCATAACATTACAAATTGTTACATATTGGATACTATAAAATCAGTTTCCATTTACCTCAGAATATAAAACATTAAAACATAAAACAAGACTCCTTGACAATTCTTCAACATTTAACATGTCTTCCTTCCTTGTATTACTCATCCATTAACCTGTGAAAAATCATTTAAAAACTTGGGATGAGCACAAAATCTCAGTAAGGTATGAAAAAGAAGGAAAATCACATTAGTCCATGAATACGCATGACGTATGAAAACATTTTCAAAAACACGCTTTCCACCCATAAAATCTTACTTTCTGTAACATGATATTTACACAAGATCCACACAAACATAATTATAATCATAGAGGTATATTGGGGCATTACTTACATAATCTTGTAACCATCTTGGCTACCTTAAAATTTGTAACCCTCACGGCTACCTTACTTTGTGTAACCATCACAGTTACACTTGGAGTAACCATACGGCCGACCTCTAACTTACTCATACCCAATGCATTGGAGGGAAATATAGGTCCCACCCTTCATCATAAACAATGCCCAATAACCATAACATAATCATACAACATAAACAATAGCATAAAAACATTGCCTTTGAATCTTATAAAACAGAATTTTAAAAGAGGATTTTAGAAAAAAAGTCCTTTATAAACATCATATACATGAAGTGAGGCTTAATAGAGTGGATTTAATATGTATATACTCTGTAAATACACATAATGAAACATAATATAAACAAAACCCATCACACAAACAATTTAAATAGCACATAAATTATAAAGTAGAAGGTTATCCCAAAGAATGGAAATCGGGTTAAGAATTCCCTTACAACAATGTGATCGGTCGAATCATATGACCAGAACATAATAAATATCAATTGAATCATTGAATAATATGAATATAAAGAGAATAATGTTATTATATATATCAAATGATAGTACATGTATTCCACATACAAGAAAAAAGTGGCGAACGACTAAAATCTCACAAAAATGAAAGTGAGACGAGGAACCCCTTACAACTTTGTAATCAATTGATTTGTATGACCCAAAATTAATGATTGTCAAATGATAAATTGAATATCATAAAAATAAATATATTCATGATATGAGACAATAATGGGCAGTATACATACACCATACAAAGTAAAAATAGTGATTATGGAATATCTCACAAAAATGGAAGTGAGATGAAGAAACCCTTACCTTAATCTTGTCTTACTTCAAACTTGTTAAAACCTCCTGTATAATGGTTAAAAGAGTTTTATTAGTATTTTACAGAAACATGTTCATGTTTATAACATCTTATATGGTCATTTAATAACCTCATTTCACCCCTTAATTGTTAGTATTTTGTCCCTTGCATTATTTTGGGTGAGTTCTTTTGTGATTTTCACAATCGGTTCATGATGAATCGTTCTTGTTGATTGGAAGTGAAACTCCAGAATTGGAAAGGAGTAGTATTTAAATATTTACAGTACCATAAATTTTACCATTTATCACTTTGATGCTTTATATGATGATGATTAATAAGTTAAAACATTAATTAAGTTTGTTTAGATCATTTAAGTGGTTCTTTGATAATTACAACTTCATTTAGTCTTATAAATTTGAATCATGAGTACAAAATCATTCCAGAACCGTATATGAGTCATAAAACATATATTATAACCTGGTTCAACCATATAAATGGTTTCATGGCCAGACTTGAAAGAATTACTGGAAATTGAAAATACATCGTCCACGATATCGGTAATTCGACACAAATGGACAATGTTTTTTGATTCTTTAAATAAGTGAGAGAGGAGAGGAATAATGATTTGTAATTTTCCATAAACATGAAAACATCCAGAATATACATGATTCTGGAGATTTCATGCCTCTTGGATAAGAGGGGGTGAAGAACGAAGAGAAAGGAATCTTGAAATGAAGAAAACATGAGAAATTTCTTACAAAAATTCGGCAGCCTAACAGCGTCTCTTAAAATTTCATAAAAATAAGATTGATGAGAGGAATGGAATATCTCATCATCATACAAAATTTGGACAGTAAGGGGAAATATTTAATGAAATATCCCAACAAAATACAAAGGTAAAGGAAGAGATAACATAAAACGGAAGAAAAGAATGAAAATGAAAGAGGATGTTTACCTCTTGATCTCTTCTACTTGAGATCCTCCTTAAGTGCTTTGGTATTGGTCTTTTGGTGAGACCAGCAGCTCTAGGACGTGGGGAAGAACATTGGGGAGGGAATTTGGAAGAATTTAGACAATGATCAAGGCTTGAGAGGTGTGGGAGGAAGAGGGGAGTGAGGGTGGTATTCATAGTGGAGGAGGGGAGGTTTTTTAGATTATTTTAATCATTATTATAATATTTTTATCAAGACTATGAATATTCTCAAAAAAAGTGGCCCTAAATAGTTATAATATCACGTGAGTTCGAAAAAAGTGGCCTTTAATCACTTATGATGTCATAAATAGGTCATTTTTACTGATAAATTGATTATACGGTATTTTATCGTATTTTACTATTCACTGAAAATTCAAGAGTTTCAGAAAAATACCAAAAATTTACCCCAACCATTTTTCGATGTGTAGAATTCAAAAATGAACTCCATTTTTCAAAAATAATTTTCTAAATATTATTAATTTAATTTTTAAATAAGGTCATAGTTAATTCGAAAAATAACAATATTGAAGTGCAATTAGTTTTATGTGACATTGGAAAATTAATTAAGATCCCATTATCCTATTTCCATGGGAAAATAAAATAATATTATTATTTACTTTTCATGAGGTCATATTAATATTCATATTACTATTCATAAGGGCATGTTACTATTCACCAAAAAAACAAGTTTGTTTCATCAGACTCTAAATACCATACTGAACACAATTGTAGATGACAGTTTCTTGAAATTCAAATCATAGAAGAAATAAAATTATGTTTAAAGGATACTTATAAATATATACCTTAAACAAAATTTCAAGCATTTTCAATTTATTTTTAGAAAACCTTTGGATGTTACATTATCCCCACCTTCTTGAAATTGCGTCCTCGCAATTTTATTTACTTATTAAACAAGTGAGGGTACCTCGATCAAGGTGTCCACTCGGTTTCATCGTCATCTTGTTCACGTAGGGAGAAGTCCCATGCATTACAAAAATTATTTAGAGATCCTTCAAAATCATTTTCTTCCTCCATCCAAATACACCTCGTACAACATGGGTCATATGGGTGTTCACAGAAAAACAGTTTTGGAAAATAATCATGTATGACATATAATTCCAAAACATCTGATAAAACATGATTTCTATAAAATAGTCGGACCGAAATTGAGTTGAAACTTTCTATTATTGGTCCTTTTAAAATACCATAAGTATGTGATGTGAGACTATATTTTAAAATCAAATATAAATAGGTTTCACAAGGGTCTCCTTCCTCAGCACCATTTTTAAAATCATAATATGCTTCAAATTCTTGTGATAAGGTAAAATATTTGAAAATACCTTGATAATATTTACCTTTCTTGAAATTATGTGAATATTGTGAAAATAGTATTTGTGTAAAAACAACCCATGATCCACAGTGATAACGAGGTATAGAGGAGGTGTTTAATATCTCTAAAAACTGCTTGCAAGTGAGTTGTATGCTAGAAAAAGTTTCACAATCATCCGAAGATGAATTTGCAATAATTATTGCAAGCATGTCATCAGGAAGAGATTGGAATGTTGTTTGAGATCCTTCTCATTCCATTCGTAACCAACTTTACTTGACCTGAAAAAAAAAGTTATAAAATAAGGATTTAACTGAAATAATAGATATAGGGACTAATCACATGTCTCACAAGAACTCCTAATCCCTAAAGTTGTCTAAACCGACCTTTGATACCACCTGTAAAGACCCGCACTTATTTCATACATAATATTGAATTTATTCAATAAAACACTTCATTATACATTGAGGATCTTTTAAATTTTAGAGTTTTAGAGAATTAAGACAAAACATTCATAACATTACACATTGTTACATAGTGGATACCATAAAATCAGATTCCATTTTCCTCAGAATATAAAACATTAAAACATAAAACAAGACTCCTTGATAATTCTTCAACATTTAACATGTCTTCCTTCCCTGTATTACTCATCCATTAACCTCTGAAAAATCATATAAAAACTTGGGATGAGCACAAAAGCTCAGTAAGGTATGAAAAAGAAGGAAAAATCACATTAGTCCATGAATACGAATGACGTATGAAAACATTTTCAAAAGACATGCTTTCCACCCGTAAAATATTACTTTGTGTAACATGATATTTACACAAGATCCACACAAACATAATTATAATCATAGAGGTATATTGGGGCATTACTTACATAATCTTGTAACCATCTTGGCTACCTTAAAATTTGTAACCCTCACTGCTACCTTACTTTGTGTAACCATCACAGTTACACTTGGAGTAACCATACGGCCGACCTCCAACTTACTCATACCCAATGCATTGGAGGGAAATATAGGTCCCACCCTTCATCATAAACAATTCCCAAAAACCATAACATAATCATACAACATAAACAATAGCATAAAAACATTGCCTTTGAATCTTATAAAACAGAATTTTAAAAGAGGATTTTAGAAGAAAAGTCCTTTATAATAATCATATACTTGAAGTGAGGCTTAATAGAGTGGATGTAATATGTATATACTCTGTAAATACACATAATGAAACATAATATAAACAAAACCCATCACACAAACAATTTAAATAGCACATAAATTATAAAGTAGAAGGTTAACCCAATGAATGAAAATCGGGTTAAGAATTCCCTTACAACAATGTGATCGGTCGAATCATATGACCAGAACATAATAAATATCAATTGAATCATTGAATAATATGAATATAAAGAGAATCATGTTATTATATATATAAAATGATAGTACATGTATTCCACATACAAGAAATAAGTGGAGAACGACTAAAATCTCACAAAAATGAATGTGAGACGAGGAACCCCTTACAACTTTGTAATCAATTGATTTGTATGCCCCAAAATTAATGATTGTCAAATGATAAATTTAATATCATAAAAATAAAGATATTCATGATATGAGACAATAATGGGCAGTATACATACACCATACAAAGTAAAAATAGTGATTATGGAATATCTCACAAAAATGGAAATGAGATGAAGAAACCCTTACCTTAATCTTGTCTTAATTCAAACTTGTTAAAACCTAATGTATAATGGTTAAACGAGTGTTATTAGTATTTTACAGAAACATGTTCATGTTTATAACATCTTATATGGTCATTTAATAACCTCATTTCACCCCTTAATTGTTAGTATTTTGTCCCTTGCATTATTTTGGGTGAGTTCTTTTGTGATTTTCACAATCGGTTCATGATGAATCGTTCTTGTTGATTGGAAGTGAAACTCAAGAATTTTAAAGGAGTAGTATTTAAATATTTACAATACCATAAATTTTACCATTTATCACTTTAATGCTTTATATGATGATTATTAATAAGTTAAAACATTAATTAAGTTCGTTTAGATCATTGAAGTGGTTCTTTGATAATTACAACTTCATTTAGTCTTATAATTTTGAATCATGAGTACAAAAGAATTACAGAACCTTATATGAGTCATAAAACATATATTATAACCTGGTTCAACCATATAAATGGTTTCATGGCCAGACTTGGAAGAAATACTGGAAATTGAAAATACATCGTCCACGATATCGGTAATTCGACACAAATGGACAATGTTTTTTGATTCTTTAAATAAGTGAGAGAGGAGAGGAATAATGATTTGTAATTTTTCATAAACATGAAAACATCCAGAATATACATGTTTCTGGAGATTTCATGCCTCTTGGATAAGAGGGGGTGAAGAACAAAGAGAAAGGAATCTTGAAATGAAGAAAACATGAGAAATTTCTTACAAAAATTCGGCAGCTTAACGACGTCTCTTAAAATTTCATAAAAATAAGATTGATGAGAGGAATGGAATATCTCATCATCATACAAAATTTGGACAGTAATTGGAAATATTTAATGAAATATCCCAACAAAATACAAAGGGAAAGGAAGAGAATAACATAAAATGGAAGAAAAGAATGAAAATGAAAGAGGATGTTTACCTCTTGATCTCTTCTTCTTTAGATCCTCCTTAAGGGCTTTGCTCTTGGTCTTTTGGTGATACCAGAAGCTCTAGGACGTGGGGAAGAAGATTGGGGAGGGAATTTGGCAGAATTTAGACAATGATCAAGGCTTGAGAGGTGTGTGAGGAAGATGGGAGTGAGGGTGGTATTTATAGTGGAGGAGGGGAGGTTTTTTAGATTATTTTAATCATTATTATAATATTTTTATCAAGACTATGAATAATCTCAAAACAAGTGGCCCTAAATAGTGATAATATCAAGTGAGTTCGAAGCAAGTGTCCTTTCATCACTTATTATGTCATAAATAGTTCATTTTTACTGATAAATTGATTATACAGTATTTTATCGTATTTCACTATTCACTGAAAATTCAAGAGTTTCAGAAAAATACCAAAAATTTACTCCAACCATTTTTCGATGTGTAGAATTCAAAAATGAACTCCATTTTTCAAAAATAATTTTCTAAATATTATTAATTTAATTTTTAAATAAGGTCACAGTTAATTCGAAAAATAATAATATTGAAGTGCAATTAGTTTTATGTGACATTGGAAAATTAATTAAGATCCCATTATCCTATTTCTATGGGAAAATAAAATAATAATATTATTTACTATTCATGAGGTCATATTACTATTCATATTACTATTCATAAGGGCATCTTACTATTCACCAAAAAAACAAGTTTGTTTCATCAGACTCTAAATAACATACTGAACACAATTGTAGATGACAGTTTCTTGAAATTCAAATCATAGAAGAAATAAAATTATGTTTAAAGGATACTTATAAATATATACCTTAAACAAAATTTCAAGCATTTTCAATTTATTTTTAGAAAACCTTGGGATGTTACACACCCCTTCTTGGGATTTGCCCGCACTTGGTGTGACCTTGCAGACAACGGACAGGTGGAGCATGACTTCCGTGGAGTGTAGGAGCATGGGAGCTTGGACCGCGTGCGGTGGTCATGGCTGGGTTCCAGGTGGGAGACCCGCCAGCTGTTTCTTTTTGTTTTTGTTTACCTGTTGCCGGGTTGTGGCACTTGTTGGTTGGGCGCGTGTTTTGCCCCTTTTATTTCCAATGTACTTTCAGCTTTCTTTTTACTTGTAGAGGTCGATTCACTCTTGTGGTTATATATAGCAGTTGCCCCTTTTCCTTGCTTGTCTTTTCTTTTACTCTGCACTTTTTCATTGAGTGTGTTGTGTGTGTGTGTACAGGTACTTAGGCAAAGGCCTCCCCGAGTTATTGTGCCTTCGACACTGGTCGCTAGCCCCTGGCCTATGGAGGCGGGCTTGGGGTAGTTGCGGCTTGAGCCCGGGTAGGGTCGGGTCGTGAAAAAGTGGTATCGGAGGTGGTTCATTCCTTGGGACGCTGTTCAGACATCCCTAAAAGAGGAATTGGTTGGGATTTAGGGCAACAGTGTCAACGTGTCTCGAGAGCGGCTCTCAGGCCAGGGAGTCCAGTGATGGTGCGACGACCGACGTATCCATTCACCAGGACCCTGATAAGTCTCTTGTCGACTCGGCATGCTGAGACACTTGTTGTAGGGAAGAATTGGTTTGTGCATCACATTGGACCGAGTATTTGACTGTCCTTCTTGAGTCAGCTCCCCATCGTTGTTGTTGTGGAATATACATATATGCTCATCTGACCGCGACACTCCTTGATAATGATCAGGATGTCTCCGCGAAGATAGCCAGCTAGGATACCAGCTTTGGGTGCGTGACGACGACCCTGTGAGCTACAAGGCCATAGTCCAGGACCCATCGTGCGATCCCTTTGCTCCGGGTGGGCCGGTAGCAGCACCCCCACCTGTTGAGCAGAAGACAGCTTCTATAGGGCAGACGGGGCTTGAGCGTGGGCAGAGCGTGCTCCGTGAGTTCCAGCGGCAGAGACCGCTGAGGTTCAGTGGTGAGCTAGACCCTCAGGCAGCAGAGGGTTGGCTAGAGACAGTGGTTCACCTTTTCAGGATTGTGCAGACACCGACAAATCAGAGAGTGGCTTTGGCAGCCACCCTTTTTCGTGGAGCAGCTCGGCGTTGGTGGAGTCTGGTGACTCAGTTTCTTGAAGAGTCGTCGCTTTCGTTGGACGAATTTTAGTTGTTGTTTCATGAGGAGTTTTTCCCTCCTACTTGCACTCCTTTTGGATTCAAGAGCTCCTGCAGTCTCATCAGGGAGGGATGACGGTGGCCGAGTACGCAACTAGTTTTGCAGACTGTGCAAGATTTTACCCATACATGGTCCATGACGACAACCTCCAAACGCGGAAGTTTGAGCAGGGTCTCCGCCGAGAGATTCGTGCTGTCAGAATACCTTTGAGCATTTCCACATATGTCGGGGTGCTCGAATAGGTGCTGGTGACAGAGGGATTCCTATCATGTATTTCAGTTGGTAGTGGAAGTGGGCGTGACGGAGCCGGGACATCTGCCGTAGCTATCAGGCGCCAGAGGACAGGACCTCGATGCAGGTGGCCTTCCCACTGCCGGTTTCGGAGACGTGGTCGTATACCACTGTGACGAAAAGGCGCAGGGCCTCAGCCGAGGATGCCCTACCATGAGTGGATCCTGGGCCATGGTCGTACACCAAAGTGGCACCGGAGGGCACCATGGAATCTCAGAGAGCGCCGGTGCTATGCTTGTGACCGGCGAGGTCACTTGGCACGAGACTGCCTGACCCGAGTTGCTAAGAGCTTCGGGCAGGAAGCAGGCGCACCACCACGGTAGAGGCAGCGCCGTGATCGGAGTAGTGGCCAGAGAGGTGGTGCTAGCAGAGGAGCAGGAGGAGCTGGAGGTGGGGGATGACGTTACGAGATCTCCCCATCACCACTAGGCAGACCACGTCAGGCTCCGGGGGGGGGGGGGGGGGGGGGGGGGGGCTGATAGTTGGGGCCGCAGACAGCCGCGAGCTTTGGATGTATACGATCCTGCAGGGCATGGGATGGTGAGAGGTACCCCTTGAGACTGTTCTACTTCTTGCAGTAGAATTGTTAGGCTCTGCGTGTGAAATGCTTTTCTACCTTCTCCTTGTTTGAGGTGTTACCAGGGTGACGCAGGGCATCGGGTGTAACCATGTGTTGGTAAGGAAAAAGGCGTGAGACCTTTTCCTTTAGTTGATGGTGTTGACTCCTTCTCCTTTTGAGCGTGTAAGAGAGCATAGACTGTGGAACCTAGCATGACCAGATATCCTTGGGTGTTTCACCATATGGATATTCTGAAGGAGGGAATCACCGGGCCTTGTTTCAGGTGCGGGCGGTGATTCCAGTCGCGGTATGCAACATAGAGGTTCGTTCGGGGAGGTGAGCTACCCCCGAGAGCCTTCGGGCCATTTGAGACCGTGCAAATGGATGGCGAGGTACCCTACCACCTTTCCCTAACCCCAAAGTCTGGAGTGGGTGAACGACATCGGCAAAGGTCGACCTTGCCTGAACAGATCAATCCTTTGGTCTGTGTGCGGTGACGCGGAGCTGTGCATGGGTTCTTCTGGGTATGGGAAAGCCAGGTGTGGACTTAGTACCTTGTGTTGCTCCCTAGTTTTGCTTTTCGGGGAAGAAAATCTTGAAGGAGGGAATGATGTAAGAACCCAGTTTTTGCTACGAAAGGCTTTGGAATATTCTTGACGATATTCCACAGCAGCGCCTTCAGACGGCGTGCGATTCCGAGCCCCGGAGTGGCCGAAATTAAATTTTCAGTGCGTTCACACTGGAAACGCTAAATAAATAAGATAACTCCTAAATGGAATTCCGGATCAGATATCCAAGTGTACGGATGGGTCCAGAATGGGGTGTTTACCCTAGGAACGACATAAAACTTGTCGGCGCAGGATGTTTGGACCCCTCACCCGCTTCCGGAATGTTAAACGGATTAATTAAATAATTAATTAATTCGTTTAATGGAGAAACGCTAGTATCTCTTAAACGGTGGCTCGGATTGAAACATTGAGGGCACCGTTGAGTTCATAGTGTTTCGTTTACCTTAGGAGGGGTATAAGTTTTGCGGGCGCGGGCCGTCTGTGAAAAATGGCCCCAGGTGCGTTTTCGTAATTTGGCAGCCTCAGGCGCTAAGTTTAATAACTTTTGAACAGGGTCTCGGAATAAAATTCTGAGACCGCCGTTGAGCTCAGAGGGTGGTTCTTATCCTAGGGGAGGCTAAATCCTGACCCCTTCGGGTGTTCGGGTTCGGGGCTATCGGGCGGGCGTTTAAGTGATTTGTACTTAAACACCCCCTCTTCTTCTTCTTCTTCTTCTTCTTCCTCAAACCCTCCTCCCCCTCCTTCACCTACGGCAAGGTAGCTCCGGCGAGGCGAGCTCCGGTGAGGCGAGCTCCGGCGAGGCGACTCCGGAAAGGTGCGGTGGTGCCGGCGGATCGACGCGAAGCTCCGGGCGAAGCCCGGCGAGGTAGGCGGTGTTCGTTTGTGTTTTAAATTTCAAACCCCTCTTTGAATTCAAATTTTAGTCTCTAATTGCTACCCGATCTTCGATACAAGCCTATAGTCGCGTAGAGGATGGTCTAAGATTTCCGACCCTCTCCTCGGATCAAAAATCCGAGTGCTGGGGTGCCCGGGGCAGTCCTGGGAAGTTCCGGCCGGAAATCTGGATTTCCGGCGGATACTGGCGGCGGACGGTGGTTCCGGGGAGGCGGCGCGGCAGCGGCGCAGAGGAAGGCCGGCCGGCCATCCGGCCGGCTGGGCGGCACCTCCACGGTGCGAGGCGGCTCGGCTCGCCGGCTGAGGGCGCCGGCTGCGGGAGCCGGCGAGAGGAGACGGCGGGGTCGCAGGCGCGCGACCCCGTGGTTGGACAGAGACCCGCACGACGTGGGTCTCCGTGTAGAAAGCCGACCGGCCGTGTCGGCAGGTCGGGGGAAGAGGTGCCCGCGCGGGGCGCGGGCGAGGCGGGCTCATGGGAGGTGGCTGGGCAGTGGTCCCAGCGGGCCGGCTGTGGGCGGACCGGCCGGTCCGCCCCGGTCCGGCCCAAGGGGGGGGGGGGTCCCCCCATATAACTTCCGACGTCCGTAGCATTTGCTACGAACGTCCGTTTTGCGCGCCGTCTACAAAGGCGCTGGACTGCCATAGAGGCGGATCTTTTGAGATGGTTTCAGGAATATTTAGTTCCTGAAACGTGGGGCCGCGAAGGCGCGGCGCGTCTTTAAGTGGTTTGTCGTTTCCGGGGGAACTTTTCTTGGACGGTACGGACACGTCTGACGTCTGATTTAAACGCCGTCAGTGGCATTGGGACCCAAGCACTGAGGCGGAGCTTTCCTGGGTGGTTCCAGGAATTGAGACCGAAGTTGAGATGTGGGCACCACGACCCGTCTTTTGGAGCTGCGTGCATCTTTTAGTGACTTTTTCCTCGGACATCCGTTCGAGGGGTGCGAGCAGTCGATGTTGGGTGTTTTTCCGAGGGCAACGCGTTGGTGAAGTCTTCCCGTTGTAATTCGGCACGATGGTGCAGGGCGCACGAGGGCCGTTTGGGAGTCGACGATGATTTTCCATCTTAATCACTGGGCGACCGTTTTGGACAAGTGGATAGTCCATCTTTTGTTCTTTTTCGAGAGGATCGCAACGGTGCGATCCGATCATTGAGTTTCGGGACTGGGATGCGGGTCCCACATGGCACCACTCGTGTGCGGTGCGCCGGAATGCATCTTTTTCTCCGGATATCCATTGCACTTAAGTGAGTAGTGCTTTTGACGTGTTGTACCGAGGGGATCGCAATGGTGCGATGCGCCCGACTGTTCTCGGGGCTGAGGCTCGGGATCACGGGACGCCGTACGGGAGTGAGGCAGTGTTAGCGACTTTTTCGTCGGATATCTGTTTGAGGCGAGTAAGTAGTCGATCTCGTGTGTTTTTCCGCGAGGATTACAACGGTGTGATCTGTTTGGCCGTGCGGAGCCTCTTGAGTGGTCTTATTAATAGACGAAGCATGAAAGGTGCTCTAGTGGTGGTTCGCCCTACCTTGTTTGTAGCGGACCCTTGGCGTGTGATCGATCACACTTGGGAGAGTGATATAAATGGTTCACAAGATGTGGCTGGCCAAGCCTGGGCCTTTGAGGTAGTGTTGATACGTCATGCCTTCGCGGTGACGTTGGGCGCCGTGTGCACAATAGCCCTTGGGCTAGAGACGTGGTATACTCTGGGAGTATACGGGAGCGTTTGGAGGTACGTGTGTTTTATACCTGAGAACGTTCGTGCGCTTGGTTGGGGTTGACTTGGGGCCACACGTCGTGTGGGACCCACGTGCGTGTCGTGTTCTACTTTGCGTACTTGGACCTCTCGCGGTGTAGAGGGTCCCTTTGTACTCGTTTTTTTGGCTAGCAGGGTGGATTTTATTTCCCCTGGCTTTGTGCTCGTTTGTTTGACAAGCAGGGTTGAGTGGTCTCCCCCTGGTTTCGCTTGTGATGGATTGGCCGGTAGTGGTGCTAGCGACACCCAGTGCTGGAGCAGACGCTGCACCTCTTTTGGGTGAGTTGTTCTGGAGTTGGGAGGTTGCGCGGTACCTACTTTGTGTTCGGTTGGCCAGTGTTGTACCCTCCAGTGGTTATGGCCAGAGCAGTTCTGAGTTTTACCCTCCAGCGGGGCTGGGCAGTGGGTTACTCATCAGCTTCTTAGGGTCTACCCTCCAGCAGAGACTGGGCAGTGGGTCACCCAATGCCCTTAGGGTCTACCCTCCAATAGAGACTGGGTAGTGGGTCACCCGACGACCTCTTAGGTTCTACCCTCCAGCAGGGTTGGGCAGTGGGTCGCCTGTCGTCTAGTTCCAGGTCTACCCTCCAGCACGGTTAAGCAGTGGGTCACCTATCGACTTATTCCAGGTCTAACCTCCAACGGGGCTGGGCAGTGGGTCACCTGATGATATATTAAGGTCTACCCTCCAGCAGGGCTGGGTAGTGGGTCTCCAGATGATGTATTAGGGTTTACCCTCCAGCAGGGCTGGGCAGTGGGTCACCCGATATCTGGTTATGGTTTACCTTCCAGCGGGGCTGGGCAGTGGGTCGCCTGATGATGTATTAGGGTTTACCCTCCAGCGGGGCTGGGCAGTGGGTCACCCGATATCTAGTTATGAATTACCGTCCATCGGGGCTGGGCAGTGGGACACTTGTTGGCATTCCAGACTCGGTCCTTTCTACTAGGCTAGTGTGTGGCTTTCCTCCGTGATTACCGGAGCGGGACCCTTGGTTGTACGGGTCAGTGATGGAATGGCTTGATTTTGAGGAGACCTCTCGACTGCATGGCAGTGACGAGGTGTGGTTTGACATTCCCTAGAACTCTCAAGTACGAGAGGCACTTTCCCCACCGATATGCGTTCTTGTGAGGCGATCTAAAATCGTGCGGGCGAGTCAGTGCCGCCCAAAGCGGATAGTGTCAAGGTGTGGTGATTGAGCCCCTTGGCTTGCGGTTCGGGGCAGACGTGCGGGATGCAGGGCATCAATGGTGTTTCTTCCGGGATTGATGGCTACTCTTTTCTTGGGATGAGCTATAGGATAGAGATCCCCTTATGACGTTGTTCGGGCTTCTTGTAGAGCATAAAGATATGTATATACCTTGTTCGAGCACCCAATTCTTGGGATTGGTTACTCTCCCTCCAGGAGAGGCGAAGACGCGCATGGTATGCCACGTGCTTTCTGTGTCTAGATTCTCGTGGTTGGATGAGTCTACTCTCCTACTATAGGTAGCGAAGACTCGACGGGAAGTTCATCTTCTCACCGTTTCTAGGCCCTTGTGCCTGGACGAGTCTACTTCCTTTCTCTTGTTGGGTTGATCTGGACTCTTTAATGCACATTCAGTTATACTCCTCTACTATTCTCTATTCGCTCTACTGCTCACCCTTCGGTACCTCCTTTGTTGCTCCCTCGAGCCTTCGGGGTATCCTACTGAGTATTCTTATACTCACCCCTTCTTGGGCTTTTCTCGCACTTGGTGTGCCCTTGCAAACAACGGACATGTGGAGCATGAATTCGGTGGAGCATAGGAGATTGGGAGTTTGGACCGCGTGTGGTGGTCATGGCCGGGTTCCAGGTGGGAGACCCGCCAGCTGTTTCTTTTTGTTTTTGTTTACCTGTTGCCGGGTTGTGGAACTTGTTGGTTGGGCGCGTGTTTTTCCCCTTTTCTTTCTAGTGTACTTTCAGCTTTCTTTTTACATGTAGATGTCGATGCACTCTTGTGGTTATATATAGAAGTTTCCCCTTTTCCTTTCTTGTATTTTCTTTTACTCTGCAGTTTTGCATTGAGTGTGCGGCGTGTGTGTGTATAGGTACTTAGGCAAAGGCCTCCCCGAGTTATTGTGCCTTCGGCGCTGGTTGCCAGCCCCTGGCCAATGGAGGCAGGCTTGGGGTAGTTGCGGCTTGAGCTCGGGTAGGATCGGGTCGTGACACCAACCATTTTTCGACGTGTAGAATTCAAAAATGAACTCCTTTTTTCAAAAATAATTTTCTAAATATTATTAATTTAATTTTTAAATAAGGTCACAGTTAATTCGAAAAATAACAATATTGAAGTGCAATTAGTTTTATGTGACATTGGAAAATTAATTAAGATCCCATTATACTATAGCCTTGGGAAAATAAAATAATAATAATATTTACTATTCATGAGTTCATATTACTATTCATATTACTATTCATAAGGGCGTGTTACTATTCACCAAAAAAACAAGTTTGTTTCATCAGACTCTAAATAACATACTGAACACAATTATAGATGACTGTTTCTTGAAATTCAAAACATAGGTGAAATAAAATTATGTTTAAAGGATACTTATAAATATATACCTTAAACAAAATTTCAAGCATTTTAAATTTATTTTTAGAAAACCATGGGATGTTACATTATCCCCACCTTCTTGAAATTGCGTCCTCATAGTTTTATTTACTTATTAAACAACTGAGGGTATTTTTCCCTCATAGCATTTTCAGACTCTCATGTTGCTTCTTCAACCATGTGGTTTCTCCACAAAACCTTTACCTAGTGGATTACCTTATTCCGCAATACATGTTCTCTGCGATCAAGAATCTGAACCGGTTTTTCATCATAAGAAAGGTTCTCTGCCAGCTGAACTGCTTCCGGCCTCAAGACATGTGATGAATCCGGAACATACTTTCTCAACATTGAAACATGAAAAACATTGTGTACATGAAATAAGCCCGGAGGCAAAGCTATGAGGTATGCAAGTGTTCCAACTTTATCCAAGATTTCAAAAGGACCGATGAACCGTGGACTTAGTTTCCCTTTCTTACCGAAACACATCACACTTTTCCAAGGGGAGATTTTAAGGAAAATATGGTCACCTACCTCGAAAAAGAAGTATTTCCTTCTGTTATCTGCATAACGTTTCTACCTGTTCTGAGCTGTCCTCAGGTGTTTCTGGATCATCCTCACTTTCTCAGCCACTTCTTCTACTAATTCTAGCCCCATCAACTTTCTTTCACCGATTTCATCCCAAAATGCAGGAGTCCAACACCGCTTTCCATACAAGGCCTCAAAAGGTGCCATCTAAATACTGGAATGGAAACTGTTCTTATAAGAAATCTCAACTAATGAAAGATGTTGATCCCAACTTCCCAAATAGTCCATTGAACAAGCTCGAAGCATATCCTCCAAAGTTTGAATCATTCGTTCTGACTTCCTATCTGATGGAGGATGAAAAGATGTACTGAAATTCAACTCTATACCCAAATACTTCTGAAGTCCCTTCCAAAATTTTAAAGTGAAGCTGGGATCTCGGTCAGACACAATGGAAAGTGGAACTCCATATAACCTGACAATCTCCTTGAGGTACAATCGAGAAAGATGATCTAATGTCATTGTATCTCGAATAGAAATAAAATGAGTAGACTTTGTTAGCCAATCAACAATAACCCATATCGCATTGTTACCTCAAGAAGTCTTTGGTAGTCCCACCACAAAATCCATGGATATATTCTCCCATTTTCATTCTGGCACAGGCAAAGGCTGAAGCATCCCCTTGGGTAACTGCCCTCTGCTTTAACCTGCTGACATGTCAAACATTTCATTATAAAATCAGCAATATCTCTTTTCATCCCATTCCACCAGTAATACTCTCTATGGTCTCTGTACATCTTAGTACTTCCAGGATGAACAGAAAATGGAGAACTATGAGCTTCACACAACAATTATTTCTTCAACTGGGAATCAGAAGGCACACATAACCTTTTTTCAAATCTTAAAACACAATCTTTATCAAGATTAAATTTTGGAAACTTACCCATTTTAACCAATTCCACCTTTTTCTGTAGCTCACGGTCTTCCCTCTATGCTTTCATAATTCTGTCTGACAATGAAGACTGCACTGAAACCTGAAACAAAACAGATATATTCCCTGCACCAACAACTTCTAAGCCAAAATTCATAAAATAGTTAATCAAGGGATCATGTTCCAAATGTAGCATGGTTAATGATGCATGATTTTTCTAACTTAAGGCATCCGCTACTTTGTTTGATTTTCCAGGATGGTAATTGATTGTGCAGTCATAATCCTTTATCAGTTCTAGCCATCTTCTCTACCTCATGTTTAATTCCTTCTGAGTGAATATATACTTAAGAATTTTATGGTCAGCATATATTTCGTATTTGGTTCCGTATAGATGATGCCTCCATATTTTTAAAGCAAAAACCACAGCTGCCAATTTCAAATCATGTGTGGGATAATTTATCTCATGTGGTTTAAGTTGTCTTGAAGAATAGACAATTACCTAATCATTCTGCATCAAAACGCAACCAAGTCCCTTCAAACAAGCATCACTGTAGATGACAAACTCACCATTCCGGGAAGGTAAGGCCAAAACTGGAGCATTCACAAATCTCTTCTTTAGTTCCTGAAAACAAACATCACATTCCTCTGTCCAAACAAATTTAACCCCTTTCCGTGTTAACTTAGTTATTGGGCTAGATAACCATGAAAAGTTCTTAACAAACTGTCAGTAATAACTTGCTAAGCCTAGAAAACTACGAATCTCTATAACATTTTTGGGTCTTGGCCATTCATCAACTACTTTTTTTTGGCAAGATCAACTGTTATTCCATCCTTATTTACAATGTTCCCAAGAAAAGAAATCTATTGCAACCAAAAATCACACTTGAAGAATTTTCCATATAGTTTCTTTTATTTTACGGTTTGTAAAACAACCCTTAGATGTTTTTTATGCTCCTCTTTATTTTTAGAAAAAACCAGAATGTCATCAATAAATAAAACCACAAATTTATCAAAGAACTCATGAAATACTCTATTCATAAGATTAATGAATACAGCTGGTGCATTAGTTAACCCAGATGGCATGACAACAAATTTATAATGCCCATATCTAGTACGAAAGGCTGTTTTCGGGATGTCATCCTCCTTCACCTTCTGCTGATGGTATCCGAATCTCAAGTCAATCTTGGAAAAGTACTGAGCTCCCTGGAGCTGATCAAACAAGTCATCAATATGAGGAAAAGGATACTTGTTTTTAACAGTGAAGTTATTCAAATATCTATAATCAATGAAAAGTCTCATGGAACCATCATTCTTTTTAACAAACAAAGCAGGGGCTCCCCATGGTGAAGTACTGGGATGAATGAAGCCTTTGACAAGAAAATCCTGCAACTGATTTTTTAATTCATGAAGTTCTATTGGAGCCATATGATTTGGGGGTTTTGAAATTGTCTTAGCATCAGGAACTAAATCAATTGTGAATTCGAATTCTCGTTCAGGTATGACACTGGGTAACTCCTCAGGAAAAACATCAAGGTATTCATTTACCACAGGCACATCATTAATTTGAATAGTTCCCTTGTTTTCAACAATATGAGAAAGATAACTTTCACTTCCATCTTTCATTAGTTTCTCATCTTCCTGATATGTTATCAATTTTATGGGTTCATTCTTGTATACAAGCTAAAACTCTTTCTGAAAAACAACTTCTTTAGCTCTATAGTCAATCTTAGCATGATAATCAGAAAGCCAGTCCATCCCCAGAATAACATCAAACTCAACTAAGGGTAAAACAAGAAGGTTTACAGGTAAACTCTTTCCACATACCACAATAGAAATATTCTTATAGTTCCTCTTTGCTATAACATTTCCCATTGGTGTTTTAACAACATGTTCAGGTCTCATTTGTTGAGGTGATATTTCCAATTTACTAGAAAATTTCTCAGAGATGAAGGAATGTGTAGAACCCGTATCAAACAAAACTTTAGCAAAATCTGAGTGAACAAACAAAGTACCTGATACAACTTCATTGGATGGCCCAACACCTACTGACGTAGTCGCAAAGGATCTCACTACACCTTTACGCTTGTAGTCTAGCTTCTTTGCATCATTTGGATCCCTCTTTGGACAGGCATTTTCATAGTGACCCATCTCACCACATTTAAAACACTTTACAGTTTTCTTATCAGGATTATTCTTTGGATCATTTTCATTGCAATCTCGGGCCATATTTCCAAACTTACCACATTTAAAACACTTCCCAGTTTTGATAAGAAATTCCCCAGGGTGCTTCTTGCCACACTTTTCACAAATTGGAAACTGGATTTTCTTACCATCAGATTTCTTTGGTTGATTCTTACCCATTGCTTGCCAATTGGACCTCTTCTTCTCTTTGTTTCCAAAATGCATGTGATCATCAGCAAACTCCATCTCTACCCTCTCAGCACATCGGACAAGTTTCTCATAACTTTTGTATTCACGAGATGCCAACACACTTCGATACCTTGGCTTCAATCCTGAGTAAAAGCGGTTGATTTTCCTATAGATATCCAGAATAACATTTGGAGCATACCTCGCCAGTCGGGTGAAGTTCTCTTCATACACAGCCACTGAATCTTCCTCCTTTTGTTTTAATTCAAGGAATTTCTTCTCCATTCTAAGTCGCACCACCTTAGGAAAATATTTTTCAAGAAAAAGACTTTTAAATTCATCCCACACTAAGGCATCAAAATCCTCTCTACCCCTGATATTCCTTACCATTGACCACTACTGATCAACTTCCCCTTCAAAACGATAAATGGAAAGACTAACCTTTTGATTTTCCGAACATCCCATAACATCAAATATATTTTCAAGGGATTTAATCCATCCTTCTGCTTCCACTGGGTCAGAGGATCCATTGAATGTAGGAGGATGTTGTCTCATAAAAGGTTCCACCACTGTCATGTTCCGTTGGGGTACCTCAATTGGTTCTCTTGCAAGGATTCCACCACCATTTATAGCCTGCGTTAGCTGAGCCATTACTGTCACAAACTGCTCGGTTCCAATCCCTACCATTTCGGGCTGTAGATCAGGAAGGATGTCATTCTGTCGGTGCCTCTCCTCTTCAGCATCCATGTTCCTTCTGCGGACAACCATTCTGAACAAAAAATTCTTAGATGAAGCAACATGGTAATCATTAAATGCTATAACAAATTAAACATAGAGTGAAAATTGTTTATGGTATTCTATTTGTAGCGACTCGGGTTTTTGGCCCTGTCAGACTTTGGAATATTTCTACGAATAATTCCAGAGCTGGGCGCGAAGACGGCGTGCGATTCCGAGGCCCGGTGTGCCCGGAATTAATTTTATAAAAATATTAAGTTTTTTATACTATGCACGTGGCGGGGGTGTGATATCTCCTAAACGGTAGCTCAGAACGGGAATCTGAGGGCACGGTTGCGTCCGGAACGTGCCGTTTACCCTAGGCAGGGTGTAATCTTTGCGGGCGCGGGCCTGCGGTGGGAAACGCCACCAGGGGCGTTTCCGTAAATAAGTGGCAAGTTTGTGTGCGAGCGTCGGCTCAAATAACTTCTGAACGGAGTCTCGGATCGAAAATCTGAGACCGCCGTTGCGTTCAGAACGGCGCGTTTACCCTAGGGGTGACCTTACTTTTGTTCGCTTCGGGCGTCGGGTCCGAGGCGGGTTTGGCGCCGGCGGGCCGCTGATATAAATATCAGCGCCCCCCCCCCCCTTTTGATTGTTCTTCGTCGTTCTTCGTCGTTCTTCGCCGCCACTCTGCCGAATCGAGCAAACGGAGCGCCTACGAGCTCAGAATTCGACGGCGGACGTTCCAGGAGTGCGCAGCGGAAGCTCGGGAGCGCGGATCTGAGGCAGAACGTCGGCGTTTCGCCCGCGAGGTAGGCGGTTTGAGTTTTACAATCCCGGATCCCGTTTTTGTGTTGTTTTTCTTCAAATTTTCATATGGGTTGTATAGTTCGGGTCCCGAGCTTTCCGAATCTTTTTTCGGATCTGAATTTGGAGCACCGGGGTGCTCCCGGTGGCTCCCGGAAGTTTTCCGGCGAAAACCCGGTTTTCCGGCGACGAGGGGCGGCGGCCATGGCGGAATCCGGCGACGGCACGGCGGCGGCGCGGCGGTTTCCGGCGGCGGCGGCGGCGGCGCGGCGGAATCCGGCGGTGGCGCGGTGGTTTCCGGCGAGGCTGGCGGTGGTCCGGCCAGGATTTTCCGGGGGTTCTTTAAACCCCCGTAACTCGCAAACCGTAACTCCGATTTGCGAGCCGTTTGCGGCGACGTGACCCTAACGACGAGGAAAACCCTCCGGTGTGGGTTCGAGGGTTTAAAGGTTCGGGATCGTGGCCCGGGAGCTAGAAACGTCGTATAAAATAATATTATTTTATTATTTTACGACTTCGAGCCGTTGTAACTTCTACCCGGAGCGTCCGATTGACGTGCCGTCAGTGGCGTTGAGACCCTGATGGTACGACGGACTTTTTGAGATGGTTTTTGGGTGTTGGGACTACGAACGGGGTGTGGGCCCCACGAGGTCGGGTTTTGGCGTTTGTGGAGAAACGCAGCTTTTGCACCAGGAGTCCGATTTTGGCAGATGAATAGTCGATCCTGTGTGTTTTTCCGAGAGGATCGCAATGGTGCGATCCATTCGATGAGTTTCGGAATCCAGGCGTGGGCCCCACCCGAGCCGGCCTTCGGTGAATAGTACCTTTTTCACCGGGTGTCCGTTTTGGGCGAGTGAGTAGTCGATTCCGCCTGTTTTTCCGAGGGGATCATCGTGGTATGGTCCGCTCGATGGGTTTCGGGATCGTTGTGTGGGCCCCGCACGAGCTAGCTACGGTGAATAGTGCCTTTTTCACCGGTGCTCCGTTTCGGGCGAGTAAGCAGCCTATCCTGCGAGTTTTTCCGCGTGGAACGCGATGGTGGCTTCGGTTTTGGCCTAGGAGGTGCGCAGTGTGGCGTTGTGGCGGGTCGCTCGGGTTAGCGACGTTTGGACCAGCAGTGGTTGAGGGTTCTCCCTTGGTTCGTTCCCACGAGGGTTCGTGTGGCATCACAACCTTCGTGTGGGTTTGTGATCCTCTCGTTGGGATGTTTAAACTGTTAGAGTTGTGGTATCCCTCCGGTGGGCCCGAAGTGGATCCTCTAGCATCTTTACCCTAGATCGGGTTCTTGGTATCGCTGTGACCACCTATTTCACGGGCGGCGATCCCCTATCTAGCAGGTTAACCCCCGTAGGGTTTGTGGCATCATCGGGAATATGATCCCCTACGCGGTGGGTCGTGCATAGTAGGGTTGTGGCATCGTCGGGTTACGATCCCCTACTCAGCATGATGTTTATAGTAGGGTTGCGGCATCGTTGGTTATGCGATCCCCTACTCAGCGCGTGGTTTCGGTAGGGTTGTGGCATCGTCGGTTCGATCCCCTGCATCGCGAGTTATCCCAGATAGGGTTCCGGTATCGTCGTGACCATCTTTATATGGACGATGATCCTCTATCTGTGTGTGGAGCTTCTGCCGAGCGACAGATCGGGTTGTGGCATCCCCCAGCGGATCCTGGGTGTGATCCCCTATCTGTGAGAACTACGTATGCCAGATCGGGTCGTGGTATCCCCCAGCGGACCCTGGGAGTGATCCCCTATCTGTGAGCTACGTATACCGGAGTGGGTCTTGGTATCCCCTAGCGGACCCTAGCGGCGATCCCCTATCCGTGGAGTTTGGTGGTTGTAGTGTTTCAGTGATGTTTCCTTAGTAATGCTATCCGATGAGCGTGGTTTCTCGGGTGAGCGTCTGTGATGTTTGCGAGTATCCCGATGGAGTGTATCTCTCGGATGAGTGTCATCTGGTATGACAGTGTACGTGGTGTACTCTCCTGGTTGTGGACAGTTGCTGGTGATGAGGTCGGTACCTCTTGTGGCTTTGTGGCGTGAGCTGTGTACATCTGGATAGTTCAAGGTGTATGTATGGGCATACACCTGAGCTGAGCTGAGCTGACTTGTTGTGTTTAGCCGAGGATGGTCACGAGATGGAGTTTCTCTCTCGTATGGGTTCCCTCTGGCTGGGTTGAGCGGACTGTTGCCTTTCAGTTGCTCCCTTGGGTTTTGGGTTTTTGGGGTGCCTACTGAGTATGTTTATACTCACCCCTGCACGGGCTTTGCCCGCACATGTTTGTGTCTTGTGCAGACCACAGGCCTTTTGACGGAGTCCCAGGAGGACCCGGAGCAGGCGGAGCTTAGCAAGTTGACCGGGGTGTTTACCGGAGCTGTGCCGAGGGAGCTTTCCGGCGGGTGTTTGTGGCAGCGTTCCCCTTCTTCAGAGCAGGTTGGACGCTCTTTGTAGTTTTCTTTTGGTGGGCCCTGTTTTGCCCTTGTACTTTTGCTGTTGCACTCTGGTTTGGGATAGATTGTATGCATGCATTTACTTTTCAGTTGTTTTATCTCTGCACTGTTGCATGGAGGTGGTTGTGGGTGCGTGTGTACAGGTACCTTAGGCTAATGCCTCCCATGTGTGTGATAGCCTACTCGGCGCTGGTCGCCAGCCCCTGGCCTATTGGAGGCGGGCTTGGGGAGTCGCGGCTCGAGCCCCGTTGGGTCGGGTCGTGACAGAGTGGTATCAGAGGAGGTTCCACCTTTGGGATCTCAGAGCGTAGCTGGTCTAGCTGTGAGTTTGGTTTGGGTTGCATAGCGGCAGTGTTAGGGTGTTTCGAGTTCGGCTTTCAGGCCAGGGACTCCAGTGTTGGTGCGGCGGCCGACGTATCCATACACCAGGACTCTGATAACCTGCCTTTCGACTCGGGACATTCGTACACTGGTCGCTGAGACATAATGGTACATGCATCATATAGGACTGGGTTTTTGGTTTTTCCTTGTCCTTCTTGAGTCAGCTCTCCAGATATACTCTTTGATTATGGTGCGTCTTGAATGTATTTCAGGATGCCTCCACGACGACAGCCAGCGAGGGTTCCGCAGCAGGATTGTGCTGATGACCCGCCCCGTGTAGTGGTTGTGGAACAGGGCGCAGGTTCTGAGGTTGCACCTCCAGGTGGTCTGCCAGTGGAGCCACCACCTGTTGAGCAGCTGGTTGTGCCGGCGGTGCAGGACGAGGTTGCACGCAGGCTGAGTGCGTTGCACGAGTTCCAGAGGCAGCGACCTCTGAGGTTTCGGGGTGATCCAGACCCCCAGGCAGCTGATGACTGGCTCGAGGCAGTTACTCGAGTTTTCCGCCTAGTGAGGACACCGCCTGATCAGATGGTGGTCCTAGCGGCGAGCCTTCTGCATGGTTCGGCCGGGCGATGGTGGAGTTTGGTGACGCAGTCCCATGACGAGGAGACGCTCACGTGGGTAGAGTTTGAGCAGCTCTTCAAGGAGGAGTTCTATCCGGTGACGCTGAGGTCAGTGCGGATCCAGGAGCTTCTGCAGCTTCGTCAGGAGAGCATGACTGTGTCGGAGTACTCAGCGAGGTTTACAGACCTGTCGCGCTACTCCCTGGATATGGTTCGAGACCCGTTCTTTAGGGCTCGGACCTTCGTGCAGGGCTTACGCAGGGACATCCGAGCAGGTGTGGTTTCCTTGTGCCTGCCCACATATGCTGGAGTGCTGGAGCGAGCGTTGGTGGTGGAGAGTTTTCTGGCTGAGCAGTTTTCCCCTGTTAGTGCTGGGCACTCAAGAGCTGAGACTTCATCGGTCGGATCGGCATCTGGTAGCCGACGTCAGACTCAGGGGTCTGGACGTGGCCGACGTTTTAGGAGGCGACCCCAGGATGGGGGATCTGAGCCTCGGAGCTCACAGGGCTCGCAGGCCAGTTTTGGTCAGCCGCAGGAGAGGCGGTGTTACGCTTGCGATGGTCGGGGACATCTTGCTAGAGATTGTCCGACCCGACGTGCTGCTGAGAGGGAGCCGGTCGATGGACCGCCTTGGCAGAGGCAGCGTCTCGAGCAAGGAGGTCCGCAGGGCGTCGGACGTGGCGTCGGAGCTGGTGCAGCGGGAGGCGGTGGTAGACAGTACCAGTTGCCACCACCCCCACCCCCAGGTGGTTCACGCCAAGCTCAGGGAGCTGGTGGCCGAGGGCGAGGGCAGTTGCATGCCCTGGAGGCAGTCGACCCAGAGGCACCACAGATGGATAGAGGTACGCCTTGTGTCTTCTCTACTTACTGCAGTAGTTTGTTAGACACTGTTTAGCGGTACTCTTTCCTTTTGTTTCTTGCTCGAGTTTTGTTCAGGGCGTTGGTAAGACCCTGAGTGGTTGTTTGTTGGTGAGCTCGCTGGTGTGTGAGACCCAGTTGAGAGTCCAGTCGCTTTCCTTGTGCTTAGGGCTTTTCGGGGACGAAAAGTTCTAAGGGGGGGAGGATGTAGCGACTCGGGTTTTTGGCCCTGTCAGACTTTGGAATATTTCTACGAATAATTCCAGAGCTGGGCGCGAAGACGGCGTGCGATTCCGAGGCCCGGTGTGCCCGGAATTAATTTTATAAAAATATTAAGTTTTTTATACTATGCACGTGGCGGGGGTGTGATATCTCCTAAACGGTAGCTCAGAACGGGAATCTGAGGGCACGGTTGCGTCCGGAACGTGCCGTTTACCCTAGGCAGGGTGTAATCTTTGCGGGCGCGGGCCTGCGGTGGGAAACGCCACCAGGGGCGTTTCCGTAAATAAGTGGCAAGTTTGTGTGCGAGCGTCGGCTCAAATAACTTCTGAACGGAGTCTCGGATCGAAAATCTGAGACCGCCGTTGCGTTCAGAACGGCGCGTTTACCCTAGGGGTGACCTTACTTTTGTTCGCTTCGGGCGTCGGGTCCGAGGCGGGTTTGGCGCCGGCGGGCCGCTGATATAAATATCAGCGCCCCCCCCCCCCTTTTGATTGTTCTTCGTCGTTCTTCGTCGTTCTTCGCCGCCACTCTGCCGAATCGAGCAAACGGAGCGCCTACGAGCTCAGAATTCGACGGCGGACGTTCCAGGAGTGCGCAGCGGAAGCTCGGGAGCGCGGATCTGAGGCAGAACGTCGGCGTTTCGCCCGCGAGGTAGGCGGTTTGAGTTTTACAATCCCGGATCCCGTTTTTGTGTTGTTTTTCTTCAAATTTTCATATGGGTTGTATAGTTCGGGTCCCGAGCTTTCCGAATCTTTTTTCGGATCTGAATTTGGAGCACCGGGGTGCTCCCGGTGGCTCCCGGAAGTTTTCCGGCGAAAACCCGGTTTTCCGGCGACGAGGGGCGGCGGCCATGGCGGAATCCGGCGACGGCACGGCGGCGGCGCGGCGGTTTCCGGCGGCGGCGGCGGCGGCGCGGCGGAATCCGGCGGTGGCGCGGTGGTTTCCGGCGAGGCTGGCGGTGGTCCGGCCAGGATTTTCCGGGGGTTCTTTAAACCCCCGTAACTCGCAAACCGTAACTCCGATTTGCGAGCCGTTTGCGGCGACGTGACCCTAACGACGAGGAAAACCCTCCGGTGTGGGTTCGAGGGTTTAAAGGTTCGGGATCGTGGCCCGGGAGCTAGAAACGTCGTATAAAATAATATTATTTTATTATTTTACGACTTCGAGCCGTTGTAACTTCTACCCGGAGCGTCCGATTGACGTGCCGTCAGTGGCGTTGAGACCCTGATGGTACGACGGACTTTTTGAGATGGTTTTTGGGTGTTGGGACTACGAACGGGGTGTGGGCCCCACGAGGTCGGGTTTTGGCGTTTGTGGAGAAACGCAGCTTTTGCACCAGGAGTCCGATTTTGGCAGATGAATAGTCGATCCTGTGTGTTTTTCCGAGAGGATCGCAATGGTGCGATCCATTCGATGAGTTTCGGAATCCAGGCGTGGGCCCCACCCGAGCCGGCCTTCGGTGAATAGTACCTTTTTCACCGGGTGTCCGTTTTGGGCGAGTGAGTAGTCGATTCCGCCTGTTTTTCCGAGGGGATCATCGTGGTATGGTCCGCTCGATGGGTTTCGGGATCGTTGTGTGGGCCCCGCACGAGCTAGCTACGGTGAATAGTGCCTTTTTCACCGGTGCTCCGTTTCGGGCGAGTAAGCAGCCTATCCTGCGAGTTTTTCCGCGTGGAACGCGATGGTGGCTTCGGTTTTGGCCTAGGAGGTGCGCAGTGTGGCGTTGTGGCGGGTCGCTCGGGTTAGCGACGTTTGGACCAGCAGTGGTTGAGGGTTCTCCCTTGGTTCGTTCCCACGAGGGTTCGTGTGGCATCACAACCTTCGTGTGGGTTTGTGATCCTCTCGTTGGGATGTTTAAACTGTTAGAGTTGTGGTATCCCTCCGGTGGGCCCGAAGTGGATCCTCTAGCATCTTTACCCTAGATCGGGTTCTTGGTATCGCTGTGACCACCTATTTCACGGGCGGCGATCCCCTATCTAGCAGGTTAACCCCCGTAGGGTTTGTGGCATCATCGGGAATATGATCCCCTACGCGGTGGGTCGTGCATAGTAGGGTTGTGGCATCGTCGGGTTACGATCCCCTACTCAGCATGATGTTTATAGTAGGGTTGCGGCATCGTTGGTTATGCGATCCCCTACTCAGCGCGTGGTTTCGGTAGGGTTGTGGCATCGTCGGTTCGATCCCCTGCATCGCGAGTTATCCCAGATAGGGTTCCGGTATCGTCGTGACCATCTTTATATGGACGATGATCCTCTATCTGTGTGTGGAGCTTCTGCCGAGCGACAGATCGGGTTGTGGCATCCCCCAGCGGATCCTGGGTGTGATCCCCTATCTGTGAGAACTACGTATGCCAGATCGGGTCGTGGTATCCCCCAGCGGACCCTGGGAGTGATCCCCTATCTGTGAGCTACGTATACCGGAGTGGGTCTTGGTATCCCCTAGCGGACCCTAGCGGCGATCCCCTATCCGTGGAGTTTGGTGGTTGTAGTGTTTCAGTGATGTTTCCTTAGTAATGCTATCCGATGAGCGTGGTTTCTCGGGTGAGCGTCTGTGATGTTTGCGAGTATCCCGATGGAGTGTATCTCTCGGATGAGTGTCATCTGGTATGACAGTGTACGTGGTGTACTCTCCTGGTTGTGGACAGTTGCTGGTGATGAGGTCGGTACCTCTTGTGGCTTTGTGGCGTGAGCTGTGTACATCTGGATAGTTCAAGGTGTATGTATGGGCATACACCTGAGCTGAGCTGAGCTGACTTGTTGTGTTTAGCCGAGGATGGTCACGAGATGGAGTTTCTCTCTCGTATGGGTTCCCTCTGGCTGGGTTGAGCGGACTGTTGCCTTTCAGTTGCTCCCTTGGGTTTTGGGTTTTTGGGGTGCCTACTGAGTATGTTTATACTCACCCCTGCACGGGCTTTGCCCGCACATGTTTGTGTCTTGTGCAGACCACAGGCCTTTTGACGGAGTCCCAGGAGGACCCGGAGCAGGCGGAGCTTAGCAAGTTGACCGGGGTGTTTACCGGAGCTGTGCCGAGGGAGCTTTCCGGCGGGTGTTTGTGGCAGCGTTCCCCTTCTTCAGAGCAGGTTGGACGCTCTTTGTAGTTTTCTTTTGGTGGGCCCTGTTTTGCCCTTGTACTTTTGCTGTTGCACTCTGGTTTGGGATAGATTGTATGCATGCATTTACTTTTCAGTTGTTTTATCTCTGCACTGTTGCATGGAGGTGGTTGTGGGTGCGTGTGTACAGGTACCTTAGGCTAATGCCTCCCATGTGTGTGATAGCCTACTCGGCGCTGGTCGCCAGCCCCTGGCCTATTGGAGGCGGGCTTGGGGAGTCGCGGCTCGAGCCCCGTTGGGTCGGGTCGTGACAGAGTGGTATCAGAGGAGGTTCCACCTTTGGGATCTCAGAGCGTAGCTGGTCTAGCTGTGAGTTTGGTTTGGGTTGCATAGCGGCAGTGTTAGGGTGTTTCGAGTTCGGCTTTCAGGCCAGGGACTCCAGTGTTGGTGCGGCGGCCGACGTATCCATACACCAGGACTCTGATAACCTGCCTTTCGACTCGGGACATTCGTACACTGGTCGCTGAGACATAATGGTACATGCATCATATAGGACTGGGTTTTTGGTTTTTCCTTGTCCTTCTTGAGTCAGCTCTCCAGATATACTCTTTGATTATGGTGCGTCTTGAATGTATTTCAGGATGCCTCCACGACGACAGCCAGCGAGGGTTCCGCAGCAGGATTGTGCTGATGACCCGCCCCGTGTAGTGGTTGTGGAACAGGGCGCAGGTTCTGAGGTTGCACCTCCAGGTGGTCTGCCAGTGGAGCCACCACCTGTTGAGCAGCTGGTTGTGCCGGCGGTGCAGGACGAGGTTGCACGCAGGCTGAGTGCGTTGCACGAGTTCCAGAGGCAGCGACCTCTGAGGTTTCGGGGTGATCCAGACCCCCAGGCAGCTGATGACTGGCTCGAGGCAGTTACTCGAGTTTTCCGCCTAGTGAGGACACCGCCTGATCAGATGGTGGTCCTAGCGGCGAGCCTTCTGCATGGTTCGGCCGGGCGATGGTGGAGTTTGGTGACGCAGTCCCATGACGAGGAGACGCTCACGTGGGTAGAGTTTGAGCAGCTCTTCAAGGAGGAGTTCTATCCGGTGACGCTGAGGTCAGTGCGGATCCAGGAGCTTCTGCAGCTTCGTCAGGAGAGCATGACTGTGTCGGAGTACTCAGCGAGGTTTACAGACCTGTCGCGCTACTCCCTGGATATGGTTCGAGACCCGTTCTTTAGGGCTCGGACCTTCGTGCAGGGCTTACGCAGGGACATCCGAGCAGGTGTGGTTTCCTTGTGCCTGCCCACATATGCTGGAGTGCTGGAGCGAGCGTTGGTGGTGGAGAGTTTTCTGGCTGAGCAGTTTTCCCCTGTTAGTGCTGGGCACTCAAGAGCTGAGACTTCATCGGTCGGATCGGCATCTGGTAGCCGACGTCAGACTCAGGGGTCTGGACGTGGCCGACGTTTTAGGAGGCGACCCCAGGATGGGGGATCTGAGCCTCGGAGCTCACAGGGCTCGCAGGCCAGTTTTGGTCAGCCGCAGGAGAGGCGGTGTTACGCTTGCGATGGTCGGGGACATCTTGCTAGAGATTGTCCGACCCGACGTGCTGCTGAGAGGGAGCCGGTCGATGGACCGCCTTGGCAGAGGCAGCGTCTCGAGCAAGGAGGTCCGCAGGGCGTCGGACGTGGCGTCGGAGCTGGTGCAGCGGGAGGCGGTGGTAGACAGTACCAGTTGCCACCACCCCCACCCCCAGGTGGTTCACGCCAAGCTCAGGGAGCTGGTGGCCGAGGGCGAGGGCAGTTGCATGCCCTGGAGGCAGTCGACCCAGAGGCACCACAGATGGATAGAGGTACGCCTTGTGTCTTCTCTACTTACTGCAGTAGTTTGTTAGACACTGTTTAGCGGTACTCTTTCCTTTTGTTTCTTGCTCGAGTTTTGTTCAGGGCGTTGGTAAGACCCTGAGTGGTTGTTTGTTGGTGAGCTCGCTGGTGTGTGAGACCCAGTTGAGAGTCCAGTCGCTTTCCTTGTGCTTAGGGCTTTTCGGGGACGAAAAGTTCTAAGGGGGGGAGGATGTAGCGACTCGGGTTTTTGGCCCTGTCAGACTTTGGAATATTTCTACGAATAATTCCAGAGCTGGGCGCGAAGACGGCGTGCGATTCCGAGGCCCGGTGTGCCCGGAATTAATTTTATAAAAATATTAAGTTTTTTATACTATGCACGTGGCGGGGGTGTGATATCTCCTAAACGGTAGCTCAGAACGGGAATCTGAGGGCACGGTTGCGTCCGGAACGTGCCGTTTACCCTAGGCAGGGTGTAATCTTTGCGGGCGCGGGCCTGCGGTGGGAAACGCCACCAGGGGCGTTTCCGTAAATAAGTGGCAAGTTTGTGTGCGAGCGTCGGCTCAAATAACTTCTGAACGGAGTCTCGGATCGAAAATCTGAGACCGCCGTTGCGTTCAGAACGGCGCGTTTACCCTAGGGGTGACCTTACTTTTGTTCGCTTCGGGCGTCGGGTCCGAGGCGGGTTTGGCGCCGGCGGGCCGCTGATATAAATATCAGCGCCCCCCCCCCCCCTTTTGATTGTTCTTCGTCGTTCTTCGTCGTTCTTCGCCGCCACTCTGCCGAATCGAGCAAACGGAGCGCCTACGAGCTCAGAATTCGACGGCGGACGTTCCAGGAGTGCGCAGCGGAAGCTCGGGAGCGCGGATCTGAGGCAGAACGTCGGCGTTTCGCCCGCGAGGTAGGCGGTTTGAGTTTTACAATCCCGGATCCCGTTTTTGTGTTGTTTTTCTTCAAATTTTCATATGGGTTGTATAGTTCGGGTCCCGAGCTTTCCGAATCTTTTTTCGGATCTGAATTTGGAGCACCGGGGTGCTCCCGGTGGCTCCCGGAAGTTTTCCGGCGAAAACCCGGTTTTCCGGCGACGAGGGGCGGCGGCCATGGCGGAATCCGGCGACGGCACGGCGGCGGCGCGGCGGTTTCCGGCGGCGGCGGCGGCGGCGCGGCGGAATCCGGCGGTGGCGCGGTGGTTTCCGGCGAGGCTGGCGGTGGTCCGGCCAGGATTTTCCGGGGGTTCTTTAAACCCCCGTAACTCGCAAACCGTAACTCCGATTTGCGAGCCGTTTGCGGCGACGTGACCCTAACGACGAGGAAAACCCTCCGGTGTGGGTTCGAGGGTTTAAAGGTTCGGGATCGTGGCCCGGGAGCTAGAAACGTCGTATAAAATAATATTATTTTATTATTTTACGACTTCGAGCCGTTGTAACTTCTACCCGGAGCGTCCGATTGACGTGCCGTCAGTGGCGTTGAGACCCTGATGGTACGACGGACTTTTTGAGATGGTTTTTGGGTGTTGGGACTACGAACGGGGTGTGGGCCCCACGAGGTCGGGTTTTGGCGTTTGTGGAGAAACGCAGCTTTTGCACCAGGAGTCCGATTTTGGCAGATGAATAGTCGATCCTGTGTGTTTTTCCGAGAGGATCGCAATGGTGCGATCCATTCGATGAGTTTCGGAATCCAGGCGTGGGCCCCACCCGAGCCGGCCTTCGGTGAATAGTACCTTTTTCACCGGGTGTCCGTTTTGGGCGAGTGAGTAGTCGATTCCGCCTGTTTTTCCGAGGGGATCATCGTGGTATGGTCCGCTCGATGGGTTTCGGGATCGTTGTGTGGGCCCCGCACGAGCTAGCTACGGTGAATAGTGCCTTTTTCACCGGTGCTCCGTTTCGGGCGAGTAAGCAGCCTATCCTGCGAGTTTTTCCGCGTGGAACGCGATGGTGGCTTCGGTTTTGGCCTAGGAGGTGCGCAGTGTGGCGTTGTGGCGGGTCGCTCGGGTTAGCGACGTTTGGACCAGCAGTGGTTGAGGGTTCTCCCTTGGTTCGTTCCCACGAGGGTTCGTGTGGCATCACAACCTTCGTGTGGGTTTGTGATCCTCTCGTTGGGATGTTTAAACTGTTAGAGTTGTGGTATCCCTCCGGTGGGCCCGAAGTGGATCCTCTAGCATCTTTACCCTAGATCGGGTTCTTGGTATCGCTGTGACCACCTATTTCACGGGCGGCGATCCCCTATCTAGCAGGTTAACCCCCGTAGGGTTTGTGGCATCATCGGGAATATGATCCCCTACGCGGTGGGTCGTGCATAGTAGGGTTGTGGCATCGTCGGGTTACGATCCCCTACTCAGCATGATGTTTATAGTAGGGTTGCGGCATCGTTGGTTATGCGATCCCCTACTCAGCGCGTGGTTTCGGTAGGGTTGTGGCATCGTCGGTTCGATCCCCTGCATCGCGAGTTATCCCAGATAGGGTTCCGGTATCGTCGTGACCATCTTTATATGGACGATGATCCTCTATCTGTGTGTGGAGCTTCTGCCGAGCGACAGATCGGGTTGTGGCATCCCCCAGCGGATCCTGGGTGTGATCCCCTATCTGTGAGAACTACGTATGCCAGATCGGGTCGTGGTATCCCCCAGCGGACCCTGGGAGTGATCCCCTATCTGTGAGCTACGTATACCGGAGTGGGTCTTGGTATCCCCTAGCGGACCCTAGCGGCGATCCCCTATCCGTGGAGTTTGGTGGTTGTAGTGTTTCAGTGATGTTTCCTTAGTAATGCTATCCGATGAGCGTGGTTTCTCGGGTGAGCGTCTGTGATGTTTGCGAGTATCCCGATGGAGTGTATCTCTCGGATGAGTGTCATCTGGTATGACAGTGTACGTGGTGTACTCTCCTGGTTGTGGACAGTTGCTGGTGATGAGGTCGGTACCTCTTGTGGCTTTGTGGCGTGAGCTGTGTACATCTGGATAGTTCAAGGTGTATGTATGGGCATACACCTGAGCTGAGCTGAGCTGACTTGTTGTGTTTAGCCGAGGATGGTCACGAGATGGAGTTTCTCTCTCGTATGGGTTCCCTCTGGCTGGGTTGAGCGGACTGTTGCCTTTCAGTTGCTCCCTTGGGTTTTGGGTTTTTGGGGTGCCTACTGAGTATGTTTATACTCACCCCTGCACGGGCTTTGCCCGCACATGTTTGTGTCTTGTGCAGACCACAGGCCTTTTGACGGAGTCCCAGGAGGACCCGGAGCAGGCGGAGCTTAGCAAGTTGACCGGGGTGTTTACCGGAGCTGTGCCGAGGGAGCTTTCCGGCGGGTGTTTGTGGCAGCGTTCCCCTTCTTCAGAGCAGGTTGGACGCTCTTTGTAGTTTTCTTTTGGTGGGCCCTGTTTTGCCCTTGTACTTTTGCTGTTGCACTCTGGTTTGGGATAGATTGTATGCATGCATTTACTTTTCAGTTGTTTTATCTCTGCACTGTTGCATGGAGGTGGTTGTGGGTGCGTGTGTACAGGTACCTTAGGCTAATGCCTCCCATGTGTGTGATAGCCTACTCGGCGCTGGTCGCCAGCCCCTGGCCTATTGGAGGCGGGCTTGGGGAGTCGCGGCTCGAGCCCCGTTGGGTCGGGTCGTGACACTATTAGCATCACCTTAACCCCCAAAGTCACCTAAACCATGCTATGATACCAACTGTAAAGACCCGCACTTATTTCAGACATAATCTTGAATTTATTCAAGAAAACACTTCCTTTTACATTGAGGATATTTTCAAGTTTAGAGTTTTAGATAATTAAGGCAAAACATTCATAACATTACACCTAGTTACATAGTGGATACCATAAAATCAGTTTCCATTTTCCTCGGAATATAAAACATTAAAACATAAAACAAGACTCCTTGACAAATCTTCAACATTTAACATGTCTTCTTTCCTTGTATTACTCATCCATTAACCTGTGAAAGATCATTTAAAAACTTGGGATGAGCACAAAAGTTCAGTAAGGTATGAAAAAGAAGGCAAAATCACATTAGTCCATGAATACGCATGACGTATGAAAACATTTTCAAAAGACATGCTTTCCACTCATAAATACTTACTCTGTGTAACATGAGATTTAAAAAATATCCACACAAGAATAAATATAATCATAGAGGTATCTTGGGGCATTACATACATAACCTTGTAACCATCTTGGCTACCTTAAAATCTGTAACCCTCACAGCTACCTTACTTTGTGTAACCATCGCAGTTACACTTGGAGTAACCATACGGCCGACCTCCAACTTACTCATACCAAATGCATTGGAGGGAAATATAGGTCCCACCCTTCATCATAAAAAATTCCCAATAACCAAAACATAATCGTACAACATAAACAATAGCATAAAAATATTGCCTTTGAATCTTATAAAACAGAATTTTAAAAGAGGATTTTAGAAGAAAAGTCCCTTATAAACATCATATACTTGAAGTGAGACTTAATAGAGAGGATGTAATATGTATATACTCTGTAAATACACATAATGAAACACAATATAAACAAAACCCATCACACAATCAATTTAAATAGCACATAAATTATAAAGTAGAAGGTTAAAACAATGAATGGAAATTGGGTTAAGAATTCCCTTACCTTAGGCTTGTCTTACTTCAAAATTGTTTAAACCTCCTGTATAATGGTTAAAATAGTTATTAGTATTTTACAGAAACATGTTCATGTTTATAACATCTTATATGGTCATTTCATAACCTCATTTCACCCCTTAATTGTTAGTATTTTGTTCCTTGCATTATTTTGGGTGAGTTCTTTTGTGATTTTCACGATCGGTTCATGATGAATCGTTCTTGTTGATTGGAAGTGAAAATCCAGAAATGAAATGGATTAGTATTTACATATTTCCAGTACCATAAATTATACCATTTATCACTTTGATGCTTTATATGATGATGATTCATAAGTTAAAACATTAATTATGTTCGTTTAGATCATTTAAGTGGTTCTTTGATAATTACAACCTCATTTAGTCTTATAAATTTGAATCATGAGTAAAAAAGAATTACAGAACCTTATATGAGTCATAAAACATATATTATAACCTGGTTAAGCCATATAAATGGTTTCATGACAAGACTTGAAAGAATTAATGAAATTTGAAAATACATCGTCCACGATATCGGTAATTCAACACAAATGGACAATGTTTTTTGATTCTTTAAATAAGTGGAAGAGGAGAATAATACTGATGAGTAATTTTCCATAATCATGAGAAAATAATGAATATACATGATTCTGGAGATTTCATGCCTCTTGGGTAAGAGGGAGTGAGGAATGAAGAAAAACGAATCATGAAATAAAAGAAAATCTTGTGAAATTTCTCACGAAAATTCGGCAGCCTAACGATGTCTCTTAAAATTTCATAAAAACAAGATTGATGAGAGGAATGGAATATATCAACGTTAATACAAGATATGGACAGTAAGGGGGGAATATTTAATGAAATATCCCAACACAATAAAAAGGGAATGGAAGATAATAACAAAAAATGAAAGAAATGAAAGAAAATAAAAGAGGTTGTTTACCTCTTGATCTCCTCTCCTTGAGATCCTTCTTAAGGGCTTTGATTTTGGTCTTTTGGTGAGACCAGTAGCTCTAGGACGTGGAGAAGAAGATTGGGGAGGGAATTTGGAAGAAATTAGACAATTCTCAAGGCTTGAGAGGTGTGGGAGGAAGAGGGGAGTGAGGGTGATATTTATAGTGGAGGAGGGGAGGTATTTTAGATTATTTTAATTATTATTATAATATTTTTATCAAGACTACGAATAATCTCAAATCAAGTGGCCCTAAATAGGGAAAATATCATGTTAGTTCAAAGCAAGTGGCCTTTCATCACTTATGATGTCATAAATAGTTCATTTTTACTGATAAATTGATTATACGATATTTTATCACATTTCACTATTCACCGAAAATTCAAGAGTTTCAGAAAAATACCAAAAATTTACCCCAACCATTTTTCGACGGGTAGAATTCAAAAATGAACTCCATTTTTCAAAAATAATTTTCTAAATATTATTAATTATGTTTTTAAATAAGGTCACAGTTAATTCGAAAAATAACAATATTGAAGTGCAATTAGTTTTATGTGACATTGGAAAATTAATTAAGATCCCATTATCCTATCGCCTTGGGAAAATAAAAGAATATTATTATTTACTATTCATGAGGTCATATTACTATTCATATTACTGTTCATAAGGTCATGTTACTATTCACCAAAAAAACAAGTTTGTTTCATCAGACTCTAAATAACATACTGAACACAATTGTAGATGACCATTTCTTGAAATTCAAAACATAGGAGAAATAAAATCATGTTTAAAGGATACTTATAAATATATACCTTAAACAAAATTTCACGAATTTTCAATTTATTTTTAGAAAACCTTGGGATGTTACATTATCCCCACCTTCTTGAAATTGCATCCTCGCAATTTTATTTACTTATTAAACAACTGAGGGTATTTTTCCCTCATAGCATTTTCAGACTCCCATGTTGCTTCTTCCACCATGTGGTTTCTCCACAAAACCTTTACCTGGTGGATTACCTTATTCCGCAATACCTGTTCTCTTCAATCAAGAATCTAAACTTGTTTTTCTTCATAATAAAGGTTCTCTGCCAGCTGAACTGCTTCCGGCCTCAAGACATGTGATCAATCTGGAACATACTTTCTCAACATCAAAACATGAAAAACATTGTGTACCTGAAATAAGCTCGGAGGAAAAGCTACGCGGTATGAAACTGTTCCAACATTATACAAGATTTCAAAAGGACCGATGAACAATGGACTTAGTTTCCCTTTCTTACCGAAACGCATCAAACTTTTCCAAGGGGAGATTTTATAGAAAACGTGGTCACCTACCTTGAAAGAGAAGTCTTTATTTCTGTTATCTGCATAACTTTTCTGCCTTCTCTGAGCTATCCTCATGTGTTGCTGGATCATTATCACTTTCTCAGCCACTTCTTCTACTAATTCTGGCCCCATCAACTTTCTTTCACCGATTTCATCCCAAAACGCAGGAGTCTGACACTGCTTTCCATACAAGGCCTCAAAAGGTGCCATCTGAATACTGGAATGGAAAATGTTGTTATAAGAAAACTCAACTAATGAAAGATTCTCATCCCAACTTCCCTGATAGTCCATTGAACAAGCTCAAAGCATATCCTCCAAAGTTTTAATCGTTCTTTCTGATTACCATGTTGCTTCATTTAAGAAATGTTTGTTCAGAATGGTTGTCCGCAGAAGGAACATGGATACTGAATAGGAGAGGCACCGACAGAATGAAATCCTTCCCGATCTACAGCCCGAAATGGTAGGGATTGGAACCAAGCAGTTTGTGACAGTAATGGCTCAGCTAATGTAGGCTATAAATGGTGGTGGCATCCATGAAAGAGAACCAATAGAGGTAACCCAACGGAACATGACAGTGGTGAAACATTTTATGAGACAACATCCTCTTACATTCAATGGATCCTCTAACCCAGTGGTAGTAGAAGGATGGATTAAAGCCCTTGAAAATATATTTGATGTTATGGGATGTTCGGACAATCAAAAGTTAAGTCTTTCCATTTATCGTTTTGAAGAGGAAGCTGATCAGTGGTGGTCAATGGTAAGGAATATCAGGGGTAAAGAGGATTTTGATGCCTTAGTGTGGGATGAATTTAAAAAAAATTTCTTGAAAAATATTTTCCTAAGGTGGTGCGACATAGAATGGAGAAGCAATTCCTTGAACTGAAACAAAAGGAGGAAGATTCAGTGGCTATGTATGAAGCGAACTTCACCCGACTGGCGAGGTATGCTCCAAATATTATTCTGGATATCGATAGAAAAATCAACCACTTTTACTCAGGATTGAAGCCAAGGTATCAAAGGGCGTTGGCTTCCCATGAATACAAAAGTTATGAGAAACTTCTCTGATGTGATGAGAGGGTAGAGATGGAGTTTGCTGATGATCACATGCATTTTGAAAACAAAGAGAAGAAGAGGTCCCGTTGGCAAGCAACACGTAAGAATCAACCAAAGAAATCTGATGGTAAGAAAATCCAGTTTCCAGTTTGTGAAAAGTGTGGCAAGAATAACCCTGGGGAATGTCTTATCAAAACTGGGAAGTGTTTTAAATGTGGTAAGTTTGGACATATGGCCCGAGATTGCAATGAAAATGATCCAAAGACTAATCCTGATAAGAAAACTGTAAAGTGTTTTAAATGTGGTGAGATGGGTCACTATGCAAATGCCTGTCCAAAGAGGGATAAAAATGATGCAAAGAAGCCAGAATACAAGAAGAAATGTGTAGTGAGATCCTTTGCGAATACTTTAGCAGGTGTTGGGCCATCCAATGATGTTGTATCAGGTACTTTGTTTGTTCACTCATATTTTGCTAAAGTTTTGTTTGATACGGGTTCTACACATTCCTTCATCTCTGAGAAATTTTCTAGTAAATTGGAAATATCACCTCAAAAAATGAGACCCAAACTTGTTGTTAAAACACCAGGGGGAAATGTTATAGAAAAGAGGAATTATAAAAATATTTCTATTGTGGTATGTGGAAAGTCTTTACCTGCAAACCTTGTTGTTTTACCCTTAGTTGAGTTTGATGTTATTCTGGGTATGGACTGGCTTTCTGATTATCATGCTAAGATTGAATATAGAGCTAAAGAAGTTGTTTTTCAGAAAGAGTTTCAGTTTTTATACAAGAATGAACACATAAAATTGATAACATATCCGGAAGATGAGAAACTACTAAAAGATAGAAGTGAAAGTTATCTTGCTCATATTGTTGAAAACAAGGGAACTATTCAAATTAATGATGTGCTAGTGGTAAATGAATACCTTGATGTTTTTCCTGAGGAGTTATCTAGTGTCATACCTGAATGAGAAGTCTAATTCACAATTCATTTAGTTCCTCATGCTATGCCAATTTCAAAACCCCCATATCATATGGCTCCAATATAACTTCATGAATTGAAAAAGTAGTTGTAGGATTTTCTTGTCAAAGGCTTCATTCGTCCTAGTACTTCACCATGGGGAGCCCCTGTATTGTTTGTTAAAAAGAAAGATTGTTCCATGAGACTTTGCATTGATTGTAGAGCTTTTAATAACATCACTATTAAAAACAATTATCCTTTTCCTCATAGTGATGACTTGTTTGATCAGCTCCAGGGAGCTCAGTACTTTTCCAAGATTGACTTGAGATCCGAATACCATCAGCTGAAGGTGAAGGAGGATGACATCCCGAAAACAACCTTTAGTACTAGATATGGGCATTATGAATTTTTTGTTATGCCATTTGGGTTAACTAATGAACCATCTGTATTCATGAAACTTATGAATAGAGTATTTCATGAGTTCTTGGAAAAATTTGTGGTTATATTTATTGATGACATTCTGGTTTTTTCTAAAAATAAAGAGGAGAATGAAAAACATCTAAGGGTTGTTTTACAAACTTTAAAAGAAAAGAAACTATATGGAAAATTTAGCAAGTGTGATTTTTGGTTGCAACAGATTTCTTTTCTTGGGCACATTGTAAATAATGATGGAATAACAGTTGATCCTGCCAAAAAAAAGTAGTTGATGAATGGCCAAGACCCACAAATGTTATAGAGATTTTTAGTTTTCTGGGATTAGCAAGTTATTACCGACGGTTTGTTAATAACTTTTAATGGTTATCTATCCCAATAACTAAGTTAACAAGGAAAGGGGTTAAATTTGTTCGGACAGAGTAATGTGATGTTTGTTTTCAGGAACTAATGAAGAGATTGGTGAATGCTCCAGTTTTGGCCTTACCTTCCCAAAAATGGTGAGTTTGTCATCTACAGTGATGCTTCTTTGAAGGGACTTGGTTGCGTTTTGATGCAGAATGATCAGGTAATTGCCTATGCTTTGAGACGACTTAAACCACATGAGATAAATTATCCCACACATGATTTGGAATTGGCAGGTGTGGTTTTTGCTTTGAAAATATGGGGGAATCATCTATACGGAACCAAATGCCAAATATATACTGACCATAAAAGTCTTAAGTATATATTCACTCAGAAGGAATTAAACATGAGGCAGAGAAGATGGCTAGAACTGACAAAGGATTATGACTCCACGATAAATTACCATCCTGGAAAAGCAAACAAAGTAGCGGATGCCTTAATTCGGAAAAATCATGCATCATTAACCATGCTACGTTTGGAACATGATCCCTCGATTAATGATTTGATGAATTTTGGCTTAGAAGTTGTTGGTGCAGGGAATATATCTATTTTGTTTCAGGTTTCAGTGCAGTCTTCGTTGTCAGACAGAATTATGAAAGCGCAGAGGGAAGACCATGAGCTACAGAAAAAGGTAGAATTGGTTAAAATGGGTAAGTTTCCAGAATTAAATCTTGATAAAGATTGTGTTTTATGATTTGGAAAAAGGTTGTGTGTGCCTTGTGATTCCCAGCTGAAGAAAGAATTGTTGTGTGAAGCTCATAGTTCTCCATTTTCTGTTCATCCTGGAAGTACTAAGATGTACAGAGACCTTCGAGAGTATTACTGGTGGAATGGGATAAAAAGAGATATTGCTGATTTTACAATGAAATGTTTGACATGTCATCAGGTTAAAGCAGAGCGACAGTTACTGAAGGGGATGCTTCAGCCTTTTCCAGTGCTAGAATGGAAATGGGAGATATATCCATGGATTTTGTGGTGGGACTACCAAATACTTCTCGAGGTAACAATGCGATATGGGTTATTGTTGATCGGCTAACAAAGTCTGCTCATTTTCTTTATATTCGAGATACAATGACATTAGATCAGCTTTCTCGATTGTACCTCAAGGATATTGTCAGGTTACAAGGAGTTCCTCTTTCCATTGTGTCTGACCGAGATCCCAGGTTGACTTCTAAATTTTGGAAGGGACTTCAAAAGTCTTTGGGCACAGAGTTGAATTTCAGTACAACTTTTCCTCCTCAATCAGATGGGCAGTCAGAACGAATGATTCAAACTTTGGAGTATATGCTTTGAGCTTGTTCAATGGACTATCAGGGAAGTTGGGATCAACATCTTTCATTAGTTGAGTTTTCTTATAATAACAGTTTCCATTCCAGTATTCAGATGGCACCTTTTGAGGCCTTGTATGGAAAGCGGTGTCAGACTCCTGCGTTTTGGGATGAAATCAGTGAAAGAATGTTTATGGTATCTTAATTAATTTTCCAATGTCACATAAAACTAATTGCACTTAAATATTTTTATTTATCGAATTAACTATGACCTTATTTAAAAATTAAATTAATAATATTTAGAAAATTATTTTTGAAAAATGGAGTTCATTTTTGAATTCTACACGTCGAAAAATGGTTGGGGTAAATTTTTGGTATTTTTCTGAAACTCTTGAATTTTCGGTGAATAGTGAAATACGATAAAATACCGTATAATCAATTTATCAGTAAAAATTCACTATTTATGACATCATAAGTGATGAAAGGCCACTTTCTTCTAACTCACATGATATTTTCACTATTTTGGGCCACTTGATTTGAGATTATTCATAGTCTTGATAAAAATATTATAATAATAATTAAAATAATGGCTCAGCTAACGGAGGCTATAAATGGTGGTGGAATCCATGCAAGAGAACCAATAGAGGTACCCCAACGGAACATGACAGTGGTGGAACATTTTATGAGACAACATCCTCCTGCATTCAATGGATCCTCTGACCCAGTGGCAGCAGAAGGATGGATTAAATCCCTTGAAAAGATATTTGATGTTATGGGATGTTCGGACAATCAAATGGTAAGTCTTGCAATTTATCATTTTGAAGGGGAAGCTAATCAGTGGTGGTCAATGGTAAGGAATATTAGGGGTAGAGAGTATTTTTATGCCTTAGTGTGGGATGAATTTAAAAGTCTTTTTCTTGAAAAATATTTTCCTAAGGTGGTGTGACTTAGAATAGAGAGGAAATTCCTTGAATTAAAACAAAAGGAGGAAGATTCAGTGGCTGTGTATGAAGAGAACTTCACACTACTGGCGAGGTATGCTCCAAATCTTATTCTGGATATCAATAGAAAAATCAACCGCTTTTACTCAGGATTGAAGCCAAGGTATCGAACGACGTTGGCTTCCCGTGAATAAAAAATTTATGAGAAACTTGTCCGATGTGCTGAGAGGGTAGAGATGGAGTTTGCTGATGATCACATGCATTTTGGAAACAAAGAGAAGAAGAGGTCCCGTTGGCAAGCAATGGGTAAGAATCAACCAAAGAAATCTGTTGGTAAGAAAATCGAGTTTCCAGTTTATGAAAAGTGTGGCAAGAAGCACCCTAGGGAATGTCTTATCAAAACTGGGAAGTGTTTTAAATGTGGTAAGTTTGGACATATGGCCCGAGATTGCAATGAAAATGATCCAAAGACTATCCTGATAAACAAACTGTAAAGTGTTTTAAATGTGGTGAGATGGGTCACTATGCAAATTCCTGTCCAAAGAGGGATCCAAATGATGCAAAGAATCCAGAATACAAGCAGAAAGGTTTAGGGAGATCATTTACGACTACGTTAGTAGGTGTTGGGCCATCCAATGAAGTTGTATCAGGTACTTTGTTTGTTCACTAAAATTTTGCTAACGTTTTGTTTAATACGGGTTCTACACATTCCTTCATCTCTGAGAAATTTTCTAGTAAATTGGAAATATCACCTCAACAAATCAGACCCGAACTTGTTGTTAAAACACCAGGGGGAAATGTTATAGCAAAGAGGAATTATAAGAATATTTGTATTGTGGTATGTGGAAATACTTTACCTGCAAACCTTTTTGTTTTACCCTTAGTTGAGTTTGATGTTATTCTGGGGATGGACTGGCTTTCTGATTATCATGCTAAGATTGACTATAGAGCTAAAGAAATTGTTTTTCAGAAAGAGTTTCAGTTTTTATACAAGAATGAACCCATAAAATTGATAACATATCAGGAAGCTGAGAAACTACTGAAATATGGAAGTGAAAGTTATCTTGCTCATATTGTTGAATATAAGGAAACTATTAAAATTAATGATGTTCCAGTGGTAAATTAATACCTTGATGTTTTTCCTGAGGAGTTACCCAGTGTCATACCTGAACGAGAAGTTGAATTCACAATTGATTTAGTTCCTGATGCTAAGCCAATTTCAAAACTCCCATATCGTATGGCTCTAATAGAACATCATGAATTGAAAAATCAGTTGCAGGATTTGCTTGTCAAAGGCTTCATTCGTCCGAGTACTTCACAATGGGGAGCCCCTATTTTGTTTGTTAAAAAGAAAGATGGTTCCATGAGACTTTGCATTGATTATAGTGATTTGAATAACATCACTGTTAAAAACAAGTATCCTTTGACTCATATTGATGACTTATTTGATCAGCTCTAGGGAGCTCAGTACTTTTCCAAGATTGACTTGAGATCCGGATACCATCAGCTGAAGGTGAAGGAGGATGACATCCTGAAAACAGCCTTTCGTACTAGATATGGGAATTATGAATTTTTTGTTATGCCATTTGGGATAACTAATGCACCATCTGTATTCATGAATCTTATGAATAGAGTATTTCATGAGTTATTGGATAAATTTGTGGTTGTATTTATTGATGACATTCTGGTTTCTTCTAAAAATAAAGAGGAGCATGAAAAGCATCTAAGGGTTGTTTTACAAACTTTAAAATAATAGAAACTATATAGAAAATTCAGAAAGTGTGATTTTTGGTTGCAACAGATTTCTTTTCTTGGGAACATGGTAAATAAGGATGGAATAATAGTTGATCCTGCCAAAATAAAAGTTGTTGATGAATGGACAAGACCCACAAATGTTACAGAGATTCGTAGTTTTCTGGGCTTAGCAAGTTATTACCGATAGTTTGTTAAGAACTTTGCACGGTTATCTAGCCCAATAACTAAGTAAACACGGAAAGGGGTTAAATTTGTTTGGACAGAGGAATGTGATGTTTATTTTCAGGAACTAAAGAAGAGATTGATGAATGCTCTAGTTTTGGCCTTACCTTCCCAGAATGGTGAGTTTTTCATCTACAGTGATGCTTCTTTGAAGGGACTTGGTTGTGTTTTGATGCAGAATGATCAGGTAATTGCCTATGCTTCGAGAAAACTTAAACCACATGAGCTAAATTATCCCACACATGATTTGGAATTGAAAGCTGTGGTTTTTTCTTTGAAAATATGGAGGCATCATCTATACGGAACCAAATTCCAAATATATACTGACCATAAAAGTCTTAAGTATATATTCAATCAGAAGGAATTAAACATGAGGTAGAGAAGATGGCTAGAACTGATAAAGGATTATGACTGCACGATCAATTACCATCCTTGAAAAGCAAACAATGTAGCGGATGCCTTAAGTCAGAAAAATCATGCATCATTAACCATGCTATGTTTGGAACATGATCCCTTGTTTATTTATTTGATGGATTTTGGCTTAGAATTTGTTGGTGCAGGGAATATATCTATTTTGCTTCAGGTTTCAGTGCAGTATTCATTTTCAGACAGAATTATGAAAGCGCAGAGGGAAGACCGTGAGCTACAGAAAAGGGTAGAATTGGTTAAAATGGGTAAGTTTCCAGAATTTAATCTTGATAAATATTGTGTTTTAAGATTCGGGAATAGGTTGTGTGTGCCTTGTGATTCCCAGCTGAAGAAATAATTGTTGTGTGAAGCTCATAAATCTCCATTTTCTGTTCACCCTGGAAGTACTAAGATGTATATAGACCTTCGAGAGTATTACTGGTGGAATGGGATGAAAAGAGATATTGATAATTTTACAATGAAATGTTTGACATGTCAGCAGGTTAAAGCAGAGAGACAGTTAGAAAAGGGGATGCTTCATCCTTTCCCTGTGCCAGAATGGAAATGGGAGAATATATCCTTGGATTTTGTGGTGGGACTACCAAAGACTTCTCGAGGTAACAATGTGATATGGGTTATTGTTGATCGGCTAACAAAGTCTGCTCATTTTATTTATATTCAAGATACAATGACATTAGATCAGCTTTCTCGACTGTACCTCAAGGACATTGTCAGGTTACATGAAGTTTCTCTTTCCATTGTGTCTGACCGAGATCCCAGGATCACTTCTAAATTTTGGAAGGGACTTCAGAAGTCTTTGGGCACAGAGTTGAATTTCAGTACAACTTTTCATCCTCAATCAGATGGGAAGTCAGAACGAACGATTCAAACTTTGGAGGATATGCTTCGAGCTTGTTCAATTGAATATCAGGGAAGTTGGGATCAACATCTTTCATTAGATTAGTTTTCTTATAATAACAGTTTCCATTCCAGTATTCAAATGGCACCTTTTGAGGCCTTGTATGGAAAGAACTGTCGGACTCCTGCGTTTTGGGATGAAATCGGTGAAAGAATGTTTATGGGGCCAGAATTAGTAGAAGAAGTGTCTGAGAGAGTGAGGATGATCCAGCAACACATGACGACAGCTCAGAGCAAGCAGAAAAGTTATGCAGATAACAGAAGGAAATACTTCTCTTTTGAGGTAGGTGACCACGTTTTCCTTAAAATCTCCCCTTGGAAAAGTGTGATGCATTTCGGTAAGAAAGGGAAACTAAGTCCACAGTTCATCGGTCCTTTTGAAATCTTGGATAAAGTTGGAGCAGTTGCATACCGCGTAGCTTTGCCTCCGAGCTTATTTCAGGTACACAATGTTTTTCATGTTTCGATGTTGAGAAAGTCTGTTCCAGATTCATCACATGTCTTGAGGCCGGAAGTAGTTCAGCTGGCAGAGAACCTTTCTTATGAAGAAAAACTGGTTCAGATTCTTGATCGAAGAGAACATGTTTTGCAGAATAAGGTAATCCACCAGGTAAAGGTTTTGTGGAGAAACCACATGGTTGAAGAAGCAACATGGGAGTCTGAAAATGTTATGAGAGAAAAATACCCTCAGTTGTTTTATAAGTAAATAAAATTGCGATGACGCAATTTCAAGAAGGTGGGAATAATGTAACATCCCAAGGTTTTCTAAAAATAAATTGAAAATGCTTGAATTTTTTTAAGGTATATATTTATAAGTATCCTTTAAACATATTTTTATTTCGCCTATGTTTTGAATTTCAAGAAACGGTCATCTACAATTGTGTTCAGTATGTTATTTAGAGTCTGATGAAACAAACTTGTTTTTTTGGTGAATATTAACATACCCTTATGAATAGTAATATGAATAGTAATATGACCTCATGAATAGTAAATAATAATATTATTTTATTTTCTCAAGGTGATAGGATAATGGGATCTTAATTAATTTTCCAATGTCACATAAAACCAATTGCACTTCAATATTGTTATTTTTCAAATTAACTGTGACCTTATTTAAAAATTAAATTAATAATATTTATAAAATTATTTTTTAAAAATGGAGTTCATTTTTGAATTCTACACGTCGAAAAATGGTTGGGGTAAAGTTTTGGAATTTTTCTCAAACTCTTGAATTTTCGGTGAATAGTGAAATACGATAAAATACCGTATAATCAATTTATCAGTAGAAATGCACTATTTATGACATCATAAGTGATGCAAGGCCACTTGATTTGAACTCACATGATATTTTCACTATTTAGGGCCAATTGATTTGAGATTATTCATAGTCTTGATAAAAATATTATAATAATAATTAAAACAATCTAAAATACCTCCCCTCCTCCACTATAAATATCACTCTCATTCCCCTCTTCCTCCCACACCTCTCAAGCCTCGAGCATTGTCTAATTTCTGCCAAATTCCCTCCCCAATCTTCTTCCCCACGTCCTAGAGCTGCTGGTCTCACCAAAAGACCAAAATCAAATCCCTTAAGAAGGATCTCAAGGAGAAGAGATCAAGAGGTAAATAACCTCTTTTATTTTCTTTCATTTCTTTCATTTTTTGTTATTCTCTTCCATTCCCTTTGTCTTGTGTTGGGATATTTCATTAAATATTCCCCCTTACTATCCATATCTTGTATGAATGATGATATATTCCATTCCTCTCATCAATCTTGTTTTTATGAAATTTTAAAAGACGTCGTTAGGCTGCCGAATTTTCGTGAGAAATTTCTCAAGATTTTCGTTTATTTCATGATTCGTTTTTATTCTTTCCTCACTCCCTCTTACCCAAGAGGCATGAAATCTCCAGAATCATGTATATTCATTATGTTCTAATGATTATGGAAAATTCATCATCAGTATTCTTCTCCTCTTCCACTTATTTAAAGAATCAAAAAACATTGTCCATTTGTGTCGAATTACCGATATCGTGGACGATGTATTTTCAAATTCCATTAATTCTTTCAAGTCTGGTCATGAAACCATTTATATGGTTGAACCAGGTTATAATATATGTTTTATGACTCATATAAGGTTCTGTAATTCTTTTTTACTAATGATTCAAATTTATAAGACTAAATGAGGTTGTAATTATCAAAGAACCACTTAAATGATCTAAACAAACATAATTAATGTTTTAACTTATGAATCATCATCATATAAAGCATCAAAGTGATAAATGGTATAATTTATGGTACTAGAAATATGTAAATACTACTCCATTCCAATTCTGTAGTTTCACTTCCAATCAACAAGAACGATTCATCATGAACCGATCGTGAAAATCACAAAAGAACTCACCCAAAATAATGCAAGGAACAAAATACTAACAATTAAGGGGTGAAATGAGGTTATGAAATGACCATATAAGATGTTATAAACATGAAAATGTTTCTGTAAAATACTAATAACGCTCTTTTAACCATTATACAGGAGGTTTAAATAATTTTAAAGTAAGTCAACCTCAAAACAACCTCACTTTCTAATAGATCAAGAGGTAAAGACCCGCACTTATTTGGATATCAAGGAGAAGAGATCAAGAGGTAAACAACCTCTTTTATTTTCTTTCTTTTCTTTCATTTTTTGTTATTCTATTCCATTCCCTTTGTCTTGTGTTGGGATATTTCATTAAATATTCCCCCCATACTATACATATCTTGTATGAATGATGATATCTTGTATGAATGATGCTAAGATTGACTGTAGAGCTAAAGAAGTTGTTTTTTAGAAAGTGTTTCAATTTGTATACAAGAAGGAACCCATAAAATTGATAACATATCAGGAAGCCGAGAAACTACTGAAAGATGGAAGTGAAAGTTATCTTGCTCATATTATTGAAAACAATGGAACTATTCAAATTAATGATGTGCCAGTGGTAATTGAATACCTTGATGTTTATCCTGAGGAGTTACCTAGTGTCATACCTGAACGAGAAGTTGAATTCACAATTTATTTAGTTCCTGATTCTAAGCCAATTTCAAAACCCCCATATCGTATGGCTCCAATAGAACTTCATGAATTGAAAAATCAGTTGCAGTATTTACTTGTCAAAGGCTTCATTCGTCCCAGTACTTCACCATGGGGAGCCCCTGTTTTGTTTGTTAAAAAGAAAGATGGTTCCATGAGACTTTGAATTGATTATAGAGCTTTTAATAACATCACTGTTAAAAACAAGTATCCTTTTCCTCATATTGATGACTCGTTTGATCAACTCTAGGGAGCTAAGTACATTTCCAAGATTGACTTGAGATCCGGATACCATCAGCTGAAGGTGAAGGAGGATGACATCCCGAAAACAGCCTTTCGTACTAGACATGGGCATTATGAATTTGTTGTTATGCCATTTGTGTTAACTAATGCACCAGCTATATTCATGAATCTTATGAATAGAGTATTTCATGAGTTCTTGGATAAATTTGTGATTGTATTTATTGATGACATTCTGGTTTTTTCTAAAAATAAAGAGGAGCATGAAAAATATCTAAGGGTCGTTTTACAAACTTTAAAAGAAAAGAAAGTATAGGGAAAATTCAGCACGTGTGATTTTTGGTTGCAATAAATTTCTTTTCTTGGTCACATTGTAAATAAGGATGGAATAACAGCTGATCCTGCCAAAACAAAAGTATTTGATGAATGTCCAAGACCCACAAATGTTACAGAGATTCATAGTTTTTTGGGCTTAGCAAGTTATTACCGACGGTTATTTAAGATCTTTGCATGGTTATCTAGACCGATTACTACATTAACATGGAAAGGGGTTAAATTTGTTTGGATAGGGGAGTGTGATGTTTTTTTTTCAGGAACTAAAGAAGAGATTGGTGAATGCTCCAGTTTTGGCCTTACCTTACCGGAATGGTGAGTTTGTCATCTACAGTGATGCTTCTTTGAAGGGACTTGGTTGTGTTTTGATGCAGAATGAACAGGTAATTGCCTATTCTTCGAGACAACTAAAACCTCATGAGCTAAATTATCCCACACATGATTTGGAATTGGCAGCTATGATTTTTTGCTTTGAAAATTTTGAGGCATCATCTATACGGAACCAAATTCCAAATATATACTGACCATAAAAGTCTAAAGTATATATTCACTCAGAAGGAATTAAACATGAGGCAGAGAAGATGGCTAAAACTGATAAAGGATTATGACTGCACGATCAATTACCATCCTGGAAAAGCAAACAAAGTAGCAGATTCCTTAAGTCAGAAAAATCATGCATCATTAACCATGCTATGTTTGGAACATGATCCCTTGATTAATGATTTGATGAATTTTGGCTTAGAAGTTGTTGGTGTAGGGAATATATCTGTTTTGTTTCAGGTTTCAGTGCAGTCTTTGTTGTCAGACAGAATTATGAAAGCACAGAGGGAAGACCGTGAGCTACAGAAAAAGGTAGAATTGGTTAAAATGGGTAAGTTTCCAGAATTTAATCTTGATAAAGATTGTGTTTTATGATTTGGAAAAAGGTTGTGTGTGCCTTGTGATTCCTAGCTGAAGAAAGAATTGTTGTGTGATGCTCATAGTTCTCCATTTCCTGTTCATCCTGGAAGTACTAAGATGTACAGAGTCCTTAGAGAGTATTACTGGTGGAATGGGATGAAAAGAGATATTGCGGATTTTAAAATGAAATGTTTGACATGTCAGCAGGTTAAAGCAGAGCGGCAGTTTCCAAAGGGGATGCTTCAGCCTTTGCCAGTGCGAGAATGGAAATGGGAGAATATATCCATGGATTTTGTGGTGGGACTACCAAAGACTTCTCGAGGTAACAATGCGATATGGGTTATTGTTGATCGGCTAACAATGTCTGCTCATTTTCTTTCTATTCGAGATACAATGAAATTAGATCAGCTTTCTCGATTGTACCTCAAGGAGATTGTCAGGTTACATGTAGTTCCTCTTTCCATTGTGTATGACCGAGATCCCAGGTTCACTTCTAAATTTTGGAAGGGACTTCAGAAGTCTTTGGGCACAGAGTTGAATTTCAGTACATCTTTTCATCCTCAATCAGATGGGAAGTCAGAACGAACGATTCAAACTTTGGAGGATATGCTTCAAATTTGTTCAATGGACTATCAGGGAAGTTGGGATTAACATATTTCATTAGTTGAGTTTTCTTATAATAACAGTTTCCATTCCAGTATTCAGATGGCACATTTTGAGGCCTTGTATGGAAAGCGGTGTCGGACTCCTGCGTTTTGGGATGAAATCGGTGAAAGAAAGTTGATGTGGCCAGAATTAGAAGAAGAAGTGGCTGAGAAAGTGAGGATGATCCAGCAACACATGGGGCAGCTCAGAGCAGGCAGAAAAGTTATGCAGATAACAGAAGGAAAGACTTCTCTTTCGAGGTAGGTGACCATGTTTTCCTTAAAATCTCCCCTTGGAAAAGTGTGATGCGTTTTGGTAATAATGGGAAACTAAGTCCACGGTTCATCAGTCCTTTTGAAATCTTGGATAAATTTGGAACAGTTTCATACCGCGTAGCTTTGCCTCCGAGCTTATTTCAGGTACACAATGTTTTTCATGTTTCGATGTTGAGAAAGTATGTTCCAGATTCATCACATGTCTTGAGGCTGGAAGCAGTTCAGTTGGCAGAGAAGCTTTCTTATGAAGAAAAACCGGTTTAGATTCTTGATCAAGAGAACAGGTATTGCAAAATAAGGTAATCCACCAGGTAAAGGTTTTGTGGAGAAACCACATGGTTGAAGAAGCAACATGGGAGTCTTAAAATGCTATGAGGGAAAAATACCCTCAGTTGTTTAATAAATAAATAAGATTGCGAGGTTGCAATTTCAAGAAGGTGGGGATAATGTAACATCCCAAGGTTTTCTAAAAATAAATTGAAAATGCTTGAAATTTTGTTTATGGTATATATTTATAAGTATCCTTTAAACATAATTTTATTTCGCCTATGTTTTGAATTTCAAGAAATGGTCATCTACAATTGTGTTCAGTATGTTATTTAGAGTCTGATGAAACAAACTTGTTTTTTTGGTGAATAGTAACATGCCCTTATGAATAGTAATATTAATAGTAATATGACTTCATGAATAGTAAATAATAATATTGTTTTATTTTCCCAAGGCGATAGGATAATGGGATTTTAATTAATTTTCCAATGTCACATAAAACTAATTGAACTTCAATATTGTTATTTTTCAAATTAACTGTGACCTTATTTAAAAATTAAATTAATAATATTTAAAAAATTATTTTTGAAAAATGGAGTTCATTTTTTAATTCTACACATCGAAAAATGGTTGGGGTAAATTTTTGGTATTTTTCTGAAACTCTTGAATTATCGGTGAATAGTGAAATACGATAAAATACCGTATAATCAATTTATCAATAAAAATGCACTATTTATGACATCATAAGTGATTCAAGGCCACTTGCTTCGAAATCACATGATATTTTAACTATTTAGGGCCACTTTATTTGAGATTATTCATAGTCTTGATAAAAATATTATAATAATAATTAAAATAATCTAAAATACCTCCCCTCCTCCAATATAAATATCACCCTCACTCCCCTCTTCCTCCCACACCTCTCAAGCCTTGATCATTGTGTAATTTCTTCCAAATTCCCTCCACAATCTTCTTCCCCACGTCCTAGAGCTTCTGGTCTCAGGAAATGACCAAAATCAAAGCCCTTAAGAAGGATCTCAAGGAGAAGAGATCAAGTGGTAAACAACCTCTTTTATTTTCTTTCATTTCTTTCATTTTTTGTTATTCTCTTCCGTTCCCTTTGTCTTGTGTTGAGATATTTCATTAAATATTCCCCCCTTACTGTACATATCATGTATGAATGATTATATATTCCATTCCTCTCATCAATCTTGTTTTTATGAAATTTTAAGAGACGTCGTTAGGCTGCCGAATTTTCGTGAGAAATTTCTCAAGATTTTCATTTATTTCATGATTCGTTTTTCTTCTTTCCTCACTCCCTCTTACCCAAGAGGCATGAAATCTCCAGAATTATGTATATTCATTATGTTCTCATGATTATGGAAAATTCCTCATCAGTATTCTTCTCCTCTTCCACTTATTTAAAGAATCAAAAAACATTGTCCATTTGTGTCGAATTGTCGATATCGTGGACGATGTATTTTCAAATTCCATTAATTATTTAAAGTCTGGTCATGAAACCATTTATATAGTTGAACCAGGTTATAATATATGTTTTTTTTGACTCATATAAGGTTCTGTAATTCTTTTTTACTCATGATTCAAATTTATAAGACTAAATGAGGTTGTAATTATCAAAGAACCACTTAAATGATCTAAACAAACATAATTAATGTTTTAACTTATGAATCATCATCATATAAAGAATCAAAGTGATAAATGGTATAATTTATGGGACTGGAAATATGTTAATACTACTCCATTCCAATTATGGATTTTCACTTCCAATCAACAAGAACGATTCATCATGAACCGATCATGAAAATCACAAAAGAACTCACCCAAAATAATGCAAGGAACAAAATACTAACAATTATGGGGTGAAATGAGTTTATGAAATGACCATATAAGATGTTAGAAACATGAACATGTTTCTGTAAAATACTAATAACACTCTTTTAACCATTATACAGGAGGTTTAAACAATTTTTAAGTAAGACAAGCCTAAGGTAAGGGAATTCTTAACCCGATTTCCATTCATTACTTGAAGTGAGACTTAATAGAGAGGATGGAATATGTACATACTCTGTAAATACACATAATGAAACATAATATAAACAAAACCCATCACACAAACAATTTAAATAGCACATAAATTATAAAGTATAAGGTTAACCCAATGAATGGAAATCGGGTTAAGAATTCCCTTACCTTAGGCTTGTCTTACTTCAAAATTGTTTAAACCTCCTGTATAATGGTTAAAACAGTGTTATTAGTATTTTACAGAAACATTTTCATGTTTTTAACATCTTATATGGCCATTTCATAACCTCATTTTACCCCTTAATTATTAGTATTTTGTTCCTTGCATTATTTTGGGTGAGTTCTTTTGTGATTTTCATGATCTGTTCATGATGAATCATTCTTGTTGATTGGAAGAGAAAATCCAGAATTGGAATGGAGTAGTATTTACATATTTAAAGTACCATAAATTATACAATTTATCACTTTTATGCTTTATATGATGATGATTCATAAGATAAAACATTAATTATGTTTGTTTAGATCATTTAAGTGGTTCTTTGATAATTACAACCTCATTTAGTCTTATAAATTTGAATCATGAGTAAAAAAGAATTACAGAACCTTATATGAGTCATAAAACATATATTATAACCTGGTTCATCCATATAAATGGTTTCATGACCATACTTGAAAGAATTAATGGAATTTGAAAATACATCGTCCACGATATCGGTAATTCGACACAAATGGACAATGTTTTTTGATTCTTTAAATAAGTGGAAGAGGAGAAGAATATTGATGAGGAATTTTCCATAATCATGAGAACATAATTAATATACATGATTTTGGAGATTTCATGCCTCTTGGGTAAGAGGGAGTGAGGAAATAAGAAAAACGAATCAAGAAATAAAAGAAAATCATGAGAAATTTCACACGAAAATTCGGCAGCCTAACAGCGTCTCTTAAAATATCAGAAAAACAATATTTATGATAGGAATGGAATATATCATCATTCATACAAGATATGGACAGTAAGGGGGAATATTGAATGAAATATCCCAACACAAGACAAAGGGAATGGAAGAGAATAACAAAAAATGAATGAAATGAAAGAAAATAAAAGAGGTTGTTTACCTCTTGATCTCTTCTCCTTGAGATCCTTCTCAAGGGCTTTGATTTTGGTCTTTTGGTGAGACCAAAAGCTCTAGGACTTGGGGAAGATGATTGGGGAGGGAATTTGGCAGAAATTAGACAATTATCAAGGCTTTAAAGGTGTGGGAGGAAGAGGGGAGTGAGGGTGATATTTATAGTGGAGGAGGGGAGGTATTTTAGATTATTTTAATTATTATTATAATATTTTTATCAAGACTATGAATAATTCATATCAAGTGGCCCTAAATAGTGAAAATATCATGTGAGTTCGAATAAAGTGACCTTGAATCACTTATAATGTCATAAATAGTGCATTTTTACTGATAAATTGATTATACGGTATTTTATCGTATTTCACTATTCACCGAAAATTCAAGAGTTTCAGAAAAATTCCAACAATTTACCCCAACCATTTTTCGACGTGTAGAATTCAAAAATGAACTCCATTTTTCAAAAATAAATTTCTAAATATTATTAATTTATTTTTTAAATAAGGTCACAGTTAATTCGAAAAATAACAATATTGAAGTGCAATTAGTTTTATGTGACATTGGAAAATTAATTAAGATCCCATTATCCTATCGCCTTGTGAAAATAAAATAATAATATTATTTACTATTCATGAGATCATATTACTATTCATATTACTATTCATTAGGGCATGTTACTATTCACAAAAAAAAACAAGTTTGTTTAATCAGACTCTAAATAACATACTGAACACAATTGTAGATGACCGTTTCTTGAAATTCAAAACATAGGTGAAATAAAATTATGTTTAAAGGATACTTATAAATATATACATTAAACAAAATTTCAAGAATTTTCAATTTATTTTTAGAAAACCTTGGGATGTTACATTATCCCCACCTTCTTGAAATTGCGTCCTCACAATTTTATTTACTTATTAAACAACTGAGGGTATTTTTCTCTCATATCATTTTCAGACTCCCATGTTTCTTCTTCAACCATGTTGTTTCTCCACAAAACCTTTACCTAGTGGATTACCTTATTCTGCAATACCTGTTCTCTTCGATCAAGAATCTGAACTGGTTTTTATTCATAAGAAAGGTTCTCTGCCAGCTGAACTGCTTCCGGCCTCAAGACATGTGATGAATCTGGAACATAATTTCTCAACATCGAAACATGAAAAACATTGTGTACCTGAAACAAGCTCGGAGGCAAAGCTATGCGGTATGAAAATATTCCAACATTATCCAAGATTTCAAAAGGACCGATGAACTGTGGTCTTAGTTTCCCTTTATTACCGAAACGCATCACACTTTTACAAGGGGATATTTTAAGGAAAACATGGTCACCTACCTCGAAAGAGAAGTCTTTCCTTTTGTTATCTGCATAACTTTTCTGCCTGCTCTGAGTTTTCCACATGTGTTGCTGGATCATCCTCACTTTCTCAGCCACTTCTTCTACTAATTCTGGCCCCATCAACTTTCTTTCACCAATTTCATCCCAAAATACAGGAGTCCGACACTGCTTTCCATACAAGGCCTCAAAAGGTTCCATCTAAATACTGGAATGGAAACTGTTATTATAAGAAAAATCAACTAAAGAAAGATGTTGATCCCAACTTCCCAGATAGTCCATTGAACAAGCTCGAAGCATATCCTCCAAAGTTTGAATTGTTTGTTCTGACTTCCCATCTGATTGAGGATGAAAAGCTGTACTGAAATTCAAATCTGTGCCCAATGACTTCTGAAGTCCCTTCCAAAATTTAGAAGTGAACCTGGGATCTCGGTCAGACACAATGGAAAGAGGAACTCCATGTAACCTGACAATCTCCTTGAGGTACAATCGAGAAAGCTGCTCTAATGTCATTGTATCTCGAATAGAAAGAAAATGATCAGACTTTTTTAGCCAATCAACAATAACCCAAATCGCATTGTTACCTCGAGAAGTCTTTGGTAGTCCCACCTCAAAATCCATGGATATATTCTCCCATTTCCATTCTAGAACTGGAAAAGGATGAAGCCTCCCCTTCGGTAACTGCGGCTCTACTTTAACCTGATGACATGTCAAACATTTTATTGTAAAATGAGCAATATCTCTTTTCATCCCATTCCACCAATAATACTCTAAAAGGTCTCTGTACATCTTAGTACTTCTAGGATGAATATAAAATGGAGAACTATGAGATTCACACAACAATTATTTCTTCAACTGGGAACCACAAGGCACACACAACCTTTTTCCAAATCTTAAAACACAATCTTTATCAAGATTAAATTTTGGAAACTTACCCATTTTAACAAATTCTACCTTTTTCTGTAGCTCACGGTCTTCCCTCTGCGCTTTCATAATTCTGTCTGACAACGAAGACTGCACTGAAACCTGAAACAAAAGAGAGGTATTCCCTGCACCAACAACTTCCAATCCAAAATTCATCAAATATTTAATCAAGGGATCATGTTCCAAATGTAGCATGGTTAACGATGCATGATGTCTCCGAATTAAGGCATCTGCTACTTTTCTTTTCCAGGATGGTAATTGATTATGCAGTCATAATCCTTTATCAGTTCTATCCATATTCTCTGCCTCATGTTTAATTCCTTCTGAGTGAATATATACTTTAGACTTTTATGGTCAGTATATATTTGGAATTTGTTTTCGTATAGATGATGCCTCCATATTTTCAAAGCAAAAAACCACAGCTACCAATTCCAAATCATGTGTGGTATAATTCAGCTCATGAGGTTTAAGTTGTCTCGAAGCATAGGCAATTACCTGATCATTCTGCATCAATACACAACCAATTCCCTTCAAAGAAGCATCATTGTAGATGAAAAACTCACCATTCCGGGAAGGTAAGGCCAAAACTGGATCATTCACCAATCTCTTCTTTAGTTCCTAAAAAAACATCACATTCCCCTGTCTAATTAAATTTAACCCCTTTCATTGTTAACAAAGTTATCGGGCTAGATAACCGTGAAAAGTTCTTAACAAACCGTCTGTAATAACTTGATAAGCCCAGAAAACTACGAATCTCTATAACATTTATGGGTCTTGGCCATTCATCAACTACTTTTGTTTTGGCAGGATCAACTGTTATTCCATCCTTATTTACAATGTGCCCATGAAAATAAATCTGTTGCAACCAAAAATCACACTTGCCGAATTTTCCATATAGTTTCTTTCCTTTTAAAGTTTGTAAAACAACCCATTGATGTTTTTCATTCTCCTCTTTATGTTTTGAAAAAACCAGAATGTCATCAATAAATACAACCACAAACTTATCCAAGAACTCATGAAATAATGTATTCATAAGATTCATGAATACAGTAGGTGCATTAGTTAACCCAAATGGAATAACAACAAATTCATAATGCCCATATCTAGTACGAAAGGCTTTTTTTGGGATGTCATCCTCCTTCACCTTCAGCTGATGGTATCTGGATCTCAAGTCAATCTTGGAAAAGTACTGAGCTCCCGGGAGATGATCAAACAAGTCATCAATATGAGGCAAATGATACTTGTTTTTAACAGTGATGTTATTCAAAGCTCTATAATCAATGCAAAGTCTCATGGAACCATCTTTCTTTTTAACAAACAAAATAGGGGCTCCCCATGGTGAAGTACTGGGACGAATGAAGCCTTTGACAAGAAAATCCTGCAACTGATTTTTCAAATCATGAAGTTCTATTAGATCCATACGATAGGGGGTTTTGAAATGGGCATAGCATCAGGAACTAAATCAATTGTGAATTCGACTTCTCGTTCAGGTATGACACTGGGTAACTCCTTAGGAAAAACATCAAGGTATTCATTTACCACTGGCACATAATTAATTTGAATAGTTCCCTTGTTTTCAACAATATGAGCAAGATAACTTTCACTTCCATCTTTCAGTAGTTTCTCAGCTTCCGGATATGTTATAAATTTTATGGGTTCATTCTTGTATACAAACTGAAACTCTTTCTGATAAACAAATTCTTTAACTCTACAGTCAATCTTAGCATGATAGTCAGAAAGCCAGTCCATCCCCAGAATAACATCAAACTCGAATAAGGGTAAAACAACAAGGTTTTCCTGTAAAGTCGTTCCATATACCACAATAGAAATAATCTTACAATTCCTCTTTGGTATAACATTTCCCCTGGTGTTTTAACAACAATTCCGGGTCTCATTTGTTGAGGTGATATTTCTAATTTACAAGAAAATTTCTCAGAGATGAAGGAATGTGTACACCCTGTATCAAACAAAACTTTAGCAAAATCTGAGTGAATAAACAAAGTACCTGATACAACTTCATTGGATGGCCCAACACCTGCTGACGTAGTCGCAAAGGATCTCACTACACCTTTCCGCTTGTAGTCTAGCTTCTTTGCATCATTTGGATCCCTCTTTGGATAAGCATTTTCATAGTGACCCATCTCACCACATTTAAAACACTTTACAGTTTTCTTATCAGGATTAGTCTTTGGATCATTTTCATTGCAATATCGGGCCATATGTCCAAACTTACCACATTTAAAACACTTCCTAGTTTTGATAAGACATTCCCTAGGGTGCTTCTTGCCACACTTTTCACAAACTGGAAACTGGATTTTCTTACCATCATATTTCTTTGGTTGATTCTTACCCATTTCTTGCCAATGGAACCTCTTCTTCTCTTTGATTCCAAAATGCATGTGATCTTCATAAAATTCAATCCCTACCCTCTCATCACATCGGAAAAGTTTCTAATAACTTTTTAATTCACGGGAGGCCAATTCCCTTCGATACATTGGCTTAAATCCTGAGTAAAAGCGGTTGATTTTGCTATCGAGATCCAGAATAAGATTTGGAGCATACCTCGCTAGTCGGGTGAAGTTTGCTTCATACACAACCACTGAATCTTCCTCCTTTTGTTTCAATTCAAGGAATTGTTTCTCGATTCTAAGTCGCACCACCATTGGAAAATATTTTTCAAGAAAAAGACTTTTAAATTCATCCCACACTAAGGCATCAAAATCCGATCTACCCCTGATATTCCTTACCATTTACCACCACTGATCAGCTTCCCCTTCAAAACGATAAATGAAAAGACTTACCTTTTGATTGTCCAAACATCCCATAACATCAAATATCTTTTCAAGGGCTTTAATCCAACCTTCTGCTGCCACTGGGTCAGAATATCCATTGAATGCAGGATGATGTTGTCTCATAAAATGTTCCACCACTGTCATGTTCCATTGAGGTACCTCTATTTTTTCTCTTGCATGGAAGCCACCACCATTTATTTCCTGTGATAGCTGATCCATTACTGTCACAAACTACTCGGTTCCAATCCCTACCATTCTGGGCTATAGATCAGGAAGGATGTCATTATGTCGGTGCCTCTCCTCTCCAGCATCCATGTTCCTTCTGCGAACAACCATTCTAAACAAAAATTTCTTAGATGAAGCAACATGGTAATCTTTAAATGCTATAACAAATTAAACATAGAGTGAAAATCATTTATGGTATTCTATTAGTATCACCCTAACCCCTAAAGTTATCTAAACCATCCTCTTATACCAACTATAAAGACCTGCACTTATTTCATAAATAATCTTGAATTTATTTAAGAAAACACTTCCTTTTACATTGAATATATTTTAAAGTTTATAGTTTTAGAGAATTAAGACAAAACATTCATAACATTACACATTGTTACATAGTGGATGCCATAAAATCAGTTTCCATTTTCCTCAGAATATAAAACATTAAAACTTAAAACAAGACTCATTGACAATACTTCAACATTTCTCATGTCTTCCTTCCTTGTATTACTCATCCATTAACCTGTGAAAAATCATTTAAAAACTTGGGATGAGCACAAAAGCTCAGTAAGGTATGAAAAAGAAGGAAAAATCACATTAGTCCATGAATACGTATGACGTATGAAAACATTTTCAAAAGACATGCTTTCCACCCATAAATACTTACTTTGTGTAACATGAGATTTTCACAATATCCACACGAGAATAAATATAATCATAGAGGTATCTTGGGGCATTACTTACATAACCTTGTAACCATCTTGGCTACCTTAAAATCTGTAACCCTCACAGCTACCTTACTTTGTGTAACCATCGCAGTTACACTTGGAGTAACCATACGGCCGTCCTCCAACTAACTCATACCCAATGAATTTGAGGGAAATATAGGTCCCACACTTCATCATAAACAATTCCCAATAACCAAAACATAATCATACAACATAAACAATTGCATAAAAACATTGCCTTTGAATCTTATAAAACAGAATTTTAAAAGAGGATTTTTGATGAAAAGTCTCGTATAAACATCATATACTTGAAGTGAGACTTAATAGAGTGGATGGAATATGTATATACTATGTAAATAAAAATAATTAAACATAATATAAACAAAACCCATTACACAAACAATTTAAATAGCACATAAATTATAAAGTAGAAGGTTAACCCAATGAATGGAAATCGGGTTACGAATTCCCTTACCTTAGGCTTGTTTTACTTAAAAATTGTTTAATCCTCCTGTATAATGGTTAAAAGAGTGTTATTATTATTTTACAGAAACATTTTCATGTTTATAACATGTTATATGGTCATTTCATAACCTCATTTCACCCCTTAATTGTTAGTATTTTGTTCCTTGCATTATTTTGGGTGAGTTCTTTTGTGATTTTCAGGATCGGTTCATGACGAATCGTTCTTGTTGATTGGAAGTGAAACTCCAAAATTAGAATGGAGTAGTATTTAAATATTTTCAGTACCATAATTTCTACCATTGATCACTTTGATGCTTTATATTAGAATGACTTATAAGTTAAAACATTAATTATGTTTGTTTAGATCATTTAAGTGGTTCTTTGATAATAACAACCTCATTTAGTCTTATAAATTAGAACCATGAGTACAAAATAATTACAGAACCATATATGAGTTATAAAACATATATTATAACCTGGTTCAACCATATAAATGGTTTCATGACCAGAATTGAAAGAATTAATGGAAAGTGAAATTACATCGTCCACGATGTCGGTAATTCGACACATCACGGACAATGTTTTTATTCTTTAAATAAGTGAGAGAGGAGAGGAATAATGATTTGTAATTTTCCATAAACATGAAAAAATACAGAATATACATGATTCTGGAGATTTCATGCCTCTTGGATAAGAGGGGGTGAAGAAAGAAGAGAAAGGAATCATGAAATAATGAAAACATGAGAAATTTATTACGAAAATTCGGCAGCCTAACGACGTCTCTTAAAATTTCATAAAAACAAGATTGATGAGAGGAATGTAATATATCATCATTCATACAAGATATGGATATTAAGGGGGGAATATTAAATGAAATATCCCAACACAATACAAAGGGAATGGAAGATAATAACAAAAAATGAAAGAAAACAAAGAAAATAAAAGACGTTGTTTACCTCTTGATCTCTTCTCCTTGAGATCCTTCTTAAGGGCTTTGATTTTGGTCTTTTGGTGAGACCAGCAGCTCTAGGACGTTGGGAAGAAGATTTGGGAGGGAATTTGGAAGAAATTAGACAATTCTCCAGGCTTGAGAGGTGTGGGAGGAAGAGGGGAGTGAGGGTGATATTTATAGTGGAGGAGGGGAAGTATTTTAGATTATTTTAATCATTATTATAATATTTTTATCAAGACTATGAATAATCTCAAATTAAGTGGACCTATATAGTGATAATATCATGTGAGTTCGACGAAAGTGGCCTTGCATCACTTATGATGTCATTAATAGTGCATTTTTATAGATAAATTGATTATACAGTATTTTATCATATTTCACTATTCACCAAAAATTCAAGAGTTTCAGAAAAATACCAAAAATTTACCCCAACCATTTTTCGACATGTAGAATTCAAAAATGAACTCCATTTTTCAAAAATAATTTTCTAAATATTATTAATTTAATTTTTAAATAAGGTCAGAGTTAATTCGAAAAATAACAATATTGAAGTGCAATTAGTTTTATGTGACATTGGAAAATTAATTAAGATCCCATTATCCTATTACCTTGGGAAAATAAAATAATAATATTATTTACTATTCAGGAGGTCATATTACTATTCATATTACTATTCATAAGGGCATGTTACTATTCACCAAAAAAACAAGTTTGTTTCATCGGACTCTAAATAACATACTGAACACAATTGTAGATGACAGTTTCTTGAAATTCAAAACATAGAAGAAAAAAAATTATGTTTAAAGGAAACTTATAAATATATACCTTAAACAAAATTTCGAGCATTTTCAATTTATTTTTAGAAAACCTTGGGATGCTCCTGGGAAGTATCTCAGGGTGTGTGTGAGTGAGGATAAAACACACTGGAAAGGACATGTGTTAGCCTGTGGGGACTGTCATTAGTCAGATGACCCATTCGGGCATATGGGTGGACCCTGGGGTAGGCCCCACATGTCTGCGGGGCAACTGGTGGAACCTGGTGGGCCAGGACCCGACGACCATGTTAAGGCAGGGTGGCTGTGCTGTCACCGGGACCCAGTTGTCATATTTGGTATCAGAGGTGGTACCCAGCCTTAAGTGCGGTGCACTGCCTGGGTTGAGATCTAGGGCCCACAATGAGGACGTTGTGCTCTAAAGGGGGGGGGGATGATTGTAACACCCCCGAATGATAAATGGTTAAATGGATAAATGATATGACTCATGTCAACAAGGTGCACCTTTCTTTTCGGGAGCCTGTCTGATTAGAACTCCACAGTTAAGCGTGCTTGGACTGGAGTAGTGATCAAGATGGGTGACCTCCTGGGAAGTTTCTTAGGGTGTGTGTGAGTGTGGAGAAAACACACTGGAAAGGACATGTGCTGGCCTATGAGGACTGTCATTAGTCAGATGACTCATTCGGGCATGTGGGTGGACCCTGGGGTGGGCCCCACGTGTCTGTGGGGCAACTGGTGGTACCTGGTTGGCCAGGACCCGACGGCCTTGTTAAGGCGGGGTGTTTGTGCTATCACCGGGACCCGGTTGTCTCATTTGGTATCAGAGGAGGAACCCAGCCTTAAGTGCACAGTGCACTGCCTGGGTTGAGATGTAGAGCCCACAACGAGGGCGTTGTGCTCTAAAGGGGGGGGGGGGGGGGGTAATTGTAACATCCCCAAATGATAAAGGGTTAAATGACTAAATGATATGACTCATGTCAACAAGGTGCACCTTCCTTTTCGGGAGCCTACCTGATTAGAACTCCACATTTAAGCGTGCTTGGCCTGGAGTTGTGATCAGGATGGGTGACTTTCTGGGAAGCTTCCCAGGATGTGTGTGAGTGAGGACAAAGCACACTAGAAAGGACATGTGTTGGCATGTGGGGACTATCATTAGTTAGATGACCCGTTCAGGCATGTGGGTGGACCCTGGGGTGGGCCCCACGTGTTTGTGGGGCAACTGGTGGTACCTGGTGGGCCAGGGTTGAGATGTAGGGCCCACAACGAGGACGTTGTGCTCTAAAGGGGGGGGGGGGGGTGATTGTAACATCCCCAAATGATAAAGGGTAAATGACTAAATGATATGACTCATGTCAACAAGGTGCACCTTCCTTTTCGGGAGCCTGTCTGATTAGAACTCCACAGTTAAGCGTGCTTGGCCTGGAGTAGTGATCAGTGCACCGTGCACTTAAGGCTTGGTTCCTCCTCTGATACCAAATGTTACAACCGGGTCCCAGTGACAGCACAACCACCCCGCCTTAACGTGGTCGTCGGGTCCTGGCCCACCAGGTACCACCAGTTGCCCCGCAAACACGTGGGGCCCACCCCAAGGTCCACCCACGTGTCTGAACGGGTCAGCTGACTAATGATAGTCCCCACATGCCAACACATGTCCTTTCCAGGGTTGAGATGTAGGGCCCACAACGAGGATGTTGTGCTCTATGGGGGGGGGGGGTGATTGTCACATCCCCAAATGATAAAGGGTAAATGACTAAATGATATGACTCATGTCAACAAGATGCACCTTCCTTTTCGGGAGCCTGTCTGATTAGAACTCCACAGTTAAGCGTGCTTGGCCTGGAGTAGGGATCAGTGCACCGTGCACTTAAGGCTTGGTTCATCCTCTGATTCCAAATGCTACAACCGAGTCCCAGTGACAGCACAACCACCCCGCCTTAAAGTGGTCGTCGGGTCCTGGCCCACCAGGTACCACCAGTTGCCCCGCAGACACGTGGAGCCCACCCCAGGGTCCACCCACGTGCCTGAACGGGTCATCTGACTAATGATAGTCCCCACATGCCAACACATGTAACATCCCCAAATGATAAAGGGTTAAATGACTAAATGATATGACTCATGTCAACAAGGTGCACCTTCCTTTTCGGGAGCCTACCTGATTAGAACTCCACAGTTAAACGTGCTTGGCCTGGAGTTGTGATCAGGATGGGTGACTTTCTGGGAAGCTTCCCAGGATGTGTGTGAGTGAGGAAAAAGCACACTAGAAAGGACATGTGTTGGCATGTGGGGACTATCATTAGTTAGATGACCCGTTCAGGCATGTGGGTGGACCCTGGGGTGGGCCCCACGTGTTTGTGGGGCAACTGGTGGTACCTGGTGAGCCAGGGTTGAGATGTAGGGCCCACAACGAGGACGTTGTGCTCTAAAGGGGGGGGGGGGGGGGTGATTGTAACATCCCAAAATGATAAAGGGTAAATGACTAAATGATATGACTCATGTCAACAAGGTGCACCTTCCTTTTCGGGAGCCTGTCTGATTAGAACTCCACAGTTAAGCGTGCTTGGCCTGGAGTAGTGATCAGTGCACCGTGCACTTAAGGCTTGGTTCCTCCTCTGATACCAAATGTTACAACCGGGTCCTAGTGACAGCACAACCACCCCGCCTTAACGTGGTCGTCGGGTCCTGGCCCACCAGGTACCACGAGTTTCCCCGCAAACACGTGGGGCCCACCCCAAGGTCCACCCACATGTCTGAACGGGTCATCTGACTAATGATAGTCCCCACATGCCAACACATGTCCTTTCCAGGGTTGAGATGTAGGGCCCACAACGAGGATGTTGTGCTCTAAGGGGGGGGGGGTGATTGTCACATCCCCAAATGATAAAGGGTAAATGACTAAATGATATGACTCATGTCAACAAGATGCACCTTCCTTTTCGGGAGCCTGTCTGATTAGAACTCCACAGTTAAGCGTGCTTGGCCTGGAGTAGGGATCAGTGCACCGTGTACTTAAGGCTTGGTTCATCCTCTGATTCCAAATGTTACAACCGAGTCCCAGTGACAGCACAACCACCCCGCCTTAATGTGGTCGTCGGGTCCTGGCCCACCAGGTACCACCAGTTGCCCCGCAGACACATGGAGCCCACCCCAGGGTCCACCCACGTGCCTGAACGGGTCATCTGACTAATGATAGTCCCCACATGCCAACACATGTCCTTTCCAGTGTGCTTTGTCCTCACTTACACGGAAACTTCCCAGAAGGTCACCCATCCTGATCACTACTCCAGGCCAAGCACGCTTAACTGTGGAGTTCTAATGAGGCAGGCTCCCGAAAAGGAAGGTGCACCTTGTTGACATGAGTCATACCATTTAGTCATTTAATCCTTTATCATTTGGAATGTCACAATATTGTAACATCCCCAAATGATAAAGGGTTAAATGACTAAATGATATGACTCATGTCAATAAGGTGCATGTTTCTTTTCGGGAGCCTGCCTGATTAGAACTCCACAGTTAAGCGTGCTTGGCCTGGAGTACTGATCAGGATGGGTGACCTCTTGGGAAGTTTCTCAGGATGTGTGTGAGTGAGGACAATGCACACTGGAAAGGACAAGTGTTCGCCTGTGGGGACTGTCATTAGTCAGATGACCCGTTCAGGCATGTGGGTAGACCCTGGGGTGGGCCCCACATGTCTGCGGGGCAACTGGTGGTACCTGGTGGGCCAGGATCCGATGACCTTGTTAAGGCGGGGTGGTTGTGCTGTCACCGGGACCCTGTTGTCACATTTGGTATCAGAGGTGGTACCGAGCCTTAAGTGCAGCGCACTACCTGGGTTGAAATGTGGGGCTCACAACGAGGAAGTTGTGCTCTAAAGGGGGGGGGGGGGTGATTGTAACATCCCCAAATGATAAAGGGTTAAACGACTAAATGATATGACTCATGTCAACAAGGTGCACCTTCCTTTTCAGGAGCCTACCTGATTAGAACTTCACAGTTAAACGTGTTTGGCCCGGAGTAGTGATCAGGATGGGTGACCTCCTGGTAAGTTTCCCAGGGTGTGTGTGAGTGAGGACAAAGCACACTGGAAAGGACATGTGTTGGCCTGTGGGGACTTTCATTAGTCAGATGACCTGTTCAGGCATGTGGGTGGACCCTAGGGTGGGCCCCACGTGTCTGCGGTGGCCATGGTGGGTCAACACCCGACGACCTTGTTAAGGCGGGGTGGTTGTGCTGTCACTGGGACCCGGTTGTCACATTTGGTATCAGAGGAGGAACCCAGCCTTAAGTGCACGGTCCACTGCCTAGGTTGAGTTATAGTGCCCACAACGAGGGCGTTGTGCTCTAAAGGGGGGGGGGGGTGATTGTAACATCCCCAAATGATAAAGGGTTAAATGACTAAATGATATGACTCATGTCAACAAGGTGAAACTTCCTTTTCGGGAGCCTACCTGATTAGAACTCTACAACTAAGCGTGCTTGGCTTGGAGTAGTGATCAGGATGGGTGACCTCCTGGGAAGTTTCCCAGGGTGTGGGTTAGTGAGGACAAAACACACTGGAAAGGACATGTGTTGGCCTGTGGGGACTGTCATTAGTCAGATGAGCCGTACGGACACGTGGGTGGACCCTGGGGTGGGCCCCACGTGTCTGCGGGGCAACTGGTGGTTTTCCAAGCCAAGCACGCTTAACTGTGGAGTTTTAATCAGACAGGCTCCCAAAAAGGAAGATGCACCTTATTAACATGAGTCATATCATTTAGTCATTTGACCCTTTATCATTTGGGGGTGTTACAATCACCCCCCTTTAGAGCACAACGTCCTCATTGTGGGACCTACATCTCAACCAATGCAGTGCACCAAGCACTTATGGATGGGTACCACCTCTGATACCAAATGTGACAACTGGGACCCAGTGAAAGCAGAGACACCCCGCCTTAACATGGTCGTCAGGTTCTTGCCCCCTAGGTACCACAAGTTGCCCCGTAGACACGTGGGGCCCACCTCAGGGTCCACCCACATGCCCGAATGGGTCATCGGACTAATGATTGTCCCCACGGGCCAACACAGTTAAGCGTGCTTAGCCTGGAGTAATGATCAGGATTGGTGACCTCCTGGGAAGTTTCCCAGGGTGTGGGTGAGTGAGGACAAAACACACTGGAAAGGACATGTGTTGGCCTGTGGGGACGGTCATTAGTCAGATGACCCGTACGGGCACATGGGTGGACCCTGGGGTGGGCCCCACGTGTCTACGGGGCAACTGGTGGTACTCCAAGCCAAGCACACTTAACTGTGGAGTTCTAATCAGACATGCTCCCGAAAAGGAAGATGCACCTTATTAACATGAGTCATATCATTTAGTCATTTGACCCTTTATCATTTGGGGGTGTTACAATCACCCCCCTTTAGAGCACAACGTCCTCGTTGTGGGCCCTACATCTCAACCCATGCAGTGCACCAAGCACTTAAGGCTGGGTACCACCTCTGATACCAAATGTGACAACTGGGTCCCGGTGAAAGCACATACACCCCGCCTTAACATGGTCGTACGGGCATGTGGGTGGACCCTGGGGTGGGCCCCACGTGTCTGTGGGGCAACTAGATGTACTCCAAGCCAAACACGCTTAACTGTGGAGTTCTTATCAGACAGACTCCCGAAAAGAAAGATGCACCTTATTAACATGAGTCATATCATTTAGTCATTTGACCCTTTATCATTTGGGGGTGTTACAATCACCCCCCTTTAGAGCACAACGTCCTCATTGTGGGCCCTACATCTCAACCCATGCAGTGCACCAAGCACTTAAGGCTGGGTACCACCTCTGATACCAAATGTGACAACTGGGTCCCGGTGAAAACACAGACACCCCACCTTATCATGGCCGTCAGGTTCTTGCCCCCTAGGTACCACCAGTTGCCCCGCAGACACGTGGGGCCCACCCCAGGGTCCACCCACATGCCCGAACGGGTCATCTGACTAATGATTGTCCCCACAGGCCAACACATGTCCTTTCCAGTGTGTTTTGTCCTCTCTCGCACACACCTTGGGAAACTTCCCAGAAGGTCACCCATCCTGATCACTACTCCAGGCCAAACACGCTTAACTGCTGAGTTCTAATCAGACAGGCTCCCAAAAAGTAAGGTGCACCTTGTTGACATGAGTCATATCATTTGGTCATTTAACCCATTATCATTTGGGGATGTTACAATCACCCCCCATTTAGGGCACAACACCCTCGTTGTGGTCCCTACATCTCAACCCAGGAAGTGCACCGCACTTAAGGCTGGGTTCCACCTCTGATACCAAATGTGACAACCGGGCCCTAGTGACAGCACAAACACCCCGCCTTAACATGGTCGTCTGGTCCTGGCCTGCCAGGTACCACCAGTTGCCCCGCAGACACGTGGGGCCCACCCCAGGGTCCACCCACATGCCTGAACGGGTCATCTGACTAATGATTGTCCCCACCGACCAACACATGTCCTTTCCAGTGTGCTTTGTCCTCACTCACACACACCCGCACTTATTTCATACATAATCTTGAATATATTCAAGAAAACACTTCCTTTTACATTGAGGATCTTTTCAAGTTTATAGTTTTAGACAATTAAGACAAAACATTCATAACATCACACCTTGTTACATAGTGGATACCATAAAATCAGTTTCCATTTTCCTCAGAATATAAAACATTAAAACTTAAAACAAGACTCCTTGACAAATCTTCAACATTTAACATGTCTTCCTTCCTTGTATTACTCATCCATTAACCTGTGAAAAATCATTTAAAAACTTGGGATGAGCACAAAAGCTCAGTAAGGTATGAAAAAGAAGGAGAAATCACATTAGTCCATGAATACACATGACGTATGAAAACATTTTCAAAAGACATGCTGTCCACCCATAAATATTTACTTTGTGTAACATGAGATTTACAAAATATCCACACAAGCATAAATATAATCATAGAGGTATCTTCAGGCATTACTTACATAATCTTCTAACCATCTTGGCTACCTTAAAATCTGTAACCCTCACGGCTACCTTACTTTGTGTAACCATCGTAGTTACACTTGCGGAGGGAATTTTGCAGAAATTAGACAATGCTCAAGGCTTGAGAGGTGTGGGAGGAATATGGGAGTGTGGGTGATATTTATAGTGGAGGAGGGGAGGTATTTTAGATTATTATAATTATTAATATAATATTTTTATCAAGACTATGAATAATCTCAAATCAAGTGGCCCTAAATAGTGAAAATATCATGTGAGTTCGAAGCAAGTGGCCTTGCATCACTTATGATGTCATAAATAGTTCATTTTTACTGATAAATTGATTATACGGTATTTTATCATATTTCACTATTCACCAAAAATTCAAGAGTTTCAGAAAAATACCAAAAATTTACCCCAAATTTTTTTCGATGTGTAGAATTCAAAAATGAACTCCATTTTTGAAAAATAATTTTCTAAATATTATTAATTTAATTTTTAAATAAGGTCACAGTTAATTCGAAAAATAACAATATTGAAGTGCAATTAGTTTTATGTGACATTGGAAAATTAATTAAGATCCCATTATCCTATCTCCTTGGGAAAATAAAATAATATTGTAACGCCCCGACCCCAGCTACCCAGAGTCGGTGCATTACTTCCTAACATTGGCATGATCACAAAAGATCAAGTCTCGAAAGACCGTTTAGTTTAGTAGCCTTGGAAACACTAGATACATTCGTAAACGTTACATTACATCATAAAGTGAAAAACTACAATAACAAAGTCTCCATAGTCCACACTCATATCCTCTTTTGACAATCCCTGCAGTTCATTCATAAAATACTTCTTCACATCCTGGAAAATATTAAAACATTGAAAGGGGTGAGCTCAGATGCTCAGTAAGGATAACAATATTGCAGAAGCATTCATAAATAAACATAAAAATTTAAGGCAACATATAACAAAAAAAAGCCATTTAAACTTGAACATCAACATAATATGGCAAAAGTAAAATGAGATAATGTCATTCACTACTTCACATGGATATTCTACTGGTCGAATAATCACATGAAATATCAATAACCACTTTCATAATGAGGAATGTATAATGCCAGACACTCTGAAACATTTTGTCAAGGCCTCGGCCAAGACGTCTAAAATGATTAAGGCCTCGGCCAAAATCACAAATCAAATTGGGAAAGGGCCTCGGTCAATTCCACGTCTAGTTGTCTCATGAGACCTACCGATTCATTTTTTTAGAAGATACTTACATTTAAAATTTCTCAAATATACTCCAGTGATTTTATGAAAACATTAAGCAAGATTCTGAAAACAAAATAACTAATTCTGAGACTGCTCGACTAATTACAGGCCATGATGGGTCCACGCCCAATCCCTTCCCGTCTACCACACTCGAGAGTCGGGTTTTCTGAAACATTTTTATGCTTGCGTTAAATACGTATACATTTGCACTGGATTTTCATATATTGGAGAAAAATATCACTTTTTTTGAAATCATTTAAAAATCACATAATTATAAAAGAAAACCTTTTGAATAAACGTAAAAGTCAAAGGGGTTTATACACCGTATAAATGAAATTTGTGTATAAAACCAAATATGCCTCAATGAAAGGATATTGAGACAAAGTCCTTAAAAAGATCATTTTTAAAATAAAATAGATCTATTATGTGTATTCACTATAGGTACACATAAAGAAAGTAAAAATACAAAATAGGACATAATAATATCATGACATAATTTGAAAGTAGGAGATTAACCCAAAGAATGGAAGTTGGGTTAATAAATTCCCTTAAAAAGATCATTTTGTAAACAAAATAGATCGCTCATGTGTATTCACTATAATCTCACATAAATAAAGTATAAATACATGATAAGACATAATCATATCATGACATAATTTGAAAGTATGAGATTAACCCAAAGAATGGAAGTTGGGTTAAGAAGTTCCCTTACCTTACGTCTTGTCCTGACTCGACCATTCTTTAACCTCCTGAATAATAAACTAGAGTTAATTTCTATTTACTTAAGAACCTTTTTCATGTTCATTATTCCTTTTATATCACTTATTACCATGTTATGAACATTATGTAATTATTTAAGTTAATAACGGTCGTTTTGTCGATCTTTGGTACTTGAGTCAACAATAAACTTCTTATAATTACAAGTTGTTAATGTGGTAGAATATCCATTATCTCCAGAATTATATTCATGATTTAGATGTCATATATATCATATATATCCGGTATATACATTCATTGATAATATTACGTAACATTTAGAGGTAAGAAATGAAATGCACCGTTCATGGAGACAGTAAGTCGTACGTACGCATGAACGCTACTTTAATTTATATTTTGTATTTAATGGAATGAAATCATAATGATATAAATTTATAATTTAATTACAGTATAATATAGTGTATAATACCATTTAATCCATCCTTTATACATCCCACATATGGCATTAACGATTCAAATCACTTTTAGGGGGCGGTAGTCCGCACTTCCTAAAATGAAATTATCGTGTTTTACCCATAATGGAAATCATAAAGTATTCCATAAATGAGAAATACAGAAGCATAAGTAAAACATAAACATATTATATATCATATATAAAAATAGTGACATCTTAATGGCCACCTTTGAAGGTGTTATATATAAGGCCCCAGCCTTAAACCTTACTTAATCTTGAGTTATCACAAGATTACACGTTGAGGATCTTTTCAGGTTTAGAGTTTTAGAGAATTAGAACATAACTATTACATCTCAAAAGATTAAAAAGTAGTCACTTCTAATAAGTTTCCATAAATAAATAAAAAACTCTTAAAAGAAACATGTCTAGTTCCATGTTTTATATAGCATTACATTCCCTTGATCCCATCCTTGACCTTATTCCACATTAAGTCCTGTGAAAACATTTCAAAAAAACTTGGGGTGAGCATAAAAAGCTTAGTAAGGGATACACAAAGAATGAAAACTATTAGTTTTTTCAAAATCAAGTAAACCATGTATACTCTATCAAAGTAATACCTTCACCTTCATGAAGTTGTAAAAACTCTTCACTGAATAAAGTATCATTACTAACCTTTTTGTAACCAAAGGATTACCATAAAATCCATAAAAAGAACACATAACATTTATAAAGGTAACTTAGGACATAAACATACTTAAGTGGAATAACCATACGGTCGACTTCCACACATATCGCTTAATGGAATAGCCATACGACCAATTTCCATACATACTTAATGGAATAGCCATGCGGCCGACTTCCGTACCCAATGCATTGGAGGTTATAACGTAACCACCCGTCCTGGTATTCACGGCATCACCCGTCATATGGTTTATAACGTAACCACCCGTTAAAATGTCCAAGTACCAATATAAAATCATAAAACATAAAACCAATATAAAGGAATGATAACATTTCCACATTTCAATCACAATATATCATAAATATATTGACACAATAGAATCCTTTATCAAAACCATTTTCAATACCAAAATACATAAAATAGTATATGGTATTTATTTTATTCTAAAAACATTATGGCTTGTTGAGGAAGCCAAAGACCAAATAATACTCGTGGCGGCGGAAAAAGGTCGTTGTCACCGCGTATGTTAAAAAACATTCCTTTTTGTCGTTTAGTAAAACGCTTCATAGAAAAAGATTCCTTTTTGTATAAAAGTAAAATTCAAAGAGGTTTATACACCGTATAAAAGATAGTTGTGTATAAAACGAAATATGCCTCAACGAATGGAGATTGAGACGAAGTCCCTTACAACGATAATTTTTAAAATAAAATAGATACATTATGTGTATTCACTATAAGTACACATAAATAAAGTACAAATACAAGATATGACATTATAATATAATGACATAATTTGAAAGTATGAGATTAACCCAAATAATGGAAATTGGGTTAAGAAGTTCCCTTACCTCGGGTCCGACTTGACTCGATCGTTCTTTAACGTCCTGAATAATAAACATGAGTTAATTTATACTTGATTAAGAACCTTTTAAAGTTCATTATTCCTTTTATATCACTTATTACCATGTTATAAAGATTATTTAACCATTTAAGTTAATAATGTTTGTTTTCACAATATTTGGTTCTTAAGTCGAAAGTGGACTTCTTACAATTACATGTTGTTCGTGTGGTCAAAAGTTCTTTATATCCAGAATAAAATTCCAGATTTGGATATAATATGTATCATATATATCCAGAATATACATGTATTTATAATATTACATAATCATTTAGAGGTAAGAAATGAAATGCACCGTTCATGGAGACGGTAAGCCATACGTACGCATGAACGCTAATTTCATTTCTTTGTCATATTAATGGAATTAAAACTAAATGAGAGGTATGTATATTTTAATTACAGAATTATATTCATCATTTAGATATATCATTAATTATATATATCCATTATATACATGTACTTTTAATAGTACATTACATTTGGGGATAAGAAATGAAATGCACCGTTCATGGAGACGGTAAGCCGTACGTACGCATGAACGCTATTTTCATTTCTATCTCATACTTTAATGGAAAGAAATAATAATGATATAGAGGTATATTATAATTCCAGTATAACATCATATATAATAACTTTAAATCCATCCTTTACACATCCCACATATGGCATTAACGAATCACATCACTTTGAGGGGGCGGTAGTCCGCACTTCCTGAAATGAAGATATCGTGTTTACCCATAATGGAAACCATAAAGGTATGACCAAAATGAAAAATATAGAATATTAAAGAAAAAATAAACATATTATATATCATATATAAAAATAGTGACATCATAATGGCCACCTTTGAAGGTGTTAAATGAGTATTGAACAATCATCGTTTCGGGAGGCAGAATTTCGCCATCCACGGAAACCGTATGTTCCTTAACCATTTGATGTAGTTGTGTGAGAGTGTATCTCGAATAAATCTTATAAAAACATCCCAGTATATTGATGATACTGGTGTTGTTACAAAATAAGTAAATAAAAATAGTTTATAGGGTTGGAGAAGCAAAATGACACAAATGAACAAGAGAGAATGAATTATCTTTAAAAGTGTAACTCCTTTTGATTTGAGCCTAAAGGCTTCCTTTGAAAGGATTATGCCAAAAGGTAATCCTCTAGGATGAGGAGAGGGATTTGGAGAGAGTAAATGGGCAGGGTTTGGCCGAGACAAAGGCTTGAGGGGTGTGTGAAATGAGGTAGAGGTGGGGGCCTTTTATAAGAGGAGAGGAGGGGCACTTTTGGAAAGTAAAGAAATATTACTTTATTTGAAAATGTGTTTCAGTATTAAAAGGTCCCACATTGAAATAATTCGTGGATAAGGTGATAAGGGTTCTAAATCCACTCATCCAATTGGCTTTGGACATGTGTAGTTCATAGATTTTACATTTTCTTTCCATTTTATTTAAATCGTCAAATAATGATGTCATCGCTGCATCATTATTCTGTCATAAATAATTTAATTTATTTAAAGTCTAAAAATTATAAAAAAAATTCTATGATGTAGGAAATCTTTTTAGCATTACAATGACTATTTATAATCAAAAATATGACTTTTATAACCCCATTTAAATATTGGTTTAGTAAAACATATCATGTTTGTGTCATTTTTACTTTTACATTAAATAAAAAGTTATTTATGTCATTTCCCAACCAAAGAGTCTCCATGGGGTCCCAAGTTGACCAATGGCTTGTCTTGGTCGGCCATGACACAACCAATGAAAGTAGGACATGTGTAAAGTTCATTTCATATTATTAAAACATTATTTTTACCTTAAACTACACTAATTACCACTAATCGCGATTAAAAACATAATAAGTTACTATTCACCAAAAAATTATTTTAATCCCATTGAACCACATTTTACTTCTTAATGACAAACATGTATGTCGGATTTTCAAAATTGAATACACATTAGTGGTAAAATTTCATTTAACTGAAAAATCAGTTTGCTTGATTACCACTTAGTGGTTTCACTATTCATCAAAAATTGAAGTTTTTCAGAAAATTACCAAAAATTCACCCTAAGCTATATTTGATATTACGAATTCAAAAATTAAGTCTATTTTAAAAAATTCAAAACATATAAGTCACATTAATTAATTTAATAATTAATTCCCGCTGTCAGAGCAAATAGCGTGTTTTTATGAAACAATAAGTATCAAAAGATTGACACTAGTTTAAGTCCGATTTCAAAGTGAAATTAATTCCAATGAACACTATTGGATTTAATGGTAAAAATATTTTCTAATTTCACTTTAAAACCAATTCAAAAGATAATCTAATAATATAAATAAATTAGATTAAAAAGAGGTTTTGAATTAAAATACAACATTTTACACTATTCATTAAAAAAAATGAACTTTATCAGAAAGGTACCAAAAATTCACCCAAAGTAAATTTTGATGTCACGATTCTAAAGAAGAGTTTTATTTGGTCCAAAAAATTGTATAAGAGTGATCAAAACTATATTTAATGACAGTTCTCCATCAAAAGGCGATAAGTTAACCTTTAGTTAAAATTAGGGTATAAATACCTAAAATTGAACTCTTTTCGTATTTTAAGCCTTTATCTTTTATTGGGTAAATGTAAAAACATTTAAAAACATATATAATCATATTTTAGTTATTTCTATCCATTCCCTCCAGTACAACGGCTACTCGTTAACTAACATTTAAAATAATATTATTTTATTACTTGTGTGCAACGTAAGTTTTCAAAGAAACTCATCGTTGCGTACCGAGTACGCTATCGAACGTAGAAACCCCTTTTAATTAAAATTAATATTTAATTCGTAAATATTAATAAATATGAAAATTATTTATTCTTTATTTACCCGGGATTTTACATCTTTCCCCCCTTTTGGGAATTGCGTCCTCGCAATTTTATTCACTTATCAAAATAAGTGGGGGTATTTATCCCTCATAGCATTTTCAGATTCCCACGTTGCCTCTTCAATCACATGGTCTTTCCACAAAACCTTTACCTGATGAATCACCTTATTCTGTAACACCTGCTCCCTGTGGTCAAGAATCTAGATCGGTTGTTCCTCATAAGATAGGTTCTCTTCCAGCTGAACTACCTCTGGGCTCAAAACATGAGATGGATCTGGCATATACTTTCTCAACATTGAAACATTAAAAACATTGTGTACCTGAGATAAACACAGAGGTAAAGCCACCCGGTATGAAACTGATCCAACTCTCTCCAGAATTTCATATGGTCCAATAAACCTTGGACTCAGCTTTCCTTTCTTACCAAATCTCATCACACTTTTCCAAGGAGAAACCTTGAGAAAAACATGATCACCTACCTCGAAAGATAGATCCTTCCTCCGGTTATCCGCAAAACTCTTCTGCCTGCTCTGAGATGTTCTCATGTGTTTCTGAATCAACTAAACTTTTTCTGCCATCTCTTCTACCAATTCTGGTCACATCAGCTTCCTTTCACCCACTTCATCCCAAAATGATGGAGTTCGACACCGCTTCCCGTATATTGCCTCAAATGGTGCCATCTGTATACTGGAATGAAAACTGTTATTATAAGAAAACTCAACCAAAGAAATATGTTGGTCCCAACTTCCCTGATAATCCATAAAACAAGCTCGTAGCATATCCTCCAAGGTCTGAATTGTTCATTCTGACTGCCCATCTGATTGAGGATGAAAAGCTGTACTAAAATTTAATTCAGTACCCAACGACTTCTGAAGGCCATTCCAAAAGTTAGATGTAAACCTGGGATCACAATCCGATACAATGGAGAGAGGAACTCCATGTAACCTGACTATCTCTTTAAGATACAAACGGGAAAGTTGATCAAGAGAGAAAGTATCTCGTATAGCAAGGAAATGAGAAGATTTGGTCGAGCGATCAACAATAACCCAGATTTCATTATTACCTCGAGATGTCTTCGGTAATCCAACAACAAAGTCCATGGATATATTCTCCCATTTCCACTCTGGCACTGGTAAAGGCTGAAGCATCCCTTTCGGTAACTGCCGCTCTGCTTTAACCTGTTGACATGTCAAACACTTCATAGTAAAATCAACAATGTCTCTTTTCATTCCATCCTACCAGTAATACTCCCGCAGATCTCTGTACATCTTAGTACTGCCAGGATGAACTGAAAACGGGGAACTATGAGCCTCACATAACAACTCATTCTTCAACTGTGAATCACAAGGCACACATAACCTCTTCCCAAACCTCAAAACACAAACACAATCTTATCCAAGAACTCATGGAAAATTTTATTCATAAGGTCCATGAATACAGCAGGTGCATTGGTTAACCCAAAAGGCATAACTAAAAATTCATAATGGCCATATCTAGTACGGAACGCAGTCTTCGGAACGTCTTATTCTTTTACTTTCAACTGATGGTACCCCGACCTCAAGTCAATCTTCAAAAAATACTGAGCTCCCTGGAGCTGATACGACTTCATTCGATGGCCCAACATCTGCTGAAGTTGTTGCAAAGGATTTCACCACCCCTTTCTGCTTGTAGTCTGGCTGCATTCCCCCAGTTGAGTTCTTCGTTGGACACTCATTTTCATAATGACCCATTTCATTACACTTAAAACATCTTACCATTGGTTTTTCATTTCCTGCTTGATCATCTTCCTTACAGTTACGAGCAATATGACCAGACTTACCACACCGAAAGCACTTACCAGACTTGGATAAAAATTCTCCAGGATGCATTTTACCACACTTCTCACAGGATGGATATTTGGTTTTCTTACCTCCTTGCTTCTTTGATGAATTCTTCCCCTTTGCCTGCCAACTAGACCTCTTATTCTGTTGTTGGTCATAGAACACCTGATCATCGGCAAAACTCCATTTCCACCTTCTCCGCACATTGAACAAGTTTTTCATAACTTTTGAACTCACGAGAAGCTAAATCCCTTTGATACTTTGGCTTTAACCCTGAGTAAAAACGGTTTATTTTACTATCAAGATCTCGTATGAAGTTTGGAGCATACCTTGCCAATCGAGTGAACTTTTCTTCATAAGCAGCCACTGAATCATCCTCCTGCCTCAATTCTAGGAACTGTTTTTCCATCCTAAGACGAACCACCTTAGGAAAATATTTCTCAAGAAACATACCTTTGAATTCGTCCCAGTGAAGATCCTCAATCTCATCACTATCCCTTATATTTTTCACCATTGACCACCACTGATCAGCTTCACCTTCAAAACGGTAAACAGCAAGACTAACCTTTTGATGTTCTGAACACCCCATGACATCAAAAATCTTCTCCAGTTCTTTAATCCACCCTTCATCTTGCACAGGGTCATATGATCCTCTAAATGATGGGGGATGTTGCCTCATGAAATGTTCCACCACTGACATGTTCCTCTGCGGTTGATCTGGATGATCTCGTGCATGGATACCACCACCATTTATAGCCTGAGTCAACTGTGCCATCACTGCAACAAACTGTTCAGTTCCGATTCTGACCATCTCAGGTTGCTGATTTGGAAGGTTATCTTTCTCCTGATGTCGTCCCAACATAGCTTCTTTGTTTCCTCTGCGGAAATCCATTCTAAGCACAGAAATATCTTAGGCGAAGCAACATGGTAATCCGTAAATGCTATATCATTTCAATCATATTATAATTTAACACTTTTCTAACTCCTAAAGTTGTTTAAACCGACCTTTGATACCAACTATAAGGCCTCACCCTTAAACCTTACTTAATCTTGAGTTATCACAAGATTACACGTTGAGGATCTTTTCAGGTTTAGAGTTTTAGAGAATTAGAACATAACTATTACATCTCAAAAGATTACAAAGTAGTCACTTCTACTAAGTTTCCATAAATAAATAAAAAACTCTTAAAAGAAACATGTCTAGTTCCATGTTTTATATAGCATGACATTCCCTTGATCCCATCCTTGACCTTATTCCACATTAAGTCCTGTGAAAAACTTTTCAAAAAAACTTGGGGTGAGCATAAAAAGCTCAGTAAGGGATACACAAAGAATGAAAACTGTTAGTTTTTTCAAAATCAAGTAATCCATGTATACTCTATCAATGTAATACCTTCACCTTCATGAAGTTGTGAAAACTCTTCACTGAATAAAGTATCATTACTTACCTTTTTGTAACCAAAGGATTACCATAAAATCCATAAAAAGAACACATAACAATTATAAAGGCAACTTGGGACATAAACATACTTAAGTGGAATAACCATACGGTCGACTTCCACACATATCACTTAATGGAATAGCCATACAACCAATTTCCATACATACTTAATGGAATAGCCATGCGGCTGACTTCTATACCCAATGCATTGGAGGTTATAACGTAACCACCCGTCCTGGTATTCACGGAACCACCCGTCATATGGTTTGTAACGTAACCACCTGTTAAAATGTCCAAGTACCAATATAAAATCATAAAACATAAAACCAATATAAAGGAATGATAAAATTTCCACATTTCAATCATAATATATCATAAATATATTGACACAATAGAATCCTTTATCAAAACCATTTTCAATACCAAAATACATAAAAGAGTATATGGTATTTATTTTATTCTAAAAACATTACGGCTTATTGAGGAAGCTAAAGACCAAATAATACTCGTGGCGGCGGAAAAAGGTCGTTGTCACCGCGTACGTTAAAAAAAATTCCTTTTTGTCGTTTATTAAAACGCTTCGTAGAAAAAGATTCCTTTTTGTATAAAAGTAAAATTCAAAGAGGTTTATACACCGTATAAAATAAAGTTGTGTATAAAACGAAATATGCCTCAACGAAAGGAGATTGAGACGAAGTCCCTTACAAAGATAATTTTTAAAATAAAATAGATATATTATGTGTATTCACTATAAGTACACATAAATAAAGTACAAATACAAGATATGACATAATAATATAATGACATAATTTGAAAGTATGAGATTAACCCAAAGAATGGAAATTGGGTTAAGAAGTTCCCTTACCTCGGGTCCGACTTGACTCGATCGTTCTTTAACGTCCTGAATAATAAACTTGAGTTAATTTATACTTGATTAAGAACCTTTTTAAAGTTCATTATTCCTTTTATATCACTTATTACCATGTTATAAACATTATGTAACCATTTAAGTTAATAATGTTTGTTTTCACAATATTTGGTTCTTAAGTCGAAAGTGGACTTCTTACAATTACATGTTGTTCGTGTGGTCAAAGGTTCTTTATATCCAGAATAAAATTCCCGATTTGGATATAATATGTATCATATATATCCAGCATATACATGTATTTATAATATTACATAATCATTTAGAGGTAAGAAATGAAATGCACCGTTCATGGAGACGGTAAGTCGTACGTACGCATGAACGCTACTTTCATTTCTTTGTCATATTAATGGAATTAAAACTAAATGAGAGGTATGTATATTTTAGTTCCAGAATTATATTCATAATTTAGATATATCATTAATTATATATATCCATTATCTACATGTACTTTTAATAGTACATTACATTTGGGGATAAGAAATGAAATGCACCGTTCATGGAAACGGTAAGCCGTACGTACGCATGAACGCTACTTTCATTTCTATCTCATACTTTAATGGAAAGAAATAATAATGATATAGAGGTATATTATAATTCCAGTATAACATCATATATAATAACTTTAAATCCATCCTTTACACGTCCCACATATGGCATTAACGAATCACATCACTTTGAGGGGGCGGTAGTCCGCACTTCCTTAAATGAAGATATCGTGTTTACCCATAATGGAAACCATAAAGGTATGCCCAAAATGAAAAATACAGAAGCTTAAAGAAACAATAAACATATTATATATCATATATAAAAATAGTGACATCATAATGTCCACCTTTGAAGGTGTTAAATGAGTATTGAACAATCATCGTTTCGGGAGGCAGAATTTCGCCATCCACAAAAACCGTATGTTCTTTAACAATTTGATGTAGTTGTGTGAGAGTGTAGCTCAAATAAATATTATAAAAACATCCTAGTATATTGAAGATACTGGTTTTGTTACAAAATAAGTAAATAAAAAGAGTTTAGAGGGTTGGAGAAGCAAAATAAAACAAATGAACAAGAGAGAATGAATTACCTTTAAAAGTGTAACTCCTTTTGATTTGAGCCTAATGGCTTCCTTTGAAAGGATTATGCCCAAAAGGAATCCTCTAGGATTAGAATAGGGATGTGGAGAGAGTAAATGGGCAGGGTTTGGCCGAGCCAAAGGCTTGAGGGGTGTGTGAAATGAGGTAGAGGTGGGGGCCTTTTATAAGAGGAGAGGAGGGGCACTTTTGGAAAGTAAAGAAATATTACTTTATTTGAAAATGTGTTTCGATTTTAAAAGGTACCACATTGATATAATTCGTGGATAAGGTGATAAGGGTTCGAAATACACTCATCAAATTGGCTTTGGACATGTGTAGTTCATAGATTTTACATTATCTTTCCATTTTATTTAAATCGTCAAATAATGATGTCATCGCTGCATCATTATTATGTCATAAATAATTTAATTTATTTAATGTCTAAAAATTATAAAAAAATACTATGATGTAGGAAATATTTTTAGAATTCCAATGACTATTTATAATCAAAACATTGACTTGTATAACCCCATTAAAAAATTGTTTTAGTAAAACATATCATGTTTGTGTCATTTTTACTTTTACATTAAATAAAAAGTTATTTATGTCATTTCCCAACCAAAGTGTCTCCATGGGGTCCCCAAGTTGACCCATGGCTTGTCTTGGTCGGCCATGACACAACAAATGAGGGTAGGACATGTGTAAAGTTCATTTCATATTATTAAGACATTATTTTTACCTTAAACTACACTAATTACCACTAATCGCGATTAAAAACTTAATAAGTTACTATTTACCAAAAAATTATTTTAATCCCATTGAACCACATTTTACTTCTTAATGACAACCATGTATGTCGGATTTTCAAAATTCAATACAAATTAGTGGTAAACTTTCATTTAACTGAAAAATCAGTTTGCTTGATTACCACTTAGTGGTTTCAATATTCATCAAAAATTGAAGTTTTTCAGAAAATTACCAAAAATTCACCCTAATCTATATTTGATATTACGAATTCAAAAATTAAGTCTATTTTAAAAAATTCAAAACATATAAGTCACATTAATTAATTTAATAATTAATTCCCGCTGTCAGAGCAAATAGCGTGTTTTTATGAAACAATAAGTATCAAAAGATTGACACTAGTTTAAGTCCGATTTCAAAGTGAAATTAATTCCAATGACCACTATTGGATTTAATGGTAAAAATATTTTCTAATTTAACTTTAAAACCAATTCAAAAGATAATCTAATCATATAAATAAATTAGATTAAAAAGAGGTTTTGAATTAAAATACAACATTTTACACTATTCATTAAAAAAATGAACTTTATCAGAAAGGTACCAAAAATTCACCCAAAGTAAATTTTGATGTCCCGATTCTAAAGAAGAGTTTTATTTGGTCCAAATAAATTTATAAGAGTGATCAAAACTATATTTAATGACAGTTCTCCATCAAAAGGCGATAAGTGATCCTTTAGTGAAAATTAGGGTATAAATACCAAAAATTGAACTCTTTTCGTATTTTAAGCCTTTATCTTTTATTGGGTAAATGTAAAAACATTTAAAAACATATATAATCATATTTTAGTTATTTATATCCATTCCCTACAGTACAACGGCTACTCGTTAACTAACATTTAAAATAATATTATTTTATTACTTGTGTGCAACGTAGCTTTTCAAAGAAACTCATCGCTGCGTACCGAGTACGCTATCGAACGTAGAAACCCCTTTTAATTAAAATTAATATTTAATTCTTAAATATTAATAAATATTAAAATTCTTTATTCTTTATTTACTTGGGATGTTACATTATATGAGTGTTGAACAATCATCGTTTCGTGAGGCAGAAATTCGCCATCCACAGAAACCGTATGTTCTTTAACTATTAGATGTAGGTGTGTGTAAGTGTAGCTCGAATCCTTATTATAACAACATCCTAGTATATTTAGGATACTGTTGTTGTTACAAAATAAATGAATAAAAAGAGTTTAAGGGGTTGGAGAAGAAAAATAAAACAAAACAACATTAGAGAAGACATTACCTCAAAATCGGGTAACTCTTTTTGATTTGATCCAAATGCTTCCTTGGGAAGGTTTTTTCCCAAAGTGAGGCTTCTAGGAGTAAGAGGGGGAAGTTGGGAGTGTATTTGGGCAGAGGTGGACCGAGCCAAATGGCTTGAAGGTGTGAATAAGGTGGGAGAGGTGGGGGCCTTTTATAAGTGGAGAGGAGGGGCTCTTTTGGAAAGATTGAAATGTTACATTATTACACAATGCTTTTCGGATTATAAAGGTCCCACACTTATATAATTCGTGGATAAGGTGATAAGGGTTCGAAACCTACCCATCCAATAGTCTTTGGACAAGTGTAAGCCTTGTATTTTACATTATCTTCTCATTTTATTTAAATCGTTAAATAATGAGGTCATCACTTCATCATAATGATTTCATAAATAATTTAATTTATTTAATGTCTAAAAATTATAAAAAAATACTATGATGTAGGAAATAGTTTTAGCTTTCTAATGAATATTTATAGTCAAAATTCGGACTTGTGTAACCCCACTTAAAAACTGTTTTAGTAAAACAACTCATGTTTGTGTCAATTTAATTTTAACATTAAATAAATATATATTAATGTCATTTTCCAACTAAAGTGGCTCCATGGTGTCCCCAAGTTGACCCATGGGTTGTCTTGGTCGGCCATGACTCATCCAATAGGAGTATGACAAGTGTCAAGCTCATCTCATATTATTAAAACATTATTTTTACCTTATACTAGACTAATTACCTCTAATCGCGATTAAGAACTTAAAAGTTACTATTCACCAAAAACGTATTTTGATCTCATTGAACCACATTTTGCTTCTTAATGACAACCATGTATGTCGGATTTTTGAAAATCAAATCACAGAAGTGGTAATATTTCATCTTAACGAAAAATCTGTTTTTAACAACCACTTAGTGGTTTCACTATTCATCAAAAATTGAAGTTTTTCAGAATAAGGCCAAAATTTCACTCTAAGCTATAATTGATATTCTGAATTAAAAAATGATGTCTATTTTACAAAATTCCAAAAATTTAAGTTTCATTAATTAATTTTATAATTAATTCCCGCTGTTACAACAAATAGCGTGTTTTTAAGAAACAATTTATATCAAAAGATTGGCAATTGTTTATGTCCACTTTCAATGTTAAATTAATTCTAATGACCACCATTGGATAAAATGGTAAAAATATATTCTAATTATACTTTAAAACCAATAAATAGTATAACTTATCAGTATAAATTATTTTTATTAAAAAAGTTGTTTTAAGTATTTTTCACTATTCATAAATTTTTTGAAGTTCTCAGAAAATTACAAAAAATTCAACACAGGCTAATTTCAATATTAGGAATACAAAAATGAAGTCCATTTTGAAATATAAAATTTCTATAAATTTAAAAAGTGGTTATTACTATTCATAACAGCTACTTTGATTAGTTGTAGTGTGTTAGAACTCGATGTTGCGTACAATGCAAGATATTACATTATTGAATGAGAAGCATATCATGGAAGCTCGGGGTGTTACATTATCCCCTCCTTCAATAAATTGCGTCCTCACAATTTGAAATTTTTCTTTGAAAATAAAAGGTTGAAAAGAGAAAATACCTTTGTGGAAAACCCACATCAGAAATAAGATTAATAAAATTTAGCCTTAATAAGAGGGAAAGGGAAATGAAAAAGTCACCACCCAATTATGATCTCGATTAGGAGAACATTGGTGGAAATTAGAGACATATAATTGGAGGAAAAGCGTAAATATTTGTAGGGAGTGATTTAGTTCATCAATCAAAATCAACTATCAAATTGAGGGCCTCAAAGCCTTCAATCTATGTTGATTTAAAATATCATCAGTTCTACAAGACATAAGGTATTATGATAACACATTTTTTTGTTTTAATATCCATTTAATAAAGTTTAAGAATTAATTTATTCATTGAATAAGAGATAGGTATAAATATATTTGTGGTTGACAATTAGAGTTTCAACCTTCAACTCATCTTTCACTCAAAAAGATAATAAAAATAAAAAATATTATACTTATTCTAATTGTATAAGGTTCCAAATGTTAACACATAACATTTAGATTAGTAAAATTATTTTGTAATAACCAGGGAATTCCTGTAGGCTAGTGGTAGGAAATAAAGGCCTGTCGCACTATGATTGTGGGTTCGATTTGTGCAGCTTTGTCCGACGCGATGGGTTATACCCCACCCTGCAAGTTGTCCTTTTCCTAAAACTATAGTATCATAATATTCCAAAAATAATCTTCATAAATTCTTTAACCTTAAACAATACTATCCAAAGATTAACTTAATCCACTCCAACCTTTATAGTTATCCAAAATACCTCTGTCCAGACTTTCTCTAAAAGGTCTCTTAATTCCAAATTCAATTTATCAGATTCCCCAAACAAAGTAAAGTTTCTCTTATTTTCACATACTAAAAATATAATTAACTTCATCATATTAAAACCTTACTGAAATCTACAAGTACTGCAGTACAATCCTTATATATATATCACATTATTCTAATAACCAGAATATAATCCATGAGTCCAAAAGCACCAATACATTAGTTATTCTGCTTCAACTGTAGTAACAACATAAGATTGTCCTTGATCCCCTGGCCTTTTCTGAGGTAAGTTTCCCTGACGCTTAGGACATTCATTTGCATAATGACCCATTTCTCTACAATTGTAGCATTCAACTTTGATAGCCTCTTTCTTTCCCTTGCAATCACGAGCCTGGTGACCCTTTTCTCCACATTTATAACAAACTCCCATTCCTTTTAGTCAAGTACCAGGGTGATTCTTCCCACAATTATCACATAATAGAAAATCATTCTTTCCCTTTTTCCCTTTATCTGTCTCTTGTTCCACCGTTCTCTTCTTCTCTTGCTTTACTTTGTTGTCATAAGACTTAGAGAATTCCTTTTCTGTCTTGATAGCACACGAGACAATATCTTCGTATGATGAGAAGGATTGTGATACCAAAGCTCGACGGAGAAATGGTTTTAACCCATCAAAGAAACGATCAATCTTACTCCTTGGGTTATGTATTTAATCAGCAGCATGCCTCGCTAACCTTGTAAAGTTAGCCTCATACTTTGCGACATTCTCATCCTCCTTCTGCCTCAGACTCAGAAATTGCCTTTACATATCTGCTCGATGGTCACGAGGAAAGTATTTTTCTAAGAAAAGCTCTTTGAACTCCCTCCATTCCATATTCGATATGTCATCATCTTCCTTTGTGTTTTGAATCAGCGACCACCACTGATCGGCATCTCCAGTGAGGCGGTAAACTGCCATGACAACCTTCTCCCTTTCGCTACTCCCCAAGGGATGGAATATTTTCTCTAAGGAGTTTATCCATTGCTCGACTACTATAGGATTTGTACTCCTATTGAAGGTTGGTGGTTGTTTCCTCATGAAATGGTCTAGCATTGATCCTCCACGTTGCGGATCAGGGTGCTCCATACGAGTAAGGTTATTATTCATAACCTGAGTGAGTTGTCCCAGTATGGTAATAAGTTGATCAGCCCCAGTTGTATCTCCAGATCCACAATAATTATCTTGAGCAGGAGGGCAATCCCTACACGGAGTGCATGTATTGATACAGTTTCCATTCCTTCCACTAGGCGCCATTTCTAAACAATGGCATAAACTAGATTAGTTTATGAATCAAAATACATAATTCCATACTTGTAAAATACTTAACATAAATTGAACTATTTATGGATATAATCCATAATCATAAAAATGTTTTCTTTGAGGAAGTATATACTCATAAACCCTTCATAATTCTTTGTGAAGAAAATGAGAGTTATCCTAAGCATATCCCCTGGGAGTGTCGTAACCAAGAGTGCAGCAAGGCCCGTTTTCATGAACCAGTTCTCGTTCGAGTCAAGCTCAAAGCGGTGTTTTCGGGTTTTACCCCTAGGAACATCTGTGCCAGAGCCGCCTCTACCTGCTCGTATCCAGACAGGGATGTATTGCTCGGAAAACTCACAAAATCTCTACAATACCAAAATTCTAGGAAGTTCTTCTATACTAATCCTCAAAGTTCATCTTAGGTCTACGTGCTCTAATCAGAGTTTATCTAAATCTAGCTTCCAAGGTTTGTACTAAACTGCCTTTGATACCAACTGTAACGCCCCGACCCCAGCTACCCAGATTCGGTGCATTACTTCATAACATTGGAATGATCACAAAAGCTCAAGTCTCGAAAGACCGTTTAGTTTAGTAGCCTTGGAAACACTAGATACATTCGTAAACGTTACATTACATCATAAAGTGAAAAACTACCATAACAATGTCTCTATAGTCCACACTCATATCCTCTTCTGACAATCCCTGCAGGTCATTCATAAAATACTTCTTCACATCCTGGAAAATATTAAAACATTGAAAGGGGTGAGCTCAGATGCTCAGTAAGGATAACAATATTGCGGAAGCATTCATAAATAAACATAAAACTTTATGGCAATTTATAACTAAAACAAAAGCCTTTTAAACTTGAACATCAACATAATATGGAAAAAGTAAAATGAGATAATGCCATTCACTACTTCACATGGATATTCTACTGGTCGAATAATCACATGAAATATCAATAACCACTTTCATAATGAGGAATGCATAATGCCAGACATTCTGAAACATTTTGTCAAGGCCTCGGCCAAGACGTCTAAAATGATTAAGGCCTCGACCAAAATCACAAATTAAATTGGGAAAGGGCCTCGGCCAATTCCACGTCTAGTTGTCTCATGAGACCTACCGATTCATTTTTTTAGAAGATACTTACATTTAAAATTGCTCAAATATACTCCAGTGATTTTATGAAAACATTAAGCAAGCTTCTGAAAACAAAATAAGTAATTCTGAGACTGCTCGACTAATTACAGGCCATGATGGGTCCACGCCCAATCCCTTCCCGTCTACCACACTCGAGAGTTGGGTTTTCTGAAACATTTTTCAGCTTACGTTAAATACGAATACATTTGCACTGGATTTTCATATATTGGAGAGAAATATCACTTTTTTTGAAATCATTTAAAAATCACATAATTATAAAAGAAAACCTTTTGAATAAACGTAAAAGTCAAAGGGGTTTATAAACCGTATAAATGAAAGTTGTGTATAAAACCAAATATGCCTCAATGAAAAGAGATTGAGACAAAGTCCTTAAAAAGATCATTTTTAAAATAAAATAGATCTATTATGTGTATTCACTATAGTTACACATAAAGAAAGTAAAAATACAAAATAGGACATAATAATATCATGACATAATTTGAAAGTAGGAGATTAACCCAAAAAATGGAAGTTGGGTTAAGAAATTCCCTTACAAAGATCATTTTGTAAACAAAATAGATCGCTCATGTGTATTCACTATAATCTCACATAAATAAAGTATAAATACATGATAAGACATAATCATATCATGACATAATTTGAAAGTATGAGATTAACCCAAAGAATGGAAGTTGGGTTAAGAAGTTCCCTTACCTTGCGTCTTGTCCTGACTCGACCGTTCTTTAACCTCCTGAATAATAAACTAGAGTTAATTTCTATTTAATTAAGAACATTTTTCATGTTCATTATTCCTTTTATATCACTTATTACCATGTTATGAACATTATGTAATTATTTAAGTTAATAACGGTCGTTTTGTCGATCTTTGGTACTTTAGTCAACAATAAACTTCTTATAATTACAAGTTGTTTATGTGGTAGAATATCCATTATCTCCAGAATTATATTCATGATTTAGATGTCATATATATCATATATATCTGGTACATACATTCATTGATAATATTACGTAACATTTAGAGGTAAGAAATGAAATGCACCGTTCATGGAGACAGTAAGCCGTACGTACGCATGAATGCTACTTTCATTTCTATTTCGTATTTAATGGAATGAAATCATAATGATATAAATTTATAATATAATTACAGTATAATATAGTGTATAATACCATTTAATCCATCCTTTATACATCCCACATATGGCATTAACGATTCAAATCACTTTTAGGGGGCGGTAGTCCGCACTTCCTAAAATGAAATTACCGCGTTTTACCCATAATGGAAATCATAAAGTATTCCATAAATGAGAAATACAGAAGTATAAGTAAAACATAAACATATTATATATCATATATAAAAATAGTGACATCTTAATGGCCACCTTTGAAGGTGTTATATGAGTGTTGAACAATCATCGTTTGGTGAGGCAAAAATTCGCCATCCACAGAAACCGTATGTTCTTTAACCATTAGATGTAGGTGTGTGTAAGTGTAGCTCGAATCCTTCTTATAAAAACATCCTTGTATATTGAGGATACTGGTGTTGTTACAAAAGAAATGAATAAAAAGAGTTTAGGGGGTTGGAGAAGAAAAATAAAACAAAACAACATTAGAGAAGACATTACCTCAAAATCGGGTAACTCTTTTTGATTTGAGCCAAAGGCTTCCTTGGGAAGAGTTTTGCCCAAATTGAGGCTTCTAGGAGTAAGAGGGGGAAGTTGGGAGAGTATTTGGGCAGAGTTTGGCCGAGACAAATGGATTGAAGGTGTGAATAAGGTGGGAGAGGTGGGGGCCTTTATAAGTGGAGAGGAGGGGCTCTTTTGGAAAGATTGAAATGTTACATTATTACACAATGCTTTTCGGATTCTAAAGGTCCCAAACTTATATAATTAGTGTCTAAGGTGATAAGGGTTCGAAATATACCCATACAGTAGTCTTTGGACAAGTATAAGCCTTGGATGTTACATTATCTTCTCATTTTATTTAAATCGTTAAATAATGAGGTCATCACTGCATCATAATGATGCCATAAATAATTTAATTTATTTAATGTATAAAAATTATAAAAAAAATACAATGATGTAGGAAATCGTTTTAGCTTTCTAATGAATATTTATAGTCAAACTTTTGACTTGTGTAACCCCACTTAAAAACTATTTTAGTAAAACAACTCATGTTTGTGTCAATTTAATTTTAACATTAAATAAATATATATTAATGTCATTTTCCAACTAAAGTGGCTCCATGGGGTCCCCAAGTTGACCCATGGGTTGTCTTGGTCGGCCATTACTCATCCAATAGGATTAGGACAAGTGTCAAGCTCATCTCATATTATTAAAACCTTATTTTTACCTTATACTACACTAATTACCTCTAATCGCGATTAAGAACTTAAAAGTTACTATTCACCAAAAAATTATTTTGATCTCATTGAACCACATTTTGCTTCTTAATGAAAACCATGTATGTCGGGTTTTTCAAAATCAAATCACAGAAGTGGTAATATTTCATTTTAACGAAAAATCAGTTTTTAACAACCACTTAGTGGTTTCACTATTCATCAAAAATTGAAGTTTTTCAGAATAAGGCCAAAATTTCACTCTAAGCTATAATTGATATTCCGAATTCAAAAATGATGTCTATTTTACAAAATTCCAATCATATAAGTTGCATTAATTAATTTTATAATTAATTCCCACTGTTACAACAAATAACGTGTTTTTAAGAAACAATTTATATCAAAAGATTGGCAATTGTTTATGTCAAATTTCAATGTTAAATTAATTCTAATGACCACCATTGGATAAAATGGTAAAAATATATTCTAATTGTACTTTAAAACCACTCAATAGTATAACTTATCAGTATAAATTATTTTTTTTAAAAAAGTTGTTTTAAGTACATTTCACTATTCATAAAAATTTTGAAGTTCTCAGAAAATTACAAAAAATTCAACATAGGCTAATTTCAATATCAGGAATACAAAAATGAAGTCTATTTTGAAATATAAAATTTCTATAAATTTAAAAAGTGGTTATTACTATTGATAACGACTACTTTGATTAGTTGCAGTGTGTTAGAACTCGAAGTTGCGTACAATGCAAGCTATTACATTATTGAATGAGAAGCGTATCATGGAAGCTCGGGGTGTTACAAATATTTTTATTTACTATTCATGAGGTCATATTACTATTCATATTACTATTCATAAGGGAATGTTACTATTCACCAAAAAAACAAGTTTGTTTCATCAGACTCTAAATAACATACTGAACACAATTGTAGATGACCGTTTCTTTAAATTCAAAACATAGGCGAAATAAAATTATGTTTAAAGGATACTTATAAATATATACCTTAAACAAAATTTCAAGCATTTTCAATTTATTTTTAGAAAACCTTGGGATGTTACATTATCCCCACCTTCTTGAAATTGCATCCTCTCAATTTTATTTACTTATTAAACAACTGAGGGTATTTTTCCCTCATAGCATTTTCAAACTCCCATGTTGCTTCCTCAACGATGTGGTTTCTCCACAAAACCTTTACCTGGTGGATTAACTTATTCGGAAATACATGTTCTCTTCGATCAAGAATCTGAACCGATTTTTCTTCATAAGAAAGGTTCTATGCTAGCTGAACTGCTTCTGGCCTCAAGACATGTGATGAATCTGGAACATACTTTCTCAACATCGAAACATGAAAAACAGTGTGTACCTGAAATAAGCTCAGAGGCAAAGCTACGCGGTATGCAACTGTTCCAACTTTATCCAAGATTTCAAAAGGACCGATGAACCGTGGACTTAGTTTCCCTTTCTTACCGAAACGCATCACACTTTTCCAAGGGGAGATTTTAAGGAAAACATGGTCACCTACCTCGAAAGAGAAGTCTTTCCATCTGTTATCTGCATAACTTTTCTGCCTGCTCTGAGCTATCCTCATGTGTTGCTGGATCATCCTCACTTTCTCAACCACTTATTCTACTAATTCTGGCCCCATCAACTTTCTTTCACCAATTTCATCCCAAAACGCAGGAGTCCGACACCGCTTTCCATAAAAGGCCTCAAAAGGTGCCATCTGAATACTGGAATGGAAACTGTTATTATAAGAAAACTCAACTAATGAATGATGCTGATCCCAACTTCCCTGATAGTCCATTGAACAAGATCGAAGCATATCCTCCAAAGTTTGAATCGTTCGTTCTGACTGCCCATCTGATTGAGGATGAAAAGATGTACTGAAATTCAACTCTGTGCCCAAAGGCTTCTAAAGTCCCTTCCAAAATTTAGAAGTGAACCTAGGATCTCGGTCAGACACAATGGAAAGAGGAACTCCATGTAACCTTACAATCTCCTTGAGGTACAATCGAGAAAGCTGATCTAATGTCATTGTATATCGAATAGAAAGAAAATGAGCAGACTTTGTTAGCCGATCAAAAATAACCCATATCGCATTGTTACCTCGAGAAGTCTTTGGTAGTACCACCACAAAATCCATTGATATATTCTCCCATTTCCATTCTCGCACTGGAAAAGGCTGAGGCATCCCCTTCGGTAACTGCCGCTCTACTTTAACCTGCTGACATGTCAAACATTTCATTGTAAAATCAGCAATATCTATTTTCATCCCATTCCACCAGTAATACTCTCGAAGGGCTCTGTACATCTTAGTACTTCCAGGATGAACAGAAAATGGAGAACTATGAGCTTCACACAACAATTCTTTCTTCAGCTGGGAATCACAAGGCACACACTACCTTTTTCCAAATCTTAAAACACAATCTTTATCAAGATTAAATTCTGGAAACTTACCCATTTTAACCAATTCTACCTTTTTCTGTAGATCACGGTCTTCCCTCTGCGCTTTCATAATTCTGTCTGACAACGAAGACTACACTGAAACCTGAAACAAAACAGATATATTCCCTGCACCAAAAACTTCTATGCCAAAATTCATCAAATCATTAATCAAGGGATCATGTTCCATACGTAGCATGGTTAATGATGCATGATTTTTCTGAATTAAGGCATCCGCTACTTTTTTTGCATTTCTAGGATGATAATTTATCGTGTAGTCATAATCCTTTATCAGTTCTAGCCATCTTCTCTGCCTCATGTTTAATTCCTTCTGAGTGAATATATACTTAAGACTTTTATTGTAAGTATATATTTGTAATTTGGTTCCGTATAGATGATGCCTCCATATTTTCAAAGAAAAAACCACAGCTGCCAATTCCAAATCATGTGTGGGATAATTTAGCTCATGTGGTTTAAGTTGTCTCAAAGCATAGGCAATTACCTGATCATTCTGCATCAAAACACTACCAAGTCCCTTCTAAGAAGCATCACTGTAGATGACAAACTCACCATTCAGGGAAGGTAACGCCAAAACTGGAGCATTCACCAATCTCTTCTTTAGTTCCTGAAAACAAAAATAACATTCCTCTGTCCAAACAAATTTAACCCCTTTCCGTGTTAACTTAGTTATTGGGCTAGATAACCGTGCAAAGTTCTTAACAAACCGTCGGTAATAACTTGCTAAGAAAAGAAAACTATGAATCTATGTAACATTTTTGGGTCTTTTCCATTCATCAACTACTTTTGTTTTGGCAGGATCAACTGTTATTCCATCCTTATTTACAATGTGCCCAAGAAAAGAAATCTGTTGCAACAAAAAATCAGACTTGCTGAATTTTCCATATAGTTTCTTTTCTTTTAAAGTTTGTAAAACAACCCTTAGATGTTTTTCATTCTCCTTTTTATTTATAGAAAAAACCAGAATGTCATCAATAAATACAACCACAAATTTATCCAGGAACTCATGAAATACTCTATTCATAAGATTCATGAATACAGCTGGTGCACTAGTTAACCCAAATGGAATAACAAAAAATTCATAATGCCCATATCTAGTACGAAAGGCTATTTTCGGGATGCCATCCTCCTTCACCTTCAGCTGATGGTATCCAGATCTCAAGTCAATCTTGGAAAAGTACTGAGCTCTCTAGAGCTGATCAAACAAGTCATCAATATGAGGCAAAGGATACTTGTTTTTAACAGTGATGTTATTCAAATCTCTATAATCAATGAAAAGTCTCATGGAACCATCTTTCTTTTTAACAAAAAAAATAGGGGCTCCCCATGGTGAAGTACTGGGACGAATGAATCCTTTGACATGCAAATCCTGCAACTGATTTTTCAATTCATGAAGTTCTATTAGAGCCATACGATATGGGGGTTTTGAAATTGGCTTAGAATCAGGAACTAAATCAATTGTGAATTTGACTTCTCGTTCAGGTATGACACTGGGAAACTCCTCAGGAAAAACATCAAGGTATTCATTTACCACTGGAACATCATTAATTTTAATAGTTCCCTTGTTTTCAACAATATGAGCAAGATAACATCCCAAGGTTTTCTAAAAATAAATTTAAAATTCTTGAATTTTTTTTTAAGGTATATATTTATAAGTATCCTTTAAACATAATTTTATTTCTTCTATGTTTTGAATTTCAAGAAACTGTCATCTACAATTGTGTTCAGTATGTTATTTAGAGTCTGATGACACAAACTTGTTTTTTTGGTGAATAGTAACATACCGTTATGAATAGTAATATGAATAGTAATATGAATAGTAATATGACCTCATGAATAGTAAATAATAATATTATTTTATTTTCCCAAGGAAATAGGATAATGGGATCTTAATTAATTTTCCAATGTCACATAAAACTAATTGCACTTCAATATTGTTATTTTTCGAATTAACACTGACCTTATTTAAAAATTAAATTACTAATATTTAGAAAATTATTTTTGAAAAATGGAGTTCATTTTTGAATTCTACATGTCGAAAAATGGTTGGAGTAAATTTTTGTTATTTTTCTGAATCTCTTGAATTTTCTGTGAATAGTGAAATACGATAAAATACCGTATAATCAATTTATCAGTAAAAATGAACTATTTATGACATCATAAGTGATGCAAGGCCACTTTCTTCAAACTCAAATGATATTATCACTATTTAGGTCCACTTAATTTGAGATTATTCATAGTCTTGATAAAAATATTATAATAATGATTGAAATAATCTAAAATACCTCCCCTCCTCCACTATAAATATCACCCTCACTCCCCTCTTCCTCCCACACCTCTCAAGCCTTGAGCATTGTCTAATTTCTACAAAATTCCCTCCCCAATATTCTTCCCCACTTCCTAGAGCTTCTGGTCTCACCAAAAGACCAAAATCAAATCCCTTAAGAAGGATCTCAAGGAGAAGAGATCAAGAGGTAAACAACCTCTTTTATTTTCTTTCTTTTCTTTCATTTTTTGTTATTCTCTTCCATTACCTTTGTCTTGTGTTGGGATATTTAATTAAATATTCCACCCTTACTGTCCATATCATGTATGAATGATGATATATTCCATTACTCTCTTCAATCTTGTTTTTATGAAATTTTAAGAGACGCCGTTAGGCTGCCGAATTTTCGTGAGAAATTTCTCAAGATTTTCTTTTATTTCATGATTCGTTTTTATTCTTTCCTCACTCCCTCTTATCAAAGAGGCATGAAATCTATAGAATCATGTATATTCATTATGTTATCATGATTATTTAAAATTCCTCATCATTATTCTTCTCTTCTTCCACTTATTTTAAGAATCAAAAAACATTGTCCATTTGTGTTGAATTACCGACATCGTGGATGATGTATTTTCAATTTCCAATAATTATTTCAAGTCTGGTCATGAAACCAATTATATGGTTGAACCAGGTTATAATATATGTTTTATGACCCATATATTGTTCTGTAATTCTTTTGTACTCATGGTTCTAATTTAAAAGACAAAATGACATTGTTATTATCAAAGAACCACTAACATGATCTAAATGAACATCATTAATGTTTTAACTTATAATTCATTATCAAATAAAGAATAAAAGTGATAAATTGTATAAATTATGGTACTGGAAATATTTAAATACTACTCCATTCTAATTCTGGAGTTTCACTTCCAATCAAAAAGAACGATTCATCATGAACGGATCGTGGAAATCACAAAAGAACTCACCCAAAATAATGCAAGGAACAAAATACTAACAATTAAGGGGTGAAATGAGGTTATGGAATGACCATATAAGATGTTATAAACATGAAAATGTTTCTTTAAAATACTAATGACACTCTTTTAACCATTATACTGGATGTTTTAACAAGTTTGAAGTAAGATAAGCTTAAGGTAAGGGAATTCTTAACCCGATTTCCATTCTTGGGGTTAACATTCTACTTTGTTATTTATGTGGTATTTAAATTGTTTGTATGATGGCTTATGATTATAAAATGTTTAATAATGTGTATTTACAGAGTATATGAATATTCCATCCACTCTATTAAGTCTCACATCATGTATATGATGTTTATAGGGGAATTTTCTTCTAAAATTTCCTTTTAAAATTGCGTTTTACAATATTCTAAAGCAATGTTTTTATGCTATTATTTATGTTGTATGATTATGTTTTGGTTATTGGGAATTGTTTATGATTAAGGGTGGGACCTATATTTCCCTACAATGCATTGGGTATGAGTAAGTTGGAGGTCGGCTGTATGGTTACTCCACGTATAACTACGATGGTTACACAAAGTATGGTAGCCATGAGGGTTACAAATTTTAAGGTATCCAAGATGGTTACAAGATTATGTAAGTAATTACCTAAGATAACTCTATGATTATATTTATGTTTGTGTGGATCTTGTGTAAATCTCATGTTACACGAAGTAAGTATTTATGGGTGGAAAGCATGTCTTTTGAAAATGTTTTCATACGTTACGAGTATTCATGGACTAATGTGATTTTTCCTTCTTTTTCATACCTTACTGAGATTTTGTGCTCATCCCAAGTTTTAAATGATTTTTCACATGTTAATGGATGAGTAATACAAGGAAGGAAGACATGTTAAATGTTGAAGAATTGTCAAGGAGTCTTGTTTTATGTTTTAATGTTTTATATTCTGAGAAAAATGGAAATTGATTTTATGGTATCCACTATGTAACAATGTGTAATGTTATGACTGTTTTGTCTTAATTCTCTAAAGATCCTCAAATGTGTTTTCTTGAATAAATTCAAGATTATGTATGTAATAAGTGCAATTCATTATAGTTGGTATGAGAGGATGGATTAGATAACTTTAGGGGTTAGGGTGATGCTAATAGAATACCATAAATTATTTTCACTATATGTTTAATTTGTTATAGCATTTAAAGATTACCATGTTGCTTCATCTAAGAAATGTTTGTTTAGAATGTTTGTCCACAGAAGGAACATGGATGCTGAAGAGGAGAGGCACCGACATAATGACATCCTTCCTGATCTACAGCCCGGAATGGTAGGGATTGGAACTGAGCAGTTTGTGATAGTAATGGATCAGCTAACGTAGGCAATAAATGGTGGTGGAATCCATGCAAGAGAACAAATAGATGTACCTCAACGGAACATGACAGTGGTGGAACATTTTATGAGACAACATTCTCCTGCATTCAATGGATCTTCTGACCCAGTGGCAGCAGAAGGATGGATTAAATCCCTTGAAAAGATATTTGATGTTATGGGATGTTCGGACAATCAAAAGGTAAGTCTTTCCATTTATCGTTTTGAAGGGGAAGCTGATCAGTGGTGGTCAATGGTATAGAATATCAGGGGTAGAGAGGGTTTTGATGCCTTTGTGTGGGATGAATTTAAAAGTCTTATTCTTGAAAAATATTTTCCTAAGGTGGTGAGACGTAGAATGGAGAATCAATTCCTTGAATTGAAACAAAAGGAGGAAGATTCAGTGGCAATGTATGAGGCGAACTTCACCCGACTGGCGAGGTATGCTCCAAATCATATTCTGGATCTCGATAGAAAAATCAACCGCTTTTACTCAGGACTGAAGCCAAGGTATCGAAGGGCATTGGCTTCCCCTGAATTCAAATGTTATGAGAAACTTTTCTGATGTGCTAAGAGGTTAGGGGTGGAATTTTCTTATGATCACATGCATTTTGGAAACAAAGAGAAGAAGCGGTTCCGTTTGCAAGCAATGGGTAAGAATCAACCAAAGAAATCTGATGGTAAGAAAATCCAGTTTCCAGTTTGTGAAAAGTGTGGCAAGAAGCACCCTAGGGAATGTCTTATCAAAACTAGGAAGTGTTTTAAATGTGGTAAGTTTGGATATATGGCCCAAGATTTCAATGAAAATGATCCAAAGACTAATCCTGATAAGCAAACCGTAAAGTGTTTTAATTGCGGTGAGATGGGTCACTATGCAAATGCCTATCCAAAGAGGGATCCAAATGATGCAAAGAAGCTAGACTACAAGCAGAAAGGTGTAGTGAGATCCTTTGCAACTACATCAGCAGGTGTTGGGCCATCCAATGAAGTTGTATCAGGTACTTTGTTTGTTCACTCATATTTTTCTAAAGTTTTGTTTGATACGGGGTGTTCACATTCCTTCATGTCTGAGAAATTTTCTAGTAAATTGGAAATATCACCTCAACAAATGAGACCTGAACTTGTTGTTAAAACACCAGGGGGAAATGTTATAGCAAAGAGGAATTATAAGAATATTTCTATTGTGGTATGTGGAAATAATTTACCTGCAAACCTTGTTGTTTTACCCTTAGTCGAGTTTGATGTTATTCTGGGGATGGACTTGATTTCTGATTATCATACTAAGATTGACTGTAGAGCTAATGAATGTGTTTTTCAGAAAGTGTTTCAGTTTGTATACAAGAATGAACCCATACAGTTGATAACATATCAGGAAGCTGAGAAACTACTGAAAGATGGAAGTGAAAGATATCTTGCTCATATTGTTGAAAACAAGGGAACTATTCAAATTAATTATGTGCCAGTGGTAAATGAATACCTTGATGTTTTTCCTGAGGAGTTACCCAGTGTCATACCCGAACGAGAAGTCGAATTCACAATTGATTTAGTTCTTGATGCTAAGACAATTTCAAAACACCCATATCGTATGGCTCCAATAGAACTTCTTGAATTGAAAAATCAGTTGCAGGATTTGCGTGTCAAAGGCTTCATTCGTCCCAGTACTTCATCATGGGAGCCCCTGTTTTGTTTGTTAAAAAGAAAGATGGTTCCATGAGACTTTTCATTGATTATATAGCTTTTAATAAAATCATTGTTAAAAACAATTATCCTTTTCCTCATATTGATGACTTGTTTGATCAGCTCTAGGGAGATCAGTACTTTTCCAAGATTGACTTGAGATCCAGATACCCTCAGCTGAAGGTGAAGGAGGATGACATCCCAAAAAAAGCCTTTCGTACTAGATATGGGCATTATGAATTTGTTGTTATTCCATTTGGGTTAGCTAATGCACCTACTGTATTCATGAATCTTATGAATAGAGTATTTCATGAGTTCTTGGATAAGTTTGTGGTTGTATTTATTGATTACATTCTGTTTTTTTCTAAAAATAAATAGGAGCATGAAAAACATCTAAGGGTTGTTTTACAAACATTAAATGAAAAGAAACTATATGGAAAATTCAGCAAGTGGATTTTTGGTTGCAATAGATTTCTTTTCTTGGGCACATTGTAAATAAGGATGGAATAACAGTTGATCCTGCCAAAACAAAAGTAGTTGATGAATGTCCAAGACCCACAAATGATACAGATATTCGTAGTTTTCTGGGCTTAGCAAGTTATTACTGATGTTTTGGTAAGAACTTTGCACGGTTATCTAGCCCGATAACTAAGTTAACACGGAAAGGGTTTAAATTTTTTTGGACAGGGGAATGTGATGTTTTTTTTCAGGAACTAAAGAATAGATTGGTGAATGATCCAGTTTTGGCCTTACCTTCCCGGCATGGTGAGTTTTTCATCTAAAGTGATGCTTCTTTGAAGGGACTTGGTTGTGTTTTGATGCAGAATGATCAGGTAATTTCCTATTCTTCGAGACAACTTAAACCTCACGAGCTAAATTATCCCACACATGATTTGGAATTGGCAGCTATGATTTTTGCTTTGAAAATTTGGAGGAATCATCTATACGGAACCAAATGCCAAATATATACTGACCATAAAAGTCTAAAGTATATATTCACTCATAAGGAATTAAACATGAGGCAGAGAAGATGGCTAGAACTGATAAAGGATTATGACTACATGATCAATTACCATCCTAGAAAAGCAAACAATGTAGCGGATGTCTTAAGTCGGAAACATCAGGCATCGTTAACCATGCTACATTTGGAACATGATCCCTTGATTAAATATTTGATGAATTTTGGATTGGAAGTTGTTGGTGTAGGAAATACCTCTATTTTGTTTCAGGTTTCAGTGCAGTCTTCGTTGTTAGACAGAATTATGAAAGCGCAGAGGGAAGACCATGAGCTATAGAAAAAGGTAGAATTGGTTAAAATGGGTAAGTTGACAGAATTTAATCTTGATAAATATTGTGTTTTAACATTTGGAAAAAGGTTGTGTGTGCCTTGTGATTCCCAGTTGAAGAAAAAATTGTTGTGTGAAGCTCATAGTTCTCCATTTTCTGTTCATCCTGGAAGTACTAAGATGTATAGAGACCTTCGAGAGTATTATTGGTGGAATGGGATGAAAGAAGATATTGCTCATTTTACCATGAAATGTTTGACATGTTAGCAGGTTAAAGAAGAGTGGCAGTTACCGAAGGGGATGCTTCAGCCTTTGCCAGTGCCAGAGTGGAAATGGGAGAATATATCCATGGATTTTGTGGTGGGACTACCAAAGACTTCTCGAGGTAACAATGCGATTTGGGTTATTATTGATCGACTAACAAAGTCTGCACATTTTCTTTCTATTCAAGATACAATGACATTGGATCAGCTTTCTCGATTGTACCTCAAAGAGATTGTCAGGTTACATGGAGTTCCTCTTTCCATTGTGTCTGAGCGAGATCCCAGGTTCACTTCTAAATTTTTGAAGGGACTTCAGAAGTCATTGGGCACAGAGATGAATTTCAGTACAACTTTTCATCCTCAATCATATGGGAAGTCAGAACGAATGATTCAAACTTTGGAGGATATGCTTCGAGCTTGTTAAATGTCTATTAAGAAAGTTGGGATCATCATCTTTCATTAGCTGAGTTTTATTATAGTAACAGTTTCCATTCCAGTGTTCAGATGGCACCTTTTGAGGCCTTGTATGGAAAGCGGTGTCGGACTCCTGCGTTTTGGGATGAAGTCGGTGAAAGAAAGTTGATGGGGCCATAATTAGTAGAAGAAGTGGTTGAGAAAGTGAGGATGATCCAGCAAAACCCGAGGACAGCTCAGAGCAAGCAGAAAAGTTATGTAGATAACAGAAGGAAAGACTTCTCTTTCGAGGTAGGTGACCATGGTTTCCTTAAAATATCCCCTTGTAAAAGTGTGATGCATTTCAGTAAGAAAGGGAAACTAAGTCCACGGTTTATCGGTACTTTTGAAATCATGGATAAAGTTGGAACAATTTCATACCGCGTAGCTTTGCCTCTAAGCTTGTTTCAGGTACACAATGTTTTTCATGTTTTGATGTTGAGAAATTATGTTCCAGATTCATCACATGTCTTGAGGCTGGAAGCAGTTCAGCTTGCAGAGAACCTTTCATATGAAGAAAAACTAGTTCATATTCTTGATCGAAGATAACAGGTATTGCGGAATAAGGTAATACACCTGGTAAAGGTTTTGTGGAGAAACCACATGGTTGAAGAAGCAACATGGGAGTCTGAAAATGCTACAAGGGAAAAATACCCTCAGTTGTTTAAAAAGTAAATAAAATTGCGAGGACGCAATTTCAAGAAGGTGGGGATAATGTAACATCCCAAGGTTTTCTAAAAATAAATTGAAAATGCTTGAAATTTTTTTAAGGTATATATTTATAAGTATCCTTTAAACATAATTTTATTTCTTCTATGTTTTGAATTTCAAGAAACTGTCATCTACAATTGTGTTCAGTATGTTATTTAGAGTTTGATGAAACAAACTTGTTTTTTTGGTGAATAGTAACATACCCTTATGTATAGTAATATGACCTCATGAATAGTAAATAATAATAATATTTTATTTTCCCAAGGAAATAGGATAATGGGATCTTAATTAATTTTCCAATGTCACATAAAACTAATTGCACTTCAATATTGTTATTTTTCGAATTAACTCTGACCTTATTTAAAAATTAAATTAATAATATTCAGAAAATTATTTTTGAAAAATGGAGTTCATTTTTGAATTCTACACGTCAAAAAATGGTTGGAGTAAATTTTTGGTATTTTTCTGAAACTCTTGAATTTTCGGTGAATAGTGAAATACGATAAAATACCATATAATCAATTTATCAGTAAAAATGCACTATTTATGACATCATAAGTGATGCAAGGCTACTTTATTAGAACTCACATGATATTATCACTATTTAGGGCCACTTCATTTGAGATTATTCATAGTCTTGATAAAAATATTATAATAATGATTAAAATAATCTAAAATATCTCTCCTCCTCCACTATAAATATCACCCTCACTCCCGTCTTACTCCCACACCTCTAAAGCCTTGATTATTGTCTAATTTCTACCAAATTCCCTCCCTAATCTTCTTCCCCACTTCGTAGAGCTTCCGGTCTCACCAAAAGACTAAAATCAAAGCCCTTAAGAAGGATCTCAAGGAGAAGAGATCAAGAGGTAAACAACCTCTTTTATTTTCTTTCTTTTCCTTCATTTTTTGTTATTCTCTTCCATTAACTTTGTCTTGTGTTGGGATATTTCATTAAATATTACCCCCTTACTTTCCATATCTTGTATTAATGATGATATATTCCATTCCTCTCATCATTCTTGTTTTTATGAAATTTTAAAAAACGTCGTTATGCTGCCGAATTTTCGTGAGAAATTTCTCAAGATTTTCTTTTATTTCATGATTTGTTTTTCTTCTTTCCTCACTCCCTCTTATCCAAGAGGCATGAAATCTCTAGAATCATGTATATTCATTATGTTATCATGATTATTGAAAATTCCTCATCAGTATTCTTCTCTTCTTCCACTTATTTAAAGAATCAAAAAAAATTGTCCATTTGTGTCGAATTACCGACATCGTGGACGATGTATTTTCAATTTCCATTAATTCGTTCAAGTCTGGTCATGAAACAATTTATATGGTTTAACCAGGTTATAATATATGTTTTATGACCCATATATGGTTCTATAATTCTTTTTTACTCATGGTTCTAATTTAAAAGACAAAATGACGTTGTTATTATCAAAGAACCACTAAAATGATCCAAACGAACATCATTAATGTTTTAACTTATAAGTCATTATAATATAAAGAATAAAAGTGATAAATTGTATAAATTATGGTACTGGAAATATGTAAATACTACTCCATTCCAATTCTGGAGTTTTACTTCCAATCAAAAAGAACGATTCATCATGAACCGATCGTGGAAATCTCAAAAGAACTCACCCAAAATGATGCAAGGAACAAAATAGTAACAATTAAGGGGTGAAATGAGGTTATGGAATGACCATATAAGATGTTATAAACATGAAAATGTTTCTTTAAAATACTAATAACACAATTTTAACCATTATATAGGAGGTTTTAACAAGATTGAAGTAAGACAAGATTATGGTAAGGGAATTCTTAACCCGATTTCCATTCTTTTGGTTATAATTCTACTTCGTTATTTATGTGGTATTTAAATTGTTTGTGTGATGAATTATGATTATACAATGTTTAATAATGTGTATTTACAGATTATATACATATTCCATCCAATCTATTAATGTCACGACCCGACCCTACCCGGGCTCGAGCCGCAACTACCCCAAGCCCGCCTCCATAGGCCAGGGGCTGGCGACCAGCGCCGAAGGAACAATAACTCGGGGAGGCCTTTTCCTAAGCACCTGTACACACACACGCAGTAAACTCAATGCAACAGTGCAGAGTAAAAGTAAAGACATGAAAAGAAAAGTAAAGGGCAACTGCTATATATATACCACAGAGTGCATCGACCTCTAGAAGTACAAGCAAAGTACTGAAAAGAAAAGGGGCAAAACACGCACCCAACCAAAAAGTGCCACAACCCGGCAACAGGTAAAAAAAAGAAACTGATGATGGGTTTCCCTCCTGGAACTCGGCCACGACCACCGCACGCGGTCTAAGCTCCCAAGATCCTATGCTCCACCGAAGTCACGCTCCACCTGTCCGTCGTCTGCAAGGGCACACCAAGTGCGGGCAAAGCCCAAGCAGGGGTGAGTATAAAAATACTCAGTAGGATACCCCAAAGGCTCGAGGGAGCAACAAAGGAGGTACCGAAGGGTGAGCAGTAGAGCGAACAGAAATGTAGAGGAGTACAATAGAGAGTGTAGCAAAGAGTACATTAAAGAGTCCTGCTCAACGCAACAAGAGGAAAGAAGGTAGACTCATCCAGACACAAGGAGCTGGAAACGGTGAGAAGATGAACTTCTCGTCAAGTCTTCGCTACCTATTGTAGGAGAGTAGACTCGTCCAACCATGAGAAGCTAGACACTGAAAGCACATGGCATTCCCCGTGCGTCTTCGCCTCTCCTGGAAGGAGAGTAGCCAAACCCAAGAAGTGGGTGCCGGAAACAAGGTATATACATATATATGCTCTGTCAAGAAGCCCGAACAAACTCGTAAGGCGATCTCCATCCCATAGCTCAGCCCAAGAAAGAGTATCCAATAGTCCCAGAAGTAACACCATTGATGCATAGCATCCCGCACGTCTGCCCCGAACTGCAAGCCAAGGGGCTCAATCACCATACCTTTACACTATCTGCTTTGGGCGACACTGACTCGCCCGCACGGTTTTAGGTCGCGTCACAAGGACGCGTCTCAGTGGGGGAAAGTGCTCCTCGTACTTGAGAGTTCTAGGGGAACGTCAAACCACACCACGTCACTGCCCTGCTGTCGAGAAATCTGATCAAAGTCGATAGGCGACCCCCTGCCCAGCCCCGCTGGAGGATCCCTGGAAGTCAACAGGTTCCCACTACAGGGAGACCCAGAAAGTCGACGGGTGCCTCACTGCCCAGTCCCGTAACAGGGTAGTCCACTGGAGGGCGACCCGGCTAAATTCGGTGACGGGACCACTGCCCAACCCTGCTGGAGGTAACCCGGCATCAGGGACCACTGCCTAGACCAGCTGGAGATAAGCCCGGCATCGGGGACCACTGCCCAGCCCAGCTGGAGGTAAGCCCGACAACGTGGACCACTACCCAACCCAGCTGGAGGTAAGACCGTCATCGGGGACCACTGACCAGCCCCGCTGGAGGTAAGCCCGGAACTGCTTTGGCCATCCCTACTGGATGGTACTGCTCGGTAAACACCACTGTACTGGCCATCCCTGCTGGATGGTAACCACTGGCGATCCCCACTCGAAACAACCTCAAATCTGATGGAACAACCTCAACCCTGCTGGAACAACCTCAGCCCTACTGGAAACAACCTCAGCCCTGCTGGAACAACCTCAGCCCTACTGGAACAACCTCAGCCCTGCTGGAACCACCTCATCCCTGCTGGAACAACCTCAGCCCTACTGGAACAACCTCCTAGGTAGAGGATCGGTGCCCGCATAAAGTTTTGGTCACATCGAAACCACAAGCTATACCAGGGAACATGGAGCAACGGGGGAAACTCCCTAGGCCTCACAAGGCGATCCCGCTCCAATCCGCTGAGTCACTGTCGAAGCGGACCGAGACATCTCATCCCAAAAAGTGGGGAAAACACCCACACTGTACAAACACCCGTAGTCGCAGACGGTGTCACAGTCCGGTGAAAGGGCACAGTACTGAAACCCCTCACAGCCAAAGAAGTAGAGGAACTGAACCATCTCTGCCGGCCAAACCATCGAGCACAAGACCAGGGGGAGACCCCTCAACCCTACTGGTCAGACAAAAGAGCAGTAGGCTAGGGGAATCTCCGCCCTGCTGGTCAAACAGACAAGCACAAAGCCAGGGGAAAACTCCACCCTGATGGTCAAACAAACGAGCACAAGCCAGGGGGACACTCCACCCTGCTGGTCAAACAAACGAGCACAGAGCCAGGGGAAAAATCCACCCTGCTGGTCAAACAAACGAGCGTAGAGGGACCCACTATATCGCGAGAGGTCAAAGTACTTAAAACAGATCGTGGCACGCACGTGGGGCCAACGCGACGTGTGGCCCCAAGTCAACCCCAACTGAGCGCACAAACATCCTCAGGTACAAACAACCACACGTACCTCCAAGCGCTCCCATATACTCCCGGAGTATACCTCATTCCAGCCCAAAGGCTATCGTTCACACGGAACCCAGTGTCAACACGAAGGCGTAACGTAACAACTCCACCTCAAAGGCCCATGCATGGCTGACCACATCTCGTGAACCATTTGTATCACTCTCCTAAGAGTGCGAGATCACACGCCAAGGGTCCGCTACAACAAGGTAGGGCGAACCACCACTGGAGCACCTTCAACATTCCACATTTAACAAGATCACGCAAGAGGCTCCGCACAACCAAACGGATTGCATCGTTGTAATCCTCGTGGGAAAAAACGTGAGATCAACTACTTACTCACCTCCAACAGATATCCGACGAAAAAGTCACCAACACCGCCCCATGCCCGAACGACGTCCCGTGATCCCGAGCCTCGACCCCGAAAACAGTCGGGCGCATCACACCATTGTGATCCCCTCAGGATAACATGTCAAAAGCGCTACTCACTTGAGTGAAATGGATATCCGGAGAAAAAGTTGCATCCCGGTGCACCGCACACGAGCGGTTCCATGTGGGACCTGTATCCCGGTCCCGAAACTCAATGAACGGATCGCACCATTGTGATCCTCTCGAAAAAGCACAAAAGATGGACTATCCACTTGTCCAAAACGGTCGCTTGGTGATAAAGCTTGAAATCACTGTCAACTCTCGAAACGACCCTCGCAGGGCCCGCACCATCGTGCGGAATTATAGTGGGAAGAGTGCGCCAACAAGATGTCCTCGGATAAGCACCCAACATCGACTGCTCGCACGCCCCGAATGGACATCCGAGGAAAAAGTCGCTAAAAGCTGCACGCAGCTCAAAAGACGGGCCGTGGGGCCCACGCCTCAACTTCAGCCTCAATTCCTGAAACCACCATGGAATGCTCCGCCTCGATGCCAGGGTCCCAACGCCACTGAAGGCACTCAAATTCAGACGTCGGACGCGTCTGCGCCGTCCAAAACAAGAATCCACAAAGGAAACGCCAACCCACTTGAAGACGCGTTGCGCTTCCGAGGCCCCTCATTTCGGGAAATAAAAATTCCCGAAACCATCTCAAAATATCGTCTCGTCAATACAGATCCACTTCCATAGATGGCACGTCAATCGGATGCTCCGTTTAAGAGTTACGGCCCCCATAGTGCAAGGGGGCCTACCCGGGCCGGTCCGCCCCGGTCGGCCCGGTCCGAGCCGCCGGCCCGCTGGCCGCGGCCCGCCTCAAACCGCCGGACCCGAGCGGGTCCGACCCTCCTCATCCGACCGGCCAAAGGGCCGGTATCTTGTTGCAGCACATGACCCGCATGAGGCTGGTCCTTTCCTCCTTTGAAACGGACCGGCCGAAGCCGGTCCTCGCTGGCCCCGAGAAGACCGCGCATGGGTCTTCCCTCCTCCGCCGGACGCGACCGGCGCGCCGGCCTTCTCCGCGGCCGCTCCGCCTGACGCCGCTCCCTCACCCTGGACACCGCTGCGCCGATCCGCGCCACCACCGCCCCGGCATGCGCCGCCTGCCGAGGAGAAGCCGCCACCGCCGCCTCCTTGGACCGAAGCCGCGCCGCCACGGGAGCTCACCGGACCGCCAGAAATCGCCAGGACAACCCATAATTCCCGCAACCTTCGACGATCAACCCCGAACTCCTCCGAGCTCGGATTTTGATTCTGAAATATGCATTGGAAAGATCAAATTGTGTACTACGCGTCCATGGGATTTGTTTGAAGTTTTAATAGCAAATCGATAGGATTAACCAGGCTCTAAGTAGGTACCGAAATAGAAAATGCAAACGCAACATCCTACCTCGTGGGGCTTCGCCCGAAGCTTCGCGACGATCCGCCGGCACCACCGCACCTCACCGGAGTCTCTTCGCCGGACTACCTCGCTGGAGATGGAGGAGGAGAGGGAGGGGAGGGGCTTCCAGGGGGAATGGGAAGGAGGGGGGGTGAGGTTTAAATAAATTAATTAAAGATTTAATTAATTTAAAACCCCCGAAAAGTACCGCATCCGAAACTCCCGATGGGGTCGAGGTTAAGCCTCCCCTAAGGTAAACACCACCTCCCGAGCACAACGGAGGTCTCGAAATTTTAATCCGAGACCCCGTTCAAAAGTTATTAAACTTAGCGCCCGAGGCCGCCAAATTACGAAAATACCCCTGGGGCCATTTTTCACAAATGACCCACGCCCGCGAAACTTATACCCCTCCTAGGGTAAAATCCACATTCCAAACACAACGGTGCCCTCGGTTTCCCAATCCGAGCCACCATTTAAGATATACATACGTTTCAACATTAAACGAATTAATTTAATATATTTAATCCGTTTAACGTTCCAAAAGCGAGCGAGGGGTCCAAACATCCCGCGCCGACAAGTTTTATGTCGTTCTTAGGGTAAAAACCCCATTCCGGACCCATCCGAAGACTCAGATCTCTAATCCGGAACTCTGTTTATGAGTTATCCCATTTATTTAGCATTTCCAGTGTGAACGCACTGAAAATTTAATTCCGGCCACTCCGGGGCTCAGAATCGCATGTCGTCTGAAGGAACTGCTCTAGGATATTATCAAGAATATTCCAAAGTCTTTCTCATAAAAAACCGGGTTCTTACATCAATCCCTCCTTCAATATTTTCTTCCCCGAAAAGCAAAACTAGGGAGAAACACAGGGTACTAAGCCCACACCTGGCTGTCCCATACCCAAAAGAACACACACACAGCTCTATGTCACCGCACACAGACCAAAGGATTGATCCGTTCATGAGAGGTCGGACCTTGCCAATGTCATGCACCCACTCCAAACTTTGGGGTTTGGGAGAGGCGGTAGAAAACCTCACCATCCCATTGCACGGTCTCAAACGACCTGAAGGCTCTCGGGGGTAGCTAACCTCCCCGAACGAACCTCTACGTCGCACGCCGCGACTGGAATCACCACCCGCACCTGAAACAAGGCCCGGTGATTCCCTCCTTCCGAATATCCATATGGTGAAACACCCAAGGATATCTGGTCATGCAAGGTTCCATAGTCGGTGCTCTCTTACACGCTCAAAAAGGCGAAGGAGTCAACACCATCGACTAAAGGAAAAGGTCTCACGCCTTTTTCCTTACCAACACAGGGTTACACCCGACTCCCCGCATCACCCTGGTAACACCTCAAACAAGGATCAGGGAGGAAAGGAGTTCACACATAGAGTCTTACAATTCTACTACAAAAAGGTAGAAGAGCTGTAGATCATACCTCTTATCTCCTCATGCTCTGTAGGATCGTAGACATCCAAAGCTCGCGGCTGCCCGCGGTCCCAACTGTCAGCTCCCAGAGCCTGACATGGACCCCCTAGTGGTGATTGGAAGATCTCGTAATGTCGTCAACCACTACCAGATCCTCCCACTCCTCTTCTAGCACCACCTCTCTGGGTACTACTCCGATCACGACGCTGCCTCTGTCATGGTGGTGCACCTGCTGCCTGCCCGAAGCTCCCAGTAACTCGGGTCGGGCAGTCTCATGCCATGTGACCTCGCTCGTCACAAGCATAGCACCGACTCTCTCTGGGATGCACTGGTGCCCTCCGGCGCCACTGTGGTGTACGACCATGCCCCTAAGTCCGGTTGTCAGAAAGCCACCTGCGTCGAGGTCCTGCTTGTCGACGCCCACTAGCTACGGCAGACGTCTCGGCCCCAATGTGTCTGCTGCCACCACCAACTCCAGAACGCGACAGGAAGCCCTCTGTCACCAGCGCCTGCTCTAGCACCCAAGCATATGTGGAAATGCCCAAGGGTACTATGAAAGCACGAATCTCTTGGCGGAGACCCTGCTCAAAATTCCATGCTCGGAGATTGTCGTCACGGACCAAGTCCGGGTAAAAGCGTGCATGATATGCAAAACTAGCCGCGTACTCGGCCACCGTCATCCCTCCCTGCTGAAACTGCAGGAGCTCCTGAATCCGAACGGAGTGCAAGAATGAGGGGCAAAAATCCTCACGAAACAACAACTGAAAGTCATCCCATGAAAGTGACGACTCGTCATGAAACTGAGTCACCAGACTCCACCAATGCCAAGCTGCTCCATGAAAAAGGGTGGCTTCCAAAGCCACTCTCTGATCTGCCGGCATCTGCACAAGCCTAAAAAGGCGAACCACTGCCTCGAGCCAATCCTCTGCTACCTGAGGGTCTGGCTCACCACTGAACCTCAACGGTCTCTGCTACTGGAACTCACGGAGCATGCTCAACCTACGTTCAAGCTCAGCCTACTCTGCTGAAACTGCCCGGTGCTCAACAGGTGGGGGTGCTGCTACTGGCCCAACCGGAGAAAGGGACTCACATGATGGGTCCTGGACTATGGCCTCTTAGCTCACATGGTCTTCGTCACAAACCAGAGCTGGTATCCTGGCTGGATGTCCTCGCAGAGACATCCTGAAAATTATCAAGGAGTTCCGTGGTCAGATGAGCATATATGTATATACCAATAAAAACAACGATGGAGAGCTGACTCAAGAAGGACAGTCAAGACTCAGTCTTATGTGATGCACAAACAAATTTTCCCTGCAACAAGTGTCTCAGCATTCTGAGTTGACAAGTGGGTTATCAAGGTCCGGGTGAATGGATACGTCGGCCGCCACACCATCACTAGACTCCCTGGCTTGATAGCCGCTCTCGAGACACGTTAACACTATTTCCCTAAATCCCAACCAATTCCTCTTTTAGGGACGTCCAAACAGCATCCCAAGGAACGAATCACCTCTGATACCACTTTTTCACGACCCCACCCTATCCGGCCTCGAGCCGCAACTAACCCAAGCCCACCTCCATAGGCCAGGGGCTGGCGACTAGCACCGAAGGCACAATAACTCGGGGAGGCCTTTGCCTAAGAACCTGTACACACACACGCAGAAAACTCAATGCAACAGTGCAGAGTAAAAGTAAAGACAAGAAAAGAAAAGTAAAGGGCAATTTCTATATATATACCACAGAGTGCATCGACCTCTACAAGTACAAGCAAAGTGTTGAAAAGAAAAGGGGAAAAACAGGCGCCCAACCAAAAAGTGCCACAACCTGGCAACAAGTAAACAAAAGAAACTGCTGATGGGTCTCCCACCTGGAACCAGGCCACGACCACTGCACGCGGTCCAAGCTCCCAAGCTCCTACGCTCCACCGAAGTCACGCTCCACCTGTTCGTCGTCTGCAAGGGTACACTAAGTGCAGGAAAAGCCCAAGCAGGGGTGAGTATAAAAATACTCAGTAGGATACCCCGAAGGCTCGAGGGAGCAACAAATGAGGTACCGAAGGGTGAGTAGTAGAGCAAACAGAAAAGTAGAGGAGTACAATAGAGAGTGCAACAAAGAGTACAGTAAAGAGTCCAACTCAACCCAACAAGAGGAAAGAAGGTAGACTCATCCAGACACAAGGAGCTGCAAATGGTGAGAAGATGAACTTCTCGTCAAGTCTTCGCTACCTATAGTAGGAGAGTAGACTCGTCCAAACATGAGAAGCTAGACACGGAAAGCACGTGGCATACCCTGCGCGTCTTCGCCTCTCCAGGAAGGAGAGTAGCCAAACCCAAGAAGTGGGTGCCGGAAACAAGGTATATACATATGTATTCTCTGTCAAGAAGCCCGAACAAACTCGTAAGGGGATCTCCGTCCCATAGCTCATCCCAAGAAAGAGTATCCAACAGTCCCAGAAGTAACACCATCGATGCCTAGCATCCCGCACGTCTGCCCCGAACCGCAAGCCAAGGGGCTCAATCACCACACCTTGACACTATCCACTTTGGGCGGCACTGACTCACCCGCATGGTTTTAGGTCGCGTCACAAGGACGCGTCTCGGTGGGGGAAAGCGCTCCTTGTACTTGAGAGTTCTAGGGGAATGTCAAACCACACCACGTCACTGCCCCGCAGTCGAGAAATCTGCTCAAAGTCGACAGGAGACCCCCTGCCCAGCCCCGCTGGAGGATCCCTGGAAGTCAACGGGTTCCCACTACAGGGAGACCTGGAACGTCGACGGGTGCCTCACAGCCCAGTCCCGTAACAGGGTAGTCCACTGGAGGGTGACTCGGCTAAAGTCGGCGATGAGACCACTGCCGAGCCCAGCTGTAGGTAACCCGACATCGGGGACCACTGCCCAGCCCAGCTAGAGGTAAGCCTGGCATCAGGGACCAATGCCCAGCCCAGCTGGAGGTAAGCCCGGCATCGGGGACCACTGCCCAGCCCAGCTGGAGGTAAGCCCGACATCGGGGACCACTGCCCAGCCCCGCTGGAGGTAAGCCCAGAACTGCTCTGGCCATCCCTACTAGATGGTACTGCTCGGTAAACAACACTGTACTGGCCATCCCTGCTGGATGGTAACCACTGGCGAGCCCCGCTCAAAACAACCTCAGCTCTGCTGGAACAACCTCAGCCCTGCTGGAACAACCTCAGCCCTGCTGGAAACAACCTGAGCCCTGCTGGAACAACCTCAGCCCTGCTGGAACATCCTCAGCCCTACTAGGACCACCTCAGCCCTGCTGGAACAACCTCAGCCCTGCTGGAACAACCTCCTGGGTAGAGGATCGGTGCCCACGTAAAGTGTTGGTCACACCGAAACCACAAGCTCTACCAGGGAACATGGAGCAATGGGGGAAACTCCCGAGGCCTCAAAAGGAGATCCTGCTCCAATTCGCTGATTCACTATCGAAGCGGACCGAGACATCTCATCCTAGAAAGTGGGGAAAACACCCACGCTGTACAAACACCCGTAGTCGCAGACGGTGTCGCAGTCCGGTGAAAGGGAACAATACTGAAACACCTCACAGCCAAAGAAGTAGAGGAACCAAACCATCTCTGCTGGCCAAACCATCGAGCACAAGACCAGGGGGAGACCGCTCAACCCTGCTCGTAAGACAAAAGAGCACCAGTCCAGGGGAATTTCTGCCCTGCTGGTCAAATAGACGAGCACAAAGCCAGGGGAAAACTCCACCCTGCTGGTCAAACAAACGAGCACAAGCTAGGGGGACACTCCACCCTACTGGTCAAACAAACGAGCATAGAGCCAGGGGAAAACTCCACCCTATTGGTCAAACAAACGAGCGCAGAGGGACCCACTATGTCGCGAGAGGTCAAAGTACGTAAAACAGTTCGCGGCACGCACGTGGGTCCCACACGACGTGTGGCCCCAAGTCAACCCCAACTAAGCACACAAACATCCCCAGGTACAAACAACCACATGTACCTACAAGCGCTCCCGTATACTCCCGGAGTATACCTCATTCCATCCCAAAGGCTATCGTTCACACGACACCCAACGTCAATGAGAAGGTGTGACGTAACAAATCCACCTCAAAGGCCCAGGCATGGCTGACCACATCTCGTGAACCATTTGTATCACTCTCCCAAGAGTGCGCGATCAAACGCCAAGGGTCCGCTACAACAAGGTAGGGCGAACCACCATTAGAGCACCTTCCACATTCCACATTTAACAAGATCATGCAAGAGGCTCCGCACAACCAAACGGATTGCACCGTTGTAATCCTCGCGGGAAAACATGAGAGATCGTCTGCTTACTCGCCTCCAACAGATATCCGACGAAAAAGCCAACAACACCGCCTCACGCCCGAACGAAGTCTCGTGATCCCAAGCCTCGGCCCCGAAAACAGTCGGGCGCATCGCACCATTGTGATCCCCTCGGGATAACACGTCAAAAGCGCTACTCACTTGAGTGCAACGGATATCCGGAGAAAAAGGTGCATCCCGGCGCACCGCACACGAGCGGTGCCATGTGGGACCCGCATCCCAGTCCCGAAACTCAACGAACGGATCACACCATTGCGATCCTCTCGAAAAAGCACACAAGAAGGACTATCCACTTGTCCAAAACGGTCGCCCGATGATAATGCTGGAAATCACCGTCAACTCCCGAAACGGCCCTCACGGGGTCCACACCATCGTGCGGAATTACAGCGGGCAGAATGCGCCAACGCGACTCCCTTGGAAAAACAACCAACATCGACTACTCTCACGCCCCGAACGGACGTCTGAGGAAAAAGTCGCTAAAAGCTGCACACAGCTCAAAAGACGGGCCATGGGGCCCATGCCTCAACTTCGGCCTCAACGCCTGAAACCAACATGGAAAGCTCTTCCTCGTTGCCAGGGTACCAATGCCACTGACGGCGCTCAAAAAGGACATCGTACGCGTCCACTCCATCCAAAACAAAAATCCCCGAAGGAAATGACAAACCACTTGAAGACGCGTCGCGCCTCCGAGGCCCCTCGTTTCGGGAATTAAAAATTCCTAAAAACATCTCAAAAAGACCATCTCGTCAATACAGATCCACTGCTGTAGACGGCGCGTCAATCGGACACACCGTTTAAGAGTTACGCCCCCCCGAGTGCAAGGGGGCCTACCTGGGCCGGTCCACCCCGGCCGGCCCGGTCTGAGCCGCCGGCCCGCTGGCCGCGACCCTCCTCAAACCGCCGGACCCGAGCGGGTCCGGCCCTCCTCATCCGACCGGCCAAAGGGCCGGTCTTCTGTTGCAGCATAGGACCCGCATGAGGAGGGTCCTTGAATCCTTTGAAACGGACCGGCCGAAGCCGGTCCTCGCTGACCCCAGGAAGACCGCGCACGGGTCTTCCCTCCTCCACCGGATGCGACCGGCGCGCCGGCCTCCTCCGCGGCCGCTCCGCCTGACGCCACTCCCTCACCCTGGCCACCGCCATGCCGATTCGCGCCACCGCCGCCCCGGCATGCGCCGCCTGCCGAGGAGAAGCCGCCGCTGCCGCCTCCTTGGACCGAAGCCGCGCCGCCACGGGAGCTCACCGGACCGCCGGAAATCGCCGGGACAACCCAAAATTCCCGCAACCTTCGACGATCAACCCCGAACTCCTCCGAGCTTGGATTGTGATTCCGAAATATGCGTTGGAAAGATAAAATTGTGTACTACGCGTCCATGGTATTTTTTGACGTTTTAACAGCAAATCGATAGGATTAACCAGGCTCGAAGTAGGTACGGAAATAGAAAATGCAAACGCAACATCCTACCTCGTGGGGCTTCGCCCGAAGCTTCGCGACGATCCACCAACACCACCGCACCTCGCTGGAGTCACCTCGCCGGACTGACTCGCCGGAGATGGAGGAGTAGTGGGAGGAGAGGGGCTGCCAGGGGAAGGGGAAGGAGAGGGGTGGGGTTTAAATAAATTAATTAAAGATTTAATTAATTTTAAACCCCGAAAAGACCCGCATCTGAAACTCCCGACGGGGTCGAGGTTAAGCCTCCCCTAAGGTAAACACCACCTCTTGAGCACAAACGCAGTCTAGAAATTTTAATCAGAGACCCCGTTCAAAAGTTATTAAACTTAGCGCCCGAGGCCGCCAAATTACGAAAACGCCCCTGGGGCCATTTTTCACAAACGACCCGCGCCCGCGAAACTTATACCCCTCCTAGGGTAAACGGAACATTCCGAACACAACGGTGCCCTCAGTTTCCCAATCTGAGCCACCGTTTAAGGGATACCTGCGTTTCAACATTAAACGAATTAATTTAACATATTTAATTCGTTTAACGTTTCAAAAGCGAGCGAGGGGTCCAAACATCCCGCGCCGACAAGTTTTATGTCGTTCTTAGGGTAAAAACCCCATTACGGACCCATCCGCACACTCAGATCTCTCATCCGGAACTCTGTTTAGGAGTTATCCCATTTATTTAGCATTTCCAGTGTGAACGCACTAAAAATTTAATTCCGGCCACTCCGGGGCTTGGAATCGCATGTCGTTTGAAGGCACTGCTCTGGAATATTATCAAGAATATTCCAAAGTCTTTCTCAGCAAAAACCGAGTTCTTACAATTAAGTCTCACATCAAGTATATGATGTTTATAGGGGACTTTTCTTCTAAAATCCCCTTTTAAAATTCTGTTTTACAATATTCAAAAGCAATGTTTTTATGCTATTATTTATGTTGTATGATTATGTTTTGGTTATTGGGCATTGTTTATGATTAAGGGTGGGAACTATATTTCCCTACAATGCATTGGGTATGAGTAAGTTGAAGGTCGGCCGTATGGTTACTCCACATGTAACTGCGATGGTTACACAAAGTATGGTAGCCGTGAGGGTTACAAATTTTAATGTAGCCAAGATGGTTACAAGATTATTTAAGTAATGCCCTAAGATACCTCTATGATTATATTTATGTTTGTGTGGATCTTGTGTAAATCTCATGTTACATGAATTAAGTATTTATGGGTGGAAAGAATGTCTTTTGAAAATGTTTTCATACGTTATGAGTATTCATGGACTAATGTGATTTTTCCTTCTTTTTCATACCTTACTGATATTTTGTGCTCATCCCAAGTTTTTAAATGATTTTTCACAGGTTAATGGATGAGTAATACAAGGAAGGAAGACATGTTAAATGTTTAAGAATTTTCAAGGAGTCTTTTTTTAAGTTTTAATGTTTTATATTCTGAGAAAAATGGAAACTGATTTTATGGTATCCACTATGTAACAATGTGTAATGTTATGAATTTTTTGTCTTAATTCTCTAAATCTATAAACTTGAAAAGATCCTCAATGTAAAATTAAGTGTTTTATTGAATAAATTCAAGATTATGTATGTAATAAGTTAGGGTCGTTATAATACTGATGTTATTATCTTATTCAAATAATAAGAAGACACTGGTGAGTGAATAATGAAAATAAAAGAAAAAAACTCGAGAGAAGACATTACCTCTAAATTTGGTAACTCTTTTTGATTTGAGCCAATGGCTTCCTTGGAAAAACTTCTTCCCCAAGTGAGGCTTTTAGGAGTATGAGAGGTAAGGGGATAGATAATATGAGTAGAGTTTGGAAAAGACAAGGGTTTGAGAGGTGTGGGTAAGGGGGTAGAGTTGGGGGTCTTTTATAAGCGGGGGGGGGGGGGGAGCACTCTTGGAATGTCATGAAATATTAATTTATTATAATTGTTTTTCAAATTATAATGGTTCCAAAATGAAATGTTTCGAGGATAAGAGGATAAGGGATATAAATACACTCAACCAATAGGATTTAGACAAGTGGTGGTCATAGAAGTCACCTTATCTTTTCATTTTAACCCTCAGTTAAAATGAATAATTTTTACCACGTCTTTTTTTATCTTCAAACTATAAGGTCATAATAATTACATTAAAATACCAATAGTCCCATAATTGTAACAATAATTATATTAGTAATATATTATATTTCATGTGGGAGAGTATAATATTTTTTGTACTTTTGTACAATTTAATAAAATAACATTTGTTTTAAAAACTTATTTATGCCAATTTGGACACTATTTGGTAGTTGACTTTTGACAAAGGAATAAAAGATTTATTCCATTAAAATAAAAGCATTAACATATATTTTACATGTCATATTTATCATTAAAATTTGTGGATATCATACCATGTTTCAAAACAATAATATTTTAACACTTAAATTATCATATATTTATACTTTCTTTAATGATGTAATAACTGCATCATCATTGTGTAATAAATAAATGTATTTATTTAATGTCTAAAAATTATAAATAAAAAACCATGATGTGGGAAATATTTTTAGCTTTCAAATTTCTATTTATAGTCCAAGATATCATTTATCAAATCAAAATTGAAATTTTTTTACATAGGTATTACATAATTCTATTATATTTCCCTGTCTTTAAGAATAGTATGATAAAAGGTCACTATCACAAAAAAGTGATTCCATGGGGTCCCAAAGTTGCCACAAATAATCCCATGGCCATGAAACATGAAATTTCATTAATAAACATGGATGGGTAATTTTATATTATTATAACATTTTTTTGTTTACCCTTTTTTACCTGATTTACTAATTAATCACTGTAATTAAAAATAATTAATGTAATTACTATTCATCATGTCAAAAACAAAAGAGTATTAATTACATAATTTGTACCTTCTGATTAAAAACATTGAATCCATTTTACCAAATTCAAAACACATAAATTGAAGTAATTAATTTAAAAATAATTCCCATTGTCAAAACCAAAGACTAGTTTTTAAGAAGTAAAATTTATCAAAAGATTGAATCGTTTACATCCAATTTGAAAGTGAAATAACATCCAATTAACAACATTGTATTAAGAGATAAAAAATAATTCAATTACACTTTAAAACCAATTAAACTATAAATATAACTATATAAACAAATTAGATGAAAAATCAGTTTTGAAGTAAAATGAAGTATTTTTCACTATTCCTTAAAAATAAACAGTTGTCAGAAAAATACCAAAAATTTATCCAATGTAAATTTGATATTCCAAATTAAAAAATTATATCCATTTTACCATGTTCAAAACATTGAAGTTGCATTAATTAATTTTATAATTAATTATCGCTGTCAAAACAAATAGCGGGTTTTTAAGAAACAATATATATCAAAATAATGAAACTTGTTTATTTCCAATTTCATAGTGAAATTAATTCTAATTACCATCATGTGATTAAATGGTAAAAATATATTTTAATTAAACATTAATCCCAAATAAAAATATAATCTAACCATATAAATATATTATATTAAAATGAGTTTTTGAATTAAAATACAACATTTTTTGCAATTCAGTAAAAAATGAACTTTATTGGAAAAATAACAAAAATTTACACAAAGTAAATGTTGATTTCTTGATTATAAAAAAGGATTTTATTTTTTTAAATATAAAATATTAAATTTTCAAAAATTATTTTTAAAAATGGTTCGCCATCAAAAGCCGGTAAAACAAGCTTTTGAAAATATTAGAGTATTATATGCTTAAGATTGGATTTATTCTCATTTTAAGCCTCTAAAACACTATATAATTCATAAATATACATAGATATGAAAATATATTATTCTTTACTTACTTGGGATTTTAAATCCTTCCCCCCTTTTGGGAATTTAATCCTCTCAATTTTAAAATTGTACTCAGAAACTTCATTGAAAGCCCCACATCGAAAAACGAGTCAATAAAACTATCACTTTAAAAGAAATAAAGAGAAGTACAAAGGTCACCTGAAACAACAGATAATAAAATTCCATGAAAACATGGATATGTAGGAGAAAAAAAACCATCATGTCCTGATGTAGAGTGATAGAAAACATGTCTAGGAGAACGTTAACCACTATAACATCCAAAACAGGTGATGGGTTAAATGGTATTTGATTCCCCAGTAGGAAAAGTTAACTGCCAAAATTCTTGTTTTAAGTTACTTTTCTTTGAGGAATTTATTTATGGGCTTAACTAATACATAATTAGATATACATATTTTTCATGTAGACTTCCATCTCTTACTAGATTTCTAACACAAATTCATATTTTCTCCAAAAGATGAGTATTTAGGATGACTTGTTCACCTTAAGAGCGTTATAATCAACTTCTAGAGAATCACCTAATCCAGAAAAGAGAACTATATATTTACCATGTCATTAGGCCAAAACCAAAATGGTTAGTACAAGATCATATTATCCCCAAAAGGCACAATATTTTACAAAAAAAAATACTCTGAATATCCAAAATTTGTCCAAAAAAACCCAAAGTTCATCAAAGACCATTCAATAAACAGCTATCCATAAAATTCTTCAAAGTACACAAAACTAAGAATAAAACCCAAATATATGAAGGATTTAATGACATAGTCTTCCAAGGTAAATCTTACCAATTATATCTAAATAACATCAGTTACTCTTAAAGTCTCATACTGAAAAGTAATTAACCTAATCACATATCTTCCATGATAGGTTAATCATTTCCACAGATAACTCAAAATCAACATTTTCTTGATTCATAAGATCATCTAACCAAAAATAATTAGTCTTACTAACCAGGGACTTCACGTAGTCCAGTGGGTGGTGATAAATCCCAGTCACACTTTGGTTGTGGGTTTGATTCCCGTAGCTTCGTCCGACGCGACGGCTTGTCACACGGTCTGTGTGTTGTCCTTTTTACAAAACTATATAATTCTTAAAACATTCCCAAAAAGAGATAAAATCTTCAAAAATAAACATAACATAATTTAACCTCATGTTTATCTCATGCCTTTCATTTTCCATCGTAACATATAGTAACCCATAATTACCTCAAAAGTAAGGATCATATAAACCCTAATGGTTACCTTTATAATTATTACCTGAACTTCCACATCAAGTTAGTTCTCAAGTTCATGATGCATTAGAGTACTCACCAATGATCAAGTGGTTAATCATGTCTCCTGATAGTTGGTTGAGAATAACCATAAGAGTTCTCATTATAGCTCTCATATCATTGAGTTGTTCTATCAGAAAACCGTCATAGTTTTCTTCACATCCACTGTTACTTTGGTGCCTTCTAAATCCATCCGTTTACTAAAAACAAAAAGGTCAGCGTGAGTATATCATTAGAATCATCATATAATATCATATGAGGAGGGTAAATGCTATGATATAATAATTCATGTTTTATTAAACTCAAAAACTTTATCTAAAACTATGACACTTTCTGAAATCGTAACCATTATGGTAATGTCACTTATGCCTAAAGAATACCCTAACCTCTAAATTTATCTAAACCAACCTTTGATACCAATTATAAGTCCCCAACATTAAACATTACTTATTCTTGAGTAATTTCAAGAATACTCATTGAGGATCATTTCAGGTTTAGAGTTTTAGAGAATTAGATCATAAATCATGCTTTAAATTCCACATTTAAACAAGGTGGTTACATCTAAGACAATATTCATTTTTTTCCATCAATGGAAAAATATTTAATGGAAAACATGGATTCTTTCTTGAAACTTCATCGACACAATCATCACATCATGTAACTTTCCCTTGACCTGTGAAAAACATTTCAAAAACATGGGATGAGCATAAAAATCTCATTAAGTGATTTAAAAATACGGAAAGAAAACATTAGTTTATGTTTACATAAGAATCAATGAAATCATAATTTACTCATAAAACATAATTACCTTTAAATACCTCATGAAATCCTAATATTTATGAATAACTCCTATAAATCTTAAGACATAATGGTAACATGAGGCATTCATAACATTCTTACGTAGGGAGTAACCCTCATGGTTAAGTTTGGAATACCCATCACAATATATTCCCTAAATATCTTCTGAGAAACCATAGAGTTTAACTCTTTCACATTACCCAATGTAATGGAGATCTATCTTGGGCTCACCCACCCTTAGTTTATCACAGAACCACCCGACTTCATAAATAATGCCCATGAACCATAACATAATTGTATCACATAAAACATGCATAAATGAAACATAATATTTCCATATTTTAGTCAAAATATATCAATAAAACACATTTTTATAATCAAAACATTATGAAAACTATTTTCAATACCAAAATAAATGAAATGTAAAATATGGTATTTATTTTTCATTAAAAACATTATGGCTTGTAGAGAAAGATGACAATCAATAATGGACACGGTTGTGGAGAAGTCGTTGTTGCCGCATACGTAAGACAAAAACATTCCTTTTGTCGTTTTGTAAAATACTTCATAGAGAAATGATTCCATTTTAATGAAATGAAAAGTCAAGAGGGTTTTATACTCCGTATAAAGAAAATTCATGTATAAATAAAAGGATTCCTCAAAAGGAGATTAAGACGAAGCCCCTTATAAAGATGGTATCCTTTGATTAAGGATAAATCAATTACATAATTATGTGTGAAAAATATAAATACAAACAATATTAGTGGATATTAAGTGGAAAACAAACCTAGGTCATTAAAACATATTCATAGCACTACATAATGAAGAAGTATAGGTTTCACTGAAAGAATTGAAATTGGGTTAAGAAGTTCCCTTACAGAAATTTGACAGCCTAACGACGTCACTTTAAAATTTGGAAAATGAGTTGATGAGAGATAAAAAGGGTATATCATCTATTATATGTAAAATTTAGAGTAATAAGGATATATAAAAACATATCTCATCATAAGAAGATATAAATTAGATTACCTAACAAAAATAAGTCTTAAAAAAGAGGAGGGTGAAAGGTTCCCTTACTGATTTGGGTAACTTTCGAAACGTACACCCCATTACAGAAGGATCATAAAATGAAGATGTAAATACCCATAAATTAAAGTATATTACACAAATAATACAATTATTGGAAGAAAATACACCACACAAAAGGAAATAGTGGAAAATGTCGCATGAATCTCATGGGAATAAAAAGTGAGATAAAACCCCCTTACCTCATTGTAATCAATCAAGTCGTATGACCAAAAGATACTAACCACATAATTAATTTCATAACACCATGAATATAAATAGAATAATGATAATATATATAAATTGTCAGTACACAATACACAACATACCATAAATAAGTGGCGACCAATGGAAATATCATGGAATTAAAAGTGGATAAGAAATCCCTTACGAAAATTCAGAAGCCTAATGGCGCCACTTAAAACATTCCAAAATGGATTGATGAGATTAAATAGGGTCTCTAATAATAAGAACATTAAAATTAAAGTAATAATAATATAAAAGAACATCTCAAAACAAAATAAATATGATCTTAAAAGAAATTACATAAAAGATAGTACTTAAAAAGAAAGTGAGAGGTAGGATCCCTTACCTCGAGTCCGACTTGTCTTGTCGATTTCTTTATATTCCTAAATAATAAACATTGTACAACTTATAATTTCTTATGAAAATAATTTAAAGTTTATTATTCAATTAATATCACATATTATCATGTTATAATAATTAGATTATTATGTTAGTTCACATTAGATGTTTTCGTCGATGTTCGGTACATGAGTAAAAAATGAACTTGTTTGAAAATAATTGTCCATGTGGCTATATGTAAATCATCTCCAGAATAGTATTAATGATTTAAATGTCATATATATCCATTATATTTTCATTTTATACTATTCCATAACATTTGGAAATAAAAAATGAAATGTACCGTTATGGAGATGGTAGGCCGTACGTACACATGAACGCTACTTTCATTTCATTGTCATATTAATGGAATTAAAAATAAACGAGATATGTATATATTATAATTCCAGTATAATATATATGTTATATAAGTCACATAAGTTCATTAATTTCATTATTTATACATTCCATGTATTGCATGAACGAGTCACATCACATGAGGGGGCGGTAGTCCAAACTTCTTTAAATGAAATTATCGCACTTACACGACATGAAAAGTATATTGATGTGATTTAATAATAAAATACAGAAGCATATAGAAACCATAAATACCAAATATATCATATATAAATAAATTTCCATCATAATGGCCACCATTAAAGGTGTTAAAAGAATATTGAACAATCATCGTTTCATGAGACAATAATTTGCTACCCACAGAAACAATATGTTCTTTAACCATTAGATGGAGGTGTGTGTATTTGTAAATCTAATTATTCTCATAAAAAATGCTATTATATTTAGTATAATGTTGTTAATATTTGATTCAAATAATAATAAGATAGTGGTGAGTAAAGAAGGAAAATAAATGAAAGAAACTCGAGAGAAGACGTAACCACTAAATCGGGTAACTCTATTTGATTTGAGCCAAAGTCTTCCTTGGAAAGACATCTAACCAATGATAGGCTTCCAGGAGTAATAGAGGGATTTTTAGAGATAATATGATCAGATTTTGGTCGAACCAAGGGATTGAGAGGTGTGGGTAAGGGGGTAGTGGTGGAAGCCTTTTATAATAGGGAGGAGGGGTACTCTTGGAAAATCATGAAATATTAATTTATTATAAAATGTTTTTCAAATTAGAATGGTTCCAAAATGATATATTTCGTGGATAAGAGGATAAGGGGTATAAATTCACTAAACCAATTGGATTTAGACAAGTGGAGGTCATAGAATTCACCTTATATTTTCATTTTAACCCATAGATAAAATTAATAATTCTTACCACGTCTTTTTTTATTTTCAAACTATAAGGTCACGATAATTAAATTAAAATACCAATAGTCCCATAATTATATAAATAATGTTATTAGTAATATATTATATTTCATTTGTAATAATATTATATTTTTTGGACTTTTATGCCACTTAATAAAATATCATTTGGTTTAAAAACTCATTTCTGCCAATTTCAACACTATTTTGCAGGCGACTTTTTATAAAGGAATAAAAGCCTTATTCATTCGAAATAAAAGAATTACCAAATATTTTACATGTCATAATTATATATAAAATTCTTGGATAGCCTCCCATGTTTAAAAAAAATTATTTTAACACTTATAATATCATATATTTAAATCATTCATTAATGAGGTAATAACTGCATCATCATTGTGTCATAAATAAATTTATTTATTTAATGTATTAAAATAATACATAAAATACCATGATTTAGGAAATCATTTTATCTTTAAAATTAATATTTATAGTAAAATATATAATTTATATTTAAAAAATTAAATTGTTTTACTTAGGTATTACATACTTTTCTTATATTTCCCTTTCTTTAAACATATTATGATAAAAGGTCATTATCAGACAAAAGTGATTCCATCGGGTCCCAAAGTTGGCCCATGGAATCCCATGGTGGGAAAAGACTCAAAAAATAGCATTAAGACACATGGATGGGTAATTTTATATTATTATAGCATTATTTTGTTAACCCCTTTTTACCAGATTTACTAATTAATCACTCTATTTAAAAATAATTACTGTAATTACTATTCATCATGTAAAAAAAGAGAGGATTAATTACATAATTTGGACCTTCTAATTCCAAATATGGAATTAATTTTACCAAATTACAAACACATAAATTGCATTAATTAATTTAAAAATTATTCTCACAGTCAAAACCAAAGACGGGTTTTTAAGAAGTAAAATTTATCTAAAGATTGACTCGTTTTTACATCCAATTTGAAAGTGAAATCACTACCAATGAACAAAATTGTATTAGGTAATAAAAAATAATTCAATTACACTTTAAAACCAATGAAATTTAAAACTTAAATATAAAAATAAATTAGATGAAAAAACTATTTTGAAGTTAAATATAGTATTTTTCACTATTCCTTAAAAATGAACATTTGCCAGAAAAATACCAAAAATTTATCCAAAGTAAATTTGATATTACAAATTCAAAAATGATGTTCATTTTACCAAATTAAAAACATATAATTTGAATTAATCAATTATATAATTGATTTCCACTTTCAAAACAAATAGCCTGTGTTTAAAAACAATATCTATCAAAATATTGACACTTGTTTATGTCAAATTTCAAAGTGAAATTAAATCATATTACCACCATTGGATTAAATGGTAAAAATATATTTTAATTAAACTTTATATACCATTAAAAAGATAATCTAACCATATAAATTAATTATATTAAAATGATGTTTTGAATGAAAATACAACATTTTTCTCTATTAACTAAAAATTAACTTTATCAGAAAAAAATAATGAAAATTTACACAAAGTAAATTTTGATGTCTTGATTATAAATAAGGATTTTATTTTTTCATATATAACATATAAAATTGTCAAAAATAAGATTTAAAAGGGTTCTCCATCAATAGGCTGTAAAACAATATTTTGAAAATATTAGAGTATTCTATGCTTAAGATTGGATTTATTCTCATTTTAATCTTCTAAAACACTATCTAATTCAAAAATAGACATATATATGAAAATAAATTATACTTTACTTACTTGGGATGTTACAATAATTAATATGTCTTCAAGTATGTATATTCCAATTGATGACACTACATGGACTCCATGTGGGGTGGTAGAGCCAGATCAATCTTAGTTCTTACACACTTTTAGGTTGACCAAGGTTCAATAATAGTTTTTGAAATACCATTGGATGTTCTATGGTATGTTTTATCTTCTGTGGGTAGGGGTTTATAGGTTTTATTAGAGTATATCTATTTTTTGGGGGCTTTCATCCGGATCTTAGGATCATATTTTTTTGTTGAGAAAACTCCATTTAAGGAAAGTGTTAGAGTGGCCATGATAGTGAGGTCTATCTTTGTATTTTCTCATGAGGTGTTAATGGATGGTGAGAGGTTATAGCTAAATGAGAATATTTTGAGTGGATATTATTCATATATTACCCTCATTCAAAATGATTTTTTTAGAAATTTTGAGTTCGTTTACTAAAATTCATTGAATATTTTGTGAGTTAGAGTGTTGTAAGGGGTATAAGTCATTATTTTTATTGGATTCTGTTATTTGTTTTTTAATGTGTAAGTTTATCTGATTTTACATAATTTTTTATTTCATAATTCATTCTATTTTTTCTATTTTAGAGATCATTCATGTTATTCTATAATTTCAAATTCTCAGACATGATCATATTTTAAGAAGAAGTTCATCCTTATGATGATTATGGATGAAATTTGATCATATTTTCTATTTGAGTTAAATATATTATGTGTTTTGGGTTGTGATTTAATGTGATACCATTATATTAACTTTATGAATCATCTATTATACTAGTGAAACCATTAAATGGTTGGAATAACCACTAAGGATATCCATAAATTTTATATTAACATAAAATTGTTTGAGGACAACTTATGAATTTTTAATGTTTATAGATGTATTTTATTGGCTCAAATAATTAGTGCATTTTAGTTAGTTTATATTTTGTATTCACATTGAAATTTTTTATTTCTTAATGTGTCATCCATCGTGAATTTGATGGAATTATTGGAAAAAATGGATCATGGTTTGAATAATTTTCACACAGTGACCCTTATATTACTAAATAAATTCTTATTTAATTTATTTATTATTTACAGTATTATTCATTAGGCTCATGTCTTTAATCATAAATTTTTTTAATATTTTAAACATTATTTGCTACTACATGGTTAGGCTACAATGTTTACCAAACCGTACAACATCCATATTATTGAGTTTGATATCATAAAAGGAATGTTTCATATAATTAGCACATTGTTTTATCAACAATTACACCAAACAATGTGTGATCCATGTTGTGACTAGTGTAGGGTGAAATTTTGGTGAATTATTTTGATTAAGAATAGGCAACTTTCATAAAATATATTTAACAATAAAAAGACCCAAATGGGTTTTTTATTCCATACCCAGTCATGACATATACCATAGAGGCAAACTTGTAATGCATCCTACCTCACAAATCACCTCATTTCAGCTTCCTACCATTATTTTCTAGGAGAAAAATTAAAATGTATAGTTTTTAATCATCAATTCCCTCCTTTATAAAATCTCCACCTAACTTTTATTTTCATAATATTGTGTAAAAACACTTATACAAAACCCTAGTATGGGATTAATTTTTAAGTGATTTTGATTCCTTATGGATAGGTTATAATATGGGTTCATTATGAAATTGTTTATCAATATTTAAATGTTTCCCAATATGCATTTCAGTCATGGTTCATAGTTCTATGTTCTTTAGTTTTTATCATAACCCATAATATCAATTTATTTTTTATAATCCATTTTGCTGAATATATATATATAAGAATAATATATGATTAAATTCTTCAGCAGTATTCCCAAATTGATTTGGAATTAAAAAAAGGATTTTTTCCACTCAAAGTGCATTTCTATTGTTTTTATTTATTATTGACTTTCAAAATATTTATGTGTTTTTTTAATTTATTCTATAGTTTTAAGTGATTTTCAAGTTTATATTGATCGACTAATGATTTATTGACACTATTCCTTACAATTTTATAATTCACCTATATTATATTGGTTTAGAATAAATGTTTATTTTGTTATTAAAAAGGAATTATAAAAAACAATGAGTTTAGAAATTGGATTGTGTATATATATACTTACATATGTATGTAAATATCAAAACATTTGGGTACAGTCTCACACACTATAGAGACCCGAACCTTGACGTACATGGAAAATACATTACTTTTGCGGAATACTTAATACATAACAAAAACCAAAACTCAAGGACCGTAATAGTTTAGTGTCTTTGGAAACTTAGAATGTAATATTCTAATCATGGTGAAAGATCTTCAACATCTCCCATAATGATCTTCCACTTTTTGTTTCCTTACCTAAAACCTTTCTTTTAATCCTGGGGGAAAATAAAACATAAAAAGGGCGAGCTCAAATGCTCAGTAAGGTTAAGCATTGATAAAATAAAACATACCATATACATTTGTACTTAAAAACATGAACACAATGTTTAAACATCAAAATCTTGAGCATAGACATAAATCGTTGAAGTACATAAGGCATAGATCATAATGGAACATAAATCATGATAAAATAGAATGGGAATAAAACATGTAATTGTGGAATCCATTAATCACATGTAATGATTTCCATATTAGCCAAGGTATTGCTTCCAAGACCATCTTAGTGGACAAAGTCCCTTTCTGAATCGAGTTCACTCCTCTTTCCAGTCCTGTAATACTGAACCAGATTAACTTACCATTCCAGACATGTCTATCTGATGAGATATAAATCATTACCCAATGCATTGGAGGGAGATATAGGTCCCACCCATCTCATAATGAAATCATTCTTACTTGTTCCACAAAATAAACATCATTCATAAAAACCTAATAAATAAAATGGGTTTCATAAACATCATCCCATCATCACATAATCCATATAAAAGAAATGGATATCATTTCATAATAGGAAAAGTGAAACCATGTAAATCATAGAGACATTATACTTGATACATACACATATGAAATAATGTTATCTTAGATGAAAAACGGTTTTTGATAAAACAATTGAAATGAATTCTTGAGGAGAATATCCTTTCTTCTCCAAAATCATTTTCTTTTCACAAAATTCCATGCAATTTTAAAAGAATAGGATTTTTTTTAAAATAGTCTTGGAATCTTTTGGAGGAAGAATCATGAAAATAAGTCTTTATAAAACCATAAAAATCCTTTAATTCCGTATACATTAAAAAAAAATTCTTCTCGTACTTTTTTCGAAAAAGTCAAAAAGTACCTCGTAACGTAAACAAAAGAAAGATTCCTTACATACCATGTAGTAAAAGTAAAAAATGGGTAAAAAAGAATTTAAACATACATGAATACACTTTTATAAAACATGGACATTGATGATAGCAATAACCCCAGTAAATACTTACGAATAAGCAATATCCGATAAAAATGAGATTTGAAAATTTATCCCTTACCTTATGTCCGATATGCTTCATACGTATCCAAACCTCCTGTATAATGATTTAATTAATGTCATTGACTTATTACAGAATCATATTCATTGTTATTATATCATATATGGTTCACTTATTACTTTATATTACCCGTTCTTTTGTAAATTAATGTTAAAGTAGCGTTTTGGGTAAAATCATTTCATTTGTCGTTCGTGTTTTAACTTGTAATTATTCATATGATTACTTAGATCATGATTAATTACATACAGAATATAAAACATGATTTATATATAATATATATTCAGAATATATATATATATATATAATTTATTGATAAATGGAAAGAAATACACCATTCATGGAGACGGTAGGCCGTACATACGCTTGAACGCTGTTTTCGTTTCCTTATTGAATTGAATGGAATTAAGTAGATGAAATAAATATATATATACATAAATCCAGTAGCATTATTATGTCATATATTTCATGATTACTTATTATATAAAGTTTATAATCATTCTTTAATTTTTAACATGGAAAATGAATCTCATCGCGCCGTGGAGACGGTAATCCGTACGTACGCACGAGCGATGATATCATTCCCATGGAATTGTATTGGATTGTATGTATACTATTTCAGAATCATTATCACTTTAAAATAATTATATATAGTCATTATTTACACCATTATACCCATCCAAGTAATGTGGTGGTGGAAAATAGATTACACCACAGTGTGGAGACAGTATTCCGTACGTACACATGCACGGGGATTTCAATTTCCTTAGGATGGATAGATGGTGAAATATGGTTGTTTCATACTTATAATAACATATAAGTATATGAGTGATACTGATGTTATTACTTCATAATGAAACAACTAAAGAAGAATAAGTGGAAGAAGAAATAAAGTTTAAATAATCGGTAACAGACATTACCTCTTCTTTGAAGCGCCTCTTTGAGACCTCCTCTTAGGGCACTAAAATTGGTCTTTAAAGAAGACCAGTACCTCTAGGATGTTTCTAGGGAAGTGGGGAAGTGAAATGGGCAGGGGTTGGCCGAGTACGAAGGATCAAATTGGTGTGAGGAGGAGAGGGAGGAGGTGCCTTTTTAAAGGGAGGAGAGGGACACCTTTGGAAATCTTAAAAATATTAATTTATAATAAATCTAACCCCACATAAAAACATCCACAATTACTTATATACGAATATTATATGATATAGGGTTGTAATATCATCATAAAATAAAATTTATACATTTTAGGAATTTATTTTAAACATTATCAACTTGATTTATCCTTATTTAATCATTTTAATTTTATTTGTGGTAATAAAATTCTAAATTTTAAATTATAACAAATAATTACTTATTTGTTGTGAATTTCCCATAATTGGATACTTAATAACATTTTAGACCATATAAATTTAAAATAATAATTTTTAAATATTTTTGTGATTTTTAAACAATTTTATAATATGTTATTTTTATAAAATAACAATACTGTCAATTTTTACATTTTTCATTTATTTGAATTTAAATAAAATATATACAAGGGATATGTTCGAAATAAAAGCTTTAATAGATTCATAAAATGTCATATGTGTCTATAAAATTATTTGAGAACATTAAAAAGTTCATATAATATTTATTTAATTATTTTTAAAACCATTTATTTGGTTTATCTCTTAATAAAATAATTACTACAACATTTTTTATAATTATTTAATATACTTATTTCTTGCATAAAAATTAAAAATAAAATCCTATGATTAATATAAATCTATTACCTTTCATAATAATACTTTTACTATAATTTATCGTCATAAAATAAAAATATTTAAATTGTTATATTTATTAAATTATGAAGGTGACAACTTTGGCATCATTTCATATAAAATAATATAAGTGTCATAATCGATCTTATAAGGCTCCGAATGGTCAAAAATTAGACAATTGGATGATTATGGTTTCTATTTACATGACCAATAAGTTTTGGTCAGGGTTTTGTGCCTTTAATGGTCACTATTAGTTTAATAAAAACTATATTCTTGATTTTTCACTAGATAAATAATTTCTGCTTCATTATTGTGTCATAATTAATGATTATTATTTAATCCTTAAAAATTATAAATAAATTCATATGATGTAGATAATTTCATTAAATTTTTGGAGACTATTCATGTTCGATGTTTCATGAAGTTATCACTAAATTAAAATTAATATACTTTTAAGATTTAAGAGAGTGACATGTTGTCACTTTCATTGGTTTTAATAATAATTAAGTTATTTTCATGGAAAAAAGTCCATTAAATGATTCTAATATGAACCTTAGGTGATATTGGTCTACTTTTAGTCATAAAATAGTATTTTGGAAGGTTTTAGGGTAATTTTATAATCTTATATTTACCCTTAATTACCCGATTTACCTTTAACTATGGTAAATGCAATTTACCGTAGTTACTATTCATAATTCCCAAAAATAAAAAGTTGTCTGTTAATCTAATTTGGACCCACTGATTCCAAATATAGATTCCATTTTTCCAAATTCAATACACATAAGTTTCAGAAATTAAATTAAAATTAATCTCGTTGTCGAAAGAAAACGGGTTTTTGTTTAAAACATTGCAAAAGATTGAATTTATTTAACCTACGAATTCAATGTAAAATCAAGGATAATGAAATACATTATATTAAATGGTAAAAATATATTCTATTTATACTTTGTACCCATTAAATATTATAATTTAATCACATAAGTTTTTACGATGAAAAAAGTTGTTTTTAATTAAAATATAGCTTGTTTTTACTATTCATTAAAATATGAAAGTTATCAGAATAATATGAAAATTTTATCCAAGGTAAAATTTTATATCCTGATTCCAAATAATAATTTTATTTTGTAAAATTGAACTTATAAACATTTCAAAAACTAGATTTAAAGTGGGTTCGCCATCAAAAGGTGGCAAAACTGCATTTTTTGAAAAATAATTATTTTACCCAAAAAAATTTATTTTGTTCTTATACCATGTTCTAGAAAATGTGTAAGATGAATAATAAAGTTATAAAATTCAAAATGTAGTTAATAATATTAATAACGGCTATTTCATAATAATATTATAACCATATATCATTGTTTAGTGAAACATGATATTGCGTACAACACACGCTATCGAGGAAAGTCGCAATTATGTGTAATGCAAACCATGTCAGGGTTACGTGTTGTGAAAAAATCCTTCGTTGTTTCGTATAACATAATCCAACCATATTTCATTTATACATTTAATATATATATATATATATACACTCAATGTTTCGTATAATGAATATTATAAAACAAACTTGAAATTGTGTGTAACACAATCTTAGAATAGTGTTGCATATACTGCAAGCTAATACGGTGTTGTGTAAAGCGCAAGATAATATTAGTGTAGCGTACAACAAAAGATATGAAATAAATTAAAAAGAATATATCTTATAAAATCTCAGGCTGTTACATTCTACCCCCCTTAAAATTAATTTCGCCCTCAAAATTCGTCGGGGTTATAAATGGTTTAATACTTGAAAGTTTCATTAGTAGAAACCCACAACATAAAAAGTAAATACCAAAACCTATCTTTAAAAAGTGAAGTATGAAATGTAATGGTTACCCAAATTAACTAATCACTGGTTTTCCACATAGGAGAACATAGGTGAAAAAAATATGGATATGGAAGAAAAATCTAACCATCAAGTTCTGATGGAGAGTGGTAGAGAACATGGCTATGAAAAAGCCATCAATCACAAATCCAAAGATTTGTGATGATATAAGGTGTCATCTGATTCATCGGATATAAGAGCACTCAGACAACATTTTTGGTTTTCAAGATCATTTCCCTAAAGTTGATGAATTAAAAGAAATACTTACATGATTTTGGTACAATCTCACTATCGTTTGTGAGTTGAACAATTTCCACTTCATCCCTTAATGAAATGAAGTTGAATTTGTTATTCGTGATGTGTTAGCAGATCATGTGATAGAATGATGGTTCATTCCATCTGTTTCAAACAAAAGTTTCGCAAAAGTTATAAGTCCATCTTATGGTTAGATTAATCGTATATGGTTCCAAAACTGTACTTATACTTCATATATCATACCGCTTAATAAAATAAAACTAGATTCTACTAACCAGGGACTTCCTTTAGTCTAGGGGTAGGAGATAAAGGCTAGTCACACTTCGGTTGTGGGTTCGATTCCCACCAACTTGTCCGACACGATGGGCTGTCGCCCATCCTGCAGGTTGTCCTTTTTCTAAAACTAAATTATAAATAATACCTAAAAAAAATCTAGCCTTCAACAATACTAACTTATGTCCAACATAATTCATTCCAATCTTTAGGCTTATCCAAAATACATATTTCCAATCTAATAGTTTAAGAAAACGGTTACTTCAAAGGTCATCAACCAAGCATGTGAATACCATCATTTATCCCCCATATATTTTGTTGATCACATTCCAATCATGTGAATACCTTAATCATGTATTCTCTTGAAAAATGAATACCCATTGAACCTTGGTGAAAACATGAATGCTGTCAAAAGTTAACTCTTTCCACCTTCCAAAATCACAAAAATTATATATACTCAAACCATGATATGACCTTCTCCTTATATCAGTCATGAGCTCATGAATACTATCAAACATTTAATTTTCTCTTTATCCCTTCATTATGCGCATATCATCTACATTCCAAAAATATTTGAATAACCTTTCATAGTCACTGGTACCATTCATCATATACTTTCAAAATATAATGAAAGACAATAGTGTAACAATCCTTAGATGTATCTTTATTCCATAGTACCATGAGATTACTTATACAACATTACAGTTGATACACATGTAATCATTCCACTACCTTTTTAAACCATTGAACGAGCTTCAACAATTCTTTAATCTCACATATCATTTGTAGTCTCTTCATCATCAACGACATAAATAATACTAATACGACCATACTGATTCTCTTCATGAGACATTCCCTTAGGGAATTTGTTTGCATAATGCCTGTATGTTCCACATTTAAAACATTTAACCATTGTTGATGTCGTAGCAATACCATTATCCTTGTCCATGGTGTTAACTAAACCTTTTCCTTTTCACTTACTGGCTTTGTGTCCTTCTTTTCCACACCCAAAGCATCTTCCAGTTCCTTTGAAACATTCTCCTTGATGCCTCTTCCCACATGATTTACATAGGGGAAATTGAACTTTCTTTCCTCTATGATCATTATGAAACTCCATCTTTCTCTTATTAGCCGAGTCAGGAAACTTACCAAATTTGAGTTTATTGATCATATTATGAGATTGCTGATTCGGCATAATAATGATGTTTAGACATCCAAATCTCATTTCATTTGGTTTCTCAAGAAGAATATCATTCTATTGTCCGTCATATCCTCCATTATCGTGAATCTTCCTGTTTCTAGCTATTTTCTAAAACCCCAAAAGAATAGTGTTAGAGGAAAAAATCATGCTAGGGAAAACAACATAGTAAAGGGGGAGTACCCTCAATATCTAACATCTTAGGTTAAATTCTAAGATCTTTACCGTAGTTCTAGGACTATATACTATACATATACTTATCATTAGGGACATCCCTAGACATACCTTAGAAATATCTCTAGGGATCTCACTAACGTTTTCGCATCCTAGATTCCAAAGATTAAATAAACCTTTTCTTTGATACCAACAGTAGAGACCCGAACCTTGAAGTACATGGACAATACATTAATTTTGTGGAATACATAATACATAACAAAAACCAAAACTCAAGGACCATAATAGTTTAGTGTCTTTGGAAACTTGGAACGTAATCTTCTAATCGTGGTGAAAGATCTTCAACATCTCCCATAAAGATCTTCCACTTTTTGTTTCCTTACCTAAAACCTTTCTTTTAATCCTGGGGGAAAGTAAAACATAAAAGGGTGAGCTCAAATGCTCGGTAAGGGTGATCATCGATAAAATGAAACATACCATATACATTTGAACTTAAAAACATGAAAACAATGTTTAAAATTCAAAATATTGAGCAAAGACATAAATCGTGGAAGTACATAAGGCATAGATCATAATGGAACATAAATCATGATAAAATAGCATGGGAATAAAAAATGTAATTATGGCATCCATTAAGCACAGGTAATTATTTCCATATTAGCCAAGGCATTGCTTCCAAGACCATCTTAGTGGAAAAAGTCCCTTTCTGAATCGAGTTCACTTCTCATTCCAGTCCTGTAATACTGAACCAGATTAACTTACCATTCCAGACATGTCTATTTCATGAGATATAAATCTTTAGCCAATGCATTGGAGGGAGATATAGGTCCCACCCATCTCAAAATGAAATCATTATTACTTGTGCCACAAAATAAACTTCATTCATAAAAACCCAATAAATAAAATGGGTTTCATAAACATCATCTCATCATCACATAATCCATATAAAAGAAATGGATATCATTTCATAATAATAAATGTGAAACCATGTAAATCATAGAGACAATATACTTGAAACATACACATATAAAATAATGTTATCTTAGATGAAAAATGGTTTTTGATAAAACACTTGAAATGAATTCTTGAGGAAAATATCCTTTCTTCTTGAAAATCATTTTTTTTCACAAAATGCCATGCAATTTTAAAAGAATAGGATTTTGTTTAAAATAGTCATGAAATCATTTGGAGGAATCTTCATGAAAATAAGGCTTTATAAAACCGTAAAAATCCATTCATGCCGTATACATTAAAAAACATTCTTCTTGTACTTTTGTCGGAAAAGTCAAAAAGTACCTCGTAACATAAAAAAAAGAAAGATTCCTTAAATACCTTGTAGTAAAAGTCAAAAATGGGTAAAAAGGACTTTAAACATACATGAATACACTTTTATAAAACATGGACATGGATGATAGCAATAACCCCAGTAAATACTTAAGAATAAGCAATCTCGTATAAAAATGAGATTTGAAAATTTATCACTTACCTTAGGCCCGATATGCTATGTACGTATCCAAAACTCTTGTATAATGATTTAAATAATGTCCTTGAATTATTACAGAATCATATTCATTGTCATTATATCATATATGGTTCACTTATGACTTTATATTACCTGTTCTTTTGTAAATTCATGTTAAAGTAGCGTTTTGGGTAAAATCGTTTCATTTTTCGTTCGTGTATTAACTTGTAATTATTCATATGATTACATAGATCATGATTACTTACATCCATAATTTAAAAAATGATTTATATATAATATATATTCATAATATATATATAATGGATTGATAAATGGAATGAAATACACCGTTCATGGAGACGGTAGACCGTACGTACGCTTGAACGCTGTTTTCGTTTCCTTATTGAATTGAATGGAATTAAGTAGATGAGATAAATATATATATATATACATAACTCTAGTAGCATTATTATGTCATATATTTAATGATTACTTATTATATATACTTTATAATCTTTCTTTAATTTTTAACATGTAAAATGAATCTCAGCGCGTCGTGGAGACGGTAATCCGTACGTACGCACGAGCGATGATATCGTTCCCATGGATTTGTATTGGATTGTATGTATACTATTTCAGAATCAATATCACTTTAAAATAATCATATATAGTCATTATTTACACCATTATACAATCCATGTAATGTGGTGGTGGAAAATAGATTACACCACGGCGTGGAGACGGTATTCCGTACGTACACATGCGCGGTGATTTCGTTTTCCGTAGGATGGATAGATAGTGAAATATGGTTGTTTCATACATAAAAAAACATATCCGTATATGAGTGATACTGATGTTATTACTTCATAATGAAACAACTAAATAAGATGAAGTGGACGAAGAAATAAAGTTTAAATAATCGGTAACAGACATTACCTCTTCTTTGAAGCGCCTCTTTGAGACCTCCTCTTAAGGCACTAAAATTGGTCTTTGAAGAAGACCAGGACCTCTAGGATGTTTCTAGGGAAGTGGGTAAGTTCAATGGGCAGGGTTGGACCGAGCATGAAGGATCAAATTGGTGTGAGGAGGAGAGGGAGGAGGTGCCCTTTTATAAGGGAGGAGAGGGGCACCTTTGGAAATCTTAAAAATATTAACTTATAATAATTCTAACCCCACTTAAAAACTTCCCAAATGACTCATATTCGAATCTTAGATGAGATATGATTGTAATATCATCAACAAATTAAATTTATACATGTTAGGAATTTATTTTAAACATTATCAACTTGATTTATCCTTATTTAATCAATTTAATTTTATTTGTGGTAATAACATTATAAATTTTAAATTATAACAACTAATTACTTATTTGTTGTGAATTGTCCATAATTGTATACTTAATAAAATTTTAGACCATATAAATTTAAATTAATAATTTTTAAATAGTTTTCTAATTTTTGAACAATTTTATAATATGTTATTTTTATAAAATAACAATAGTGTCAATTTTTACACTATTAATTTATTTGAATTTAAATAAAATATATACCGAAGATATGTTCAAAATAAAAGCTTTAATAGATTCATAAAATGTCATATGTATCTAGAAAATTAGTGGAGAACATTAAATAGTTCATATAATATTTATTTTATTATTTTTAAAACCATTTATTTGGTTTATCTCTTAATAAAATAATTACTACAACATTATTGTATAATTATTGAATATACATATTTGTTGCATAAAAATTAAAATTAAAATCCTATGATGAAGATAAATCTCTTACCTTTCACAATAATACCTTTACTAGAATTTATAGTCTAAAAATCACAATATTTAAATTGTTATATTTATTATATTATGAAGGTGAAAACTTTGGCATCATTTCAAATAAAATAATATAAGTGTCATAATCAATTTTATAAGGCTCCAAATGGTCAAATATTAGACCATTGGATGATTATGGTTTCAATATACATGACCAATAAGTTTTGGTCAGGGTTTTGTGCCTTTTATGCTCACTATTAGTTTAATAAAAACTATATTCTTGATTTTTCACTAGATAATCAATTTCTGCATCATTATTGTGTCACAATTAATGATAAATATTTAATCCCTAAAAATTATAAATAAATTCATATGATGTATATAATTTAATTATATTTATGGAGACTATTCGTGTTCTAAGTTTCATGAAGTTATCACTAAATTAAAATTAATATACTTTTAAGATTTAAGAGAGTGACATGTTGTCACTGTCATTGGTTTTAATAATAATTAAGTTATTTTCATGGAAAAAAGTCCATTAAATGATTCTAATCCGAACCTTAGGTGATATGGGTCGACCTTTAGTCATCAAATAGGATTTTGGCAGGTGTTATGGTAATTTTATAATCTTATATTTACCCTTAATTCCCGATTTACCTTTAACTATGGTAAATAAAATTTACCGTAGTTACTATTCATAATAACCAAAAATAAAAAGTTGTCTATTAATATAATTTGAACCCACTGATTCCAAATATGCAATCCATTTTTCCAAATTCAATACACATAAGTTTCAGAAATTAAATTAAAATTAATCTCATTGTCGAAAGAAAACGGTTTTTTGTTTAAAACATTGCAAAAATTGAATTTATTTAACCTAGGAATTCAATGTAAAATCAAGGATAATGACATACATTATATTAAATGGTATAAGTATATTATATTTATACTTTTAAACCATTCAATATTATAATTTAATCACATAATTTATTACGATGAAAAAATTTGTTTTTAATTAAAATATAGCGTGTTTTTACTATTCATTAAAATATGAAAGTTATCAGAATAATATGAAAATTTTATCCAAGGTAAAATTTTATATCCTGATTCCAAATAATAATTTTATTTTGTAAAATTGAACATATAAACATGTTAAAAACTGGATTTAAAGTGGGTGCTCCATCAAAAGGCGGCAAAACTGCATTTTTTGATAAATACTTATTTTACCCGAAAAAATTTATTTTGTTTTTATACCATGTTCTAGAAAATGTGTAAAATGAATAATAAAGTTATAAAATTCAAAATTCAGTTAATACTATTCATAACGGCTTGTTCATAATTATATTATAACCATATATCATTGTTTAGTGAAACTTGATATTGCGTACAACACATGCTCTCGAGGAAAGTCACAATTGCGTGTAAATTCAAGCCAAGTCAGGGTTACGTGTTTTGCAAGAATCTTTCGTTGTTTCGTATAACAGAATCCAACCATATTTCATTTATACATTTAATATATATATATACACTCAATGTTGCGTAGAAGGAATATTATAAAACAAATTTGAAATTGTGTGTAACACAATCTAAGAATAGTGTTGCATATACTGCAAGCTAATACGGTGTTGCGTAAAGTGCAAGATAATCTTAGTGTAGCGTACAACAGAAGATATGAAATAAATTAAAAAGAATATATCTTATAAAATATCAGGCTGTTACACACACACACATAGATATATATATATATATATATATTAATTACAAAATAAATGTTCAATTTATCAATTAAAAAATGAATTTCATAATGAGAATTATTTTTAGATGATATTGAATTGGATGTTGTTCTTTTGGGTGTGTTTGGAAAAAATATTTCTAGCTTTCCAAGGAAAATGCCCTGTTGTAAATATTGATTGGGTTTTCATAAACATTGATACTCCTAAAATATAATCCCTATTGTTTGATTATTTGTATGTGTTTGATATATGTTTTATAAATTAACTTGTTCGTCTACAAGTTAGTGAATTATATTTTATTAGATATATTTATATATGATTTTAATCATCATCGGAAAACCTTGGTGTTTTTGATTATTTTCATAGATGACAGAAACCCACACCACTTTCTATATAAGAGATGAAAATACAATACTCTAACAATCCAATGATGTGATAAAATGTTAATAACTAAGTGAACGATACAAGATAGTGATGTGAATTTTTATTTAACCCTAGACCTAGTTACCTTATGGTGTTTCCCCCATGATTTCTAATTTAAATTACTTGTTTTGGTTTCTTTATAATTTTTCCTTACTTACTACTCATGATTTATGTCCTTATTACATCACCCCCTTCATTTTTTTCTAGAATGAAATTTTTTATTTATACTCATTCTTTAATTTATTAGATTCAATCTTTATATTTTGTTTCATAGATACATTTATGTGCTTGGTGACTTTATTTAGTTTTTTGAGTTTCATTTTATATATTATTTAAGAAAAATGCACCTGTGATAAATAAACATTTTTCCTATAACAGGTATCTAAACCGTTTGATGGTAAAGTGGTTTTTGATAAGGAAATCTTCTGTATTTTTTCCAAATCACATGGAAATAAAATTATTTATTTTATTTATTTTCGAAATAAAATTTCTAGTGTGCATTGTAATGGTGAATTTGAGGAATCAGTTGGGAAACCCTATTGGGCTACTCAGATCACCCAACATACTCTAGTTAATGACTATAGATTGAGTGGCACTTACAGGATCAAATTCTGTTCAGGAATAGTAACACTTTTTCGCTATTTTTTCAAATTTATTCATTACAAGACATTATTTCAGGGGATATAGTTGACCTTTTGTCATATGTTTATCTTAATCAAGGTATGTCATTATATATTTTGATAACCTTAATAGTCTCAAAAAAACGCCATCACTCTTTTTTATTATTTCATAAATGGGGGGTACATTATGTATGAGGAGATCAAGGAATTGATATAATGATTGATTTATAAGGTGGGAGTGAGATTGATGTTCAGGGAGTTAATTTTAATTATATCTGTTTTACTATGATTCTTCTATTTAACTTTTTCAACAAATTGATAATTTGATCATTGACATCCAACATGTGGATGGATTATTCAAGAATTTATTATAATTTTTTATTTCTTGTAAAATAAAATTTATTGGGAGAAATCATTCACGATGATTTCATTTGATTCTAAAGAAAATTAACATCATCTCATGGTATCATGGACTCCCATAGTGTATGTCATTGGATGGATCGAGTACCTAGTTGATAGGAAACTAGAATTAGCACGTAATGAAGAAGAATATTACCCATATATAAATAAAGATTATATCAATGTGATTATGATCTTTAATCCTTTATGGGAGAATGATAAATCCTGAATATATTAGTAATAAAAAATAGATCTGTACTGAAATATATTTAAATTCAATAAGGGGATTTTATCATAATCTTTTCTTTATGATGTATAATAAGAAGAGCATGTTTTTATTAACCTTCTGGAAGAAATAAAATTGGGATACTTAAATGGTATAAATTGAATCAATTCTTAGAATATTATAGGTTCGGCATTCAAATGCCTATGATTGGGAAGCTATAAATTGTCATAGGTTTATAAGTAACTCAATGAAAAGATGGTAAATATATTTCACAATAAAAATATTCCAAAAATATTCTCATGAACATTATAATGGATAATTATACTCACATAAAAGCACTAACATACTCCCATATGATGTATTAAAAATACATTGGATGAATTGATGACATTGTAATAGATTATTAAAAAATATTTGGGAGAATATTGTACTTGATAAAAACCTTAAGACATATTGTTTTTTCCAATGTCGAAGATATATTATACAAAATATATTAGAATGAAATTAAAATTATATCAGTTAATAGGGTACTTTGATTGACCAACTATATTGTGGACATTAGGTAATATTATAATATATTATCGCATTTGAATTTTATTGGGATAAAAAATGTTGTCTTGGAAGGTTTATCTAATAAATTGATGTTAATATCAGGTGTTTCTTTTTTTTTGATGCATTTAACTATACATAATGGTTCTATACGAAGAAGGAATGTACGAAAATGGTTCATATAGAAGCTAAAAACCTAGTGTCCACTCATTTAAGTACTCATTTTATATGGACGGAGTAAAAAGTTGATGATGTTATTATACATGTGACATCTCCAATTTCAATTAATTTTGACTACATGAGTGTTATCAATCTTATTAAAAATATCCTTCATCATTTTTAGAAAAATCAAATCATGATAAGAAATAATTTCATCATGGAGAAGTAAAAAATATAATAATAATTTGTGTATGTGTCAAAATATCATCAAATTATTGATATCATGGTGAATTTTTAACATAATATTGAGCTTTAAAAGAATTAGTTAGGTCATGGAGTTCAACGATCTCTTACCACCTAGAAGATCTGGAGAAGGGACCTCAACTACATTGTATGTATTTTTGTTGTGTAAATTACTGGTAATTATCAATTTCATTAATTTTATGGATTTATAAATCTCCTATATGAAATTTTTGAGATGATGAATTTGGTTTCATTGAAAAAGGGGGATAATCATTACATAAATTCTTTTGGGATATGATAATTGGTTGGGGTTACAAGGGTGATTTTTACCACAGATTGTTCCCTCCTATTATAAATGGGTCTTTATTTAGTCTCTTAAATGGGGGATATTTCATCACCAATTATTCATAGTTATAACCATATTTAAAATGTAATAAAGGTATTATGAATCAGAATAGTTTATTCATAAGTAATTATTTATTGAACTCTTGTTCTTAGGATAATCTTCATTCATGTTATATTATTGTGAGTTATTAGTGAATCACTATTGAATTTTATGATGGAAAAACGTTTTAGAAAATATAGTATGTTAGTTTTGGATTTCATAGATATGAGAATAGTGAATTAGTTTTAGTGTGTTGGATGGGTAATTTTTTGGAATAGTAATTAATAAACAAAGAGGGAGATATTGTAATTAAAATCCATTTTTTCTATTTTTGGTGATTATAAAATGTATTGTGACTTACAAGGGATATTATTTAATCATGGTTTATTTTGAAGGATTATTTAATGAAGATAGTGTTGTTCTGTATTGAGAAAAGATGTCACCTTATTATGACATATGCCATATCATGAAGTGATTCAAAAGATAAATTTCAAAAAGAATTAAAATCATTAATGGTTTTAAGGTTTATTTTAAAAAAATAATTATTTATTAATCATTGTATTTTAAAAATATATGATGCTATTGATAATATCTAGGCATTTATAAGAAATTAGATTATATTTTTTATAGGAAATATTAATGATGGTAGTGTGGAATGTGAGGAGGCCACGATTGTTTTTCATGATGATGATTTGAGGGAACATCATGTAATTTTTTTGTTATTTTATGACTTATTTTTCATTGATGTCATAAATATTATGAAACCTTATTTATTTTTTTGAAACCTCTATGGTTCATATCGATTTCTATTTTCACGAAAAAAGGTTTTTTCACTAGTATAATTCTGGAAACATTTGGAATGTATTGGAAGTGATTTTTAGTAGATTTATCCCTATGAAAATAAATATTAATGGAATTACCCTTCCATGAGAGTCTAATAAGTATGTAATGGTGTTTCTAGTTTATAGAGGATTATTCCTTGAAAATAAGTATTATTTTGTGACTAGATCTTGGATGAATTCAATGATTCTTACATGGTCATATTTGCACTGTGAAGTGGAGGTTCACACTATGACTAGTCCAAGTATAAAAAATTATATTATGATCCCTACTATATTTTATAAAAAATTCATAATGAAATAAAGATCATATTTTATGTAATTCGTTTTTACAACATATCACTCTATGACAGTAATGCTTGCACTGTGATGTCATTGAGACATCCAGTATATAAATATAAAAATATAATATTTTGTGGGGAATTTTAGGCGTTTTAAGAGGGGATATTTACAGATAAATGTAAATGTTATTTTATTTTTTAACACTAATAATATGTGGAATAATGTTCTATCTAAAGGTGACTATGGTTATCTTCCATCATATGAGATATATCATTATATGAAATAAATAGTGAAGATATGGGCAAAATATAGTGATTTAGAAAAAAAGTGAATATTTAATTCCACTACTAGAAATGAAGAATGAAGATCTATGATCCATTCCTGGTAGTGGTTGTTGTAACTTTTTAGTGGAGGATTTTGGTGAAGAATTGATTCCACATAATTTAAAAAAATTACACTATATTACAGATGATTAAGATGATGACATTCATTGAAGTAGGGAGTTGTTCGAGTTTGAGAGAATAATGATTTATCTATTTCAATATAAGGGTTGTATACCTGGTGGATCAATATGTGTACTCAAAAATGAAAATCTAGATGTAGTTTCCATATTATTTTTGGTTCCAAACACATATTAACTACAAGATCCAATGATTAAAAAAGTTTCCATGAACCAACCAATATCTTATTTTCATAAACATTTTATATATTCATCCCTTTTTATATATAGTTTTTGGGATTAGTGTTCAAGAAATGAATAAAAAGATATCCTTGGTGAGTTGTCATTTGATAAATATCAACATACCAAGATTCACCTCCAATTTAAGGGTACATCCATTCATAAAACTAACACCCTCTGCAATCCCATTTAGATCCCATGTTAAAATAAAATATTGACTTTAACTGAACAACCATTAGTTATGTAAATTCTATTCACTTATTATTAGACCTCAATAGTCTGTATATACAAGTGATTAGATTGATTATATGTTTTATAAGGGATTATAGGTCTAGGTTAAACAATATGTAATTTCCTCCTTGATTTATCTAGGTCACATATCTCAATCTAACAAAAAGCATTAAGGTAGGAAATATAATAATCTAGATGATTTTTATAGAAGCAATTCTATAAAATCTTGTATTTTAATTTCATTATCCTATCAGTGAAATTAGTTACTTATATTCACACCCCAAAATGATATTCCCTAAAATTTAGAATCACAAATTCTCTCCAATTATTAATTACAATATAAGAGTTCTACCAACATGTTACAAAATTAAAATAATTTAACCATATTAATGATAAGACCAACTAAACCATAAAACCCATAATAATATGGAGAAACCAAATTCTCAAAATATATTCCATGGTCCATGGTCTATTTTATCATTATTAGGAACCATTTAAAAACCATAGAACACAAAAAAATATATTTAATATTCATCATTCAAAAAAATCGAAGACATTTCAATAATCATGTCTCCCAATATCAAGAGTGGGTTTTAAAATGGTTTCAAGGGATATACTGTAAAAATTAAGGGATATTCATTAATGAGATACCCTTTGAGAATATACCTCTTAACATATATGATTATGTGTTGTATTATATGTTTTTCATACAATGTATATAATATGGGTGGTTTATGTTTATTTTTAATCTTAATTATATACGCTAACATAGAAATTATTATTCTGAATTTCCATTGAATATTAAAACATTTATAATTCTTTTTATTGAAATCAATATTCATATATAATGTTAGTTATATAAATAACCAATGTTATTGGAATCTTTTGATTTTAGTTATCAGTATTTTCAACAAGGATTCCAATATAAATTTTTAAATATTTCATTATAAATAACTCCCCTAGAATAAAATATAAGATAAAATAACTAGAAAATAAAAAAATATTAAAAAATAGACTCATAGGATTTTCTTTTTCCCCTTCAGGTAGTGGTGTCCTCTTAATCGAATATCATTTTTTGAAATTCTTCATTTAATTATTATGCGGATTATTTATCATTTTATTTACAATGAATAATTTTTAGGCATTTTGAATATCATTAGTAAATATCATTTGGATGATTTATTATTTAAACTTTATTTAAATTCTTCCGCATCATCCAAAAATAAGATATCAATCTAATATATCAATTTATAAATGAAATCAATAAACACAGAATAATGGTATATTAATTCTAATTACCATGTTGATGTAGTTTAACAGAGATGAAGTGGAATATGGAATTTTTGGGAAGAATAATAAAATTCGATCAAGAATATAGAAGGAATAATTGTAAAAAAATGAATGGAATAATTTTTTTCCCACTACGTGATAAAAGTATAGGTTTGAAGAAATAATCGTATGTGTGTTATATGAAACAACAAATTAATAAACCCTACCACACGATGTGATCCATTACATCTATTTTTAGTTATTATATTAATGATGTAAAAACATTTGATTTTAAATTTGTTATATAGTACATTTTATTTAATAATTATGTTTAATGGTTATAAAATAACATACATGAAACCCTACAAAAATAGGGGTTATAATTTCGGTTACCATATAACAATCAATAAAACACAAAAAAATATTCAATTATTTCTTTTAAAAATATTTATAGTTGTTAACTGAGATTCCAAAAACTTAATATCAAGAATATTCTACGAAAAATGTTGGTTTCCACTTACTCTGACAATTTATTTTGGGAAATATTGGTGTAGGTAAAAATGATATCATATTTAAGAGAAATTCTAGAAATGTCATATTGGTATGTTAAATTAGAATTTATAATTGAATCACCTAAATGGTATCCTTTTAGTGTGTAAATATATTTTTTCTCTATAATAATAATTATAATAATGACTATTATTATTATATATTATTATTATTATTACAATTAATAATTTAAATTTTATGATTATTAATAATATTTTAATATTTTTCTTTAAATATTTATTAACCAAAACTTTTATATGAAAAATGTATATATTTTTAAAACAGTATTAATATATTTTTTATTAATTCTTCATTTTCAATATTATAATTTAATGACAAAACCCTAAATCCAGAAAATAAGCTCCACACAATTTCAATAATTATTTCATTATTTATAATCCTAAACATCAAGAATTTTAACAAAACATTTATTAAATTTTATTACTAGTTTCTTCGAAATAGTTTATTCAGATTTCTATTATACCGAAAACAATAATTATAAACTATTTAAGATATATTGATGTTTGAAAATAAAATTCCTTTAAAAACTACAAGATTTTAACAAATATTATTTATAATAATGAATACAGAAAATATTTTTTTAATTATTTTGATCCTGACAATTAAATAAATATTATTTTAGAATCATCAATGAAAATATGAATCTCAAAGATGAATATGAGAAAAATATTATCTTTCCTATAAATAAAATTAATATATTTTATTTATTAGTTAATTTTCCCATTTGGTTCCATGAAATATTGTCTATATATTAATATAGTATTTGAAAAAACAATTATTATTTTTTGTTACTATTTAAATTATTAAATAAATAATCTCAAAACATCTATCTACATTATCTATCTAAGGATGTAAAATATAATTACATAATATATATGACTATAAATAAGTTATCTTGAAATATAAGTCAATTTTTTATGAATTTTAGTCTTATACAATGAAATCATAATGTCATGTTATAGATTATTGATCTTCTGTTTGAGAATAAACATAACATTTAATTGAGAGTGATGTAATTAAAAATTAATTATTATCATAGTAATTAATAATTTATCAACCCTAATTATAATCTTAAAATTTATAGTTATTTAATATGGATTCATGTTATGGATGATAATGCCATTAAAAATTCATAATATTGGTGTCCCATCAAATGATCATGCCTTTATTTTTTGTGAATATCCTCAATCCTCTATGATGAACTATTTTTCCTAATTGTTCTATCCTCTAGAGATAGTAATTAAAATGGGTCTTATATAAATATCCATTATATTTAATGAGCTTCATATGAATTCCATCGAAGTAAAATTAAATTTCTGATCAAAAAATAATATTTTATTTAATATCTAAACATTAATAAGGAAATAAAAAACACAAAAAAAATTAAAAAAAACTAATTTTAGAGGAAGAACTTGTCTATAAACTATATAATGATGTTTGTTTCTAAATATGACTCTCAGCTAAAGAGGATAATGTAGTTACTATAATGAACCTTGCTATTTTTTATCATTTAATTTATTAAAATTTAGGTTTTGTGGATCTTAGAGCTGGGGTGATTTAATTTATTGTTTTATATTTTTTAGGGTTTAATATTGATTTTTGGATTATTATATATGTATATGGACTATAATAGGTCATCAATATGATGTTTGGTTAGTTTTTTATTCATTTTATCTTTATATAGAAGTATACAATATAATGTATATAGTCTGAATATTTGACTATTTGATCCCCAGAATGATCAACTAACAAGTTGGTGGCTCTATTCCAAAGGGTTAGTAGAGAAATGGATACCCAAAATAGGTTAATTAGGTATATTTTAGTGTTATTGAAAATTTCATTAAAAGGTGATTATTTTTCAGAGTTTTCATTTTTCATTATGTCAACTTCTACTCGGGACTTTTAATTTTTCTTATCATATCCCCACAATTTTCCCCCATTGATATCCCATTCTCCACATTGTATTTGTTGTAGATTAAGTATTGTTTTGTTTCAACTGATATCAATAATAATTTCATTATTTACCTTTATCATCCCTTAAACAATATTTAACTTGTTTTAGTTGGTCATTATAGGGAATTAAGAATCGATCAACCAATGGTTGTTGAAATATTATAGAAATGATTAATATTTCTAATATAATGGATTGGGTGTGTAAACTGGGAATGAACAACACCCATTGATTACTCTTTTGATTATGGTAATTATATGGAGTGTATTTATAAGGATTAAACCAAATAATTAGAAAATTATTTATCATTTTGGGGTTAATGGATGTGTTTTTTTGTATGGATTTTATAGTATTCTATTAAAACATTTTTATGGTGATCAATCATGATTTTGGTGTCCCAACTATTGTAGATATTTTATAATTTTGAGCGGTTTCATATTAAATTATAAAATAAATTAAAAAATTTCTTTATATTAATTAGGAATTAATGTGTGATATATGGTCTTTGGATCATGGAAAATCATTTCATGTTTTTTGATTTGTGAGTTAATCATGATTTTTTTGTAGAAAATTTCATTTTGAGGTTGTTAGACCCATTAATACATAAATATATGTGGTGTATTCATGTTAATTTATTCTCACGATAGTGGTTTGGTTTTTATTTGATTATGCAGAATAAAAGGGTGTTACATGGGTGTAATGTGTCAACCTAGAGCCTTTAAAATGTGGAACATATACTAGAAATATTTGTTGGGATGCAAAGGGATGCTCGAAGACTATGTTATTGGTTTTTATTAATATGTTTGATGAACCCTAGAGGGATTAGTTTCACATGAGGAACCCTAATTGAATTAGGGTGAGCCTTAGTAATGTTAATAATGGAATTTTATGTGGGTTTATTCTTTTTAGTGGTCTTCCTTTGTATATGAATTGGCCGTTTTAGGGAATGTTCCTATATTTTAGTTCATGTAAATTTTATTTCAATAAATCAAATACAGTGAGTTACATTGGAATAATAGATCATGTTTAGGTCAATAGTAATAAAAATCCTTTTATTATTAGACAATGTAGAGTATGTTGGGGGTGTGACACATAATTGTGGGTGTGCCTAATGGAAAAACTCCAATGGAGTGGGAATAGAGTATACATTTTGACTTATACTCCCAGTCTAGGGAAAATTTGGATAAACTTGAAAACGGACAGTAGATAAAATCCTTCTTGCAACAGATTGGCCTAAAGGGATTTTGTACCTCATATTATATTAAATGGTTGGTCTAGAATAGGATTTTCCGACATTATTAGAGTGTTTTTTGAATAGATATATTAATTAGATTCCATAATCACTACAAATTGATTGCATTGGGTTTTTAGGATCAATGAGAGAGAGTGTTATGCGAGACTGATATTATTCCAAATTTTGGATTACAAAAATTATAGATTCCACAAAAGTAATATGAGTGGATCAGAGAGTATTTATGGAATATATTTATTGGGAAAAAAACACATCAGAGTTAATGGTCGTAACTACATTCTATTTAAATTAGTTTCATTGTAGTGATGTGATTTATAATGAATATAATTTAATCTTTTAGAGTAAAAATATAAGTGTGTAGGTTTTTAGCTAATGATTGGATATTTATGTGTATATTAAATTCCTCCCCTTTAGTATTCTAATAAGTCTATTTGATTGATTAATTAGTAATTTAGAAATAGTTATTTATTATATTTTAATGTTTGCTGGCAAAGATTATTTAATGAATGATTTAAATTAATTTTAAAAAAAATATAACGATTAGAAGAAGATTTGAAGGCTCGATATTGGAATTTGATTTTTACAATGAAAATATCATGTTATTAGTAGAATAATTGATCAAAGCCATGTTGGGACCAACTAGAGTTGATAGAAAATCTCAATTGGAGGATAAACAATAATAACATTATTCACATACAAGGATTGTATCACAGTATTGTGCTAAATAAAATTCTACTGAAATAGGGGAACGCCTGATGTATATCGGTTATATGAAAAAATTTATAACTAGTATAGTATGTGGATTTCAATCACAGCTACTACCACTACATATTGATATTTTATGAATTTGTTTCTCTTTTTAATGATTAATGTGGGTTGTTATACTCTCAAAACTGATATTAATTGACAATAATTCCACCTTCTTCGTGCCACATCCTTGTCATCAACTCGGGAAAAAATATTTTCACCTCCTCTACAACTTCTCATCGACCACCCAACTCACTTTCCATTAGAATACAACAATAATTTCCATTTTTACGTTTGATATTTCTGCCATGATTCCTTGAATATACACGGAACATGATGAAAGCTCCCAAGAATATTAGGAAACTATTCTTGTAGTCATTGTTGATTCCAAGAATGTGTAAGTTAGCCATCATGATTTAAAAATGTGAGGGAAGATTTGGTAATGATTAATTATTGATGTTATATAAAATTACACCATTTTTACCCATGTCATATTACGTAAATAATTTTATACAATTATTTTAGATGGTCGTTAATTCAAAAAATATAAAAAATTATTTTATAATTAATTTTCATATCATTAGATGAAGATGATGGATGTATCAGTATAGTGACACGTTATATTTAGATAATTAGATTCCCTATATTAAATGATTTTGTTCGTTCCATGTATGATTAAGAAGAATAGATGAATTTTTTTAGTGTGGTTCACATATTAAAATAGAAAATTTTCCAACATTTTGGAATCCCAAAGAACAAAATGTTGGAAAATTATTGTCTATGGAATGTGAAAAATTGGGGGAGTGTAATAGTGATGATATGAATTATTAAAAAAATACATACCGAATATCACTCCATATAGATAAATTTTCACTTCATGAGTTATGAATGGAAATGAAAAGGTAGAATAAATAACAAAAAACCATGTTGTGATCTAATGTTTACATATTTAATGACTTGATTAATAAATTTAGGATTCTTTCTATCTTCCATGACTTTAGATGCAATTTATGAAGGAATTATCATCATATTAATTGTTTATTTAAAGGTGATAATTTTTTTATGAAAGGCTCAACCTTGACTGTTTATTTTCCAATAAATAATTTGTTTTTTATTTAGTGAAAGGAGACGACTATAGCTAGAGGCTTTAATTTGAGATTTTATTTCTAGATTATTGGTTTAGAACAAGGTGATGTTGTTATTGTATAAGTTAATTTTAGTTTAATACACCCACATGAATTGAATGAGGGATAATAATTACTTTTTATGAGTGATGTAATAAATTGTCAGTCTATTAGTGGATTGTTTTACAATTATTAATACATGCATGGTTTAATTCATCCATACATTATTCTAATGAAATTTCCTTTTCTCATTAAATGTCCATTTTATCAATAATAATAGTGTAAACCTTAATGTATCAAAAATTTGTTTTGGGTTATGAATAACCATTTCATTATTTAGAATAGTTATTCTTGAACATGTTACTGAATCAACTGTTTAACAAATAACCTAGACCACATGATCATAATAAAATTATAAATTCTTATTTAGAGTGAGGATTCTAAGGCAAAAAAATCTCTTAATATCAACTCGAAGAACAAAATTGATGCTAAATTCATTGTTTTACATCACGAAAACTCATACCAATATTTTTTTAACATGCAATATTGAATGAAAATTCCATAATTATTATCAAATATTTTTATAACTCCCAATAACTATAATAATTATCATAATTTGGTATATAACCTATTTGAAGGAAAATGTGTTTGAAAATATAAGTAAAAAAACACCAATGATGAAATGAAAATTGGATTTGGAGAAGTGATATGTAAAATTAAATGTGATGATACTGTTGAAGTAATGAATGTATTGAAAGTAATATAAAAATGGAGGACTGTCGAATTGTGGACAAATTTAAGGAAAATTAATTTGAAAATTTTGATAAATAATTACATTGGACCTATAATTTAATTTTCTATAGAATTGATGAATTTGTTTTGGAATAGAATTAAAACACCTACTAATAATTAGATGTACTTTATTTCTAGATAATTATCCTAAGATCGTTTATTACTAATATTACTCATGATGAATATTTATTTCCATGGAGAAAATAAGAACTAAAATATTTTCTAATTCGTTAATTCAGTCGTAATTTCAATTGAAAAAGCATATATTATTTAACTGTTAGTTCATGGATTATGGTGAAAATGTTTCTCATAATGATTTGAAGATGAAAACCCATGATATATTGGTCAATATTACTCTAATAAAAACTGATGTTATAATAGATAAAATTAATTTCAATTCATCCAATTAAACTTCAATAATAAAATTATGTACACATAATGAAAACAAAAACATTAAAATTATTCAATAGAATCAACTATGTACAAAAAAACATGAAGTTAATTGATGAGATTAGAATGTTTCTATATATTTATTTTCTTCATCCATCATATCTATACTCTTGATTAAAATATTTTATTTTTTATCTATTCCTACTCAAACATCATTTTAAAAAGTGTTATTATAACAATAAAAAACAATGACCCTCATAATTAAATCATATGAGACCTCTATTATCACAACTAGTAACAACATCATCAACACCATTCCTCACATTTACTACCTCCATGTGGATGTCGTCACTTCTCATTATCCCCTTTATGTTACTCAATATGATCCCCTCTATCATAAAACTATTGTATCATATTTTTCACTAAGAAACATTATGTGGATGCACTATAATCGAGATTAGTCATTTAATAATACCTTGGGATCCACATATTGTATATAATTGTTTTTTATAAATTTCAATATAAACATAGTGTTGTCATTATGGTTACAAAATAATATTTACATACCAATGATTGGAAATTAGATTTCATGCATTATAATGTATCCCTGAATATCGAAGAATCTTGAGTCTCTAGTTTAATGAATGTGAGTGGATATGTTAATGAAATCATGGAAAAATAAATGGGATGATTATTGTTTTCATATTAAATGAAACATAAGGAATGTGTTTAAAAATGATGAAATACTATATACATAATGATGGATGTGGTTTTGTGTTGTTAAATGAGGGATGTAGTTTCATTATAGAACCCGAAAAATTTGTTTGAAGCATGTATGCTCTTCTGAGATGAGATCAAAAAATTTTGATGACCGTGAACGTAAAGATTTATCATAAGACATATTTTTCTAACTGTATGACTTTGATTTTTAATATAATGATTAAACCTAAGTCCATTTTATCTAAGAATAATATTTTTTGTAGAGCATAACGAATCACCATAAAACATTTTTTAAGAGATTATTTGTTTGAGAAGTAATTTATGGATTTCATTAAGAAACAATATCAACATAATGATCATAGAAATAGTAACATTTGTATGTATTTAAAGAATTATAAAAAATGAGATAAGGTACACACCCATAAACATGAATTTCCAAAAGTAAGTGACACAAAAGGCCATGCCTGTTGATGTTTCTAATGAGTGTTAGGAACTGATTTTTTTTGATCTCAAAGAAGGAATTAATCTATTCATATGGAAATTCAAAAGGATAATATGAACTTAAATTTAAATTATCTATCGAGAATTATATCACTTATAACTGAAAATAAATCAGTTTCCAAATAAGAATGTCAATTAGGTACACGAAATAATTTTATTTATAAATATTCATGTAACAAAAGAAGATGGTGAGAGTGATTATTATGAGATAATTAACACACTACATAGAAGAGTTTTAAGAACTCGACATATATTTGTATCATGTAGATAATGAGGAATGTTGGGAATTATTGAAGAATTAGGAGACATGTTCTTTACCCATATAACAATTAATATGTGTAAGGTCAAGATTACACTTAGTGTAGATTAATTTTCAAAAAATGCACTACCGATAATGTTCTTGAGTGAGTAAAAGAGGAAACCTAATACTGTGGTCTTATAGAAAAATATTATAATTCTAGATAGAATAGAAGAAATTATGGATAAGTGGAAGATAATTATATATATATGGATCAACTCAATTATATCTAAGAATGAGTGATTGGGGGAATCATGATTCAAAGTTATGTGTTTTAACCATATTTTGGTTATAGTTGATGTTTTGAGATAACATTTTTAGAATCCCACCCTAGATTACACATATCTAAGCACTGAGTTTGTCATCTAAATGACCTCAGGTTCCCCTCTTCATATGCCTGTGGTTTTTAACGTGAAGCGAGGGACTATGGTGTGTCCATGATGGGAATATACTCTAATTGATCAGAGTTTTGCAAAATGGGCTATAATAGGGGTATGTAGTGGAATCAAAATAAACAAGAAGTAAAAAAATTGTAATAAAAATCCTGATTAGTAAAAAGTTGGTTGAATACAACTCAATAATTGATAGAAACTATTATGGCCATGATCATGATGTTATATAAAAATGAGTACATGGGGAAACAAGGGATATATATATACCACATGATATACAAACACAAAAAATACAAAAACATGATACTACTAGAATCATGAGTGTAATCTCGGTCCTCTACTCTCATTCCCTATCATATAAATTAGAATCAAGCACTGGGAGTTAACATCTTCCACTTATCAATTCCTTAAATCTTGAGGAATTCTAGTCTACCAAAGGTAGCCCTAGCATGATGTGATATATTTTCATCATGAGACCACCAATGGTGTATAGATCAGTCCTGTTCATGCATAAAAAATCATTAGTGTGAAAATAATAAATTCAAGGTAATGAATAAGTAAGATAAAATGGACCGGGTTCCTCTTGGGATACGTTCCCGATTATAACATCTTTGGAATAATCTGAATTCCTCTCAACAAAGATAACTATAAAAATTAAGGATTAAGTTATAATTTATAAACAAATTTATTGACCATAAAAGAAAAATTATGATCCTTGAAAATAATATGTATTGAGTTGGCTAATGCACCACTAAATATCCTTTTGTACAATCATGTCCTTTAATTTGTAATTCATATTTATATTTTACAAAAATGTGCATGATCTAATACAAGGAAATCTAGAAGGAAAATCATGTATCACTCTTGGGGAACTACTTATATAAACAAATCTATGGGAGTTTTTCCTAGGAAACTGACAGATGATATCATATGTACCACTCCCATCATTGTGTGAAGACAACAAATAGCTTTAAGTCCATATGAAGTATCTAACTTTGTGGTAAAAGTCACACTCATGGAATGGAATAACCATCATTTCTATGAGCCTTTCCTTGGGTTCAACCATAGAAAACTGGTATCACTCATCTACTGGTAGAGGAAAACCAATAGAGATCACATCCCAAGCATATCTAGTATTGTACTGGTCATATTTAAAATTATTTAACAAAACTAAATATATGTTAAAATAAACTCATCTAAATTTTACTTATGTTAAAAACTTCATATCTCCCTAAGAATATTATGAGGGTATAATTGATATATCATTATCATACTATTTATCAAGGAAATAGATTTATAATATGATTAACAAATTTTCCTTTAAATTAAAATAATTAATTTCGATTATTTTTATAAATTATAGAATACCAATTCTTTGACAATAATTTTATTCAATAAAATTTATAATTAAAATAGATATTGCATGACCACACACCCCTCAATGGTGGTTTCTAAATTTACATAATGGGAGTTATCTTTATAATTGGAAGGAACATCCATTGGGGTGGTTCAATACAGTGAGATCAAAAAATGGGTATATTCCCCACAAACTACTATCATACTAAGCATAGAAAGCTAGTTAAATTAAGTGACTAAATTATCTAGAGGTGTCTTCCAGAAATAATGGTGCATGGAATAATGATGAAAAATTTATATTGTGACAAATCATGTTGAATGAATATTGACCACCTCTAGTAGGTTCATTGAACTCTCCTAATTATGCTTCACCCCTTAAATCATTCTCAAAAAGAAGATATTTTAAGTGTCATAAGATTGCCTAAAATAAGATAAATTAGGTCACACTTAAATGGATTAATATAGGAGAATTTAAATTAAAAATAACAGTATGAGCATTAAAGATCATACTCTAAACTATCTAATGCAACTCATAGTGAAGAAAATAGATAACATGTGAAAGAGGAAAAAAATCCCTTACTTGGCTTGGGAGAGGAGTTCTCACCTGTGGGATATCTAATTGATGAAAGAGAAAGAAAGGTTATGGTTATTAAAAAATAAAAGTGGGAAAAAAGGTTAAATTGCACTTTAAAATTAGGCTTTCATGATTTTCTATGTTCATGGCCAAACTATATTCCAACTATGTGACATTAACTACCCATACCCCGCTGGTCAGGCTATTCAGATAGTTTGAAAAAAAAATTCATAGACAATTTGAATGGATTTGTGACTTGTCGATGACAGGTCACATAGTCATGTAACCTGATCAGTATGGTTACTCATAAACCCAACGACATCCTCCTACCCACTAAGTTCTCACAGTGTTTAGTCTCATGGTTAGACCTAACTATGTGCTATCTGTCCGACTCATTATATTCATCCAAATACCATTTCTATAGTCTCTAAATGATTCCTATACTCTCTTAAAACAGTACATGTCCATAAAATCACATTGTTTGAAACAAACAAGGATTCTAAACAGTAATACAAGGCTCCATACCAATTGAAAATCTGAGATGTTTCAATCTCCCCTCTTTAACACAACTCGACAAAATTTTTCCCTTTTGAGGGCGGTAATGTGTCGTCTAGAAACATTTATGTTCATTGAGAACATACATCAGATTCACATTCCTTGGTCTCATCTTATATATGTATGTGATTCCATATCATTTGAACTAGTGGAGATGACCCACCTAAGAGATCCTTCATGACTCCATCAATGATTATTTATATGATTCTCCAAAAAAAAGAAATAACCACCCCCATCACAATATCTATAGGTTCGAATGAATGAGATATTCTAACATGATATTTGTGATTCCATGATGCATGGAAGTCATCATGTATGGAATGGGAACATTGTGGTAGCTCTAACTAATAGGCAACTGGACCAACTCTATCTGTGATCTTGAAAGGCATAAAGTAATGAGACACTATCTATCTCATTCATCAACATAATCAATGACCCAATCTATGTGATACTCACAGAAAGACCTGATTCCCCACATTCATCTCTATAAGTCTATAATGATGATTGGCGTAATAATTATTCCTAAAAAAAGATGTGTAATATTTTTTTTTCTAAATTTGTTTCACATTAATTGAAGTGTCCTAAATGAGGGGAGGAACTAGTTGTTCTACCTTACCAGCCTATAACTAGCACATAGGTGAATGACATTAATTAACATATATTTACACTTACAGAACCATATATATCATTTCCTAAATTATGTTTTTTTTTTAAAACTCAATAAGGGGTATGTTCTTTTCCCATGAACCACCAAAATCAAGGATATGTTCCCAATGAATTTCCTAAAACACCATTTTTGTACGTTTAAACTACCTGTTGATCTAAGGGTGATAAGATATACATAAGAGTAACCATGAACTCAGTGCCTTTTATAGGTCCTTCCAGAACTATAATATAATGTGGGAATCATAGTCAACTACGATAGAACAAGGAACAATATAAAAGTGAACAATATCCTGGATAAAAATCCTACCATGTACATAAACTATGAATGTATTTTGTAAGGATAGGAAGTGTATGACCTTGGTCAACTGATCGATGATCACCCATAATGCATTATTGCATTGAGTTGGTCTTGAAAAGTTATCAATGAAATCCATGGTGGTGTATTTATATTTTCAAATCAAAATGGATAGAGGTTGTAAAATTCTAACTGATCACTAATTCTCTACATTCACATGTTGATCGGTTAAACATCTAATGAGGAAACCTAGACTCCACTACTTCAACATGGCCACCAGTTCTGAGGACACCTATCTTGGAATATCATTTTAATCCCATAGTGAACTTCCCAAATTAGGGCATGGAATTCCCACATCAGCACTTCTCATATATCTAAAGTCACCCAAACTCTCCCACATAGGTGTAAGATTTCATTATCATCCACAACCTATCTAATAGGTGGTTATCAATTGAGACACTCACCTTTTGGATAATCCATTCAAAATCTGAGAGTTTCCCCACTCACACCAACTCCAAAAAAGAAGATTTTATAGGTATAGATTTTATAAAAGGATTAATGTATGTGGCTAAAACTCCATTCACATATTTGAGTACAAATCCATCAGCTTCCTCTCTCTGCTAGCCTGATAGATGGATTTTGAATGAGTATTTCAGCATAGTGTTTCAGTAACTACATTACACTTCCTAGGTGTATAACAAATCTCAAAGTCGAATGACTATAGGTATTCTACCCACATGTGCTGCCATAGATTAAATTATCACTATGATGAGATATATTTGACACTTTTATGATCTAATTATACAATAAACCTTTCATCTAAAAGATAGTCTCTCTAACAACATAGAGCATGGACCATGGTTTCCATATCAGGGTTGTGCATATGGTAATTATGATCAAGTTGTATTAGTTGGTGGGACCTATAAGGCACATCCCATTCATCTAACATCCAATCATCTCCTATAGTAATTTCAACAAAATCAAAAAAAAATATTATATATCATGTCCGGCTTTAAGAACCGAGTTCCTATTCTTGAGGTACGAGTTTCTTATTTTCCTTTTTCCTTAAGTGTTTTTGTGAAAATAAAAAAATAGGGAAAAGACCCAAATTTTGAGAGTACATGCTGTGTATTTTTCCACAAGCCGTGTATTTTGGCCATGTGGTATGAGTACATAGGGTGTGTAGGCATGTCAGTGAGGATGTGTGTAAAAACTAACTACACACTGTGTATAGTATTTAAATTCCGTGTAATCAGTCTGTAGGTGAATAGTAAAGCAGTGAAAGCAGCCACCAGCGGAGAAACAATGCATGCCATGTACTCAGAAACACACATCGTGTACTCATGTCAACAGATGAATAATACGGCGGTGAATAGTATCTTCCAGAGGAACTGTTAAAAAAAATGAAAAGTACACTCTGTGTACTTGAGAGTACACGCCATGTAGTTTTTTAGCTGAAAACGGGTAGTAGACTCCTCTTTTGATAGAGGATTCTTAGAATACCGGAGGAGGTCAAGAGAGGAGGCCGAGCCTTAGGGGATCTCCCGATCGCACGCCGGAACTTAGATTCTTCCATCATCAATCTTGTTGGAACCCCGCGGGTAAGAGCTTACTTCTCTTTGATCCCTTCTTTCCAATTCTTTCCCGAGGGGATGTTATTTGAGATTGAATAGATAAAAGTTTATCTCATATCTATGTTGTTATCAGACATTTCGGGAGTCATCATTCATGTATACCGATCAGTGGAGATCAAGGTAGGTGGTATACTGTTTAATTTTAACTATTGAGTGTTTTGGCTACCATTGTGCTACGTGCCCAGGTTGGGGGTGTCGTATGGGTGAGGCCTTGATTAATTAATTCCATAGAATTTAATAGGTAATTTAATTAATATGTATAACTACTGTTTGGGATTGTTGCAATGTTCCAGGGCCACCCCGTGGGTGTGTTCCCCCTATTTAGCCATTTGGCCAGGATACCCGAGGGTATTCCATATCTATAATATGTTTTATGTTTTCTTGAGAGGAACATATATTAATTTCTTATTGTGAATTGGGTCGACTCGATTACCTATTTACCCTAAGGGAAGTGTTTTTTTAGCTTGAGGGCATGTTCTATTTAGCCCGAGGGCAATGTTTCATATGTTTGAGGACAGTACTTCTAGGCCTGAGGGAAATACCTCATGCTTGAGGGAAATATTCGTTTATCCTGAGGGTGATCACTTGAGGGTTTTGATTATGATTACTGGAGGGCAAGGATACGCATGTATGAGGACACTGATTACATGAATGATTCACTGTGGTGATTTCATACTTTGTACCTTCCAAGCGAAATCACACGCATGGAATTGTTAAATGAATATTGAAATGGTAATGAAATTGATAAGATAGTTACTTGTGAGTACATCCTAGTTTACTGCTTACATTACTGCACACTACTGTTGCACATTTTTCAATGTCAGTTAGGCACGAGCCGTTGGTGGTTGCATACTGGGGTTTATTTCTCCCACCTTGTGTGGGTCATGTATTGGGACCAAATAGATTATATTGCAGCAGGTGTCGATAAGGGCCAGGGACCCTATACAGGTACTTGATTGTTGCAGAAGAGTAGGAGAGAATGGAACCAATATTAGGATTGCAATACTGCTGAGTTCCTACTGCACCATTTTGTTTTGGATTTATTATACTTGTACTTTATTGTATTTGATTTCAGTGTATCCTATTTTGACTACTTCCCTAGGCATAGGACATGTTGCATTATCAAATATGTATGACTGCTAGTTATCTTTCCTTCTATTGTTCATTTCTGCTTTATATTGTTTACTACTTCCATTTTTGTATGTTTATATTTATTTCTACTGCAATACACTTTGAAAAGTGAGGTAACAGTTTCCCCACTATTAGATGTAGGCCCTTGCTTCTAGTCGGCAGCCTTTGGCTTCGGTGAAATGCTCTTGATGTCATGTGAATAACCGGGTTCAGGGCACTCGTTGAGTGGGACCATTATCTGGGATGTTATAAAGTGGTATCAAATGAGGTTCTTTTCCTTGACTTACTGTTTGGATCATATAATCAGGGATAAGACGGAATAGGTACGTGGTAATAAGCAATGCCCGAGATTATGTAACCCGTGTACATGGGAAAATCCAATTTACCTCATGTAGCAATTTTACTGATTTTCACCTTTTACATTTGATTCTATTTCACTATTGGGTGACCCACTTGTGGTGTGTAGTTTATATTGCTATACTAGGTTATATTTAGTCACATCCCGATGAGATGAGGGTATTCCATCTCATTCATCATTTAGGAACATTTTAGAATCACATGTCATGCATAGTTTCTATGCCATGTTGGTGATTAGAAATTGCATGTTGTTGTGGTAGATGTGCTGCTACACAAACCATGTTGTACTGATAGATGCTTTGATAAAATATTGGCTACTTGATAGGGTATTGGTACATGTTATGGTTGGGTTGATGGACACTAAACTTTGGTTCATGATAAGTATGTGATCTCTTGCACCAAAATTTAACAAATAATAATCCAGCCTTTTTGTTACTCTACGTCCAATAATGTGAAAGGTCGGGTGTTAAACATTGATTCACGAGGACTATGGGCCCCCCGGATTGGAATTTATCATACTGGTGATTGAAATTAATGAAAAAGGGGATCCAGAGTAGTTTTTGAGGATTATTGTCTGGAAACCTAGACCTGACGGCATCTGGTTCTATGAACACATGCCTGGTACTCTTCAGTTCAGGAAGACATGATAAATTTTAAATTCAAACCGTGTACCGGAAGTACACGCCGTGTAGTTGTTGACCATGTCATAGGTCGTGTAGGCTAAAACACAGGGCGAGAAAACACTAGAGGAAAGACGAAGTGTACCGGTCGTACACATAGTGTCGTGTTGACCCTGTGTCTTCTGTGTAACAAGCAGCACAGGAGGAGAAATATTTGTTAAATACACATTCTTTCAATTCCAAACACTCCGTGTAGGATAATTTTGGGACACATTCATGTAACTAACAACACGAGTCGGTATTACCTCTTCTAGTACATGCCGTGTCCATCTGGAACACGCCGGGTAGTAGGAGCCCTGTATCTGGCCATGTCACGAACAACACGGGTCCGGAAAGCTCATTTAGAACACGTTGTGTACCTGAGGTACACACTATGTTGTCATGACTGGTGAGAGACCATGTAGACTTGGTCGTGTGGCTGGGGAGATGGAGTGGTGTACATGCCGTGTGTAGGTGTAACACGCAGTGTACCTAGGGTTGAGACACACCCATGCCAGCATTAGAACATGACCATGTAAGGGGTTACGGGTACATGCCTTGTAGACATTATACATGTCGTGTGGTCTCACTCTAAAGAGATTTGTGTGACTTAGATGTGTATAAGGACTTGGGTAGGGGAAGAGAAATCAAGTACATGTCGTGTCTATGGATAAACTGCCGTGTGTTTTGGGTGTTACATGGCCAAAACAGGCAGTAGTACACACCCATGTGAAAGACATAAAGGAACAGGTCGTGTAGTTATTATACAGGCTGGGTAGTCTTGTTTTGTAAAACATTAATGTTTTCTTTTCCTGCTCCCTTCTTACATTTTCAATTTTTGGTCCTTGGTGATATTAATCTAAAGGCGTGTGTTTGACCTTGTAGAGTCATGCTGCTAAGACGACCACGAGTTGTTCTCCAAGAGAGCGGAAATGATTATACTCTAGAGGTGGTAGGCCATGGGATACCGATGAGTCCTCCATCCGATCCAGATGCGGCACCAGCCGTTAAACCGGACACCGGCATGGATGTGAAGTTCTGTGAGGGATTCATGCGGTTCATGCAGACCTTACAGGGTGTAACGCCGGTTGCCACATCTATGGTAGAGATGACACATATATTCCAACAGCAGCGTCTGCCTATGTTCTTAGGGGATGGCGGACCACAGGCTGTGGAGTCTTGGATGGGTTCCATGCAGACTATTTTTGAGCATATGGAGACGCCTTTTGGGAGTAGGGTCAAGCTCGCTACATAGATGATGTGTGATTCTGCCAAGAGATGGTGGGATGTTACCACAAAGACTAAGCATCACCAAGACATGGGGAGGGAAGCTTTTAATGTAGGCTTCCATGAATTTTTCATTCAAGAGATGTTGGGGGCAGATCAAGCTCGAGAGTTCATGAATCTACAGCAAGTTGACATGTCAGTGATGGATTATTCTTCCCTCTTCACCAAGCAACAGCATTTTGCACCCGTTATGGTGGGTGATGAGACATTCTGGGCTAGAAGTATTGAGGATGGTCTTTGATATGACATCCGAGCACTGGTGAATGAGTTTAGGTTGCCTATAGTGCGCTCTATTGTGAACCAGGAACTAATTACTGAGCGGAACCTGCAGGAAGCACGTGGTGAGAACTAGGGAGGTTCATCATAGATCTCTGGTACTACTTCTACCGGCTAGAGGAAGAGGAAGATGGATTTCTCTCACAGTGGATGTACTATCCAGAGAAATTCTTCAGGTGGCCAGGTTATATGCTACCAATGTGGTAAATAGGGGAAAAAGAGACCTCAGTGTCCACGTGACCCAGTGGAGTGTTGAGCATGCAACAATGTGGGTCATCTCTAACATTTTTACAGGTCGTTTCCACCAGTGTCTAGTGAGTGGGGTTCTGTGTAGGCTCCATCTGTCGGAGTAGGGCCATCAGCTTCTTATCAGTCTAGAAATTAGAATATGTTGGGACATTTAGGAGGAGGTGGTGGTCGTGGCCATGGTTGCCAGGCACCAGAATCAGAGAGACAGCAGGCCGGGTCAGCTCAGGGTAGTTAGGCTGTGTCGCAGGTCCATGGAACTGGGAAGACATATGTAGTGCAATAGGCCCAACATGAGTAGGATCCCAGACCATCCACTATCCAAGGTAATATTATAGTATCTTCTGTTTTGTCTTAAGTAATTTTTGATAGTGGTTCTACACATAGATTTATATTTGTGCCCTTTGTGGAGAGACTTGGGCTCCATGCTTCTTCTTCATCTAATATCATGACTCTAGACACTCTGTTGGGGATGAGAATAGCTGGTGTGTGTCAGTGTAAAGAGTTCCTCCTTGTGGTTGGTGGGTGTCACTTTCTATGGGACCTATATGTCTTATAGATGACGAGCTACAACGTCATTCATAGGATGGACTAGTTGGTACCATGTCGAGCCTTTGGGGATTGCTATCGTCGCAGGGTGAGTATCATGTCACTAGAGGGTAGAGAATTTCTATACAAAGGAAAATGGGATATCCAAAAAAGCCGAGCTGGACCTGATCATCATGGGTGAGGTATATTGATAGCCTAGTTTCCAAGTTTATATCTGGATGACAAGGGGACTTGTTAGTAGGATTTCCCTCTAGTGGTTTTTCATTTCAGGGCTGTCTTCCTGGATAACTTTTCAGGTCTACCTTTGGAGTGAGAGGTGGATTTTTCTATTGATCTTATTCTAGGAGTAGCACCGGTGTCCATTTCTCATTATAGGATGATAAAACCATAGTTACAGGAGCTCAAGAGGCAGTTAGAGGAGTTACAAGAAATGGGTTTCATCTGACCCAGTACTTCTCCTCGGGGTTCACCTGTCTTGTTTACGAAGAAGGCAGATGGTACCCTCTGACTCTTCATGGATTATTGGGAGCTGAACTATATGACCATTAAGAACCAATATCCAATGCTGTGGATTGATGATCTTTTTGATCAACTTCGAGGACCATGTGTGTTATCAAAGATTGACTTGTGATCCGGATATCATCATTTGCATGTTAGACCATCGGACATACCGCTTACAGCTTTTTAGAGATGATATGGTCTATACAAGTACATGGTTATGCCGTTCGGACTCACAAATACGCCAGCAGTTTTCATGGCTCTGTTGAATTATGTGTTCCATCCATATCTAGATTCTTTCATGGTAGTCTTTGTAGACGATATCTTGTTGTACTCTCACCTTTGACACGACCATCCCATCAATCTTGAGATCGTATTGAGTACACTGAGAGAGCATCAGATATATGGTAAACTCTCAAAGTTACTCTTTTATATGGACCAGATACACTTCTTGGGTCAAATTATCTTAGAGGAAGAAGTTTCTGTAGACCCAGAGAAATTGAGAGCAGTAGTTTCTTGGTAGAATCCTAAGAACATGTTTGAGATACAGAGTTTCATGGGACTGGATTGTTACTACAGGCACATTATATAGGACTTATCCCACTTAGCAGTGTCATTGATGGGTTTGACTAAGAAGGGCATTATGTTTGTTTGGTCAGAAGCTTGTGAGACAGCCATTCAAGAGATAAAGGGAAGGTTGAAATCAGCACCAATCCTGATACATCTAGAGCAATAGAAGAGCTAAATAGTTTAATGCGATGCATCATGTATTGGACTGGGAGCAGCGTTGATGCATGGAAATCGAGTGGTTGCATACGGGTCTCGGCAGTTAGGGCCACATAAGAGGAATTACCCGACACATGATCTCGAGTTAGCTTCAGTTGATTATGCGTTATGCTGTTGGAGACAATATCTCTTGGGAGAAAAATTTCGGTGTTTACGAAAAAAAAGTATCAAATATATCTTTCCCCAGCGTGACCAGAATTTGAGACAGTGAAGGTGGGTTGAATACGTTCAGTACTTCGACATTGAGCTCGCCTATACACCTGGTAATGGTAATGTAGTAGCTAATGCACTAAGTAGGAGGACTCAGATACAAGCAGTGCGGGAGGCCAGTGGTTAGAAGCAGCTTATGGATTTTTCTATGAGATGTATTTGGAGGTGCATGATATTCAGGGGAAAACGTATCTCTCATCATTAGCTTTGAATTCTACCATCCTAGATAAAGTGAGGATGAGACATCTATCAGATTCTAAAGGCTCTGTTCTATGAGATTCGGTGGCATGTGTGGACCCTCCTCCTAGTTTTATGATAGGGGAGGACACGGTAATATGTATATATGGACAAGAGTGGTTTCCATGGAATATATGCAAGGATTTGATGCGGGAATTTCATGCTTCAGCCTGGGTAGTGCATCCCGGAGTTACCAAAATGTACCGTGACATGAGATATTAGTATTGGTGGCCGGTTACAAAAAGATATATAAATAGTTTTGTTTCAAGATGCTCCACATGTCAGTAGGTAATGGCGGAGCATCAGAGGACAGCTGGACTATTACAGCAGTTACCCATCCTGGAGTGGAAAAGGGATGATGTCACTAAGGACTTCATGACAGGGTTGCCGATGTCCCCTTGAGGAAATGATGAAATGTGGTTTGTTGTGGAAAGATTCACTAAGGTAGATCACTTTTTTCCGATCAAGGAGACCTTTGGTGTGGAAGAGATCAGATTGTTTTATATCAGAGAGGTAGTACCTCTTCATGGGGTCCCTCATTCTATCGTTTCAGATAGGGACACTAGTTTTACGTCTTGTTTATAGTAGTGCTTTCAGGTGGCACTTGGTACAAAGGTGCTTCTGAGAACAGCTTACCACCCTTGGACCGATGGCCAGTCAGAATAAACAATACAGGTTCTTGATGAAATGATTCATGCATGCGTCCTTGACTTTGGGGGATATTGGGAGAGTCACATACCTTGGGTCGATTTTTCCTATAATAATAGTTTTCAGGAAACTATTGAGATGGATCCTTAGGAGATATTATATGGTAAGCCATGTAGATCACCTTTGTGCTGGTTAGAGGAAGGTGAGGCAGCTTTACTGGGACCAGGGCTTGTGCAGTTGACTTCAGAGCATCTGCAGTTGTTTTAGAAGCGAATGGATACTACACAGTCTCGTCAGAAATCTTATGCCAATCTCCACAGATAACCCTTGGAGTTCATGGTTGAGGATCTGGATTTCTTGCATATCTCACCAAGGGTGGGACACATGTGGATCAGGAGAAAGGGTAAACCTTTACCGAGGTATGTGGGTTCGATTGAGATTTTGGAGTGAGTCAGGCCGGTTGCCTATCAGTTACAGTTACCATAGAGGTACCGGGCCATGCACGACGTTTTCCATGTAGCTCAGCTGCGCTGTTATCATTCAGAACTATCTCACGCCTTTTCGCCCGAGGATGTTAAACTTCAAGCCAATACATCCATTTAGGAGCATCTAGTTCGTATTTTTGATCTAAGCACAAAGTTTCTATGAGGCCGGTATGTTCTTCTTGTATGGTTGTTATAGCAGCATGGACGAGTGCAGGATGAAACCTGGGAGTGGGAGACCGATGTATGTGCTCAATGGAAAGTGTTTTTATGAGACTTATATTCAACAACCATTAGACGGAAATTCAGGAATGAATTGCTTTATGGGGGGAAGTTTGTAAGAACCCAGTTCTTATTCTTGAGGTATGGGTTTCTTCTTTTCCTTTTTCCATAAGTGTTTTTGTAAAAATAAGGAAAATGGGGAAAAATCCCAAATTTTGTGAGTACACACCATGTAATTTTCCACACGCTATGTATTTTGGCCGTGTAGGATGAGTACATAGGGTGTGTAGGCCTTTTGGTGAGGAAGTGTGTAAAAACATACAACACACCGTGTATAGTATTTACACACCATGTAATTAGTCGGCAGGTGAATAGTAAGGCGATGTAAGAAGCCTCTATCAGAGAAACAGTACATGCTGTGTAATCAGTAATACACATCGTGTACTCATGTTGATAGATTAACAGTTTGGCTGTGAAAAGTAGCCGCCAGAGGAATAGTTAAAAAAATGAAATGTACACATCGTGTAATTGAGAGTACATTCCATGTAGTTTATTTTTTTTCTCTTGAAATGGGCAGTAGCCTCTTCTTTTGACATAGGAAGCCTATAATGATGGAGGAGCTAGGGAGAGGAAGCCAGAACTTGTAGGAGCTGCCGATCACACGCCAGAACTCATATTTTTCTGTCGTCGATCTCGTTCGAACCGCACGGGTAAGAGCTTCCCTCTCCTTGAGCCCTTCTTCAAAATGCATTCCTAAGTGGAAGTTATTTGAGTTTTAATAGATAATCATTTATCCCAGATCTATGTTGTTCTTGGATGTTTAGGGAGGAATCGTTCGCGTATACCGATCAGTGGAGATCGAGGTAGGTGTTCTGATGTTTAATTACAATTGATGAGAATTTTTGTGTATCATTGTGCTACATTCCCAGGTTTGGGAGTCGTATGGATGAGGCCTTGATTGATTAAATATATATAATTTCATAGATAATTTAATGAATATGAATAACTGCTGTTTGGGGTCATTGTATTGATCTAGGGCCACCCCACCAGTGTGTTCCCCCTGTTTAGCTGTTTGGCCAGGATACCCGAGGGTATACTGTAACATCCCAAGGTTTTCTAAAAATAAATTGAAAATGATTGAAATTTTGTTTAAGGTATATATTTATAAGTATCCTTTAAATATAATTTTATTTCTTCTATGATTTGAATTTCAAGAAACTGTCATCTACAATTGTGTTCAGTATGTTATTTAGAGTCTGATGAAACAAACTTGTTTTTTTTTGTGAATAGTAACATTCCATTATGAATAGTAATATTAATAGTAATATGACCTCATGAATAGTAAATAATAATATTATTTTATTTTCCCATGGCAATAGGATAATGGGATCTTAATTAATTTTCCAATGTCACATAAAACTAATTGCACTTCAATATTGTTATTTTTCGAATTAACTCTGACCTTATTTAAAAATTAAATTAATAATATTTAGGAAATTATTTTTGAAAAATGGAGTTCATTTTTGAATTCTACACATCGAAAAATGATTGGGGTAAATTTTTGGTATTTTTCTGAAACTCTTGAATTTTCAGTGAATAGTGAAATACGATAAAATACCGTATAATCAATTTATCAGAAAAAATGAACTATTTATGACATCATAAGTGATGAAAGGCCACTTTCTTTGAACTCACTTGATATTATCACTATTTAGGGCCACTTGTTTTGAGATTATTCATAGTCTTGATAAAAATATTATAATAATGATTAAAATAATCTAAAAAACCTCCCCTCCTCCACTATAAATACCACCCTCACTCCCCTCTTCCTCCCACACCTCTCAAGCCTTGATCATTGTATAAATTCTGCCAAATTCCCTCCCCAATCTTCTTCCCCACGTCCTAGAGCTTCTGTTCTCACCAAAAGACCAAGACCAAATCCCTTAAGGAGGATCTCAAGGAGAAGAGATCAAGAGGTAAACATCCTCTTTCATTTTCATTCTTTTCTTCCATTTTATGTTACTCTTCCTTTCCCTTTGTATTTTGTTGGGATATTTCATTAAATATTTCCCCTTACTGTCCAAATTTTGTATGATGATGAGATATTCCATTCCTCTCATCAATCTTATTTTTATGAAATTTTAAGAGACACCGTTAGGTTGCGGAATTTTTGTAAGAAATTTCTCATGTTTTCTTCATTTCAAGATTCCTTTCTCTTCGTTCTTCACACCCTCTTATCCAAGAGGCATGAAATATCCAGAATCATGTATATTCTGGATATTTTCATGTTTATGGAAAATTACAAATCATTATTCCTCTCCTCTCTCACTTATTTAAAGAATCAAAAAACATTGTCCATTTGTGTCGAATTACCGATATCATGGACGATGTATTTTCAATTTCCATTAATTCTTTCAAGTCTGGCCATGAAACCATTTATATGGTTGAACCAGGTTATAATATATGTTTTATGACTCATATATGGTTCTGTAATTCTTTTGTACTCATGATTAAAATTTATAAGACTAAATGAAGTTGTAATTATCAAAGAACCACTTAAATGATCTAAACGAACTTAATTAATGTTTTAACTTATTAATCATCATCATATAAAGCATCAAAGTGATAAATGGTAAAATTTATGGTACTGTAAATATTTAAATACTACTACTTTCCAATTCTGGAGTTTCACTTCCAATCAACAAGAACGATTCATCATGAACCGATTGTGAAAATCACAAAAGAACTCACCCAAAATAATGCAAGGGACAAAATACTAACAATTAAGGGGTGAAAGGAGGTTATTAAATGACCATATAAGACGTTATAAACATGAACATGTTTCTGTAAAATACTAATAACACTCTTTTAACCATTATACATGAGGTTTTAACAAGTTTGAAGTAAGACAAGATTAAGGTAAGGGTTTCTTCATCTCACTTCCATTTTTGTGAGATATTCCATAATCACTATTTTTACTTTGTATGGTGTATGTATACTGCCCATTATTGTCTCATATCATGAATATATTTATTTTTATGATATTAAATTTATCATTTTACAATCATTAATTTTGGGTCATACAAATCAATTGATTACAAAGTTGTAAGGGGTTCCTCGTCTCACTTTCATTTTTGTGAGATTTTAGTCATTCGCCACTTATTTCTTGTATGTGGAATACATGTACTATCATTTGATATATATAATAACATGATTCTCTTTATATTCATATTATTCAATGATTCAATTGATATTTATTATGTTCTGGTCATATGATTCGACCGATCACATTGTTGTAAGGGAATTCTTAACCCGATTTCCATTCTTTGGGTTAACCTTCTACTTTATAATTTATGTGCTATTTAAATTGTTTGTGTGATGGGTTTTGTTTATATTATGTTTCATTATGTGTATTTACAGAGTATATACATATTACATCCACTATATTAAGCCTCACTTCAAGTATATTATGTTTATAAAGGACTTTTCTTCTAAAATCCTCTTTTAAAATTCGGTTTTATAAGATTCAAAGGCAATGTTTTTATGCTATTGTTTATGTTGTATGATTATGTTATGGTTATTGGGAATTGTTTATGATGAAGGGTGGGACCTATATTTCCCTCCAATTCATTGGGTATGAGTAAGTTGGAGGTCGGCCGTATGGTTACTCCAAGTGTAACTGTGATGGTTACACAGAGTAAGGTAGCCGTGAGGGTTACAAATTTTAAGGTAGCCAAGATGGTTACAAGATTATGTAAGTAATGCCCCAATATACCTCTATGATTATAATTATGTTTGTGTGGATCTTGTGTAAATATCATGTTACACAAAGTAATATTTTATGGGTGGAAAGCATGTCTTTTGAAAATGTTTTCATACGTCATGCGTATTCATGGACTAATGTGATTTTTCTTTCTTTTTCATACCTTACTGAGCTTTTGTGCTCATCCCAATTTTTTAAATTATTTTTCACATGTTAATGGATGATTAATACAATGAAGTAAGACATGTTAAATGTTGAAGAATTGTCAAGGAGTATTGTTTTATGTTTTAATGTTTTATATTCTGAGGAAAATGGAAACTGATTTTATGGTATCCACTATGTAACAATGTGTAATGTTATGTATGTTTTGTCTTAATTATCTAAAACTCTAAACATGAAAAGATCCTCAATGTATAATGAAGTGTTTTCTTGAATAAATTCAAGATTATGTATGAAATAAGTGCGGGTCTTTATAGTTGGTATCAAAGGTCGGTTTAGACAACTTTAGGGATTATGAGTTCTTGTGAGACACGTGATTAGTCCCTATATCTATTATTTCAGTTAAATCCTTGTTTTATAAATTTTTTTTTAGGTCAAGTTAAGTCAGTTACGAATGGAAGGATAAGGATCTCAAACGACATTCCTATCTCTTCCTGATGACATGCTTGCAATAATTATTGCAAAGTCATCTTCGGATGATTGTGAAACTTTTTCTAGCGTACAACTCACTTGCAAGCAGTTTTTAGAGATATCCAACACCTCCTCTATACCTCGTTATCATCGTGGATCATGGGTTGTTTTTATACAAATACTATTTTCACAATATTCACATAATTTCACGAAAGGTAAATATTATCAAAGTATTTTCAAATATTTTACCTTATCACAAGAATTTGAAGCATATTATGATTTTAAAAATGGTGCTGAGGAAGGAGACCCTTGTGCAACCTATTTATATATTCTTTTAAAATATAGTCTCACATCACATACTTATGGTATTTTAAAAGGACCAATAATAGAAAGTTTCAACTCAATTTCTATCCGACTATTTTATAGAAATCATGTTTTATCAGATGTTTTGGAATTATATGTCATACATGATTATTTTCCAAAACTGTTTTTCTGTGAACACCCATATGACCCATATTGTACGAGGTGTATTTGGATGGAGGAAGCAAAAGATTTTGAAGGATCTCTAAATAATTTTTGTAATGCATGGGACTTCTACCTACGTGAACAAGATGACGATGAAACCGAGTGGACACCTGGATCAAGGTACCCTCACTTGTTTAATAAGTAAATAAAATTGCGAGGACGCAATTTCAAGAAGGTGGGGATAATGTAACATCCCAAGGTTTTCTAAAAATAAATTGAAAATGATTGAAATTTTGGTTAAGGTATATATTTATAAGTATCCTTTAAACATAATTTTATTTCTTCTATGATTTGAATTTCAAGAAACTGTCATCTACAATTGTGTTCAGTATGTTATTTAGAGTCTGATGAAACAAACTTGTTTTTTTGGTGAATAGTAACATGCCCTTATGAATAGTAATATGAATAGTAATATGACCTCATGAATAGTAAATAATATTATTATTTTATTTTCCCATGGCAATAGGATAATGGGATCTTAATTAATTTTCCAATGACACATAAAACTAATTGCACTTCAATATTGTTATTTTTCGAATTAACTGTGACCTTATTTAAAAATTAAATTAATAATATTTAGAAAATTATTTTTGAAAAATGGAGTTCATTTTTGAATTCTACACATCGAAAAATGGTTGGGATAAATTTTTGGTATTTTTCTGAAACTCTTGAATTTTTAGTGAATAGTGAAATACGATAAAATACCGTATAATCAATTTATCAGTAAAAATGAACTATTTATGACATCATAAGTGATGAAAGGACACTTTCTTAGAACTCACTTGATATTATCACTATTTAGGGCCACTTTTTTTGAGATTATTCAGAGTCTTGATAAAAATATTATAATAATGATTAAAATAATCTAAAAAACCTCCCCTCCTCCACTATAAATACCACCCTCACTCCCCTCTTCCTCCCACACCTCTCAAGCCTTGATCATTGTCTAAATTCTGCCAAATTCCCTCCCCAATCTTCTTCCCCACGTCCTAGAGCTGCTGGTCAAACCAAAAGACCAAGACCAAACCCTTTAAGGGGGATCTCAAGGAGAAGAGATCAAGAGGTAAACATCCTCTTTCATTTTCATTCTTTTCTTCCATTTTATGTTATTCACTTCCTTTCCCTTTGTATTTTGTTGGGATATTTCATTAAATATTTCCCCTTACTATCCAAATTTTGTATGATGATGAGATATTCCATTCCTCTCATCAATCTTATTTTTATGAAATTTTAAGAGACGCCGTTAGGCTGCCGAATTTTTGTAAGAAATTTCTCATGTTTTCTTCATTTCAAGTTTCCTTTCTCTTCGTTCTTCACCCCCTATTATCCAAGAGGCATGAAATCTCCAGAATCATGTATCTTCTGGATGTTTTAATGTTTATGGAAAATTACAAATCATTATTCATCTCCTCTCTCACATATTTAAAAAATCAAAAAACATTGTCCATTTGTGTCGAATTACCGATATCGTGGACGATGTATTTTCAATTTCCATTAATTCTTTCAAGTCTGGCCATGAAACCATTTATATGGTTGAACCAGGTTATAATTAATGTTTTATGACTCATATAAGGTTCTGGAATTCTTTTGTACTCATGATTCAAATTTATAAGACTAAATGAAGTTGTAATTATCAAAGAACCACTTAAATGATCTAAATGAACTTAATTAATGTTTTAACTTATTAATCATCATCATATAAAGCATCAAAGTGATAAATTGTAAAATTTATGGTACTGTAAATATTTAAATACTACTCCTTTCCAATTCTGGAGTTTCACTTCCAATCAACAAGAACGATTCATCATGAACCGATTGTGAAAATCACAAAAGAACTCACCCAAAATAATGCAAGGGACAAAATACTAACAATTAAGGGGTGAAATGAGGTTATTAAATGACCATATAAGATGTTATAAACATGAACATGTTTCTGTAAAATACTAATAACACTTTTGTAACCATTATACAGGAGGTTTTAACAAATTTGAAGTAAGACAAGATTAAGGTAAGGGTTTCTTCATCTCACTTCCATTTTTGTGAGATATTCCATAATCACTATTTTTACATTGTATGGTGTATGTATACTGCCCATTATTGTCTCATATCATGAATATCTTTATTTTTATGATATTCAATTTATCATTTGACAATCATTAATTTTGGGTCATACAAATCAATTGATTACAAAGTTGTAAGGGGTTCCTCGTCTCACTTTCATTTTTGTGAGATTTTAGACGTTCGACACTTATTTCTTGTATGTGGAATACATGTACTATCATTTGATATATATAATGACATGATTCTCTTTATATTCATATTATTCAATGATTCAATTGATATTTATTATGTTCTGGTTATATGATTCGACCGATCACATTGTTGTAAGGGAATTCTTAACCCGATTTCCATTCTTTGGGTTAACCTTCTACTTTATAATTTATGTGCTATTTAAATTGTTTGTGTGATGGGTTTTGTTTATGTTATGTTTCATTATGTGTATTTACAGAGTATATACATATTACATCCACTCTATTAAGCCTCACTTCAAGTATATGATGTTTATAAAGGACTTTTCTTCTAAAATCCTCTTTTAAAATTCTATTTTATAAGATTCAATGGCAATGTTTTTATGCTATTGTTTATGTTGTATGATTATGTTATGGTTATTGGGCATTGTTTATGATGAAGGGTGGGACCTATATTTCCCTCCAATGCACTGGGTATGAGTAAGTTGGAGGTCGGCTGTATGGTTACTCCAAGTGTAACTGTGATGGTTACACAAAGTAAGGTAGCCGTGAGGGTTACAAATTTTAAGGTAGCCAAGATGGTTACAAGATTATGTAAGCAATGCCCCAATATAACTCTATGATTATAATTATGTTTGTGTGGATCTTGTGTAAATATCATGTTACACATAGTAAGATTTTATGGGTGGAAAGCATGTCTTTTGAAAATGTTTTCATACGTCATGCATATTCATGGACTAATGTGATCTTTCCTTATTTTTCATACCTTACTGAGCTTTGGTGCTCATCCCAAGTTTTTAAATGATTTTTCACAGGTTAATGGATGAGTAATACAAGGAAGGAAGACATGTTAAATGTTGAAGAATTGTCAAGGAGTCTTGTTTTATGTTTTAATGTTTTATATTCTGAGGAAAATGGAAACTGATTTTATGGTATCCACTATGTAACAATGTGTAATGTTATGAATGTTTTGTCTTAATTCTCTAAAACTCTAAACTTGAAAAGATCCTCAATGTATAATGAGGGTTTTTCTTGAATAAATTCAAGATTATGTATGAAATAAGTGCGGGTCTTTACATATACCATATCTATAAAAGGTATTAAGTTTTCATGAGAGGAATTTGTATGAATTTTATATTGTGCATTGGGCTCAGCCCGGTTACCTATTTATCCTGAGCAAAGAGGTTGTTTAGCCTGAGGAAATTGTTCTATTTATCCTGAGGGAAATGTTTCAAATGTCTGAGGATAATACTTCTGTACCTGAGGGTAATACCTTGTTCCTGAGGGAAACATTCGTTTAGCCTGAGGGCGATCAACTGATGGTTTTGATTCTGATTACCTGAGGGTAAGGATTTGTATGTATGAGGATACTGATTACTTGAATGATTCATTGTGGTGATTTCATATGTTGTACCTGCCAATCTAAAGCACAATCATGGAATTGTTAAATGAATATTGAAATGGTAATTTAATTTATAGTATAGTTACTTGTGAGTACATCCTAGTTTACTGCATACATTATTGAACAATGCTGTTGCACATTTTTCACTTTCTGTTGGGCACGGCCCTTTGGTGGTTGCCTATTGGGATTCACTTCTCACACCCTGTTTGGGTCATGTCTTGGGCCCAAATACATTATATTGTTGTAGGTGTCTATAATGAAAAGAGACCCTATATAGGTAATTGATTGTTGCAGAGGAGTAGGAGAGCATGAGACCAAGCTTAGGCTTGCGATGCTGCTGAGTTCATGCTGCACCATTTGTTTTGGAATGGTTGTACTTTTACTGTATTGTATTTGATTGCAGTGTATCCTATATTGACTGCTTCCTTAAGCATATGACATGTTGCATCATCATATATGTATGACTGCTTGTTATCTTTCCTTATGTTATCCATTTTTGATTTATCTTGTTTACTGTTTCCGCTATTTTGCGTTTATTTTTATTTTCGCTGTGCTACACTTGGACAAATGAGGGCCTAGTTTTCCCACTATCAGACATAGGACCTCGCTACTAGTCAGTAACCTCTGGCGTTGGGGAAATGTTCTTGAGGTCAGGTGACCAACCAGGTTTCAGGGCACCTGTTGAGTGGCACCTGGATCATGGAAGTTACGCCGGCTATAGAAGAATCATGATCAGTGATGAATTTTTTCTCCCATTCAACTCATGAAAGTTGAATCAAAAGTGTATGAACATAATACCATCATTCCACTATTAGTCACACATGTAAGAGGTGCTTTTAGTTTTGAGATGTACTAAATACAATTATTTTAATTGAAATACCGCTTGAAGAAATATCATATGAAAATCACATTCATTGTCTATAACCAAGAAACCATGGCACTCAACATCTATGGGTCAATATATACACCAACTTATACAATGATTTGAACTATGATGTGAACCTTATTAATCCAAAAGTGAAATTTTAGGAGCATAGTAAATCGTTGTTTCTCTCTCAGTGAATTAAAAATGATGTCAATATGGTTGTTATGAGTGTGTATTGTAAGAGAATACAACAAGATTTAATCTATAATGACTTACTAAAATGTATCCATGTATGGGTGGAATGAATGATTCATCAGAGCCGTAAACACTGTTGGCATGTTAATATGGATGAATGATATAACATGGTACTCGCAAAATTTGTACCTGCACCAAAATGCACTATGTGATATGCATGATTATCCCACATGCCCTTGATGGTATTGTGACCTCAAATTAATGTTGAGGAAAATATTCACTCTTATTAAATTTTCAAAAAGTTCGTCTAAAGGAGTTAGTGGATACATGTTCTTTTCCTAGAGATAGTTGATCTGAAAGTAATCAACACACAACCTAAGGCCACCATATGATATTTTGGGGAAAATTTCCGAAGAACCCCATGGAGATGTACCTTGTCATATGAATCCCTTTTTCAAAATTAATTCCACCTAATACATGAGTTCCTAGAGCTCTATAATTTCCATCTTTTATGGTGGAATAGACATATATACTACACCTGGAATTATATCAATGGTGAAATCCACTTCTCTCATTTGATATAAAATAGAGATATATTTTGTTAATACATCACTAAAATGACCCATGATTGGATGGATTTCCACTATCATCATTACCCTATAACTCATTAAGAGACTAGAAAGTCAGGATGTCACCCAACCCATCCTAGTGTTCTCTGGTATAACTTATCTTTTCTATAGATCTCATTCAACATTTCAACTATACGTGCATACCTAGTGTTTTGTAAATGACACCCTCAAATGATTTCAATAAATATGATCATAATAAGGGACTACCAAGGTCATACCAATAATGACATCAAATCTAGTCATCTTCCGTATTTATAAATTCCACATGAAATGGTTCCAACCTATGGTAGTGTGGTGCTCCTTGTACTAGTGTATACCCGATATTAAAACACCTAACAGTGTTTTGAGAATCTTCAAAACCACTGATGTATTATATTAATATGATGAGAGATCCCATACTTTAAACAAATATAAAATATTGTGATACACCTATATCAAATTGGGATGAAAATAAAGTAGAGGCTACAAGAATAGTACATCATACAATAGAAGTACCCAATCTATTCTTCATAGCTATGGGATATACTGAATACATATAGCCCATACTATGTCCTTAAGATGCAACACAAATAACATAATAAGGTCCTATCTTCTGGAGTTGTTCCTTAAATGTCTTTCTATGGTGGCCACAAAAACCATCACTACCTGATCAACCTATAAAAGTCCAAATCCCAACCTGATGTGGCGTAATTGATCCAATACCTGAAAGGGATGTTGGTATAGAGATCATTTTACATGGATTATTAGTTAAATATTAGAAGAAACATTACATGTGAAATATCATATTGCAAGAAAGGAACTAGACTGGGTTCCTTACACATTGGGACTTCATAGAGACTGACCTTCCACACTGGTGTCACAATAGAAAATTGTTCGTTCATGACATCTGGCAAGAACTACCTCCACATGGACCCTCAAAACAATTTTTCCCGTTTCTAGATATACAACCAGTCTTCCAAGATGTTGAACTTCCCTGTATCAAATTATATAATTCCCTCAGTTTTCACTCAGTAATGGGAGACTGTTTCACTATATCAGGTATAGTTTCCAATCAAAATACATACATCTATGATTAGATGGTGTATTATGTCCCAACCTCTAACCTTTTCATGTTGGTTATATCTTCATAAATCATGCTTGGTGAAGAACGATTTAATTTAGTGAATAGAGTCGAATAATCCATCACAGATATCTCTCCTTACTATAGGTTCATGATATCTTAGGGGTGGTCTATTCTCAATATCTGTAAAACTAAATAATAGTAAAAGTCTATTTGGATGCCCACCTATAAAATAAGTTCATATAAACTTGCCTAATTGCACACATCCCCCATAGCATAGTGTATTCATGCATACTGTAGGTTGAGATGTTTACCCTCCACTCTAGGGGACTCTAAATGCTCGATGATAGAAAAAAGGAATCCACCAATGAAACGGTAGCCTAAAATTGGTGATCCCCCTAAAATTTAAGAGGTTACTAATGTTTGAGCTCACGATTCAATCATAAATGGGAGGGGTGGGTCATGGATATTGCAATACAGAATGAATGAATCAAAAGAATCTACATTGGAACTGAGAATCATCGACAAGTGGATGATCAAAATGAGGTACCTCTGGTGGCACTATTAAAGGTTTCATGGGTGGCTCGATGCACACACCCATCAAATAATTGTCATTTAAAAATTTCATGGTGTACAATTCAAGGAATTCATGGTGGAAGAACTCTATAATTTACTAGATATATCCTTAGAAAAAATTTATAACATATGTGAAAATTAAAAAATAATAAGGGGTTGGAACATAAAATTCCATTAAACAGGTGACACCTCTTTGTATGCTCCTAAATCTTGGTATAGGTGGTAACAAGGAGTCGAAGAATGATCATAGGTGACCGAGCCTATTTCCCAATACCAAAGTTTATTTAGGTTCATTATATCATAGAAAGCATTACTGGTTCAAATATATGGAGTTTGAAATGCAATGTACTGTGGAAAACACAATTTACTTTACATTTAGAATCCTTATCTAGTGGTAATTTTTTAATTTTAAAACACGAATTTATTGATATTTATTATTATTATTTTGGATATGCATACCTTAGACTAGTTAATTTCATCACCAAATAAAATTTTATAAAAGAACATGCTATTTAAAAACTATAATTGGCATGTCAAGTAACTACCACAAAAGATTCACATCTGGTATCTGGACACAACAATTAATTCCTTGTGATTTGATTGAGTTACTACAATAATTTTTTTTTCATGTAACCACCTCAAGAATTTCTATCGAAATTCATCAATCATTTCAATTATTATCCAATTCCTACGAAAAAATGGATCCTAGCTTGATCATGTAATAATTTCTCAATTAAGGTATCATCATCAATCTATGCAGTATGACACCATTTATATTTATTTAGAAACATTAATTAATCCAATTAGGCCATTCAAAAAAATAAACTAGCACAATTAAATTCAAAAAATCATGCCACACATTACAGGCACATGAAATTCGGGCAATACATGCCGAAATATAGATATTTCCTTGAAAATTTTAATGGAATTTTTTATATGGTTCCTTATATGATGCATGAATTGATACGAACACATATCATTATTCCCAATTAGGAAAAAATCTATTCACTATAATATCTATAATTGTAAAGGAACCAAACAAGTGCATCACCTAATAGTGAAATACATAATACTATAAGAAGAGAAACCAATAATAGATTTAACCCATCTCAGGTAATCTAGGTTTTCACTATAAATGGGTTAGATACTCATAGGAATTGGATAATTACCATATTATAATAAATAAAATTTCCCTTATAATTCTCAAATAGTAAGATAAAAATTAAAAATACATTGATACCACTTTGTACCATCCTGTATCAGGAGCCACTCAGCGGTCTTCCGAGATAGGAAACCAAATGAACTCAAGTGTGCCTCCCTATATGCCTGAGGCTATTGAAAAGAAGTGATGGCCTATGGTTTTTCCATTGGGAGAATATTACATCATTGATAAGAGGTTAACAATGTAGTGTATATTAGCAGTAAATAGCGTAATCAAATAAACATGAAAATGTGGAATAGTAACAATCATATAGATAGATATAAAACTAGCAGAAGTTAGATCAATAATTGGATGAAAATATGATGGCCTTAATCATGTTTCTATAAAAAAATGATTACATTATGTAATAATTAAAACATGCACATAACACATTCTATTAAAAATCTATAAATTCTTAAATTTTCTATGATCGGATTTATGAGCATCAACTCATTCCTCAACTCATATACTCTATCACAAAAATCTGAATCTTGCAACAACATCTATTTGTTTCCCTTTATCTATAAATGTAATCCTAAAGACATAATTTGTATAATAGGTAGTCTAATAAGGGTGTTATAGATACTTTATATGCCAAAAAATGGTCTATATATTCGTGTAGTTTTTCCATAAAAATGAGTAGTGTTCTAATAATAAATACAAGGGAAATAAAAAAATTAGATACCATGGAAATGATTCCACTTTATATGCCCACCCAATTATACATGATTCTGCCTATGTTTGATGCCACTAAACCAAGTTAAGATATATAATTAATTTGTTAGGTATAATGTATAATGGTTTATCATGAATAAAGTATTAAATGACTGACCTTCCCCATGAATGTTATTATTCATGCAAGATACATTTTTGAAGATCAGGTTACACATTTTTTTTAAAACATTGGAAACTCATCTATACAATTTTAGACGATATGTTTTTTCCCATATAAGGTGATCCAGAAGGGATCCCACGTATCACTGTAGGGGAAATATATAGATTCCCAATTTAAAGGGAGTATGTCCCTGGAGAACTATGGATGAGATCCCATGTATCACTCCCAGTAAGAAGTAAAGACAACAAAGACCTCAGAATCCATCACTTCTATTATAGGTAGTGGTCTGAGTCTCACACCTGGAACATTTCAACAATATATCTACCGATCATGTCCACAAGGAATCACATAGGGAACCAGTATCCCTCATCTAGACATAGTAGAGTGAATATACTGAGATTATCCATTACATATCTAGTATCTCCCATGGTGTATATATAATTATTTAACCAAAATAAATATAATGAATGATGATCCCTTCCATGAAGTCCAGATGATGGGAAACTTGAATCTCCTTTTGGATATGGTGAGGGTGTAATTTTAATATTATGATCACACCATTTTTTCTACAACATAAATTACGATAAGTCATAAAATTATCCATTTAATTAAATTCATCAATTATAATTGTGGTATGAAATATAGGTTCCTTTCTTCAGCCTACAAGTTGAATCAATTCGATTCATATATAAATATAATATTATATTAACACACTTCCATAGTAGATGTATTATTAATTTATGGTTTAGGGTTTTATGGTTATTGAAAAAATATACACACATTATGGTTGTTGAAGATAAGATTATCACCCAACATAATGATTCGATGCTACATATAATCATAATAATCATATAAAACAATAGAATTTATTTAATTAAATATTTGGATGCACACTATAAAATTATACTGAAGGGAAAAATGGTTCACAAATATTGATTGCAATCAAACGTAGGGAAATAATCTTTACCATCAACGTTAGGTTCATTGCACTATCCCTATCCAACTTCATCCATTGAATAAATCTAGAAATAATGATATCATATGAATCATAAAACTCCCTAAAAATAGCGGGGGGGGGGGGGGGGAGTTCAAATCATATACCAGAATAGTAGATAAGGGAAACCCAAAATATATAGATGAGGATAAATGAGAATTCAATTACATTTCAAATTCTTCTTGATGACAATGGAAAAAGATGACAGATAAAGGGGGGGGGATCAAAAATCCTAACTTGGATTGGGTGTGGATCACCCCGGTATGGGAAGTTATCTAGAGGTAGGAGGAAGAAATTATAGTATTTTAAAAACACAATAGGGGATGAAAAGTAAATTTACATTATAAATTGGGTGAAAAAGTTAAGATGCATGGTTGTGAAAACTATTCTCCAACCATGCAATATCTACTTCCCAGGGTGCCCAGTCATATGTGCTATCGGCATGTTTTGACTAAAGGTTTGTATCCTATGGAAATTTCTATGTGAATATCTAGAGATATGATGAAATTTCATTCACCTTAGTCTACATGGTTACAGAGAAACCTTGAGGCCTAATACATCCCACTGGGTTCCGGAATGTTTAAGCCGCGTGGTTATTAGTAACCCTTCACTAACCATGCGGCTCATAATATCTATAAAAATATCAGTTATCGTAGATCTGAATGATCTATTGACTCTCCCAAAAAATGACATAGCCTTTAGAACCAATAAAAAATAAAAAATTTAGGATTTTAATAGTAAATCAATGATCCAAGCCTCTCTAAAAACCGAGGGCATCACCACAGTGGGATTTGTGTTTTAATATGATGATTAGGGAGAGTGTAGAATCCCTATTAGGGGAAATAATTGACATAGAAGGTGTAATAATTTTATAAAAATATTTTTAATAATATTTTATAATATTTTTAGTTTATTAGTATAATTCTTTTTAGCCTACAATATGTATTTTAGTGGATTGAGAATAACTACAGGTTTAAGAGGTTGGGTTAAAAATTATTTAACATTAAAAAATAGAGGTAATTAATTCACCCCACACACTTATAAATGAATCAATAGATCTATAAATAAAACTAGGTATTTTTGGCTAGGTTCACAACAAATATCCTTGGAAAATTAATTATTATAGAGAATCCTACACTACTAGTAGTCGAGGAATTCCCACATTTAATGAGAAAAATATTCACAGTAGAATGAATTTGACGTAACCCTTACATATATCAACCGAACATCAAGTGATAGATGATTCATGCAAAACACCAGTATTTTTTAAATATTTTTTAAATTAAATTTAATAATTTTTTATACATTAAATCCCAGGTCAATATTGTGTTACATTAACCATTGAGTTATCTTGACTTACATGGTAGTGGTTTGTAATAAAAACATGATATATTATTAATATAGTTATCAAAATTTGATTTTTATTTAATAGATATTAACTCTAGAAAAATGAATTTTAATAAATTTGAAAAAATATTATTTATAATAGTTTTATATAATGAAAAAATTGATAAAAAAGTACCTAATTTTTGTGTAATACATTATATGCTTCAGAAATACTATTTTTTTTTAAAAAAATTATATCTTTTTGTGAATAATTATAAAATTAATATTTGAGATGTTTAAAAATTATTTTTACCGAATTAACTTCCTTTTAGTAAATATAATGCCAAAATTATCTTTTGATGAATTTTGGGATGTTGTTTCAAATTTTTTTACTTTTTTGATGAATAGTTATAAATAATGAATGTCAATTGAAAACAAATTTTTTAATGAAATTATAAAGTTGAATTATATTTATAAATTGTTTAAATGTAAAATTAGTTCTATTTTATATACATTAATAAAATTAGTTCAGTTGTGGTCTCATCCTAGTATAGTGTTTTCTAGATTGTTCATGGTGCCTTTTTGGATGTTTAATCCTTGTGAAGATGATGTTTTCTATGGTCCATTGGTTTTGATATCCAATGGCGCTCCCCTCACAATTTAGGGATTTTGGTTTTGATGATGAAGTATTTTTGGGATTGATTGGGCTAGATTTAGCATGGTGCACTGTGGAGGTCTTTTCCACTCTCACACTACTATGGATTCAAGTTACATTTCTCTATTCCATGTAGGTTGGGTGAGATAACTTCCATGGAGTCTTTGGGATGTATTTTTGTGAGCTTTAGGATGTTCGAGGAGGTGTGAAATGCGCTAGTCTCTAAGTGTGTTGGTCTCTATTTGTGTTGCTTATGTGTCTTGTTGATCATATTTTTTTATTGGTGTCGATGATAGTGGTGAGACAAGTCCTTTATTATTTGTGGGAACCTCTTCTAATGGTGAGGTCCTTCATGTTTCTAGTTTTAAAAATTTGGAGCATCTTAATCCGTCTGGTGTTTGTTCCAGTAACTATTCATAGGCCGTGATTCAATATGTGTTATGGTTGGTTCAAGTCTCAATGGCCCATCTTCATGCATGGATTGAGCGATTTTTCTTACCAAGGAAGTGTGATAATGATCTATTAGAAAGATTTAATTTTAAATTTGAATATCAAATGGTTCATGGACTGAGGAGGTTTTGATTTTGATTTTTTTTTGTGGTGGGATCGATGTGATTACAAAATTTTGTTCCCCTTTATCGTAATCTGTGATTATTTTGAATTCCATTTTTTGCACCGGTTTTGTTCTGTTTGAATTTTATTATGTGGTTTCCAATACACAAAGAAGTGTTTTATTCATAAAATGAGAATAAAAATATTAAATATGGATGCAAAAACATTTCAAACTTTTAAACATTTTATCTTTAAAACCCATCTTTATTGTTGAGTCTTTGGGTTTAATATTAAAATAATTTTCCACCTTTTTGAATTAAATTTTTAAAAAAGGATAAAAAAATTTGAATCATCATAATTAATAATATAAAATATTTTCCACTTATAATGCCTTGTTATAGCGATAAAAAAGATCGGCTATATTTATAACATTTAAATAAATGTTTTTATCATTATAAATCATTTTAATTTTTATGATTAAATAGTTACTTAAAATCATTATGAAACTCCAAAACATAGATAACTTAGTTAACAATGAAAGTAATTAAAGGAATCCAAAAATAATATATGTGATGTATATTAAATGAATTACAATACTAAATTATTTTTTGGATTATTATATAATAATACATTTGATTTAAAACAATATATTCTGATTCCATAATTTTAATGATATTTTTAAAATTGATATTAAATGAATAATGTCATGTTTTACATTTTTTTTATTTCATAATTAATTATATTTTATTTAATGATATAAAATTACTAAAATTCACATATTCTAGATGGATAAATTTATATATTAATAAATATCAACTATATTAAATTAATAGAAAAATTAATCTTTTATAATGACTCTAAATATCATTTAATAGTTGAAACCTAGTTAAAATAGTAAATGTTGAATTAGTGTTTTTTCACGTTACATGCGTATATCTTAAAAGTAATTTCCAACAAATGTAGGGTTTATATTATATAAATTATAAACAATTTATTAAATCATCGTGTACAAATTTTCTAATAGGTCTCAAAATTCTTTTTTTTAAAGGATAAATGATCAAGTTCCAAAAACTTGTTACTGTATTAAATATAAAAATTGTAAAAATTGGAATACGTAGAATTTAAGAAACAAAATGAATAAAAAATGGGATTCATTGTGTGGTGGGGGTTTTAATAAACAATATCCATCATATAATAATATAATTATCAAATATTCATCCACATGAGGTAATATTGACCCCCTATAGTTAATGCTATTGAAAATTTACAAGAATTCCACTCTTCCTCTACTATAAAATAGAACTCACTCTCTCCAATTCATCAAACCTATCAATCCATGGTTACCCACATATATAAAATAAAATCTCATCTCTATTTACATTAACACATCCCAAAAGATTATTTTTTATTTAAGGGATAAATATTATGGCTTTAGTGTAATTCTAAGGAGCATAACTGAATAAGATGTAACATTCATCAACAACATTTTTGTTTTATTTATTCCTCCAATAACATAATTTCGTATTATAACTAGATTATATAAAAAATATGTATATTTAACATAATCACATGTTTTTATTTTAACATTTTAGGATAAAACATCATACAATTACATCAAATGGGTTATGAATTCATAGTTTATGTGTATGAAAAATGACCTCCTTGGGAACCGTTGACATTGTTTTTTCATTCACCACCGTTCAAGTTTTGGAATAATTATTCACTTATCGATTATATATGAAATATATGATATTAATTTTGTTAGTATAAATATTTAATTACTATATCATGCATAACATCTTGTTTAAAATTTTTGTGGAATAAGAAAATGTCATCTGTTTGTACGGTGCACTACCACATAGCAAACTGATGGGATTTGATCACACATTCCATGGAATGTATTAAGGATGGGTTTAATAAAAATATCTAATATATATGGAATGAAAATTATAATGGAATGATAATATATATATAAATATATATATATATATAATTTACTTTTCATTCATTCAATATAACAATATAATGGATGCATTGCTCACGCGTACCTATGACATACAAAGTCCATAAGTGATGTATTTCATTTCCTTTCACTAAATATTACAGATTTCTATTAACACACATATATTGAATATATATTATATACATTATATTTATAACATTTATCACATTATGGATTTAGTGAAACCATCATCTATGTAATATGATATAAAATGACATGTCAAAACATATATGAAAAACAAATTAGTTATCACAAGAAATGCAACTTGAAGATAAAATAGTTAATAAATGGGAAATAAAAGGTCAGAGGAAATGAATATATGGTATGTTATACCAAAAACAATATCTAAGTATGAGTTTGAAGATTGTATGTTATATATAATTATGATTTTCTAATTAATGTATAATAATATGTTTTTTATTATAAAGGAGTATCTAAATATTTAGGCAAAACCCAAGAATTATGTTATGGGGATTTGTAGTCTCACTTTTATTTTTGAGAGACTGATTTCATATTCACCCCTCATTTCATTTCTGTGGGGTATATACGACCCATATGACATGGTATGTCACGAATATAACTCATTTACAAAGAATTAAGCTTTTATTATGTTATTCTTTCACATGTACTTGGATTCAATTGTTACTCAAGTTGTAAGGGATTTTCGTCTCACTTTTTACTTATGTGAGACACATGAAATATTCTCCACCTATTTCTTATATATTATTCCTATAAATACCATAAATTTATTTTATGAGGATTCTAAATAAAATAGTTTTTATTTAAATATCTATGAGAGATTATCACTTTCATTGGGCTAACAGTTTTATAGATTCCCAAATAGTAAAGGGGTTTTGGCTCAATTTTCCTTCTTTGAGTTGTATATTATTTAATGTGCCTATATTCTTCCAATATGTGTATATACATCCAACTTCAAATGTAATATCAATATTCCATCAAACCAAATGATATTTTTATATTTATTTTATTTTATTCCTTAAGAGGGATTATGATTCATAGTTACCAAAGTGGTAATGATTTCATAATACAATCACATCATTTATTAGGATTATTTATGAATATATTTCTGATGAGAAAATATTATGATCAATTACTCAAGAATAGTAATGAATTTTATTTTACTATTATTATTCATTACATATTTCTGTATTGGTACCATTTTACACGATTTGTTAAATAAATTATTATGAACAAGATACTAATAAAATCTTACAATATTTCTCATTTAGGTGAGAAATCTGTTTTCTACCGAAACCTAGTTTTCTAAAAAAATTAACACTGATTTATTCTTATATATATTTCTTATTAAGGAAATTTTCTCCCATGATTTAAATTTTTAAAAAAACTCTTAATGGAATTTTCATTTAATTTTATAAAAAATTCATGTTTGGCATTTACCGAAAATGTGAAATGAATATATGTTTTCAAAAACCACATAATAAAATATATTTCATGCCAAAATGACCTATTAATGATTAAATATTATGTTATAATTTTCCAATGTTGATTTAAAATAAATTTTTTCATAAATATTTGGAAACTGTTCTAATTTTTAAATAATTGGTTTAAATAAAAACATATTTTTAAAATATTTATGTTTTATATAAATACTTTTCAATGTGTAAAGCCTATTTTTCTCATGAAATGTTTCAAATGACCAGTCAAAATATTATTATATTTATGATTTACCCTGTTGATGATATATATACATTATTAGGGATATTTTCCAGGATACCATTCTCATCCTTTCTATGGACTGTGTAGGTTTATGATGCTTTTTTTAGTAAAACCTATTTATATTACATGGTTTCTACAAGGATAGAATTCATATGAAACCTTATAATATTAATTGGTTATGTTATGATGGAATTATTATGAAACCTATCTATTTTATAGAGGTAATTATATGATTAAATGTGTATGATACATATTTCATTTCATGGGTTATGATATGATGAAAGTTTTTGATATTGTATAAAACATCAATATGATTATCATTATATGATATGGGACTGATATCTCCCACCAATGAATTAGGTAATGATATATGGTATATGATCTCAAATGATATACATGTGTCTTTCCCATGCCCAAAAAGGTGTACATAGGTAATCATCCCAAGATCAAATTATATACAAGGGTTGATATCCCAAGGCTAACATAATAGAAATTTCTTGGTGGGTAACCATGACATAAGATGTTCAATTATTATGTTTATGACAAAAATATGTGTATTTTTCCAATTATATGCTCTCAGGGATCATGTTCTTTTATTTTCATGTGATTCATGTCTCATGAGCTAACAATATTCATTCCATGACTCTAGATTATGAACCTTGAAAGAATGGGTGTTGTTTTTAAATATCATGCTCATGTTATCATACCCATATATTTATTTTGTGTCTACATGTCTCCCTTGTTTACCATTACAAATAATTCATGCTTACCCATTCTTATTTTTCATTTCCCTATGTCATGAAGAATATATTATATAGGATATTCCTTTGAAGAGTAATAAATGGGATGATATTTATTGAAAAAATTGAATATCATTCAGAATATTAGAATATTATTTTCCATATTTCCAAAATAAATAAACTATTAATGTCTAGAGGAATATATTTCTACAATGTAATGAATATTTTTATAAAATATGTAATATACATATATTTGAATCTTGGGTTACTATATTTGATAACATAGGAATTATTTTGTTATCCTTTGCAAATTGGGGAGATAAAAATTTAGTGAGATCCCTATGGATATTTCTAATAATATATCTAGGTATGTATCTAATGATATGTCTATGTTTGAGTCAATGTGTAGGAAAATTGCCTATAATATTTTTTAAGGATAGATTGAGTGCCTTCTAAACAATTAAATCCTCATCTAGATACTACATGTGGAGTGGGGCTTGAAAAAAATGTACATAGGTGTAATAAACCAAAAAACATCATATTGTGCTAGACATGATAGGGAACGTGTGTATGAAGCATTCCATACTAAACAAATGGTTTTACACTATCATGGTATATGCATTGAAAATTCATAAACTCATTATGGGACATCATGTAGGATTTAAATAGATGATGACTATGAATAACCTTGGACAAACAAAATGTGTCATGGATTAAATATATGGTTTCTTGATTTTGACCACCTAAATGAATTGTTATATTGTGTTATTTTTTAATTTTTAGTGATTCTCAGACTATTATTTTTATTTTTAGTCAATAGTGTTAACTAGAAAAAAAATATTTGATTCTGAAGGTGGAATATTTGTTTACAAAATTGAAACAATACATCGGTGTACTCAATCAGTTGTAGGATCTAGGAGCAAATGAGGAGAATACCCCTATATAGACTGGTTGTTTCAATATTAAAAGTGTTGTCTCTCTTATTTATATTTTAGTTTATAAGGAAAAATCTTTAGTAACGTTAGGACTCCTAGATTTTAATCCACTATGGTTGAAAAAAATGTGCAGGCCGAGCCATCTAGAAATTTATTATGGTGGAATTCATTATTGGCTATTACATAATCAGAACTAGTGAAAGGGAGGCTGGTTGAGGTGAGGGTTTTGGGGCCCTTGGAACAAATCAAACTCATTACAAAATAATAATCCCATTTGAAGGCTTTGAGTGAGGGAAATAAGAAAACATTTGATGAAAATGAATGAATATTGAAGTCTCTGATCATGTAGATCCCCCTCAATTAAGGAATGTTGGTCAATTTGGGAAACAATATTGAAGGTATAGATGTATAATAACAAAAATTGTATCAAGATGAGGATAACTCAGGTGATTATTGCTTTAGAAAATTCTCAGTGGATAGATTGGAATTAATTCAAGGGAAAGGACTTCACAGTCCTAGAATGAAGAAAGGGAAAAAAGTAAATCGAGACTCCGGGAAATGTATTTTGGTCAAAGGTAAAAAAAGGGACACAATGATTATTCATACCTTTCTAAAATAATGGAATCTTGGATAGCTAATAAGGGTTTAAATAAGGAATAAAAAGACTTACTGAATGGGGAATGTGGAGAACAATGTTGGAAAATAGGAATGGTGGAAGAAGAGAAAGGGGAGTATTGAAGATCATCCTCCATTCCAAGTAAGAAATTCATGAGAAAGATATGTGGTTCTATGACTCAAAATATAATTTTTAACAAATATATGGAGGAAGGCTATAAGTTGATTCCAATGAGGAGAGTGTATCGTGGTTATACATACTTGATCAAATGCTAGCCTGGGGCTTACACCAATGAAAAATCAACTCAGGAAAATTCATACCAAGAATGGACAAAATGAATACCCACCCTGAAGAGCTTATCCATGAGGATCCTGATACCTAGTTGAATACTCTATACTGTAAATTATATAGACCATCTAATTCATTTAATATTATTATTGTGTTTAATAAATTTGTGACCTCTTTCAGGACGTAGTTGAATCTAGATTTTTGAACAATGTTTCTCACCAGTATTTAAATTGGATTGATAAAAATTTATATTTAGTGGTGGAAGGAAGGGGAATGGAATAAATATTTATTTTATATAAATAAAATATTGTGAGATATGAATTATTAAATATGTAATGATTATAGTATAATTTTTTTTGTTAAGAATTTGGAATAATATGCTGAATTGAACTGATGACCAATAAAATTGATTTAATGGAGGGGTTATATTTTAGGATTAATGTAATATAACCATTAACCTGTTCTTGAGGATTATAAAATCATGTTTATTTTGGATAAAGATATGATTTACATGGAGAATGTAAATTGGGTAGTATTGATGACCTTAGAAATAATAAAGGATTTGTTGATAATGTTTTTTATTGTATCATTGATGAAGCATACATTTTTTTTGGATTTAAGGAATATATCTAGTATTTGAAATTTTATTCAAGGAATGGGGAAGAATGTATGATTTTGATATTTTTATATGATAATAAAGGTAATAACATTTTTTTAATAGAGTACATGATGAAGGTATTCACATGTTTGATATGTGACAATCATGACCTACCTTGTGATGAATTGTGGTTCAATGATAAACTAGTTTTTAGAAATTTAGTCATCGTATTTATCATTTTTTATTTATGGAAGAGATGGAAGGTTATCTATTAATTGAATAGTTGAATTTGAACTTTGGATGATGTTTTCGAGATTAATGTAATACATCACCAGATGAAATTTTTTGCATATCAAGTAACATGTAGAAACCCTTTTTTGTAGTTTTTATGATAACTAATGATTTACTGGATGAAATATCATTACATTTATGGATCTTATGATATGTTGGTGTATCATGAATAAAAAATTCACATTAAATTTTATAGTAGATATGAAGTGGAATTTCATCAAGGCAGAACTAAAGTGTGATATTATTCTTATGAAGTAGAAACGTATCAAGTAAGTATATTTTTATATGTTCTTGGTCAAGATGGAGAATGAATTACCCAGCATTAAGGAAATGGTATTATAATAAAATGATTTCATATTATATTTATTTTTGATGATATCAATGGGATATTTCACACCTCATACACTTATATTTTTTTGGATGTTTTCTTTCATTGGATCACCCGCTTTCATTTTATCAGTAAACTCTATCACTCTCTATAAATATTATGATTTTGATCCATTTACAAATCATTAATTCCCACCTATGTTTTCTTATGTGGAAACCCAATTAAGTGTTTATTTAGGTAATTTTTATTTTTCTCAATTCCCATTGTATTTTTATTATTGATTTTTATGATTTGGTATTTTATGAATGAAATTTCAAATACTAAACTATTGACTCCCAAGAGGAATTTCGAGGTATAAATTCATTTTAAGGGTGGTAGAATGTAACAACCCGAGATTTTAAGAATTATTTTTTCAAATAAAATTAATTATTTTAATATTTTTCTTTACACACAACACAATGTGAATATTTCATTACACACAACCCATTTTTATATTGTAAAACCTGACAATATGTTTTAGAAAAACCATGATATATTATTAATATAGTTATTTAAACATGACTGTAAAACCTAGACAGTATACCGTGAGGAATTAATAGTAATATATAATTTTTAAATACTATGTATAATGGATTTATATAAAAAAACAAATTGATTAAAATGTATTTAATTTTCATTATGTTAGTTATATGTATAAGAAATTTCTATTTTCTCAAAAAATTAATTCTATTTATTTATTAAACAATAATTAAATTTAATTTGAATCCACTTTTAAATTAATTATAAAAAATAAATTTAAAATTTTAAATCATAATGTTAAATTTAGCTTAGGGTGATTTTTTATGATTTTTTCTCAAATGATTTATTTTTTAATTAATTGTAAAAAATAATGAAAAATAATTGAAAACAGCCTTTTTGATTTATTTATCTATTATGTTAAATTATATTTAGATATTATTTTGTTGTAAAATTAGTTAAGTTTTATATAAATTAATCCCTTTTATGTTATTAGAAAGCGTTTTCAATTTAATTTGGATAGAAAATATTTTTCAAAAATATAACTTTTTTCTCTTCAAAAGTGCATTTTCGCATCACATCCTCATGATTAGTTTGAAATTAGATTTCCCAGCTATTTAGATAAAACTAAAAAAAATTGGATTATAGGTTTTGAATAAGAATGATTGATAATTTATAAAGAGGTGAACATATTTTTTGACCAAAATTAATAGTGAATGTAGTAAAAAAGTAATTAGCACAGTTAATGTTAAAAGTGAATTTACCGAGGGATTAAAATGACTGATAAAAGTAAAAATAACCCAAATAATTAAATTAATATTATTTAATTTTTTTAATACATTATTAGCCAACATGGTTTATGATATAAAGAAAATTATGTTAACTTCCCTTTAAATATATCTTAAATAATACGTTATCAAATAAAAAAGACTAAAAAGATATTTTTATAATTTTTAATATGAACAAAGCCTTGGGGTAGAAAAGAAAAAAAATGTTTGTTTAAATATATCAATTTGAAATATAAATGGTTATTTTATTTTATTATTTATATTATTTTTTTTAAATTCTATATTTATAATAAATTCTTATGAAACACCAACAATGTATTCATTTAGATGCATTTAAAATAAAATACATGAAGAAAAAATTATTAGAAGTGATGTAAATTGAAATATTTATCATGTTAATTTTTTTATTAACATATTACGATAAATAGGTGATCAAAAAATATATATAAATTACATCATCATCTCGAAATTTTAAAAATTAAAATTATTTGATTACTGCCATAATTGTCATTAATGTTATTTTATAATAAATAATATTTTATTAAGTTATTTTTAATTAACAATAATAATTTATTCATATAATATATTTTTAAATATTATTATATATTTACTATGGTCTATTAATGGTCCAATTATTCTATTATAACAAATATGTTGACTATTAAATAGTAAAAACCATGTTAGCATGGTTATGGTTAAAATAGTGTTTTTCACCTCAAAAGCTCTTATTTTAAAATAAATTTCCAACACACATTGGATTAATTTTTTATAAATAATATTTCATATTTAAAATTAGTGGTTTTAAATTATCTAATATGTCCCACTCAAATTTATTCTTAATGTATATGTTAACACGGTTAAAAAACTAGTTACTGTAGAGGAAAACAAAAATCGTAATATTTGGGACACATAGATGTAATGAAATGAATTTTTTAATACATTTAGATCATTATCATGTGGAGTTTTTACTAGAATATTTCATCATAACACACTTTTATATATCCTATTAGATCCAAATTATTTATGATTGACCCCAAAATATTGAATATGTTTTTTTATTCTCCAGAATGAGACTCCTCATCAACTATTAAATGGAACTAACAACCTCACTTATTCACATATCTCAGAAATTTGGCTCAAACAATATTAACAAAAATAAATTAAAAAATTTTGGACCCTCATATTAGAATACATATTTTCCCAAAAAGAAAACCATATAAGGATTTAGTAAAATACTAAGGAGGATAACTGAAGAAGAGGTATTGCTCATCAATTAATGTTTTCATTTTATTTCTTCCTAAACCCAATTAAATTTTTATTATACAGTGACTATATAATAAAATCATTATAATTCACATATTTATATGTTTTTATGTTAGGAATTCTAAATGAAACCACACAATCATCGATAAAAAGGGTTAAAAAATAATTATTCGCGCATGTGGAGGTATACCACCACACGAACTAATGTCATTAGTTTTTCGATAAACACAATTCATTGGTGGTAATAATGATTTATTAATAGTTTATATATGAACAAAATGATATTTATGATGAAAATATTATTCTATAATTATTATATCACAGAAACATTCATTATTTCCATTTTTTGGGAATATGATTATGACATTCGTGTGTACATCAGACTACCACCTCACGAAGTGATTTGATTCCATTATGGTTTTCATGGAATGTATTAAGGATGAGGTTAATAAAAATATATGTTATATATGAATTAAAAATTCTACTATAATAAATATATATATAAATATATATGTTATTTATATTTCATTCGTTCAATGCGATATAAAATGACAACAATGTTCATGCGATCGTACGACCTACTATCTCCATGAGTGAAATTTTCCATTTCCTATCATTAAATATCATGAATTACTGTAAAATATATATAATTAAAATATATTGTATCTATAACACATTTTAAATTTTAGAGATAATAAAACCATGGGCAAAGTTATCAGAAAAAAAAATAAGAAGTCAAAACATTTATTAACTGAAACGTAACATTATCATGGAATTGATAATAAATGTGTAATAAAATTTCACTAGAAAATAATATATTATATTAGATATATAAGTATGAATTGTTAATATAAGTATATTAAAATTATATTTTTTATACAGGAGGGTTGAATGAATATGATGGATGCCAAGACTTAATGTTAGGGGATTTCTCATCTCATTTTTTGTTTAGAGAGACTTCTGCCATATTCACCACTCATTTCTGTTATATATTGTATATACTAACTTATTAAAATATATATTTTTAGTATAAGTCATTTAATTATAAATAATATTTCCATTAAAGTTATTATTTCACATGTATTGTCATTCAAAAGTTACTCAATCAGTAATGGATTTTTGTCTCACTTTTTACTCATGTGAGACACATGATCCTTTCACCACCACTTTATATATATTGTGTATATAATTACCAGGAATTAATTTATGATTATTATAATTGAAAAAATTTGAACATAAATATCAATGTTAGGATCTTCATTTCTTTAGTTTTAGTGATCAAATGTTTTTTAAATGACAAATGGGATTTTCCTAAAAAAACTTCTTTGAGATGTACATTATGTTATGCTCCTGTATTCATTCAAGAGGTGTATATTATACCAATTTGAAACATAATATAATGAATTTATTCATCCTACAGATATTTTATGTTTCATGTTATGTTATTACTACAATTGTCCAATTATTCAATGTTAGCAGAGTGGTAAAAATTTCATGTTAGAATCTCATCATTTACTAAGATTGTGTATGAAAATGTTATTGATGATAAAATAAAATGATCCATCAGTCAATAATTATAATATATTTTACTATTATATGGATATTAATGACATATTTATGTAATTGTAATAATTTTACAATCATTGGTACATAAAATATTATTAAAATTATTTCAAGAAAATCCATCTTTATTTGTCTCTTTGGTTATAAATATGTTAACTTAAAAAAAAATAGTTTTCTAAAATCGTTTTTGAAAATATGTTATTATTATAAAATTATTTTTTAATCATTTTATTTACTAATGCTTGATTTTTTAAAATATTTTTGAAAGGAATCTTTTTGTAGTTTTCCCAACAATTCCTATTTGGATTATATCAAAAATGTGCAAAAATTTACATTAATGACAAGAATAATATGCCATACTGTCATGAATTCTAAATTATTTAAAAATTATATTAAAATTTTTAAAATAACAATAAATAATCTTAATATTTAGGTAGTTTTTTAGTATTATATTACATGGTTTCAATGGGAAATTATTTTAAATATTTATTATTTTATAAAAAAAATTATTTTCAAAGAGAAATGAATATTTTTCTCAATAAATGTTTTTAATGAAAGATTAAAATAATTTTCAATATAATAGTTCATTGTTTTATATTAACTATTCCATAATGGTAATATAATCAAAAGAAACCATTATTATTCATTCCATGATGGGTTTACGTTTATGATGATAAGATCTTTATGAAGCATGTTTCTCTTCTATTGGTTATACCGTAATAAAATGTTTATGAAACTTGATTATGTTCACAAGTTATTATATGATGAAATTATTTTGAAACACATATATTTTCCAAATCATATTATATTATAACATGTTTAGGATACCCATTCCTCTTCATGGGTTATTATACTATGAATGATTTTGATCTTATGGCACCCATAAATAAAGATTTCAATATGTGATGGGTAGAACCTATATCGCCCTCTAATGAATTGGGTGATGATTAATGTTAGATGAGAAAAAATTGTATATTAAAGGTTATAAAAATCCTGAAATTCACTACATGATAGGTCTTATCAATACCAAAGAAGGTAGATGGGTTCTAAGAACAAGTCTAACATGTTTTGAACGTATTTTCGGGTATCCATGATATAGGATGTTCTATGGTTATATTTATTAAAAAACATCTAATATTACATGGTTATTCTCTTGTGGATCTTGTTATTTTCATATCTTATTGTTTATTTTTTAACAACCGCCAATATTTATTCCATGAATCAAGATTATTATATTTGATATGTTGGGTATGGTTTTGAAATATTATTATTCTTTTCTCATACCCTTATATTTTTTAGCACATGTATCTTCCATGTTTAACCTTATTTGTTATTTGAGCTCTCCCATTCTTATATTTCCTTTCCCTATATAGTGAATAATAGTTTTTTTGTAGGGTATTACTTTAATGATTATTAAATGAGGAAATATTTATAGGAAACACTAACAATCCTTCTCCAGAGTTGGAGATTATATTTGATGTTTCCATAAGAACTTTACGATTATTGTCTTTGGGTATTTTTTCTATAATTTAATAAATATTCATCCCAAATATGTAATATACATGGATGAGAATAATGGGTCTATATTATTCAATATTTGGTTTGGAACAATATTTTAATGGCATATATTTTACTCAAATAGGCATGTGGATTATTGAGGAAGATAAAAAGGTAAAAAATACTAATGTAATACCTATGTTATAGAAAGTATAAAAAATATCATGGGTCACTATGAAAATAAGGAGACATTTTATAAATTAAGAGAAACGTATAAATTTTTTTTTAAAGTAATGTAATCCAATCATCAAGTATGGATGAACCTTTTTGAAGACAATAAAATGATTGATGTTGAGGAAATTGATATATTTTTTCAGCCATTAAAATGTAATTTTTTGAACATATAAGTGTTTTGGAAGAATCAAGAGTGTTGTACCATTGTTAATATCTATCATAATTTTCCTTATTAATTTGATTAAAAAATTTAGCTCTAGAAGAAAGTGAAGAGTTAGAAATTTATGAGAAATAAAACATACTCAAATATTATGAGAGGATAAGGGAAACTAAATTAAATATGAAAAAATGAGATAAAATGTATTTTTAATCCACGATAAAATGATGTGGAAAAGTGCAGTATATAGTATAACTTATAGAGAAAAATTTCATTGATTAACAAGAATTAAAGAATTTTTTTTCCATTTATAAAAGATATTCCTAAAGAGTTAATTAAGAAATAAGGGTAATAATATATCTATAGATTTTAATTTTAATTATTGGTTTCATATTGAAAGGTTTATCTCAAATATGGAGGTCAACAAATTGGAATGAAATAAAGATAGAGAGATAATACAAAAACAAAAAAGGAGAATAATTTTGATAGAAAAAATGTCTCTTTATGAGAAAGATTGAAAATAAGACATATATAAAGACTTATTCAATTAAGTAACTATATTTTTATTATTTAGAATGGATATAACTTATCATGTAGTAAATATGATTGTGATGAATTAACAGAACACAAGTGGGAGATAAAAAATAGAATTTTTGGTGGTATATATAAAATACCTCAGGAAACATGAGAAGGAAAAAAGGTATATACGGATTCATAATTTCATTTCAATAATGAAGTGACATATATTGATGAGACAAAGTATCATGAGTTCATAGAAACTGAATATTAATATAATATCACTATTTAAATAGGAGGAAATTTCTACATTGGATGATGAATTGGAAAAGACTCAATTTATAAGTTTCACATTAAAACATGAGTTTCAAAAGGATATAGAAGAAATTATTATGGTTTCTGAGGTAAATGGATTATCATTTCACACCAATTAGAAAAATATATCATGTAAAGAATGTAAATTTGTAATTAATCAGTTTATAAATAGAATAATTTTATCAAATAGTGTAGATGTAAAAATTAAATCTATATCTATTTTTTCGAGAAATATTGAAGTCCACATTCCAAATAGAATTAAAGAAAAAATATATTACATCGACCAAAACTCCATCAATATAGAGAGGCTCAATTTCCCAAAAATCAATAGGTAGATAAATATAGATTAATAATCAACCAACCAAGAAGAATTAATTCTCATGGTTTTTGTTGGACTTATGGAAAGTAGTAACAAAAACTTTTTATTATGGGTTTAATAAGTATTTAACAAAAAATATTCCCAATATAAGGTATTTCCATAAAGACATGAGAAATAAATCTTTGTGGGGATAACATGTGCCCAGATCTTCACCACAACTATCCACACAAAAAGTTTCAATATCTAAAAGTATTATATGATAATTTTAATTTTTAAAGATTCAAGGAGGGAAAATGAATGACAATATTAGAAGGATATATTCCATATTATATAGAAGGTAAGTGATTTCAAATAAAAAAAGGTTTAGGTACCTTTAAATTCTTAAAAGGTATAGAATATAGTGAAATATTTCTCAATTGTTTTGGAAAATCAATCACAACTTGATAATAAATTGGACAATGATGAAAATATTTATAAGGATAAAAAAAATTGGATACCAAATGTATAGTTTAAATTATGAGATGTTATCAAAAAAATAAAAACATGAATATATAAATGACAATAGGGTAATGATTTTCTGTAAACTGATGATGTTCAACGGATGAAAGAAGATAATAAAATAGATGATACTCAAAACCTAAAGACATTCTGAAGAATACTCCCACGATGTGGTTAGAATAAAAATAATTCTTATGGTACTGAGGAAGCTCAAGCCTTAATGTTTTCTCTAAAACATTAAGATTTATCTTAATATCCCATATTATTTTATTTGTTTGTTACTAACATACAAGTAGTTAAAGGTTATTTTTGAGTCATTCACTACCTATATAGAAAGATAGGTTATTTATAATGGAGTATCTCAACAAATATAAATAGATTACAATTTTATTACTTAAGGGGGTGAATATATGGGATATAATCTAAAATTCTGAAACTTCTATTAAATCTCAAATTTTTTTAATGATTTAAATACCAAAAACTTATTGTTACATGAATATTTTAAAAAAATATTTTTATGCACAATCTATTTTAATAAAATGAATATTCTAAGCATGATATTCCATATATAGTTTTATAGGGACATCATAGAAAAAATTAACTACATATCAATTATTTTACACCCCAATATAGTCTTTTTTTGATATTTATATTAGCAATCAAATTATTTTTTCGATGATAACCATATATATTTTTCATTCACTAATATTTTAAAAAGGAGTTTTAAATGAAATAAACTAGATTGGAATAACCTGAGATCGGAAGGTCCTTTCAATTTCCTTCAAATTTGAGTGTTAATAGTGCAGGATAAAAATAATTCATCATAGAACACATATTGACATTGAGTAATTATGATTTCTCTAAAAAAATATAAGGGGTAGATTGAATTCATATAGTGAGTATTGAATTTTCTATTAATATGATATATATGTCTACTGTGTGGTGATAAAAATTCATAATGAATTTAAATATATATATATATATATATATATATATGAATAAGGTTTGGATATAATTATTGAATAATAATACTTCTATTTTTATAAGGATGAATGTGGCTATATCATCAATAACAATAGTTGATATGTTCTATAGAATGTTTCAAAATAATGTTCTAATTTTTGTGTATGTCATTGAGGAAAATAATGTTACTTGTTGGTGAATGATGAAACGTGATCTAAATCATTATGTATAATGTCTTTATTTGGTTATTAAATGTTTGTGTTTATTTGGAGAAATATAGAAGTCATAATAGTGATGTCTACACTTTTGGGATGAGGCTGAATAATTTTTATGTACATGAATGTAATGTTTCATCGTAAGGATTATTTGTTGAGAATAATACATTGATGATGAATGCAATGATAAATACTATTAATTTTTTATTAATTGTATTAATTTTATTTTGATCATTATGGAATATTTTAAGAATGTGTTCTTAATGTCATTGAGAAGGAGTTAAATCCCTTGGATAGTAGTAAATATAATATTTTGGGCTTTAAGGCATATTCAATATTTGATTTTTTCAATGATGAAGAAAACAATTGATGAGATATAAACTTGTATATAGTAAGGTCCAATGAAAATATTACATGCAACAATTCCCATGATTATATTGAATATATTTAAAGTATAATATTTTATATAGTATTTTGAAGTTCGAAATACCATACATATATAGATATTCAAAAGGAATCAATGATCGATAATTAGATGCAGACCTTTTGGAAGACAATGCCTACTAACAAAAATCAATTATCATCCAAAATAAAATAGAAAAATTGTATTGATAAATAATTTATTTAATGAATATATCAGGAAGTGAATATTATGGTGGGAGTGATGATTATGATAACTTTCATACACTGTGAAAGAGATTTCTATGATCGTGAAACACTATTTTTCATGAATAAAGAAGGTGATAAATCTTGGTTCTATTAATGAACAATGATATATACCATGTACATATTTATTTTTGATGTTTAAGATGATATAATTAACTCTTTATTTCTGAGTAGTCTTTAAAAATCATTAATTGGGTTCTCCTTGATCACGTATAAGTGCAAAAAAATCATCTAGGATCACGAAGAGATATCATACATCCATGTGGTGTTGAAGATACTATAAATAAAAAGGATACCATTAATATTTTTGATCAAAACTATTTAGTCTAATAATTACTGATTAGTAAAGTATCCAATAAAGGTTATAGATATTAAAAATAAATTGATTTATTGGATGTGTGTCTATGATAATATATTTTAATCTAACATGTGATTATTAAAGAGTGTGGAGAATACATATTATAGAGAAATTAAAAACATGGAAATGGGTCATGTTTTTAAAAATAATTGAAAATATTGTGTTATATTATCTTTCTTTATTACTTCATAGGAAGTTGAGGTAGTGATATACACGTTTTTGTATTGAGGACATTAACAAGATCAAGAAGTTGTGTAAAATGGAATATCATATAAACAAAAAAGAGACTAATAATTCACCCTATCTAACTCTATAATATCTAATATATTTTGGGAATGAAAATATACATAAATCTATTGATTCCTCATATACATCTTCAATAAAAATGATATGATTACATTTATAACCTTTTTAAAACAAAATTTGAAATTGAGAATTTACGAAAAACAATTATTTGGAAAAACAAAACTCCCCAAAATATTTTTTTCTTTATTTTATATTAAAAAAACACCTGACATTGAAATACTATTATTTGATATGTATTATTCCCAAAAAACCAGGAAATTTATATTTAAATAATTATTCACTAAAATTAGTATGAAATTCTTGATTTGATTTTCCTAAGAATACTCACACATGAAAATTTAAATTAATTTTTCACAAAAACACTCATCCTATCATTGATATTAGACAAATTTCATTTTCAAGAACATAAGTAACATCATACAATAAGCACTATTAAAACAAAATTTCAACATTAAAAACACTATCAATTTAAAAAAATGATGTGGAAAAATATATCAATTAATTCTTCATCAAATTTCCATACACATAATATACCTCTTTTCCTTAAGAAATTAATTCATCAAATTTATTGGAAGAGAACAAATATCAGTAATGAAACAATTATATAACATAATGATTTTATTTTAAATGGATTTTCCAACATGGAATATCTTGTGTATTATATATGAATACTTTTATCAAAACTAATGTTTTCATAATTATTAGTTATAGTTTTAAAAAAATATTTTAAATTCAAAATATTTAAATAATATAAAAAATTAGCACGTTTATTTTAATAAAAACTTCCCAACGTCAATTGTTTTCCTTGAGGAAAGACACGAATAATTAACATACAATAAATAAAAACAACCAGTGCAATAATTATATTATTAAATAAATATAATGAGAAATTATGTCAACCATTGGATTGAGTGTTATGAAAAAAAAACCTTGAGGATTTAGACATCATTTCATTTACATATTAATCAGTAAATAATGAGATTAAGTTACAATAATAGGGTAATAATTAATGAATATAATAAATCATAATGCAAAAGTTTGGAAAATGTAATATGGTTAATGGGAGTAATGAAAATGACATACCAACTGTAGTCCATATAGTAATAGAAGAACTCATGCTCTTAATAATAGGTAAAACCCATCAAACTTCAAAAAATGTATGACAAGCATAATATAATAATGTGATTCCCAAAAACAAAATATATATTCATCTATACATTTTAATATATTATGATCATTATTCATTTACATATGCATAAGAACTTTTTAAGAATCACCCCTTTAGTGGAAACCCAACATTACCCAAAATACTGAATATTATGATCATTTAATCCATTGAATGTATTTTAGTTCGAAAATTAATTATAATTCGGCACTGAACATTAATTTTTGAGGGATTACATTTAAAATTAATATAATCCAAAAAAATCAATCAAATAATTTTTGGATTGAACAAAAATTTCCTTCTCTTTTTTCTACATAATATTTCTAGTGGAAAATCATAAATTTTTAAAAGCTTCTTAAACAAAATTTAAAGATGAAAATGAAATTTTAATTAAACTCAAAAATCAATATTCAATTGAATTAATATATAGATCATTCAAAATGATAATATAGACTAGAATTATTTTCTATGATTATAGTATAAAAAAATAACATCCATTTTATTTGAATTTATTATAATAAAATGAAACAATTGCTTAAACTAGATAGTCGGCATTAAATATAAATGATTTTAACAATTAAACCACTTGTGAAGAAGATGTAAACATTGAATTTTTTTTAATAAGACCTTCCATTTGTGTCGAAAAACATCCCAAATATCTCAATTATAGTCGCTAAAATTATTGAAATAGTTTTACATTAAAAATTAATTAGTAAATCTCAAAGAGAATTTAAACCAAGGATTAAGTAAGGTATGTGATTAAAATTTTCTCAGTCATATATATCCACATGTTTTCCAATATGAATTGAAAATTATTAGGATAGATGAGATACTTTATTAGCTTACTTTTTTCATTTGGTCAGTCTAGTGCCACACTGATGGAGTATCTCATATACAATTTAATCTTATTTCTAATGTTTGAGGACAATATTTATTAGTATAATAACATTGTGTTTGATCATTATTAGTCAATTGAATTTGTTTTTATTATTGGTTGGAAAGATAAATTTTTAATAAACTGATCATTATGTTGGTTGAGGAAATGCTACATTTATTGACTAATCATGCACTTGATTTTACCCATAGTTGATCCCTATTTTACTATTATAGTCATTCGGATTCATGGTCCATCATTCATTTGAAAATATAGTTGATCTCACTCATGGACAATGTTGAGCAATGTATTGTTTTCAAACAATTCAAAATAATGTTTTTTAAAGGGGGAGATTATTTTAAATAATACTCTGTCTCTTTATGATAATTTTGATGCTCACAAATACCCTTAATTATATACTAATTATTTCGTTGAGTATTTTGCAGGAATTTATTTTATTTATTTATTTCATATAACGAGATTTCATACTTCATTTATTCCGAAATCAATTTTAGCGTGTTCTGGAATCACTGTAGCGCGAGATCAATTTTAGCGCGTTCTGGAATCACTGTAGCGCGAGATCAGTTTTAGCGTGTACTGGAATCACTGTTCATACCCTACGTTGATGAACGTAACGTATGGATGAAAAGTTTACTTTTTATGTTAAAAGAAACGTATGGTTAAGGAACATTACGTTATTTTGAAACGTATGGTTAATGAACCTTACGTTGTTGAAAAGTATGGAAGAAGAACATTACGTTTGGAAGGAACCTTACGTTTTTGTTGTTGGACAAGTATGGAAGAGAAACCGTACGTTAGTTTTCAGTGTTGAGTTTGTTTCTCAAAAGTATGGATCATCAACCTTACTTTTATAATCAACCGTACGTTCTTTGGAGAGTTGAAGCAAGACAAAGTATGAATGATCAACCCTACGTTGGAATGCTGAAGAGAAAGTATGTATGTTCAACCTTACGTTCTGAACCTTACGTTCTGAACCTTACGTTTTGAACCTTACGTTTGTGAACCCTACGTTTGGAGCCACGTCATCAACCCTACATTTGGCGTCGGGATATTTTTGACAGACGATATTTCCTTTTGCATTGGTCAAACAGGTGGATTATTAAGCGGATTTCTAGCCGATTCTTAAGTACGACTTTGACTGAATCAAAGACGATTTTCAACGGATTAATGATTGATTTAAACGGATCTTTTTATGCCGATTCTTCAGGGGAGTTACAACGGCTCGGTTATTTCATTTAATTATCGCGAATCTAATGGAGATTTTCATGGATCTATTTATGCGGAAGATTTTCTCAGATTTGAATATATATGTTCTATCTTGGAAACTTCGGATATATATATACACAGGAAAGTGTATGAAATATATAGATTGATCTTTTAACGAGCAAGAAATAGAGACTGTGTGAAGGCGTTCTTTTCTGGTGATCGAGAAGAAGTGTAAAACCTTTATTACCGAAGGAAGATCTTGATAGCAGATTCACGTGTTCTACATCGACTATCTGTTGTGAATATACTGCTGCTGAAGTTGTAAAGTTTCTTGTAATATCTATTGCAACTGGATCGACTCAGAACTGTTTTGATTACAGATCTTTATTTTCTGAAGACGACGATCTATCTACTGTCAATTGCATTCTGTTGCAATTGTGAAGAACAACTGGAGAAGTGTTTCCTTTATCGAAACTCTTTTTTATTTTTGAGTGATCAGCTTCTCGTTCTAAGCTGTGTGGGTTCGTGTTTGAACCAGGAAGGCTGTGTTTGCCTGAAACTTTTAAAGGTGTCAACTGCCTGTACTCAGTTGTGAACAGGTCTGTGGAAACGAGGACCAGATAGTGAAAATCGCCAAGCTCGTGGATTTGAGCATTGGTGGAGTGGACTAGGGGCCTTCTGTTCCCCGAACCACTATACATCCGTGTGTTCATGCTTTTACTTTTTCCGCTGCATATTTAATCGTGCTAAAGCATAGTGGACAGAATTTGTCTAAATTGAAGAGTTTGTAATAATTTTGAAAAGACACAATTCACCCCCCCTCTTGTGTGTAATCCGTAGATTCAGATCCAACAATTGGTATCAGAGGAGGAGCTTCTTATTTTTAAAGTCTTGTCAATCTAGAAGTATTTAAAGATTATACATAGTGTATCATGGGTGATACGAGAGAGGGAATGTCAATGGTCAGAGCACCTTACTTTAATGGAGATAATTATGGCTGCTGGAAATCACGTATGATTATTTATCTGAAAAATCTTGGTTACAAAGTCTATTCAAAGATTCTGACTCCCTATGAAATTCCTGAAAATCCCGATACATGGAGTGCTGCTACAGAGGCTGAGTATGACATGAATTCAAAAGCTATGAATGCAATCATCTGTGGTCTAGGACCGGATGAATTTAACAGAGTATCTCAATGCCCGACTGCATATGAAATGTGGCAAACAATAGCTGTTGCTTATGAAGGAACAGATAATGTAAGACAGATGAGATATGCAACTGCTAAATTAAAGTTCGATACTTTCAGAATGATTGAAGGAGAGAGCATCACTCAGATGAATGGAAGATTGACAGAAATTGTCAATAATATAACAGCTCTAGGAGAACCAATCAAGCAGGCTGATCAAGCGTTAAAGGTACTGAGAGTACTTCCTACTCGATGGAATGGAATCTCTGCAGCAATCAGACAATCAACTTCTGTTAAAGATCTAACTATGAGAGAGATGATTGGTACATTGATGATGTACGAGGCTGAAATGCAAGATGAGGTAAATGAGCATAAAGTCTACATAAAAAGGGAAAATACTGCTTTGAAAGTGACTTCTCAACAAAAGGATAGAAAGATGAAGAACAGAGAAGTAAGTGCTAAATCAGAAAGCTCTGATTCTTCAAATTCGGATAAAGAACTGGCTCAGCTAGCCAGAAAATTCAGAAAGTTCTACAGTAAAAAGAAAGGCTTCAAGAAATCCTTCAAGAAGGATAGAAAGGAAGTGAGATGTTATGAATGCAAAAAGATGGGACATATCAGACCAGATTGCCCAAAATTGAAAGATGCAAAGAAGAAGAAATTCTTCAAAATAGATGATTATGAGCAGAAAGACAAGAAAGCTATTAAAGCTACTTGGAGTGTTTCTGAAGACTCAAGTAATTCTTCTGAATCAAGCTCAGAGAAGGAGGAAGCCAATTTAAAAGCAAATATGTGTTTCATGGCTGAAACTGATGAGGTAGCAGGTCACCAAAGAAAGAAAGAAATATGGTATATGGACAGTGGCTGCTCAAGACACATGAGTGGAACTTCAGCTAATTTCTCTTCTCTTACTCGAAAGGAAGGAGGACTTGTCACCTTTGGTGACAATGCCAAAGGAAAGATTATTGGTATTGGAACAGTTGGAGATCCAAAGACAGTCTCAATCAACAAAGTACTTTATGTACAAGGGTTAAAACACAATCTGATAAGTATCTCTCAACTCTGTGATGATGGATACACTGTTGATTTTACTAACAATAGTTGTACTATTTCTAAAGATAAACTGTTTAAGTTTAGAGCACCCAGAACTGATAATGTTTATACTTTGGATTTGTATTCCTTGTGTAAACAACAAGTAAACTGCTTAACTGCTAATATAAGTGAATCCTGGATCTGGCATAGAAGACTTGGTCATTGCAATATATATGCTTTACATAAATTATCTAAGAAACATCTAGTTTCTGATTTTCCTAGTCTCATATTTGAAAATGACAGATTCTGTGATGCATGTCAGCTTGGAAAGCAACACAAATCATCATTCAAATCTGTTAATAAAGTTGCTACAACTAAACCTCTAGAACTTATCCATATGGATTTGTTTGGACCTTCAAGAGTAGCAAGTTTATCTGGTAAATTATATGTTTATGTATTAGTTGATGATTATTCTAGATTTACTTGGATTTTCTTTTTGAAATTTAAAGGTGAAGCTTTTAGTTTATTTGAAGGTTTTTTTAAATCTATTCAAAATGAAAAAGGTTTTAATATAATCTCATTGAGAAGTGATCATGGTGGAGAATTTGAGAACCAGGAATTTAATTCCTTTTGCTCAAACATGGGTATTAAACAAACCTTCTCTGCTCCAAGAACACCTCAACAGAATGGGATTGTAGAAAGAATAAATAGACTATTCAAGAAATGGCTAGAACTATGTTAAATGAATATAGCCTACCTATATATTTCTGGGCAGAAGCTGTTAATACAGCTTGTTATATAATGAATAGAATTTTAATAAGACCTATTTTGAAAAAGACACCCTATGAACTATGGAATAACAGAAAACCTAAAGTAAATTACTTTAAAGTTTTCGGATGCAAGGTTTACATCTTGAATACCAAAGATAATCTTGGTAAATTTGATCCAAAATCTGATAAAGGTATTTTCTTAGGATATTCTGCAACCTCCAAAGCTTATAGAGTCTATAATAAAAAGTCAAGGATTGTTGAAGAATCAGTTCATGTGAAATTTGATGAATCTGATCCTTTTGAGAAAAGGATAGAACAAATAGATGAACCTGATTCTAATGAAAACATGAGACTTGAGAATTTAAAGAATTATTTTGAAAATGATATAAAAGAAATTCAGTCCAGTTCAGAAGAACATGACACTGAAGAACCTTTGAATGTAATGCCTAGACAGTCTAGAACCTTAAAGAATCACCCTTTAGAATCTGTGATAGGTGACTTAGAGACTGGTATTCAAACTAGAAGAAACCTTGGAAACATAGTTGAATTCTCTGCTTTCCTCTCCCAACAAGAACCTAAGACCATAGAAGAAGCCTTAGATGATGAGAGCTGGGTAATAGCAATGCAGGATGAATTGAACCAGTTCAAGAGAAATAAGGTTTGGGAGTTAGTTGAAAGACCACATGATTATCCAGTAATAGGAACTAAATGGGTCTTTAGGAATAAACAGGATTATCAAGGGATAATAACTAGAAATAAAGCAAGATTAGTAGCTAAAGGATATAATCAAGAAGAAGGAATAGATTATGATGAGACCTTTGCACCTGTAGCCAGGTTAGAAGCCATTAAAATCCTTTTAGCCTGTGCATCTTATATGAATTTTAAATTATTTCAGATGGATGTTAAATCTACATTTTTAAATGGTTATTTAATTGAGGAAGTTTATGTTGAGCAACCTCCTGGTTTTGAAAATTCTCAAAAACCAGATTCTGTTTTCAAACTTACTAAAGCTCTTTATGGCCTTAAACAAGCACCTAGAGCTTGGTATGAAAGACTAAGTTCTTTTCTTTTGAAAAATGATTTTACTGTTGGACTGGCAGATCCAACACTCTTTAAGAAAACTGTGAAAAATAATGTTTTGTTGGTTCCAATTTATGTTGATGATGTAATTTTTGGATCAACCAATAAAATTCTTTGTCATGAATTTTCAGAATTAATGCAAAAAAAATTTGAAATGAGTATGATGGGAGAATTAAATTTCATTTTGGGTCTTCAAATATTTCAAAAAGATTTTGGAAATGTTTTAAATCAATGCAAATACATTACTGATTTACTTAAGAAATTTGGACTTGAAAACAGCAAGCCATTTACAACTCCTATGTGTACTAATATAAAACTTGATTTGGATGAAACTGGAAAATCAGTGGACAACAAGTTATATAGAGGTATGATTGGTAGTTTGTTATATCTTACTGCTAGTAGACCAGATATAATGTATTCAGTATGTCTTTGTGCTCGATTTCAATCAAATCCCAATGAATCCCATTTAACTGCTGTTAAAAGAATTTTTAGATATTTAAAAGGTACTATTTATCAATCTCTGCTTTATCCAAAAACCTCTGATTTTAATTTAATTTCATATTCAGATACTGACTTTGGAAGCTGTAGATTAGATAGGAAGAGTACTTAAGGAACATGTCACTTTTTAGGGAAGTCTTTAGTATCATGGTCTAGTAAGAAACAACACTCAGTTTCCCTGTCAACAGCCGAGGCAGAATATGTGTCTGCAGGTAGTTGCTGTGCACATGTGTTGTGGATGAAAAACACTCTTATGGACTTTGGATTGAATTTCAATAATACACCTATTTTATGTGATAATACTAGTGCAATTAATATTTCAAAAAATCCTATTAGTCATTCTAGAACTAAGCACATTGATATAAGACATCACTTTTTAAGAGATCATGTGTTTAAAAAGGATATATTTTTAGAATTTGTAAATACAGAAAATCAATTAGCAGATATTTTTACTAAACCACTTCCCACGGCAAGGTTTGAATTTATTAAGGGGGAGTTAGGTTTATTTAATTTTAAATAGTTTTTTTTTTCTTTTTTATTTTTTGTTTTGTTGTTTATTGATTTATGATTGAGTTAGCCAGTATAACAAATTCACTTATTCATACACAGTTAATTATAGCATTTACTTATAGTTCAGTGCAATATTGAATGTGTTCAAATCCGTAATTTTTTATTCTTTTTGATATCACAAAAGGGGCAGAATTTGGATAAACACAACATTTAAATTCATTTGTTTCCTATGAAGAAATTTGGATATATGGGAGAATTTGGATATATACGACATTTATCTTTTATCTTTTTTTAGCTGAAAATTTATTTTTATGGGGGAGAAATTTTATTATAGTTAAATATTGTTTTAATCCTTTCAAAATTCTAAAATTTTATAAAACTAATTTTTCAATAAAGATTGCAATTAAATTAGTTCTATTATTTTATGGGTTTTGTGATCATCAAAAAGGGGGAGATTGTTGAGCAATGTATTGTTTTCAAACAATTCAAAATAATGTTTTATAAAGGGGGAGATTATTTTAAATAATACTCTGTCTCTTTATGATAATTTTGATGCTCACAAATACCCTTAATTATTTACTAATTATTTCGTTGAGTATTTTGCAGGAATTTATTTTATTTATTTATTTCATATAACGAGATTTCATACTTCATTTATTCCGAAATCAATTTTAGCGTGTTCTGGAATCACTGTAGCGCGAGATCAATTTTAGCGCGTTCTGGAATCACTGTAGCACGAGATCAGTTTTAGCACGTACTGGAATCACTGTTCATACCCTACGTTGATGAACGTAACGTATGGATGAAAAGTTTACTTTTTATGTTAAAAGAAACGTATGGTTAAGGAACATTACGTTATTTTGAAACGTATGGTTAATGAAACTTACGTTGTTGAAAAGTATGGAAGAAGAACATTACGTTTGGAAGGAACCTTACGTTTTTGTTGTTGGACAAGTATGGAAGAGAAACCGTACATTAGTTTTCAGTGTTGAGTTTGTTTCTCAAAAGTATGGATCATCAACCTTACTTTTATAATCAACCGTACGTTATTTGGAGAGTTGAAGCAAGACAAAGTATGGATGATCAACCCTACGTTTGAATGCTGAAGAGAAAGTATATATGTTCAACCTTACGTTCTGAACCTTACGTTCTGAACCTTACGTTCTGAACCTTACGTTTGTGAACCCTACGTTTAGAGCCACGTCATCAACCCTACGTTTGGCGTCGGGATATTTTTGACAGACGATATTTCCTTTTGCATTGGTCAAACAGGCGGATTATTAAGCGGATTTCTAGCCGATTCTTAAGTACGACTTTGACTGAATCAAAGACGATTTTCAACGGATTAATGATTGATTTAAACGGAGCTTTTTATGCCGATTCTTCAGGGGAGTAAAAACGGCTCTGTTATTTCATTTTAATATCACGAATCTAAAGGAGATTTTCATGGATCTATTTATGCGGAAGATTTTCTCAGATTTGAATATATATGTTCTATCTTGGAAACTTCGGATATATATATACACAGGAAAGTGTATGAAATATATAGATTGATATTTTAACGAGCAAGAAACAGAGACTGTGTGAAGGCGTTCTTTTCTGGTGATCGAGAAGAAGTGTAAAACCTTTATTACCGAAGGAAGATCTTGATAGCAGATTCACGTGTTCTACATCGACTATCTGTTGTGAATCTACTGCTGCTGAAGTTGTAAAGTTTCTTGTAATATCTATTGCAACTGGATCGACTCAGAACTGTTTTGATTACAGATCTTTATTTTCTAAAGACGACGATCTATCTACTGTCAATTGCATTCTGTTGCAATTGTGAAGAACAACTGGAGAAGTGTTTTCTTTATCGAAACTCTTTTTCATTTTTGAGTGATCAGCTTCTCGTTCTAAGCTGTGTGGGTTCGTGTTTGAACCAGGAAGGCTGTGTTTGCCTGAAACTTGTAAAGGTGTCAACTGCCTGTACTCAGTTGTGAACAAGTCTGTGGAAACGAGGACCAGATAGTGAAAATCGCCAAGCTCGTGGATTTGAGCGTTGGTGGAGTGGACTAGGGGTCTTCTGTTCCCCGAACCACTATACATCCGTGTGTTCATGCTTTTACTTTTTCCGCTGCATATTTAATCGGGCTAAAGCATAGTGGACAGAATTTGTCTAAATTGAAGAGTTTGTAATAATTTTGAAAAGACACAATTCACCCCCCCTCTTGTGTGTAATCCGTAGATTCAGATCCAACAGACAATCCTCCAATTACACTTGCAATCAATAATGAATTCAATTTTTTGATTGATCAGACTCATGGTCAATCCGGCCATTACCCATGTGGTTAATCATACATATACTCATGATTCCAATACATTGTTTACTATTATTGTGGATCTGACTCATAGTTAAACCTCGATTCTAGAATTTTATCAAATACATGAATTCAATTATCATTTTTATCATCATAGTATATCAAAATATCTAATGAAACCCTAAAAACAATATTCAATACTTGTATTTCTCAAATTAGTTACCAAAAAGAGTAACATTAAACTACCATGAATTACACATATTGAAATTCATACATTAAAACTATGAACTTATGAGATAACTAAAAACAAACTCTATATATAAATGGAAAGAATGACATAAATAAATGGAATCAATGAAAATAGAGGGAGTGATATTTATTTTGATGGTACAAAAAATAAGAAATGATTTTGAATCATTGGGTTTCCACACATTAAGTTTTACGTTTATAGTTTACAATAAGAAATTACCCTAGAATATTAGCATTATCATTTGTTTTTAATGGTTTCTTAATGATTTGTTTCTCATTTGTAGTGGATGTTTCACATTGTTATATCAATATTTCATGAAATTATCTTTAATGAATGTGTACCAAAATTACACAATCATTTACAGAAAGAGACCGTTGTCCACCTTTGTTTCTATTCTTAGAATCCTACAAATATGAACAAATATTGAAGGCAAACCCCTATAAAAACAACCAAAATGGCCCACATAATTCTAAAAGTCTCCCACACTTGAGGATCCCAAAAATTCTTAAATATGTGAAATATATTCTTGAAACTAGTCACTATCTCCCAATGAATCACTTTTAGAGCCAATATCCTTGTTTTTTGTAAGGAAATAATCATCCATAATTCCTAAAATATTTTTATGCTCAATGATATAAAATTATTCCAATGAAAAGTTTAATTTTTAATGAACAAACCATCTATCCAATTCTATATGCCTATATTGATTTTCATCTTGGTTCTCTAAATGTGATGTGGAATCATATCATTAACTTGAATTCATGGATAATGAATATAAGAATTTACCTTAACATTAAATCATTCAGTCACAAAAAAATATAGTTTGTTCAGAATTGAAACTTGATATATTGAAGGGATTCTTTGAAAAAATTAAAGGGTTAGGAGTCATATTCCACATCCTAAAAATCACCCTCATTGAAATAAATTGGTTTGTTATTGATAAAATCATTGTATATATTATTAATTTCTTATTTATTTAATCGTGATTCCATAATATTACATGTTCATATATATACATAGAGTCAACAACATTATCTCTGAATGGTTCATATATAGTTTATGGATTAATTATCTAAAAGGGACATGGTTATATTTAATTATTTTATTGAAAATAACTTCTTCATCTACATAAATAAAATTTTAACACATTGAATCATTGGATTCCTCAAAATTATAAAACTAATTTGGATATTATCTATCTTAGAGGGTTAATTTTATCATTTAAAATCTAATGAAAACCACTCATGTGGCTACATAGTTTTGTACTATGATGATTGGGAAATATTTCTTCACACTCAATTTCTAGAATAATATAATAATTGGGAAATATATTCATTGTGAAAATGACTGAAAGGTCATATACTATTTCATAATGATTAGTAATTGAACAAGAATAAAAATGTTCAGATTAAAAAATACCCAAATATATAAATAATGAATCAGACATAAAATTGATAGTCACTTTAATTCCAGACCTAAAATTAATCTTCTCACAATATCTAACTCAATAAGAAGGGTAAATTAATTTATTGTCATTAAATGAGTGATGTAACTTCAATTTATGGAACACAATATAGTTCTTCGTAATATTTATGGTTTAATATTATTACCAACCCAACTTGTTATCAAAATACCTCTATATAATTTTAATAAATGATGAAATGTATTTTAGGCTTCCAAAAAAGGCATATTGATACAAAATGTTCTTAGAAATTTAAAAAAATTTATTTTTAGTTAGGTTTGGATATATTTTGTTTAAATAATTAGAGAAGTTGAATGTGAGGGGTATAATAAGGCAAGTCAAATTTATTTTTCACAATCTCTTAAAATTAATGACTCTTTATACCACCCTAAATTATTAACAATTTCATTTTATTTGGTTATTTATCATTTTCGAGTGTTGATTCATCATTACGTTCCCCCTAGATCATGATTTCAAGTATTTTATATATTTTTTCAAATAAAATTAAATATTATTTTCCACATTTCCTAGGATAATCCCAAGAACATGTTCATTATTAAAGCCTTGTCTATTAATTACATTTATAATATTTTCCTCTAAAGTCATTACTATTGTATTAACTAGCTTAACATTATCCCTAAAACTCATATCAATAGTCCTTATAGCCATTTGGGATTTTTTATGTTTTTAATTATAGTTAGTTTGGAATATACCCTAGTTTTCAAATTCATAACCAAATTCTTTATATAAATATTAATAGAATAAGGTTCAACAATATTATGAAAAAAATCATTGGATTATTTGTATACTGAAGGTAGAAATAGGTTTTTTTCACACATTGTTCTCTCTAGGACATGCTGAGGTGATTTTTATATCTAGTGTTAAAACGGTTCCAAAATTGGTAATTATTAGCCTATTTATTTGACTTAAATTATAAAAATGGGAAAACATAATCATACTAAAATGCAAGATCATTATTTGGATAATCATTATTATCCTTACTATACATCCCCCATTTATTTAATTTAGGCCATTATGATTAATAATTGGAAATATTGACTTCTTGACAGTTTTTACTCTAATTAATAGTTATCTTTATAGGGATATCTTTTTTGGACTTCTGATATATTATAAAAAAGACTTCGTTGAGCTTATTTTAAATTATGGGAGAGAAATGATACCCATAATACAAATCCACAATATTTTAATTGCATGGATTTAGAAAGTTATAAAAATAATCCATAAAATGGTGTGAATTCTATTGGTGGTTAGTTATTTTTTTATAGGATTCATAAATGATTTATCTATTATCAAGTAAAACAATTTTTTTATATCTCACACATATTATGGTATTACTAGGACAATGGTTTTTCACAACTAATTTGAAAATATTTTATTAGTTATCAAAAATTTCATCATCTTATTTTTAGAACAAACTTCTATCCTTAAAAATACATTAATATGAAAATAATCTTAACCAATGATTCACCTTACTTATCCCATGAAGAGGTATCTATTGAAAAAAACTATACAGCCATTAACTGAACTCGGGTGAATCCTCATTTTGTTCTCACTTAAATAAATGTAACATAGATATTTGAATTTTTATAATTTAATAGTTCATATATGTTATAGTAAGAATTATACATTATGGATTACTATAAAAAATAGGAACTGAAACTTTTGAATGTGTACTCCTAAACTAAATTTTATTAATAGGTTATATTAGATTTAGATTCCGAAATAAATTTTTAGGTATTTCAGTGCCTAGATTTCCATTTTTCCATTTTCTATTTTTATCTGTATAATATGATTAAATTATTTTAGGGTTAGAGGAATATAGTTTTATTTTAGAATAATAACAATAAAAACAATGTAATTTTAAAAATTATATATAATACTAACAAAACAAATAATTACAATGAATAATTAAAAAATAGAAACAAATTTATTGTATATTATTCTTTATTTGATTTGATCTAATTGTACTTCTCTAGAAATGATGAAAGATGTTACATTGCAACAAAATTGAATATTGTCAAATTTATTTTATTTTAAAACCAACATAATCCAATCACCATGATATATAGGTATTTGTACTAAGATTAAAATAAGGTATTTTTAAAATAAGGAAAAACAGCAAATAAAAATTAAAATTCATATTAGTAAAATTTGGAGAGAAATGTGATGTCAATGTAATGGTTAAGTTGAAAATATTTTGTAAAATATAGAAAAAATAACAGTATATTTAATTTTATATGGATTTTGGGTAACTATAATTGAATTAATATATAGAAGAAACACCAATATTGCAAAAACAAATAATAATAATAATTTTTTTTTGAGAAATTGTTTTTGAAACAAATAAAATTCATTAGAAGAACATGATTTCAAAATAACACTAAAAGAAACTATTGTATAAAATATAACAGGAGATGATGATTCTTATTCTAGTAGTAAACCGAATAATAAAATATTTCTTTCTATGTTCATAAATTGTAATTGTAATGTAAAAATAATCCTATGCTCTTTAATTTTTCATTCATGGAGTAGAGTGGAAAATATGATCATGTAAAAGATGATTTTATAAATCTAATAGAAATGTTAAAAATACAATAATTTTAATAACATATGTAAGAACATTTTGATGATATTTTAATTCATCCAATTAGGTTTCTGTAAAAAAAATTATGAAACCATGAATATAATGAAAATAACCAAAACTAGCCATTAAATGAATCATAGTACAACTAGTCAGGAAGATAAGAGAGGTGTCGATACATATTCTATACTCCGATCAACCTCATTCCCAAGTTATACATTCTAATTCCATTAATAATAGCCATTACCTAATCCCATTCCAACTCCTCTTAATCACATTCTCCCCACATGATCATGCACCAATTTTATCCACAGTTATTTCATTAATCATACTCCATCATCATAGAAAAAACACTACTAATAACTTTTTTATTTAATTATAAATCCTCAATGTTGCATTCTTAAATTCACAACATCCTTTTTGCATGTCTTGAGTTAAAACAAATTGAAAATTCTCCCTCATGTTTAACTTTTGTTGGCACTAAGATACATTACTTGAATGATCTCCAAAATAATTCAACCATTCTAAATATCCTCCAATATCAAAACACTTCTAATGAATATCTCATATCTTATAAAAGCTCTATCTTCTCCTCACTCACATAAACAATGAATTTACATAATCAAGATAAAATTATCATTTTTAAAAACCTAACATCCTCAAATAAATTATTCCATAATTTATATTTTAAAATAAAATTTATAACAATGAAGTATTTTAATTCCCAAATATTTATTCAAATAAAATATAGTTGAAATAGTTTTTCAATGATTATTCAGAAACATTATCCCTAAATTCCTGATCATAATTTCAGGATAAAAGAAATCCAAGATTTATTTAATCTATTTATAACTAAAAACTAATTATTTCACAAATATATTCAAGGAATTTTCTGTCAGAGAATATAATTACTAAACAATAACTTCCATTAATAAGAAAATTTCAAAATTAAAACTACTTAATTTATAAAAATATTAATGAAAACATTTATTCAATATATCCCATAAGAAACATCTTACAATTTTTTGTTTCATCAAAAATCTATTCCGTTTATTCTAATTCATCATATTAAATAATTTGTTATTTTCATGAATAACATTCTGATTTTGATACTAAACATAGTAAATGATCCAATTATTAGTAACTATATAAGTTAATATTTTTAAATTTCTAAATTGTTATACAATATAGGTACTAACAATACCTACTGGGCACATATTTTGCTTTCATTTTTTCTGGGGGATGAATTAATTTTTATTAAGGTAATTATGTTTTTTCATTATTTACCTTTTAATTTTATTTATACTTGTTGTCTTAATATAGTAGATTTTAATATTTATTTTTTAGTCATGATATAAAATGAATGGAAATTGTTGATGTTGATAATTGTATATTTGAATTCATAGAATATGATGAAAATAAGATCAGAAGGATGTTATTGTTATTAAAGAAATTTTTTTTGGAAGTATTCATGCAATGGATTTGAGGCTGAGAACACTATTAGAATATGAGTGACCCTCAATCATGGAGTTACAATCAAATATACTATATCTTATTATATATTAAAACCAATTTTACATAACTATATACATTATTCATATTATCTCCAACATTATTATATTTAATAAATTACTACATGAGGACACCAACCAATTTGTATGGAGTATTTTCAAATTTTGTCATACATTTATATTTGATAATGTATCTATTGAATTGGTGTTATTGATATCATTTCTAACATCATTAAAATAAAAATATATAGAAGACATTAATTTATTTAAATACTATTTCATTTTACCATGGAATGAATTGGAATTGTATTTCATAAATAGTTTCTTCGTCGCTAAAAATCAATGAGTATTCATATCGACGCCACAACATCAATAAATTTGACAAATTTTCTAAATAAAAAACATGGGAATTATTTAAATAATTTTACAATAAAATTAACATATCATAGTATATAAATTATTTTGTTAATTCAAAATTTAAATATGGGTATCCTATAGTGGGACATGTAAATTTATGATTTGTTAATTAAAGGATCACTCTGAAATATGTATCCCAATGAGAGTTAAGAAAATATAAATAATAGGGAATATAATAGTATGAAATTTCAGTTAGAATAACATTAATAGATAGTTGTTCACATAATTGATGGTCCTATAAGGATATCTAACCAAATTTGGAACTTGATAAAGATGATGGAATACATGGTTTCCATGCTCTAACTAAGACATATATACTCTCGAGTTGAAAATGGTAGAGATTATTACTCTTAATATAATATTAGTTTTAGAAACTACATCAACAAGAATGTCAATGATGATAAACGAGATCATTGAGATATAAAAGCACTCAAGGTCTCTCTCAAAAAATAAAATTATATATATTGGATAAGTGACTCATGACCTTCAAGGTAGATATCAGGGCTAAAATCATATATTTTAAGGATGAATCCAATGATAACAAATTGGGGCCAATAAATATAAAATTTCTGGTTAAAAACATTTAAAATAAACTAATGGTTTGACATAAAAGGACATTAATGGGGGATACAGATGTGATCCCATGTAGATAATTGAAGTATATAACCTTTCTAAGTGGTAAAATAATCATGGATATCCCTAAATACAACATCATAAAATAGGAAAAGAAATCTATAACAGAGAATACAAAATAGAAAACGATGAAGGGAAAAATAGTGAATGGCTGATGAAGAAGTGAGATATAAGGATCTAACACCCTAAAAACCCTTATTAACATTTAGAAAAATTATAATATTATGGATGTAAGAATCTCATTGGGGTAATATTCATGATAGTTATATAAAATTTAAATATTAATACCCATTTTTCTAACTCTATAGCCCATATGTGTCCCTATTGTAAATTCATGAAATATATGATTCCAAAAATATATTGTTGGAGAAAATAAATTTACCAGGAATAAAAGGTAGTGTTTATATATAGATTTAATAGATTTATAAAAGAATCAAAAAATTAACTTGGAATTTTTTCAATTAAAATTAATATTGGTTCTAATGAACTTGGAAGCACCATATGTGGTATTAGTGCGATTGTAAATATGATGTCCTATATTATTATCAAATTCCTAGGATATGAAGGAATGGGATTAATAATATATTCTGTCCATTTAGAATATTACATAGTATAGTACCCATAAGGATAGATTGAGTATATTTTACTGAATGTTCATCTGTTCTTCAATCTGCTAGTTTTTTTAATGTTGGACTTAGAAGAATTGATGACACCACTCAACATGGGAAGACAATTTCATTCCCTGAGGATAGATAAACTAATGTTGGAATTGGAGAGTTTCACGTGATTATTTATAGTGATTTGGTTATGTTTAATATTAATTAATATATTAAAATTTCTGCTAAACTAGGGGTACAAATATATTAACAAAGAAAGCTGAATTTTGAATATTTTAATGTAATTAAGGAATTTAAGGAATATTTGGATGTTAAGAATAAAGATAATGGTGATCTTGATAAGAGGAAATTGATAAATGCTTTTATATAATTAAATTTAATACAAGAAGATATATCCCTATAAATTTTTAAAAGAGGTATTAGGTTTGTATAGAAAATGATATTACCAATGAGTTTTCAAGGTTACCGTAACATCGGTGTATAGGCTTTGTGGGTTTTAAATTATGTTTCCCATTGGGATAATGAAGCATAAGTTCGAAAAGTGGAATACTATAATCTATATATTGAATTAATATGTATGGAAATATGTGGATATTATCGTGGACATTCCCTTCAAACAATCCATCACATTAGTTGATAAGTGGTATGATTGAGCCGAAAGACCATCAAAAATTGACTTTCAGGTTTCACAGCTTCTGTTTATGTTTACCATTTCAAATTTGAAATTATATTTTACATTATAATATCTCTTATCATTTTTTTATATTTATAGAGTAAAAATTATTCCCCAATATTTATATATTGATAATTATCCATGAGTAATATGGAATATTAAGAGGAAAGTTAATATAATCATTTAAATGGGAGAATGTTTTTAATCCCATAATACGTTTTACTCCAATATGTTTACCTTTTTACATGATTCGTGTACCTTTAAACTAAACTTTCATGATCAATGTTAGATTATTATTATAATATTTTATCTTTTATATAAAAATTCATTAGGAAATTCAAAATTCATTATTTGAGACATCATATTTTATGAAATTAATTTTATAAGATGGGTAATTAATTTTTTGAGTCATGTACGGATAAATTTATTTAAAGAATCATGATTTAAGGGAATTAGATGACTTGGGTAAATGATATATCTCTAATATATAACATGTATTGAAATTTTAAGGATTTTTATTATTATATATATTTATTTTATATTCCATCATTAAATTTTTTCATCAAATGTTCTCATTCCAAAAATTATTCATTACCTAATTTTTCGTATTCTTTCTCACAATTTTGGGAGTGATAGACAAGAATTTTTTTTATTATAGAACATACATTACATATGGGAAAAGATATTATTATGAAAATTATCTATTAAGATTGCTTAGTTACTTTTATTAATTTTCTTATCAACATTACACCAACCATTACATTTTTTCATCATTTAAAGAAAATATAATCCATTAATAAACATTTTACGAAGGAGAAAAATAATAAGAAAATATTGTCCTTCCTACTCTATGTAATTTTTCATTATAAAAATTGAATATTTTTGGGTATATGTTTTCATTGATATAAATGGTTTTATTTCATTTTGGATATTATGTGAGGTAATTTTCATGACCCTTGGGTCTTCATTATGTGTATGATTCAATACACTTCACTATTTCCTCACTTGGATGAAACTAATAAATGTGTTATTTCTTTTGAAACTCAATAGTCATGATACTCATAATAGGATCTTTTTATAAATACTATAATTAGTGTCATGAGGATATAAAAATTGGGTAGGGTACAGTGTTTGAATTTTTTGTGTGTTGTAAAACATTAAAAAAATTAGAAAAACATCACTAGGTGCAGTAATTTTATTCATTATGTCATGAGACACTGTTTGATCATGGGAATTAGGGTGTTTATATACATTGTGGTTTATCTTTCATTTTGATAATTTGTTACCATGAAATTGTAAATAGATTTTAATATCCCCTTAATGATTTTTTTATTTTTAAAATGATGACATATATATCCTATACTATAGAGAAAATTTATCCTTAAGGGGGAGATCTTGGTATTATTTCAGATATTTTCCTTTATAGGTATGTTATTTAAGATATAATATAAGATTATGGTTTTCAATCTTGTACCAATGTTAGGAACATAACTCCATTTAAAATTTTTCATTGATTAAAGATATTTTATTTTTCAGTATGATGTATTTAAAAATAATCATGAACATTATTTATTAATTTATAAATCAGGAATGGAGGTTTGTAGTGGCATGGTAATATCAATATAGTAAAAGTAAAATACATTATTAATATTTCTCCCTGAAAATTGTGGTTTTTAAAGGGTTTTCTTATGATTGAATGTTATTCCAACATTGATTATCATTTTTAGACAATAATTATTATATAGTGATATGATGGGATTTTTAATTCAAATCATTTAAGGATTACATAAATGAGGATAATGAAGATTCAAAGTGTGTGTTTGTGTGTGTGTGTGTGTGGGGGGGGGGGGTTGATATGTTCATGTCATATATAAAAATTAGTAATTACATTTATTTATCTCACTAATTAATAATTTTTTTTTTCATAAATATTGATTTTTATTTAATTTTTGATTAAGAATATTATTTACATATGGGTTTGAAGAAATATGTATTAAAATATGAAGAGATAAAGACTCTTTGGAGGGATCAGAATGATGGTGCTTTTGAAAAAGTAAATTTCCAGTGGATGTTATTTGTTTTCCAAAATCTAGATTGCATAACCAAAGTTGGTACCCAGCCTAAGAAACTAAAACATGATTAATTAAAGGATATAAATTCCAAACAAGATACTCACAACCATAACCTAATGTGGGTCTGCTATAAGATGGTTTTGAGAGAACCAGAGTACAGTCTGATTCATTTTTTCACTAGTTTGGAGAGTCTTTAAGGGGTGTCTTGGGATTACTAATCTAGGAAACCAAAACCATTTCATTATATTTCAATCATACCTCACCTCATATAAAATCATAAATTGGATTTACATCTAATTAAATTGATTATCATTAACAAAAACACATCAATTCTGATACAACATCCACATCAACCACATTGTATATATGATTTTCACCAATTCAAATGTGTATTTATGGTATCCTATCACATTGTAAAAAACAATAGGTATTGTAATTCCATTTATGGAGATAATTTTATCCTCTATAAATCCATTAATGTCTAATACATAGTTTAAGAACCCTATAATATTCAAAATCATTTTTATAGTCATTGTGGAAAACAAGGGTTCCATGCATCTGTAAGTCAGGAAACATCAAAATAAAAATGAAAAGGATGTTTTATTTAGGATCAAGGGTATATATTATTCTGGTTCACCACATTTTTAATAATATCATACATGGACCATGATTATCCATAATTTTTTTGGTAACATTTTATTTCCAAAAATAGTGGAAAATGTTCAGGATAAGAAAATCAGTGTTATTCCATATAGAAGATGTATGGTCTGGTAGAGTTTATTGTTCATTTTTATAAATATAATTTTATACAAGAATGGTTATGTTCATTTGAATATATTTTAGTGGGTAGAATCATATTTTTTACATTGGATTACGTTGAAAAAGGAAATTTTTCATATCATGTATTGGTGATGTAAAAACGTTACTGGTTAGAGGTTTTCGGTGTGCATCACAATAAATATTTAATATATTGTGTCTTGTGGGAAATTAATTATTTGAACATATATACAAGATATTAAATGATTAATATCATTAATTTATTTCACAATAAATTAATATTTAATTAATATTATGTTTATCTCATCCCATGAGTTACTCTCTACATCAGGATTTCCTCATTCAGGTGGATTAATATATTTTCAATCTTCCAGGATTTATAGTGTGATTCATGCATATTTTACTATTTAATTTGTGATAGATTTTTTGGTAATTTTTTTTAAATTAATGGTCATTCATTCATAGTTTCCTTGAAATTAAATAAACGGTTTTAGTCACTATTGAAATGGAGTAGTAGTGATGGACAAATGAATTTTTAATTTTACCAATAGAGGAATTTTTTGTTGGAAGGGTGGTTATTCGACTAATAGTTAGTAAATTCTTATTTTTATACTCACACATTAGTTGAATTAGGGGTTAATATTTACTTTATCTAATAGATATAATAGATATAGTGTTGTGGGTGAACAATATTCCTATTTTTTGTTTATATAATGATCGATGCATCCATACATTATTATTATGATTATTCTATATCTCATTTTAGAAACATTTTTTACAGGGAATCGAATATATAAATTAATTCATAATAAATGATACATGAATTAAAAATATCCATTACATTTTTTGGAGTTTTGATTCTTCAACACATTATTATGTTATCCAATTCAATAATAATTGAAAAAACATAAACAAAGAAAATTGGAAATTTTGATTTAGAGAGAGGATACTAAGACCATGAATTTTATTAGAATTAAACCTAACAAAAAATATCAATAATTAATTAATCATTTTCTATTCTACACAAAAAACTAAAATATATGAACATGGATCATCTTCTCAAATTTTTGATTCATCTAAGTATATTCACATTAATTAATTTTCATTCACTCAATTATATTAAAACATCAGGGAACCATCTATATGGGTGTCAAATTCAACATACCCCATGTTATATGCCTTATTTAGTAAGTGGTTTTAGATTTTATAAAATTCTAAATTAATCTACGGAGTGGGAACTAAAAAGTCCTCCCATGACCCAACCCATGCTAGATCCTGAACAACAACAACCCCAAGACCTCCTCCATAGGCTGGTGGTGTAGAAATGCACTAAATGAAAAACCAAATTGTGGAGGCCTTTTCCTAAATACTTGTACAGATGCACACAACCAACTTGGTGAAATGGTGTAGAGGGAAACAATAAAATATGCAACATTTCTATAAATTAATCCAAACATGCATGAACCTTTTTATTGTACAAAATTATTGGAGTGTATATAGAATGGTTAAGGGAAAAATAAATTCCTAAAATAGAAGTGTCCTGACATAATGAAAACTAGAAATTTAAATAACTTATGGACCTCAGATCTTTAATCCCAAGCTATGACCATCATACGAGGTCTAAGAACCCAGTATCTAGAGGCTTCTTTTAAGTGATGTTCGACCTGTCTCTCATCTTTAAACTACATGACACATGTTGGAGAATCCAATGTTGCAGTGAGAAGAAACATACCCACTATATTGTCCTAAAAGTGGCAAGGTGGAGCTATAAAAGATAAAACTAATGATAAAATAAGTAGATAGAACATTTCATATTGAAAGAGTGCATCACATCCCAATAAGAGAGAGAATGTATGGTCGTCAAAAAAATGGGTTGGACACAATAAGTGGATTAAGTACCCATCATTTCTTAACCACCTATAGTATGATATAATTATCATCCAACCAAGAGTTGCTAAATATTGAAAGCATGTTTCATACCCCATACATCTTCGACTGTCCTAAAAGTAGATCGTCCAAAACTGAGGTGTATATATAGGATAAAGAATATAGATATTCCATGTCAATGAATCCCAAATCAATGAGTAAGGGGATCTCCATATCATAGAACAACCATAGAATATGATTAGCCAATAGTTTCGAAGAAAATTTATGATGGCCATCATCCCAAAAATCAACCCTGAACACACATGTTTAAGGAACCCAATAAACAAACCATGATATTATCGTCTTTTGTATGCACTGACTCGTCCACACAATTTAAGGTCACATCATATGGATGCGACTTAGTGGGTAAAGTGTTCCTCTTCACCAATATTCCATGTCTATGTGAAACTATTTCTCAACACTGTGATCCAAATTATGTGGGGCAAAATCTCTAGGTATGGATATCATGCCTTGGTATGACTGGAGGGTCCTACTATGGAGTCAATGAGGAACTCCATTGCACAGCCCCACTACAATGTAACACTTGGGACTGTCATCAAGGAACTCCATTTTATAGCCCTCCTAAAGGGTAATTCCTAGAAGAAGCTGTCTGGGAACTTCATTACCCTACCATAGTGAATGGTAATGCAAAAAATAAGTATTTTGTTAGGGAACTTAACTACATATCACTACAAGAGGGTGACACCTGTAACATTGAGGAACTCCACTACCCATCCCTACTGGAGGGTAAATCGAATGATCGTTGAAGAAATACACTGCCCCACATTATTTTAGGGTAACTTAGAATGATTATTGCAGATCCCCACAACCATCTTTGTTATAATTTAATTCCCGAAAAAAGATGATGTTTATACCACCCAACCACTTCAACAATCGATCTTCTACTAGGACAGTTCTGAGATAATTTTTTTTTTAAAATTGCATAAAAAATGCTTCTACTGAGTATACCATTAGGTTCTATGTGAAAAAACACATTGTATAAGCTACTCATATGTCAAAATTAGTGTTAAAACAAAGATGGAATTGATTCTATATCATTTACCAAAGGGTGTCATGTTAAACACAACGTGTTTGGGGAGACATAATGCATGTGACCTTGAATTGAAGTCTGGTTGTGTCTCAGGTAGGAACAAAGTTTCCTATCCATGTATTTATACATGACATGTAAGTCTATTACACAACGTGTCCACGCTAACTGGGACCTGATCTATGTATGCTATTTGTGTCCATATACGTGAACCCCATGTTAGTGTAAAATGGTGAACGAAGTGTGGCCTCACATAGAATAGATCCCATGTACTCAATATATTTCAATGTACCTCTATATTTAACCCCACCAATGTTGTCCATCACACAATTTTTCCAATCGGGTTATAATACATGGTCTTCTATGGGGGTTACACTTTGTGTAACACTTTACATTTCCCAAATCCTAGCATTTTTTTGATGGTTCTACATCCCATGTGCTCTTCATTAAAAATTCCATATAGTCGTGATTTTCAAATTGATCTAAGATTTAATCCACCACATTGAGTCTTATCCAAACTCCATGTATTCCCCCTTGAATAAATCCAAAAATTTCAGATCATTCCATATTCTGTAGATCCATGCCATCACTCATAGAAAAATACTCATCATAGGCTATCACGGGTTTTCCATCCATTTTTCATGTTGTCACATATCCTTCCATGTCTAATCATTTAAATAAACATTGAATTGAGTATCCTCATGTCTCAAGAATCTTTGATATAATCGTTTATCATCGATCTGTTTTCATTCATCAATAAACTACACATTCGCGTGCTTGATCCAGATCAAGTAACCAATGATGTTAGAATTGGGACCAATGAGTCCAATCAACGAACAATATAAAAAATACTAGAGAAAGACACCATAAAAAAGGTTTTCATCACTTTCTGTGGAATAATTATAGTCCAATTATCAAGAGCATGATCCAAGATTATATTAAAAAATATAATAAGTAAATTTCATTACATTAGAACTTGAATAGACTATAGAAAGGTGCATAGATCAAAGAGTGTTATCAATCTAATCAAACATTTCATATAGAGTTTTAAACCACAATATATGAGTCCTACCTCAATTTTGGATCAATTGATGATGATGAACGAATTCCCTAAATGATTATAAAGAATGTTTGTGTTCTTTTCCTTAAGATTAGATCATATTTGAGGTTCGAACATATTTCTCCAAGAGATTCATTAAATGGTAGAGGAATGATCTTTCACTGACAAATTACATAAATTATTAGCTAACCGATGAGAAGTAATCCATGTTGATACTTATAAAAAATTTAATTTTTAGGATAAGTGAATTTAATTAATTAATAAATTTATTAATTAATACACTTAAACTCACTACCAACATGTGTGGGGTCATAACATACCACATTGACTCATTTTATTTCATGTCTTGGGTAAACACTGTGTTTCATACCCATTCTTGGTGTCGGATGCCTGATCTAATCAACTATTTAATAATTAACTTTTTTTCATTAATTAACCATGCACATGAAATGTAAAATATAATTAATATTCTTATAAAATTAATTTCGGGAACATTGTTCCTCAAAAATAAACCCCATCTCAACCACTAGTTTTGTAAATATATTTAGAATTTTTTAAGGGTTTTACAATGTAAAATGAGTCTTTATATAATTCCATACATCATGTATTTCATCCCAAATATGAAAAAAAATAAAAATAACACAACATACTAATCCCGCACATGACACTTCAACTACTAGGAAATATCATGCACATTTTCATTTCGAAAAAACACATAAAACAAATAGATTATACTTAAAATAAAGGGAATATCATTTTATTCCTTGATGTCCACTAATGATCAAAACAGCTGGGTCCATCATTGATTTCTTTCTCCCCCAATAGATTATTTTCATAGGGTGATGCATGTATCTCCTCAACTACAAACCTTGGAAGACGTCATGCAGCAGCTCCAATTGTGTGGGTAGAGTGAGGTGGTAGGAATCCTCTTTATCCCAAGCACGATCATGAATGTTCTGGTGAAACGTGGGGATAGAATTCATCCATATATGAACCACCACAGACATCATTCAGGGAGAATCAACAGAAAACATGGTCTCCCATATCAAACACCAAGGTCCTACAATGGTGATATGTGTATGTTTTTTTTATTCTTAGGGTCATTCTAAAAAACACCTAGATCGCCATGTCTTTCTTCTTATTTAATATAACAACATTGGGCCCACCATAGATGTATCCACAATTTATATCCAACACTTGGGTGACTCATAGGGTCTCTCATACAGGGTCTCAAATGTTTCCTTGCTAATGGTAGTGTGCTACCAAGATTTGTACGCTAAATCTACCAAGGGAAAGTGATCCTCCCAACTCTGGCTGAAGTCTATCCCGCAGAACCTCAACATGTCCTCTTTCAACATGAGAGTGTGTTCAATAAGAATATAATTCTAGGGGTGAATGGTTATACTCATCCGAAATGTTGTAAAAAATACCTCATACATGACTCCCCACAAATGTAATGTAATCTACATTCAATATTGGAGATAATCTCTGAGGGTACCCATGAAGATGAATGATCTCCCATACATATAGCTTCACCAAAATTTTCAACAATAATTTATCCTAAATGAAATGAAGTGTGCTGACATCACGAGTCATCCGACTATCACCCATATAGTGTCATAGATCTTCGTTGTACGTGATATACCTATGAATAAGTCAATTGAGATTATATCACATTTCTACATTAGGATATCTAGTGGAAACAAGCCAGCTATTACATGGAGCTCAACATTCACCAATTGAAAGGTTAGGCACTAAGAGATGAACTCATCTATGCTTCAACTCTTATTGAACTGCTTAAACGTGCACAGATGATCTCTGAACATAATTCCCACATAGGGACATACAACTTGTGGATAAATATATAACATACCACATCACCTCCTCCAGCAATGCTAATGGAACAACTATTCAGTCTAGAACAAGATGTTGTGATTACCACCTTAATAATATACATTTATTCCATTTCCTATGGATATATGATCACATAGTACCTCACAATCGATGTATCCATGATTGGACACTATCACACTCTCCCAAAGCGAATGAGTAAACATTAATGACCATGGAAAATATACACCCTCCTGCTCAACCAGGTTCAGAAGTTAGGATGATAACTACTTTGAAGCTTCCTATATTTTGAAATCAGGGGTATCCTTCCTAAGGAAATATTATACAACATCTCCTTTCCTTGGAGTATAGACTACCATGAGGTCATATTTGTATTGTAACTTCAACCAACATCACTTTATCAGGTTCAAGTCTCTCTGAAAGATATCTAGTGGTCTGGGTAAACTACAAAGGGCTCCCACAAAAACAAATTGCCTCTACATCATCAGGGAAAAACAATTTATTATCTTTTTATGTCACGAGTAACATTGTTCTTCTCATGGGATATCAAATGCCACGAACCATAAGCGATGACTGCCAGAAAGTACATCAACATAAAACACCGGCCAACTCCTAAAGAATCACAAAACCATACGAACTCTGCAACATCCCCTAGTAGTCTTAACACTAGTAAACTCATCAGACTCTGTAAGAACCCCTCAAATTTCACTTTGGCACTACTAATATTAGGTATACTGCTTCCCTTTTTGAATTAAAATGGTCAAAGGGGAAGAAAATCTAGATATTTATTCCAAAAAACCTCATATAGTAACCATCCACGATGATAAATATCCAATACGCCAAAAATTTATTGGTTTTTATTTAAGAACGAACTACCTAGGTCATTGAAGGTTCCAAAGATAATCGTTGTATAGAAATTACATGCCCCAGAAAGTGAACCTAATGTATCCAGATCTCAAACATTGAGAGATTTCAGTAAAACGGTTGTTATCAAAGAAAATATAGAACCATCCAAATGTGTTATACAAGATCCTCATATGATGTAGAGTATATGATAATTTCTCTAATGAAGACACCAAAAAAATGGCCCATTTATGGTTGAAAAAATAGGTTCATCAAATCCATAATTGTTAGGTCCACTAGGTTGAATACATTGAGAGGGGGACGAATCAGGGTATGATAGAATAAAACATTATCCCATTCAGATATTCTTTAGATGATAGAAAAAAACTCAATTCTATCTTCCTCTCATAGAAATATATGAACAGATATGAAAGCATGAACATGACACAATTTTTTTACTTGGTTCACCACCACTCATCTATGTCCAAGGATAATACAATGGTATTGTGCCGATGTACCAAATTCAGTAATTCTTAATGCCAATAATGAGTGAACAATTCGGGTCAGATCTTCTATGCACAGGCTCACTGCCATTACAAGGTTTAGGGTCTTCTCACTTCATTCAAGTGTGTCACACCCTAATCCACTTTCTGTAGCTCACTACCGGCGGAAAGGGTCACCGTCATCCTCTTACTTTACTAACTACTCCTAGAAAGGAATCCACTCATAGTTTATAGACTTTTAGGTCAATAAATGATTATGAACATGTAGGTAACTTCAATTTCATGAATTAATGCATCCTAAATTATAGGTAGATGCTCTGTTGATGTTTCTTTTTTACCTGAAGATGAATTTCACCTTCCAGGGTTCTGCTATGTATTGGAAAATCCTTTCACAAACTGATTTCAATCTTTCACAAGATTCCTTGTGGAAATCGTGAACCACTTGATCCTCCCGCATACTATGTTCTAGGTTTTGTATGTTGAACACCTCTCCATAAATTTATTTTGTGTTCCACCAACCGCTATCTCCTCCAAGTACCAATGCCTATGTTCTACCTCTGTGAACTGCCCTTGTCCACAAATTGTTCTCTGCTCATAGACCCTCTTCGCCACCATGTACCAATTACGGAATCCTCTCTCTCAGATATTGTAGATTCCTCCACCTCATACATAGTCAACTATTTCGGAATATTTCTCTTCTTTGGTGGTTTAAGAATCCCTCCAACCTCCTTTGGAAAAATTACAGTTGCGCGAACCACTTCAACCTTTGGGAACTTCCTCTTGCCATGGCCGAAAACTCAGATAAAAAACAAAATTCTCTAATGATATTCGATCTAATCAATATTTGGTGGGATAAGAGAATATTATATAGTCATAGATATCTGAAAAATCCATTAATTAAATATTTATCAAATCTCTGATTCATCCTTTGCTGTATACGGATCCTTTTGCACTGTGAACTGCAAGCACCCGCAAACTGATTTTCATACGCTTTCCACATACTACCTTTGCTCCTACATAGTCGATCTCTTCTGCTGACTTCAAACCATCCACGTACGACATCTCCTTCCACCACGAACCATTTTTGGTTTTGGAAACTACTCCGGCATACCGTTCCTGCCACTCAATGTACTATTCCCAGAACATGGTATCTGACCCCTGAAATGTGGTACCCAATACTCATACATTGGAAATTTTATTCACACTTTTTCATACAGTTCAATCCTATGAAGGAATCCTTCCCTTTCCAACATCAAACTCCAAATTTTGATGCCCAAAAATTTGGAAAACCCTGGGAAACTACTCCACCAAAAAATCGTGTATTCAGAAAACACAAACCATACTCATTTGCGTCCATCTAGATTTTTCAACAAACACAACCACACCCAAAAATTATCAAGAATACTATTTAAGAGATTTTTCCTGAATAATAAGAATTGAGGGGGAATTCATAAAACCCAAGGGAATCACTATGATCTTATAATGTCCATATCATCATTGGAATTTCATATTTGAAATATCATCCATACAAACATCAAATGGTGGTAGCCAGACCTAAGACCGATCATCGAAAATAATCTCACACCGCTCAACAAGTAAAATATGTCCTCAATCTTCAGAAAGGGGTAACTTTTCGTTATCATTACCTATTTCATGTGATGATAATCATCCCAAACCACAATCTCATATCCACCATTTTGATGAACAAGACAGAAGATGACTAGGGGGACACATTTGGAAAGATCAAAATATTATCTCAAAGGGACTTTAACTACAACCATTGATCCCAAATATTGGTAGGGGCTATCTGATATTCTAAAAAAGACATATGGGGATGTCCCTAGAATTATTTCAATTCAAAAATACATCTCACACCTTGGTGGTATTTCTTTAATGTACTTAGGGAAAACATCAATGTAATCCTCCACAAATGAAGGAACCTAGAGTCATGAAGATCCTTGTACAAAAAGGTATATACACATGATGTGATGGGTGATGGGATAAAACCTTTTACCTATAGCATCCACTTATTCTTCCTTGAGATCTCACTCCCCAGACAAGGAGAATCTTGTTCTACTAGTGCATAGGAATCAAAATTTTATTTAGTGACAACCAATATGGGATCAAACCATTGGAAGAGAATACATACACATGATGATGTTATATGGTTACATTGTTAGAACCAAATAGGAACACAAAAATATATCTCACCCAATCAATAGAACACGTTGCTGGAAGAAGAATGAAATAGAAGAACAATTCCCTATTTGAACCAAAAGTCAAAGATACTCAGCTATTGCCTCAACTACGATCTCTAACTCACACAATTAGAGAAGATAGATAAATTAATATGTATTAAATTTTTCTAATATTGATGAGGAAAAATTAGAGTAAACATATATCCAAACTTGAATAATCACATTCTTTGCAAGACCATAGTAATCTACAGAATGTAACGATCCTTTCACTATCCACTAGTTACCACATCATAAAATGGGACACATGATTGTATTGGTGGTTGGATCTCATAACTTAATCATCCACTTGTAACTCCTTGTATTCATATTCTAATAGTGCATCCCTGGGGAGCAACATATCCATGCCTGTGAAATCCCTAATCACGGTGTTTCCTCTACTCTGGCAGTACATTCGATATAGTCCCGGGCTGCTAAAAATGTAAGGTTGGTCAGTCTAATAATATATGACCTCTCCCATCCAAAGAAAATATCCAACCCTATATGGGATCCTCTAGTCCTCTAATATTCCCCATCCTCATAATGTCACATGCCCGGGCCTTCCCATGAAAGGGTCTTTGGTTCTAAGATCATGGAACCTGACGTCTGCAAGTTGCTATAGACAAATCAACCCTATTATTCCAATTTTGGTCCCCAGCTACCTAGGATTCCTCTAAATGAAATATCTCTATAAAAATTTCCAAATCTAGAACCATATTGTAGGTGTGGATGCACAAGGAAGCTACATTGGATCAAATCTCCCAAAGGATCCTCTACTCAAACCTTCATGCTCAAGATGTATACATCTAAGATCATGTCAGGGGAGTATGGGGTATGGTCTGTGAACATCGTCATGTAATCATCCACCATCATCCAAACCTTCATTATCACTAGAATCTTTTTTATCCAAATAAATTATTGGATGGAGGGGTGGTACTCCTCACGGATCAACTACGAGATGTCATGCCAGAAGAGTGTCAACTCATCACGCATATTCATAACTAGTCTAGAACAATGCCCACATGCCCCATTGAAGAGTATGTCTGCTAGTGCCCCCACATGATCTATCAATATCTTGATAATTCTAAAGGCACCTAGAATTCACTCTAGCCAATTCTATGATACTAGCGGTCTCTAATTCAATAACTCACAAAGTGTGCTTAGCCTACGTATTTCCTCAGTAAGCTTTTCTAGGAAAATCCTCTTCTCAATTGGTGGAGGTATTTCTACTTACCCAACTTGAGGAAGGGGGACAAAAGATTGACCCTGAAATGGGTCCTCATCACTCATGGGGTCATCTTCATGAACTAGGGCCTGTATCCTAGCATGCTGTCATCATAGAGGAAAAAAATTATTAAGGGTTAGTGTAGTCATATGAGTATATATATATATATCTCAAAAAAATGGGGAGATCACTCATGAAGGACACTAAAATAATCAATTATATATGTTTTATGTACCGTTGATTCTTAAGACAATTGTATCATCATGGAGAGTTGACAAGAAGGTAATCATGGTCCTGGATAATGGCTATGTCACCAGCCAATTCCATCACTCAACTCCCTATTCTGAGGGCCACACCTGAGACACTATGAAACTATTTTCCTAAACCCAACCAATCCTAAAAAGGGGAAATTTCATAAAAATTTCCAAAAAAATGAAATTTCTCTAATACAAATATATTATGACCTGACGTTTTTCATGGCTCAAGACGTAAGTGCCCCATGTCTACCTCTAAAGACCAGGGGGTGGTGACAATCATATAATGCATAATTAACATAGAGAGATCCTTGCATATTTACCTGTATACACACACATAAATAAATCCAACATGTAGAAAATTTTTATAGGGGAATAAGAGAAGATACAAGACTAATATAAAGTAATCTAAACATGAATGAACCTTGAGAAAGTACAAAATAAATATAGTCCATACTGAAAATTAAAGGGGGGAAAATATACACCAAATTCAGAAGTGTCCCAACCTGACAATAAATTGTAAATTTAAATATAAAAACATCAGATCTCCTAAATCCGATGTTATGGCCGCCATTCAAATACTACAAACTCAGTATCACTAATCTCTTATAAAGTCATGGTCGAAAAATCTGTCATCTACAAAGGACACATCATGTGTGGGTGAAGCATATGCAGGGATTAGTATACACATACCCAATAGAATGCCATAAATGGAGAAGGTGGAGAAATAAGTGATACAAATGAATTAGAAATATGTAGATAGAAAAAGGTATAGTGAAAGACGGAATATAAATCCAACTAGAAAGTGAATGTAAGATCATTGGAACACAATGGGTTGGGCTTAGTGAGTAGATTAATAACCCATTGATTCTTCACCACCTATATTAGGATGGTCGAATCGTCCAACCATAACAAGAATAACATGTAAAGAACATGGAATAACATGTTTGTATTAAAATATCATCAAAGAAGATAATCTATAATGATGTAGTGAATAAAAAATAAAGGATATATATGTGCTCAATCAATGAATACTAAACAAAAGAGTAAGGGTGTATCACTCTCACAACTCAGACCAAGAATATGAGTAACCAACAATTCCAAAAGTCCAACCATGGTCCCCAATAACCTACACATCATCCACGAACACATAATGTCAAGGAACTCAACTGCCACTCCTAGATTCTATCTACTATGGGAGGAACTGACTCGCCAGAAGGGTATTCGGCCACATCATGGGTATGCTAATTGGTGGGAGAATGTATTCCACATAATCATGAGTCCAATTCTATGTCAAACCATATGTTTTTTCTACTCTATATAGTGGAGGGGACACAATATCTAGGTAAGGATGTCATACCTCAGTACAATGAGATGGTCCTACTCTGATTATTACTGATGAACTTGACCGCACAACCCCATAGAAGGGTAATGATCTGGAATGTCATTATGGAACTCCACTTCCTAGACCAAATGGGGGGTAATTCCCAAAAGAATCCATCAGGGAACTCCACAGCCCATGCCTTCTAGATCATAACACTTGGAATAAGGTTGTCATCATGGTACTCCACTGCCCCGCCTTGTTGGTGAGTAACTCCTGCAACGTCAAGGAACTCCACTACCCAACCCTGCTAGAGGGTAACATAGATATATCACCAGGGAACTCCACTTCCTAGTCCCTCTTCAGGGTGATTCAAAAAACATTTTGGAACTCCACTATCCATCCCTCCTCGATGGTTACTTAGAAAGATCATCAGTGAACTCCACTACCCAACCCTGCTGGAGGGTAATGCCCAGAATAGCATGTGGTGATCCAATATGATCTATGTTTTCGTCGAGCGTTACCTAATATGGTGTAGATTATTGAAAATTATACATAATAACTCAAAATCCACTACTGAGGTAAGGATCATATTTTACAGGGAATATCCCATGATAAGAAAATTGTGGACCATGATACGAGTTCAAATGATGGAGATAAGGACATTAGAGTATATCAATAATGAGATTAAGTAGAACAAGGCATGTTAGGGGACACATAAGGAATGTGACCCTACTTCACATCATTGATGTGTCTCTGTTCGTTACAAAGGTTCCCATCCATGTAGAAGTACACACCATGTTTGGGGACTACATGGCATGCCCATGCTATCCAGGGCCCAGGCTGTGTCTGTTGACAATGTCCGTGTACAAAGATCCTGTGTCTATGTAATCTAGTACATGAAATTTGGAAAAACATTTGATTTAACATGTGTTCTCATTCCATGTATATGTACTTCTATAAGGACCCCGACTTGTGTGGTACATCACATAATACTTCCAACTGGTATGGGTACACGAAGTTTTTTGGGGGGGTTACACACTTTATAACCATTTAATATTCTCATACCCTAGAGATTCCGATGTGGAGGATATAAGATTTGTGTTCTTCATTGAACATGATGAGTATTTAGGATTTTCCATAAAACACAGATATTATCTACCACATATAATCTTATCATGCCACCATGGATTCCTCATAAAATTTATCCAATAAGATCAGCAATGGCCTTATCTTGAAAATCTCGACAGACGCTTTCTTGAAAATGATCGTCAGAGGATATAAGTATTTCCCCATACATATATCACAATGATGATCCTCCATTCACATTTTATCTATTCTCTAAAAAAACCATGAAGGTCCACCTCACAATAATATAATATCTATTCCTTGGTTGTTAATGTATTTTTTCATTGATCATCTGCGTTTCTGGGTGCCCAATCGAGCTCGGGTCCCAGGATAATTTTTTATTGGAGACCAACCAGTCGAATCAGTGAGGAACGAGAATAAAAGAGGGAAAGGAACCGTAGAAAATGTGTTGAAAGATTGTTGGCCATGGATTCCTCTCCATTGACCAAGAACATAATCCAGGGTTAGACAAACAAACAAAATAAATCATTTTCATTACATTAGCACATGAACAGGATGGATGGATTGGAATAGATCGAAGAACAATTATCAATCTACTTCAACATTTTTTATAGATGTGTATAAGCCAAAATTATAATTTATTCCTAATTTTTTGATCAATCACTATATAATAACATTTTCGTACAATGATTTCATGGAGTTTTTGTGTTCGTGCATCTGAATTTGATCACATCTCACATTCCATCATCGTTCACCATGGGATTCACCAATGTCAGGAGGAAGGATCACTCATGGGAAATTTGAGAAAATATAATTTAACCATTTTAATTTTTCCATGGAATTACATTCATAAGATTTCATTTTTAGGTTGAATGTATTTAAGTAATTAAATCACTTAAACCCACCACTAGCGAGTGATCAGTCCGAATGTCACACACCAATTCAAATTTTGTTGCACCTTGGGTAAAAACCATGTTCAAAACCCAACAACTGTATTTGATTCTTTATCTAATCAATGTTTTAGGAGATATAACTTTTTCATTAAATTATTCATTTTAAATATAGAAAATATTTAATATTCTTTAAAAATTAATTCTGGGCACATGACCCATTAGAATCACACATAGCCTCACCTACTAGATTATTGATTATATAGAAATATTCTAAGGCCATACAGACAAAACTATGTATCTAAAATTACCTATGGGTATTTTAGTTTTATGAAAATATTTTATTATTTTTTAAAATAAATAAAAATTTATGATGATGAATTTATGATGCTAGTAACATTATATTTCCAATGGAATAAAGGTGATGAGTTTCATATACTAAGAGAATATATCATATTAAGAATTTTTTTCAGTACACATTGTTAGACGATGAGTGATATTGAATTCCATGTATAATTCGACACTCATTTTATGATTGATGTTGTGTATTATATACTATATTTATATTAGTTCACATGGTTATAATGATTGGGAATATGCGATGTAATCTACAATTGGATATTAATAATAATACTAATTAAGGGTTGATAATTCATTACGAATCACACAAAAAATGGTGAATCCAACTATGATTATGGGGAATCATCTTGAATTTAACACCCATTGTCTAACTAGTAACATATTGGCTTTCATATTGCATTAAGCACCGTGGTTAAACTGGGGGATAGTCTTAGTTGATTTCTAGCATTCATTACCTCCCATGATATTATTTTATGTTTATATGGTAATCATTTAATCATTTTTTAATCCTATTATAGATTATGTTATGGGAATAATAATGATCTCTAATTCAGGGTAGGTTATGGGTAGTGGTGGTCTTGTTAGAACATGATACTCCTCTATGGTTTTATTCATGTTACATGGTATTTATTATATATCCTCTTATCCCTACATAAATTACATATGAGGTTTTACATTAGGGACCTCATAAATTGTCTAGTGCTTAGGTATATTTATTACACAACACATTCATAGTGGTAAAGAAAAAGATAATATGACTTTTATATGGTATAAAAAATAATTTATAGGAGGGTTAGGTTTTAATTTCTTGATTGAGTTTGGAGAAAGTACTATTGAGAAATTTAATTTATGGAATGGTATCCCTTTGTTTTGTTGTTGTTTGGTTTATTTTTTATTTAGATATCCTAATGTAAGATCCCTAATTTAATTTTCTATGTATGATTACAATGAGTTATAATGTTATAATTGAATATTGCTGATATTTTTTTTAATAAAATTGGTTTTGTAGTCCTTTAATGTTTGTTATAAACACTCATTTCTAGTTGGAAATGTCTATAAATTAGGTAGTTTCAATTGGGGTCGAATTATGTCACCATGGTGATCTCAGTTCATGAAATATCATTCTAGTTGTAACAAAATCTTATAAGAGAATTATAGTGGTTTTCTTATATTTAGTAACTTTGTAGATAAAGCTAGGATAGGGTGTATTTTGGGAAATACAAAGGTATTATTCATCATTTACACTTTTAATATTGGAACCCTTGTTACTTATCATAAAATAATTTTTTTTCATGGGTTTCCATTTCATCAGTAAGTTTCCTAGTAAACTATAATACATTTTTGTTGGGATATTTATTTATTATTTTACATATATACCAATGTTTGAAATGGTTGGTGATTTCAAGATTTATGAAAGTTTAGAGAAATATCTAAAATGTTTATACCATTATAATTGTTTTAAATAAATTTCAAAAGAAAAATTGATTTTGGAAAATAGTTTTTGAGAATGTTTATTATAATTTATCATTGGTGAAAATCTGTAATGATATTTTTTTAGGAAATATATATAATTAAATAAAAGGTCAATAAAAAATTGAATTAGTGGTTAACATTATATGATAATATTGGAAAAGTAATTAACGCATATACAAATATAATGTTTTAATTTTTTATGTAAAATATGATTATATTATAGTTCAGATTGACTGGTATATGAAATCACTATAATCTGTAGGTATGCATTCATGGTGTTGAGCATATAGTACAGTTCATGAGATGCACATTTTAGGAACGAGTAAGTATTGGATAAGTTGTTATAATATATGGAATATTATTATGGGGTCATGTTTTTTTTCATAGGAATGGTATTGAATGAAATTACACTTGATCTGTTCTTAGTGGTTAGGATTGAGGAATGGTTTTTGTATTTACTGGTGAGTAGTTATTCTATTGGTAGTTTATATATAATATTTTATGTCTCCTAATAAGAAGAGTGGGTATAGTTTTTTAGAAATATATTTAAAGATCATGTGTTTAATGTTTAAGAAATTGAGTAATTAGGGGTTTTATTTCCTGTTTTATAGATAAATTCACTATCGATTGATTTAAGAGGGATGTGATGAAATTATATGATGTGTAATGTGTGAAAATGATATATATATTTTTTTCTCAAGAAAACTAGTTGTTACATAATTTTTGGTTAGTTTAATTTCAAAGCATGAGTTTATTATACATGTTAGATAGTTTATTTACTTTATGGGATATTATAGAATGAAATAAATGAGTTGCATGGGTACATTAAGTAATTTTTAAAGATAGTTTCTCTCTTATGACATATAGTGAAATGAATATGATTCAATGGGTATTTTATGGTGAAACTTCCATTGGATGAAGGATTGTTTCAAAATTAAGATCCATCAGTTGAATGTTTGTAAGGTGGAGTTGGGATAGTAGTTGTGTTCGGTAGTTATGCAATTGAATTCATATATGTCAATTTATGGATTTTTGGATGTTCATTAAAGATCAGTATTTTTAATATACCATTGAGCTGATTAGTTTTATTATGTAAAAAAAATTCAAGTGTTATGGTTAATGTGAGATGTTCTATGTATTTAGCTTTTATGGACACTCGATTGGATATTGTTGAGTATCTAATGGTTGATAAATAGATAACATAAAATTGAGAGTATTGGTCTTTGAGATAGGCTGTTATGGAGTAGTGGTATTGTGATATTTGTCTTTAGGGACATATGAATAATTTTTATTGGAATTTTCCATAATGATTCTATTATTGTTCAAAGGGACATTGAGGTAGGATATAGTGTAAAGAAAGAAAAAACATTTCATACATGGGATATAAAATATTTAAAATATCCACAAAATCCCACTAAATGTTATGTAAATGATGTATCAATAGAATCATCATCATCATCATCTAGATTTATGTCGATTATTGTGTTGGCTGGCCATGGTGTCTTCCTAGGTATCTGGGTGTAGGATGGTAAAATTGCAACTTGTTCCATGTATATCTCAAGATTGGATGGGATTTTTAGTTAGACTCTTATATAAATAATGTAGTATATGGAATGAGATTACAATTTATAATCGAGTAAGGATGAATTAGTTTTGAAATAGGATAGCACAATACATGCAGAGTATGAGCTAGGGAAACATGATTAATGGAATTTTTAACAATTGGATCTAGATCTATGGTTTGGTTTGGTAGTTATCTTATTGTTTTCAATGTTATTTCTTTTTTATATATGATATATTTATTGGGATAAAAAATTAATTTCCTTGGTGATTATTTCACATGGATTCTATAGGGATTTGATCCATTAGAGTAATGATAGATTATGTTGTGAGAGAAAAAATAATATGATGTGGTAGTGTTGTATGATATATTATTCAACAAAGGACTTATATGATATATTTTTATTATAAACATTTTTTTAAAAGCAATTCAAGATGCTTTTAGTTGGAAAAACATCCAAATTAATTAGATTATTCTTTAATAAATATTTTTTTTTTCAATTCTAGTGAGTGAGAAATAATTGATGAAACATTATAGGATCTTCTTAAAGATGTTAATTAATATAGTGGGGTGTATAAATAAGATTTATTATGAGTTAGTTTTTTAAAAAATAAATAAATTTTGGGTTTTGAGATATGGGTGTTTTTCAGGAGTTATAAGTATCGTTCCATGGGTTTTATTACTGAGTATTATGATGTTTTAGAAATTTATACATGTTTTTATTTAATATGTTATATTTTCAATTGGATTAATTGATGGTGTTTATACCATGTTGCAATTAACAACATAATGTATTTTATTATGGGATAACAGATACTGTGTTTGAATTCATGGGTGGGAGAGAACCTATAGGATAAAGCTTCCCCCTTATGGCTATAAAATGGGTAATGAGTAGTCCCTACAATATGTTTCCCCATTAAATTAGATTCATGGTTATTTTATGGTAAATTATAGTTTATGAGGTAGACCTATATTATCTAGGTTAGTCCAATTCTCTTTAGTAAGTGTTCTAATAATGTGGGGTTAATTAACATGCTCCCATAAATTTTTTGAAATAGTATATATCTTCATAGTCTATTACATTTCTGGAATCAGGTGTATCTCGGATTTGCTTGTGAAGTTATGGTTTTTAGGATGTTTATTCTTTGTTTCCTGGTGTGTAGAGTGATCATAAATCATCCTTAAGGTTAGAGATCCTTTTTATACTAATTTATGTGCAATATTTGGTATTTTTATTCTTTTTATTTTTTTTTGGTCAAGATTATTTTTTGGAATAATGATGATAATAAATCTGTTTATTCAAATCAAATGTTCTGGGGTGATATCACATTCATTGGTGCTCGGATATCTGTTGTTGATCATATATTTCTTATTTGTTTCCAATACTAAAAAAACAATTGATGAACGAATTGGTTCCACGATTAATGATATATATAGACTTTTTTGTGTTGTTTCATGATCATACCTTCAATAAATGTCTAATGAATATATATTGGTATAATATATTGGTTTCCCATGTGAACGTGGTTTTTTTGATAACAACCCCGTCAAATTTAGAGTTAATGAGATGAGTACCTTTAAAAATTTTGGAGGCTAGTTTGTGTTTCTATTTTCATGATTTTTTATGATTTTTTTACCTATATGGTTTGGGATTTTCATTGTGTGGTGATGGAGGTTATCCACTAGGTTTTGTGAGGATGGGGGTTGTGATGTATTGTGTTGTATGGTTTGAATGGATGTGGTGTGGGAATTTTTGAAAAGTTGTTATTAGATGTTATGTTGTGTGTGGTTATGAAATGTTTTAAAGTGGTTATAGTTCAAATTGGATGAGGTGTACAAATGAGAGGATATGGAAATGAAGTCTAGTGGTGATGTCTTATTTTTGTGTGTGGTAGTTGTTTTGTGAGATGTGGTTGGGAACATGAGCCTTTTCCCAGTTGATAAGGACTCTGCAAGTGCATCCGGGAGACCGGGGATCAAATCCAGGTGGAGAAATTATTTTTGGGTACTGTAGCATAACTGTAGCGGGAACTGTGTAGTACTGTAGCAGGTAATGTAGTGGGACTGCACCAGGTACTATTTGGAAATATAGTAGTTAGGAATATGCCCCCATTTGTGTTGGATCTTGAATATACAGATTATACAAAAGAGGGGGTGAATTGTGTCTTTCAGATTTTTCGTTAACTCTTCGATTGAAAGAATTATGTCCTCTATGATTTATCAGATTTGATCATGCAGTGGAAATAAATAAAAGCAGGGACACAAATATGTATAGTGGTTCAGGGAATAGAAGGCCCCTAGTCCACTCCACCAACGGTCAACTCCACGAGCTTGGTGATTTTTACTATCTGGTCCTCATTTCAACAGACTGGTGCACAACTGAATACATGAAGTTGAGACCTTTAAAATCCAAAATGGTTCAAATGTGAATCTACACAGCATAGTATGATAATCTGGTTACTCAAGAATAAAAAAAATTTCAGAAATATGTTTTCCAGTTGATCTTCAAAATTACAATAGAATGCAATTGACAGCAGATGGATCGTCGTCTCTAGAAATATTGATTTTCAAGAAAAAGTAATTCTGAGTGAATCCGGTTGTAGTAGATATAGAGATATAATTCACAACATCGGCAGTATTAGATCAACAGTAAATATTCAATGCAGAACAGGTGAATCTTTTACAGAGTTCCTTTTTCTTAAATGAACAGAGCTTTGACACACCTTTTTGAATCAACAGATCGACGTGATTTTTGCAGTCTCTATTTTCCACATTTTTGAATAATATATTGATCACCACTCTCCCAGATCTTTTTTTTTTCAGAGAGAACATATATAATAAATCTGAGCATATATCCTGCACATTTATATCCATAAAAGTCGCCTTTTGATTCGCGATATTCAAACATTTTAATTTATAGAGTAGTCATAACATCCTTGAAGACTCGACATAAAAAGATTATTTTAATTCGATCTTTAATCCAATGATAAAACAACTTTTAATCTGTCAAAGTCATATTTAAAAATCTATTTTAAATCCAGCATAAAATCCACCTAATAATCAGCTTGCTGACCATTTCATAAAAATATCATCTTTCAAACTTACTGACGAAAAACATAAGGTTGATGACGTGGCCTCCAAACGTAGGGTTGATGACATAGTCTTAAAACATATGGTTCACAACGTAAGGATGAACATAAACATAAGGTTCATATTACTTTTATCAAACGTAAGTTTGATCTTAAACATAGGGTTGATCATCCATAATTTTTCTTCAACTCTCAAACGTATAGTAAAAGATCCATACTTTTACTTGATCCATTCTTTTCCAAGAACCTATGGTTGTTCACAAAAGTAATGTTGATGAACCATACTTTTGAGAAACAAACGTATTGTTTATTATTAATGTATGGTTCTCCTTCCATACTTTGCTGATGACCAAAACATATGGTTCCTTCCTAACGTAAGGCTCTTCTTCCATACTTTGCTGAAAATGTATGGTTGTTTAACCATACTTTTCTCCTATCTCCAAAAGTATACACGCTTTTCATCCTTACGCTACATTTATCCACGTAGGGTATGAACAGTGATTCCAGGATGTGCTTAATGCATATTTCAAATAAGTAAGGTATGAACAGTAATTCCAGGATGCGCTAAAGCAGATTCTGAACACGCTAAAGCATTTCCCGAATAAGTAAAAAATTCTCGTTATTTCAAGAGTAAAATAAATTAATAAATTCCTGAAAAATACTAAATAAAATAATTAGTAAATAACTAAGGGTATTTGTGAGAATCAAAATTATCATAAAGAGACAGAGTATTATTTTCAATAATCTCCCCCTTTAAATAACATTATTATGTATTTTTGAAAACAATACATTGCTCAACATTCTCCCCCTTTTGATGATCACAAAACCCATAATATAATAAAATTAATTAAACAAAATTAACTTTCAATATTAGTTACATAATGTTTTAGAATTTTGAGAGGATGAAACAATATTTAATTTTAACAAAAATAAATAAAAATTTCTCCCCCTTCATAAAAATAAAATAATTTTTCTTTAGAAATAAAAGTTTCTAGTTCTATCCAAATTTCTCTCTCTGAATAACCTTTATAATAAACAACTTTTAATTACATAAAAAAAATTATGGATAAGTATCCAAAACATTAAATATATAGGAAACTATTTAAACAAGGTTTTGTAAAATAAAATGTTGTGTTTATCCAAATTTATCCCCCTTTTTGTGATATCAAGAAAATAATAATAAATCATGGATTTTACCACATTTAATGTTGAACTAAACTGTAGGTAAACGCTATTATTAACTGTTTATCAATAATTAAATCTGCAGTACTGGCATATCAAAAATAAAGTCAGTAAAACAAATAGAAATAAAGAGACATATTTTCATTAAAAATTAAAAACAGATACAAGTATGATAAACATAGGAATAAAGGTTTGGGAAAGATAGGAAATAGGTTCTATCTTCTCTGGATTACAGACGTGATTTCTATGAACTATTCCCTAAGTCTCTTCATCTTCACATTTCCATGATTGATAATGAGCTCTCTTTTCCCTTGAGTCATATGAATATCCTTGATTAAATTGACTCTGAAAAACTCATGCATCCATTCTTCTTTTTCGATAAACACTGACAACTTCTCTGACAGCTGATTTAACAGAGTTCTGACTGGTGGCTCACTAGATATCAGTTGATCCACTAAAAATTTCTGATTGTCCAGCAACACGGATAATGGAGCGCTGTTACATTGAAAATCGTGTAACCTGTCATTCATGTTGCTCATCACGGCTGTGATTATAAGGACCCGCACTTATTTCATACATAATCTTGAATTTATTCAAGAAAACACTTCATTATACATTTAGGATCTTTTCATGTTTAGAGCTTTAGAGAATTAAGACAAAACATTCATAACATTACACATTGTTACATAGTGGATACCATAAAATCAGTTTCCATTTTCCTCAGAATATAAAACATTAAAACATAAAACAAGACTCCTTGACAATTATTCAACATTTAAAATGTCTTCCTTCCTTGTATTATTCATCCATTAACCTGTGAAAAATCATTTAAAAACGTGGGATGAGCACAAAAGCTCAGTAAGGTATGAAAAAGAAGGAAAAATCACATTAGTCCATGAATACACATGACGTATGAAAACATTTTCAAAATACATGCTTTCCACCCATAAAATATTACTTTGTGTAACATGAGATTTACACAAGATCCACACAAGATCCACACAAACATAATAATAATCATAGAGGTATATTGGGGCATTACTTACATAATCTCGTAACCATCTTGGCTACCTTAAAATTTGTAACCCTCACGGCTACCTTACTTTGTATAACCATCACAGTTACACTTGGAGTAACCATACGGCTGACCTCCAACTTACTCATACCCAATGCATTGGAGCGAAATATAGGTCCCAACCTTCATCATAAACAATGCCCAATAACCAAAACATAATCATTCAACATAAACAATAGCATAAAAACATTGCCTTTGAATCTTATAAAACAGAATTTTAAAAGAGGATTTTAGAAGAAAAGTCCCATATAAACATCATATACTTGAAGTGAGACGTAATTGAGTGGATGGAATATGTATATACTCTCTAAATACACATAACTAAACATAATATAAATATAACCCATCACACAAACAATTTAAATAGCACATAAATTATAATGTAGAAGGTTAACCCAAAGAATGGAAATCGGGTTAAGAATTCCCTTACCTTGGGCTTGTATTACTTAAAAATTGTTTAAACCTCCTGTATAATGGTTAAAAGAGTGTTATTAGTACTTTACAGAAACATGTTCATGTTTATAACATCTTATATGGTCATTTCATAACCTCATTTCACCCCTTAATTGTTAGTATTTTGTTCCTTGCATTATTTTGGGTGAGTTCTTTTGTGATTTTCACAATCGGTTCACGATGAATCGTTCTTGTTGATTGGAAGTGAAACTCCAGAATTGGAATGGAGTAGTATTTACATAATTCCAGTACCATAAATTATACAATTTATCACTTTGGTGCTTTATATGATGATGATTAATAAGTTAAAACATTAATTATGTTCGTTTAGATCATTTAATTGGTTCTTTGATAATTACAACTTCATTTAGTCTTATAAATTTGAATCATGAGTACAAAAGAATTCCAGAACCTTATATGATTAATAAAACATATATTATAACCTGGTTCAACCATATAAATGGTTTCATGACCAGACTTGAAAGAATAATAGAGATTAAAAATACATCGTCCACGATATCAGTAATTCGACACAAATGGACAATGTTTTTTGATTCTTTAAATAAGTGAGAGAGGAGAGGAATTATGATTTTTAATTTTCCATAAACATGAAAAAATCCAGAATATACATGATTCTGGAGATTTCATGCCTCTTGGATAAGAGGGGGTGAATAACGAAGAGAAGGGAATCTTGAAATGAAGAAAACATGAGAAATTTCTTACAAATATTCGGCAGCCTAACGGCGTCTCTTAAAATTTCATAAAAATAAGATTGATGAGAGGAATGGAATATCTCATCATCATAAAAACTTTGGACAGTAAGGGGAAATATTTAATGAAATATCCCAACAAAAGACAAAGGGAAAGGAAGAGAATAACATAAAATGGAAGGAAAGAATGAAAATGAAAGACGATGTTTACCTCTTGATCTCTTCTCCTTGAGATCCTTTTTTAAGGGCTTTGATTTTGGTCTTTTGGTGAGACCAGAAGCTCTAGGACGTGGGGAAGAAGATTGGGGAGGGAATTTGGCAGAAATTAGACAATGCTCAAGGCTTGAGAGATGTGGGAGGAAGAGGGGAGTGAGGGTGGTATTTATAGTGGAGGAGGGGAGGTATTTTAGATTATTTTAATTATTATTATAATATTTTTATCAAGACTATGAATAATCTCAAATAAAGTGGCCCTAAATAGTGATAATATCATTTTATTTCGAAGCAAGTGTCCTTGCATCACTTATGATGTCATAAATAGTGCATTTTTACTGATAAATTGATTATACGGTATTTTACCGTATTTCACTATTCACCGAAAATTCAAGAGTTTCAGAAAAATACCCAAAATTTACCCCAACCATTTTTCGATGTGTAGAATTCAAAAATGAACTCCATTTTTCAAAAATAATTTTATAAATATTATTAATTTAATTTTTAAATAAGGTCACAGTTAATTCGAAAAATAACAATATTGAAGTGCAATTAGTTTTATGTGACATTGGAAAATTAATTAAGATCCCATTATCCTATTTCCATGGGAAAATAAAATAATAATATTATTTACTATTCATGAGGTCATATTATTATTCATATTACTATTCATATTACTATTCATAAGGGCATGTTACTATTCACCAAAAAACAAGTTTGTTCCATCAGACTCTAAATAACATAACGAACACAATTGTAGATGAAAGTTTTTTTTTGAAATTCAAAACATAGAAGAAATAAAATTATGTTTAAAGGATACTTATAAATATATACCTTAAACAAAATTTCAAGCATTTTCAATTTATTTTTAGAAAACCTTGGGATGTTACATTATCCCCACCTTCTTGAAATTGCGTCCTCGCAATTTTATTTACTTATTAAACAACTGAGGGTATTTTTCCCTCATAGCATTTTCAGACTCCCATGTTGCTTCTTCAACCATGTGGTTTCTCCACAAAACCTTTACCTGGTGGATTTCCTTATTCTGCAATACCTGTTCTCTTCGATCAAGAATCTGAACCGGTTTTTCTTCATAAGAAAGGTTCTCTGCTAGCTGAACTTCTTCCGGCCTCAAGACATGTGATGAATCTAGAACATACTTTCTCAACATCGAAACATGAAAAACATTGTGTACCTGAAACAAGCTCGGAGGCAAAGCTACGCGGTACGCAACTGTTCCAACTTTATCCAAGATTTCAAAAGGACTGATGAACCGTGGACTTAGTTTCCCTTTCTTAGCGAAACGCATCACACATTTCCAAGGAGATATTTTAAGGAAAACATGGTCACCTAACTTGAAAGCGAAGACTTTCCTTCTGTTATCTGCATAACTTTTCTGCCTGCTCTGAGCTATCCTCATGTGTTGCTGGATCATCCTCACTTTCTCAGCCACTTCTTCTACTAATTTTGGCCCCATCAACTTTCTTTCACCGACTTCATCCCAAAACGCAAGTGTCCGACACCGCTTTCTAGACAAGGCCTCAAAAGGTGCCATATGAATACTGGAATGTAAACTGTTATTATAAGAAAACTAAACTAGTGAAAGATGCTGATCCCAACTTCCCTGATAGTCCATTGAACAAGCTCGAAGCATATCCTACAAAGTTTGAATCGTTCGTTCTGACTGCCCATCTGATTGAGGATGAAAAGATGTACTGAAATTCAACTCTGTGCCCAAAGACTTCTGAAGTCCCTTCCAAAATTTAGAAGTGAACCTGGGATCTCGGTCAGACACAATGGAAAGAGGAACTCCATGTAACCTGACAATCTCTTTGAGGTACAATCGAGAAATCTGATCTAATGTCATTGTATCTCGAATAGAAAGAAAATGAGCTGACTTTGTTAGCCGATCAACAATAACCCATATCGCATTGTTACCTCGAGAAGTCTTTGGTAGTCCCGCCACAAAATCCATGGATATATTCTCTCATTTCCATTCTGGCACCGGAAAAATCTGAAGCATCCCCTTCGGTAACTGTCGCTCTGCTTTAACCTGCTGACATGTCAAACATTTCATTGTAAAATCAACAATATCTCTTTTCATCCCATTTCACCAGTAATACTCCTAAAGGTCTCCGTACATCTTAGTACTTCCAGGATGAACAGAAAATGGAGAACTATGAGCTTCACACAACAATTCTTTCTTCAGCTGGGAATCACAAGGCACACACAACCTTTTTCCAAACCTTAAAGCACAATCTTTATCAAGATTAAATTCTGGAAACTTACCCATTTTAACCAATTCTACCTTTTTCTGTAGCTCACGGTCTTCCCTCTGCGCTTTCATAATTCTGTCTGACAACGAAGACTGCACAGAAACCTGAAACAAAACAGATATATTCCCTGCACCAACAACTTCTATGCCAAAATTTCTCAAATCATTAATCAAGGGATCACATTCCAAATGTAGCATGGTTAATGATGCATGATTTTTACGACTTAAGGCATCCTCTACTTTGTTTTATTTTCCAGGATGGTAATTAATCGTGCAGTAATAATCCTTTATCAGTTATAGCCATCTTCTCTGCCTCATGTTTAATTCCTTCTGAGTGAATATATACTTAAGACTTTTATGGTCAGTATATATTTGGAATTTGGTTCCGTATAGATGATGCCTCCATATTTTCAAAGCAAAACCACAGCTGCCAATTACAAATCATGAGTGGGATAATTTAGCTCATGAGGTTTAAGTTGTCTCGAAGCATAAGCAATTACCTGATCATTCTGCATCAAAACACAACCAAGTCCCTTCAAAGAAGCATCACTGTAGATGAAAAACTCACCATTCCGGGAAGGTAAGGCCAAAACTGGATCATTCACCAATCTCTTCTATAGTTCCTGAAAAAAAACATCACATTCCTCTGTCCAAACAAATTTAACCCCTTTCCGTGTTAACTTAGATATTGGGCTAGATAACCGTGAAAATTTCTTAACAAAGCGTCAGTAATAACTTGCTAAGCTCAGAAAACTATGAATCTCTGTAACATTTGTGGGTCTTGGACATTCATCAACTACTTTTGTTTAGGAAGGATCAACTGTTATTCCATCCTTATTTACAATGTGCCCAAGAAAAGAAATCTGTTGCAACCAAAAATCACACTTGCTGAATTTTTCATATAGTTTCTTTTCATTTAAAGTTTGTAAAACAACCCTTAGATGTTTTTCATGCTCCTCTTTATTTTTAGAAAAAACCAGAATTTCATCAATAAATACAACCACAAACTTATCCAAGAACTCATGAAATACTCTATTCATAAGATTCATGAATACAGCAGGTGCATTAGTTAACCCAAATGGCATAACAACAAATTCATAATGCCCATATCTAGTACGAAAGGCTGTTTTCGGGATGTCATCCTCCTTCACCTTCAACTGATGGTATCCGGATATCAAGTCAATCTTGGAAAAGTACTGAGCTCCCTGGAGCTGATCAAACAAGTCATCAATATGAGGAAAAGGATACTTGTTTTTAACAGTGATGTTATTCAAAGCTCTATAATCAATACAAAGTCTCATGGAACCATCTTTCTTTTTGACAAACAAAACAGGGGCTCCCCATGGTGAAGTACTGGGACGAATGAAGCCTTTGACAAGAAAATCCTGCAACTGATTTTTCAATTCAAGAAGTTCTATTGGAGCCATACGATATGGGGGTTTTGAAATTGGCTTAGCATCAGGAACTAAGTCGATTGTGAATTCTACTTCTCGTTTAGGTATGACACTGGGTAACTCCTCAGGAAAAACATCAAGGTATTCATTTACCACTGGCACATCATTAATTTGAATAGTTCCCTTGTTTTCAACAATATGGGCCAGATAACTTTCATTTCCATATTTCAGTAGTTTCTCAGCTTCTTGATATGTTATCAATTGTATGGGTTCATTCTTGTATACAAACTGAAACTCTTTCTGAAAAACAACTTATTTAGCTCTACAGTCAATCTTAGCATGATAATCAGAAATCCAGTCCATCCCCAGAATAACATCAAACTCGACTAAGGGTAAAACAACAAGGTTTGCAGGTAACGTCTTTCCACATACCACAATAGAAATATTTTTATAATTCCTCTTTGCTATAACATTTCCCCTGGTGTTTTAACAACAAGTTCAGGTATCATTTGTTGAGGTGATATTTCCAATTCACTAGAAAATTCCTCAGAGATGAAGGAATGTGTAGACCCCGTATCAAACAAAACTTTAGAAAAATCTGAGTGAACAGACAAAGTACCTGATACAGCTTCATTCGATGGCCCAACATCTGCTGACGTAGTCGCAAAGGATATCACTACACCTTTCTGCTTGTAGTCTGGATTCTTTGCATCATTTGGATCCCTCTTTGGACAGGCATTTGCATAGTGACCCATCTCACCACATTTAAAACACTTTATAGTTTGCTTATCAGGATTAGTCTTTGGATCATTTTCATTGCAATCTCGGGCCATATGTCCAAACTTACCACATTTAAAATACTTCCCAGTTTTGATAAGACATTCCCCAGGGTGCTTCTTGCCACACTTTTCACAAACTGGAAACTGTATTTTCTTACCATCAGATTTCATTGGTTGATTCTTACCCATTTCTTTCCAATTTGACCTCTTCTTCTCTTTGTTTCCAAATTGCATGTGATCGTCAGCAAACTCTATCTCTACCCTCTCATCACATCGGACAAGTTTCTCGTAACTTTTGAATTCACGGGAGGCCAACGCCCTTCGATACCTTGGCTTCAATCCTGAGTAAAAGAGGTTGATTTTTCTATCGAGATCCAGAATAAGATTTGGAGCATACATCGCCAGTCGGGTGTAGTTCGCCTCATACATAGCCACTGAATCTTCCTCCTTTTGTTTCAGTTCAAGGAATTGTTTCTCTATTCTAAGTCGCACAACCTTAGGAAAATATTTTTCAAGAAAAAGACTTTTAAATTCATCCCATACTAAGGCATCAAAATCCTCTCTACCCCTGATATTCCTTACCATTGACCACCACTGATCAGCTTCCCCTTCAAAACGATAACTGGCAAGACTTACCTTTTGATTGTCCGAACATCCCATAACATCAAATATCTTTTCAAGGGCTTTAATCCATCCTTCTGCTGCCACAGGGTCAGAAGATCCATTGAATGCAGGAGGATGTTGTCTCATAAAATGTTCCACCACTGTCATGTTCCGTTGGGGTACTTCTATTTGTCCTCTTGCATGGATTCCACCACCATTTATTGCCTGTGTTATCTGAGCCATTACTGTCACAAACTGCTCGGTTCCAATCCCTACCATTCCGGGCTGTTGATCAAAAAGGATGTCATTCTGTCGGTGCCTATCCTCTTCAGCATCCATGTTCCTTCTGCGGACAACCATTCTAAACAAACATTTCTTAGATGAAGCAACATGGTAATCTTTAAATTCTATAACAAATTAAACATAGGGTGAGAATTATTTATGGTATTCTATTAGCATCACCTTAACCCCTAATGTTATCTAAACCATCCTCTGATAACAACTATAAGGACCCGCACTTATTTCATACATAATCTTGAATTTATTCAAGAAAACACTTCATTATACATTTAGGATCTTTTCATGTTTAGAGCTTTAGAGAATTAAGACAAAACATTCATAACATTACACATTGTTACATAGTGGATACCATAAAATCAGTTTCCATTTTCCCCAGAATATAAAATATTAAAACATAAAACAAGACTCCTTGACAATTATTCAACATTTAACATGTCTTCCTTCCTTGTATTATTCATCCATTAACCTGTGAAAATCATTTAAAAACTTGGGATGAGCACAAAAGCTCAGTAAGTTATGAAAAAGAAGGAAAAATCACATTAGTCCATGAATACGCATGACGTATGAAAACATTTTCAAAATACATGATTTCCACCCATAAAATATTACTTTGTGTAACATGAGATTTACACAAGATCCACACAAACATAATTATAATCATAGAGGTATATTGGGGCATTAATTACATAATCTCGTAACCATCTTGGCTACCATAAAATTTGTAACCCTCACGACTACCTTAATTTGTGTAACCATCAGAGTTACACTTGGAGTAACCATACGTCCGACCTCCAACTTACTCAAACCCAATGCATTGGAGGGAAATATAGGTCCCACCCTTCATCATAAGCAATTCCCAATAACCAAAACATAATCATACAACATAAACAATAGCATAAAAACATTGCCATCGAATCTTATAAAACAGAATTTTAAAAAAGGATTTTAGAAGAAAAGTCCCTTATAAACATCATATACTTGAAGTGAGACATAATTGAGTGGATGGAATATGTATATACTCTATAAATACACACAAATAAACATAATATAAATAGAACCCATCACACAAACAATTTAAATAGAACATAATTTATAAAGTAGAAGGTTAACCCAAAGAATGGAAATCGGGTTAAGAATTCCCTTACCTTGGGCTTGTATTACTTCAAAATTGTTTAAACCTCCTGTATAATGGTTAAAAGAGTGTTATTAGTACTTTACAGAAACATGTTCATGTTTATAACATCTTATATGGTCATTTCATAACCTCATTTCACCCCTTAATTGTTAGTATTTTGTTCCTTGCATTATTTTGGGTGAGTTCTTTTGTGATTTTCACAATCGGTTCATGATGAATCGTTCTTGTTGATTGGAAGTGAAACTCCAGAATTGGAATGGAGCAGTATTTACATAATTCCAGTACCATAAATTATACCATTTATCACTTTGGTTCTTTATATGATGATGATTAATAAGTTAAAACATTAATTATGTTCGTTTAGATCATTTAATTGGTTCTTTGATAATTACAACTTCATTTAGTCTTATAAATTTGAATCATGAGTACAAAAGAATTCCAGAAACTTATATGATTCATAAAACATATATTATAACCTGGTTCAACCATATAAATGGTTTCATGACCAGACTTTAAAGAATTAATGGAGATTGAAAATACATCGTCCACGATATCGGTAATTCGACACAAATGGACAATGTTTTTTGATTCTTTAAATAAGTGATAGAGGAGAGGAATTATGATTTTTAATTTTCCATAAACATGAAAACATCCAGAATATACATGATTCTGGAGATTTCATGCCTCTTGGATAAGAGGGGGTGAATAACGAAGAGAAGGGAATCTTGAAATGAAGAAAACATGTGAAATTTCTTACAAAAATTCGGCAGCCTAACGGCGTCTCCTAAAATTTCATAAAAATAAGATTGATGAGAGGAATGGAATATCTCATCATCATAAAAACTTTGGACAGTAAGGGGAAATATTTAATGAAATATCCCAACAAAAGTCAAAGGGAAAGGAAGAGAATAACATAAAATGGAAGGAAAGAATGAAAATGAAAGAGGATGTTTACCTCTTGATCTCTTCTCCTTGAGATCCTTCTTAAGGGCTTTGATTTTGGTCTTTTGGTGAGACCAGAAGCTCTAGGACGTGGGGAAGAAGATTGGGGAGGGAATTTGGCAGAAATTAGACAATGCCCAAGGCTTGAGAGGTGTGGTAGGAAGAGGGGAGTGAGGGTGATATTTATAGTGGAGGAGGGGAGGTATTTTAGATTATTTTAATCATTATTATAATATTTTTATCAAGACTATGAATAATCTCAAATCAAGTGGCCCTAAATAGTGATAATATCATTTGATTTCGAAGCAAGTGGCCTTGCATCACTTATGATGTCATAAATAGTGCATTTTTACTGATAAATTGATTATACGGTATTTTACCGTATTTCACTATTCACCGAAAATTCAAGAGTTTCAGATAAATACCAAAAATTTACCCCAATCATTTTTCGATGTGTAGAATTCAAAAATGAACTCCATTTTTCAAAAATAATTTTCTAAATATTATCAATTTAATTTTTAAATAAGGTCACAGTTGATTCAAAAAATAACAATATTGAAGTGCAATTAGTTTTATGTGACATTGGAAAATTAATTAAGATCCCATTATCCTATTGCCATGGGAAAATAAAATAATAATATTATTTACTATTCATGAGGTCATATTACTATTCATATTACTATTCATAAGGTCATGTTACTATTCACCAAAAAACAAGTTTGTTCCATCAGACTCTAAATAACATACTGAACACAATTATAGATGACAGTTTTTTGAAATTCAAAACATAGAAGAAATAAAATTATGTTTAAAGGATACTTATAAATATATACCTTAAACAAAATATCAAGCATTTTCAATTTACTTTTAGAAAACCTTGGGATTTTACAGTGATAGCTTGAAATCTTCGGATTAGATCAGGTGAAGTACCTGATCCACTAACAGCACTATTTGCAACTGATGCAAATTGGTTCTCCATAAACAAATTCATATCTGATAAATCTATCTTCATAACCATTTCAGATTTCAAATTGTCAACTGCATTCAGCATATCCTCTTTAAACATTTCAACTTCATGACTTGAGACTGTACTCTCTTTCAGTTTTTGAAATATCAATTGTTCTATGTTTAAGGCATTTCTCAGAGTGACATTCTCAGATTCCAACTGAGACACTTTTTTGAACAGTTCTTCAACTTCCTTCTTCCTTGAATCAGTGGCACCATGTTCTTGATTCTCATTCTCTGGCTCTGGATGATGCAATAGTACCAAAGGTAATGATTCAGCATCAGATTTTTCTTTCTCTTTGTCCTAAGTAGGTTGGTCCATAGATTTTTACTTTGATTCTGTAGACTCATCCACAGAAAAATCCTCTTGAATTAATTCTGTTCGAGCTTCAGAAGTATGATCATCATTAACATCAGTATCTCGGACTTCCACTGGATTTTTGAGAACAAAATTTTTAGGAGTATCCTGAGGTTTGGCCACTTTCTCACAAGGCACTGCCTCCTTATCTTGGTCCTATTGAAGTGTAACTTCAACATCAGCTACAATTTTTTCGTAATTCTCCCTTTGAGCTTCTTCGTGAGCTCCTGATCCTTCTACTGGGGTTGTCCTTTCACTAACGACTTCCATGGTCTTATCAATAATAGCTTATCTTAAAAAATAATAAGAAAATAAAGCTTATGTTAGTGCCAATGCAGGGGAAGCAATTTCCTCATTAACAGCTATAGTTCTTCGATATTGAAGTCCCTCCTGACTTCTTTCTTCTTTAGCATCTTCCACATCAAATTGGATACTTCTTGCTACATTGTTGACTCTTGATTCACCCTGTCCCTCCTTGGACTTAGCAGGTTGAGCCTGAGCACTCTCTGAGTCTTACTCAGCTCCTACTGGCAAGAGTTTTCCTTTAATGGTGCTCCATAAGTATCCAATATTCCTTAATGTTCATGAATTAAACATATTACAGTGATGATAGTGTACTCGAGCATCCACTAATCTCACTATGTCTTTCTTAAGCAACAGTTTAGAAATAAATGGACTGAAAGGATAAAAGTTCATCCGGGAGTCACTTTGGCAACATTAATTGACGCACCAGACCATGTATCTTGGGAAGTTTAACATGATATAACTTAATAGAAGATACATTATGTTCATATCAGGGTACAAAATCTTTTCCATTTCTACCTTTCTGGGAGCTGTTCCCGTATGAACAAATTTAACCAGGATCTTTTAATCTGGTTCTAAACCTTTCAGTATAATTTTCTTAATATTAGATGTTCCAAACAAAAAAGACAAAATTTCCTCAGATTTAGGCACAAAATCTCCTATTTTCTTCAAATCAAAATGAAAAACTCCCCCATGAGGGATGTTCAGAATCAGACCAATTTATACTGACAAGATTGAGAAATCCCTATCCTCTATCGTAGCCATCATACTATCTTTACTATCCCCCATACTAAATTGTATCAATTTAAAAAAGTACCTAAGTTTTACCTCAAACAGAAATTCCATATTTTCACTTTTTAATGTCTGTACAAGGTTTTTAAATGAAAACACTTGTTTCAACAGTAGATTTGTCTGAAATAACCAGTCGAGATCGATTACCTTGCCCTGTATGATTTTTCTTCCTTCTGAGTGTTGTCTCTTGACATTGCTTGGCTCGGATACACTAGATGTTTTATTCCTTACCATCTCTACAAGAATCCTTGAAGGTTTGAAGGTTAGGGTTTCAGAGGTTTGAAGATTAGGGTTCACGAGCAGAGGTGCGGTTTGCAGATTCGAAAAGGATTCGATGGAAATGAAGCAGTTTAGAAGACGAAAGGGTTTCTGACAACCTTGATTCTCGTGTTTTTAATAATCATCACTTATATTTAAAAATAAATAAAATAGATTACGCAGATAATAGAAAATTATTTTGTTTTAAAAAAAATATAGAAAAATTATTTTTAAGCAGAATTATATAAAACTATCATTGTAAAATAAAATTTTATTTTAAAAAAAATAATCCTAGCTCCCCCTTAATAAAATCAAACCTTGCAGTGGGAGGAGGTTTAGTAAAAGTATCTACTAATTGAATTTCTGTATTTATAAATTCTAAAAATATATCCATTTTAATAACATTATCTCTTAAAAAGTGATGCCTTATATCAATGTGATTAGTTCTAGAATGACTAATAGGATTTTTTGAAATATTAATTGCACTTTTAATATCACATAAAATAGGTGTATTATTAAAATTAAATCCAATTTATTTAAGATTGTTCTTCATCCACAACACTTGTGAACATCAACTGCCAATAGAAACATATTCTGCCTCAGTTGTTGACTGGGCAACTGAATGTTGTTTCTTACTAGACCATGACACCAAAGACTTTCCCAAAAAGTGACATGTTCCAGATGTTCTTTTTATATCTAATCTACAACTTCCAAAGTCCGCATCAGAATATAAAATCAAATTACAATAAGAAGTTTTAGGATAATGAAGAGATTGAAACACAGTTCCTTTTAAATATCTAAAAATTCTTTTAACAGCAGTTAGATGAGATTCATTAGGATTTGATTGAAATCTAGCACATAGAGAAACTGAATACATTATATCTGGCCTTCTAGTAGTAAGATATAATAAAATAGTAGTCATACCTCTAAATAACTTGTTGTCAATTGATTTTCCAGTTTCATCCAAATCATGTTTAATATTAGTAGACACAGGAATTATAAATGTCTTGTTGTTTTCAAGTCCAAATTTCTTATGTAAATCAGTAATGTATTTTCTTTGATTCAAAACATTTCCAAAATAATTTTGATAAATTTGAAGTCCTAAGAAAAAATTTAGTTCTCCCATCATACTCATTTCAAATTCTTTTTGCATTAACTTTGAAAACTCATGACAATGGGTTTTATTAGTTGATCAAAAAATTATATCATCAAAATAAATTTGAACCAATAAAATATTATTTTTCACAGTTTTCTTAAAGAGTGTTGGGTCTTCCATTCCAACAGTAAAATCATTTTTCAAAATAAAAGATCCTAATATTTCATACCAAGATCTAGGTGCTTGTTTAAGGCCATAAAGATCTTTAGTAATTTTAAAAACAGAATCTGGTTTTTTGGAATTTTCAAAACCAGGAGGTTGCTCAACATAAACTTCCTCCATTAAATAACCATTTAAAAAGGCAGATTTAATATCTATCTGAAATAATTTAAAATTTATATAAGATTCATAGTCTAAAAGAATTCTAATGGCTTCTAACCTAGCTACAGGTGCAAAAGTCTCATCATAATCTATTCCTTCTTCTTGATTATATCCTATAGCTACTAATCTTGCTTTATTTCTAGTTATTGTGCCTTGGTCATCCTGTTTATTTCTAAAGACCCATTTGGTTCCCATTAGTGGATAATTCTTAGTTCTTTCCACTAATTCCCAAACAACATTTCTTTTAAACTGGTTTAATTCATCTTTTATTTTTATTACCAAGCATTCATCATCTAAAGCTTCTTCTATAGTCTTGGGTTCATGTTTATATAGGAAGGTAGATAATTCCACTAGGTTTTCGAAGTTTCTTCTAGTTTGAATTCTTGTATCTGAGTCACCTATAACAGTTTCTAAAGAGCGATTCTTTAGGGTTCTCGACCATCTCGGAAAAAAATTTAAAGGTTCTCCAGTATCATCTTCCTCTGAACTGGACTGAATTTCTTTTATATCATTTTCAAACTCATTCTTTAAATTATCAAGTCTCATGTTATCATTAGAGTCAAGTTCATCCATTTGATCTGTCCTTTTCTCAAAAGGATCAGATTCATCAAATTTCAAATGAACTGATTCTTCAACAATCCTTGACTTCTTATTATAGACTCTATAAGATTTGGAGGTAGCATAATATCCTATGAATATACCATCATCATATTTTGGATCTAACTTACCAAGATAATCATTGGTGTTCATGATGTAAACCTTTCATTCAAAAACTTTAAAGTAATTTACTTTAGGTTTCCTATTATTCCATAGTTCATAGGGTGTTGTTTTCAAAATAGGTCTAATTAAAACTCTATTAATTATATAGACAGCTATATTCACAATATCTGCCCAAAAATATATAGGTAGGATATATTTATTTAACATAGTTCTATCCATTTCTTGAATTGTTTTATTTTATCTTTCTACAATCCCATTATTTTGAGGTGTTCTTGGTGTAGAGGAGGTATGTTTAATACCCATGTTTGAGCAAATGGAATTAAATTCCTGATTCTAAAATTCTCCACCATGATCACTTCTCAATGAGATTATATTAAAACCTTTTTCATTTTGAACAGATTTGCAGAAACTTTCAAATAAAGTAAAAAAATCATTTTTAAATTTCAAAAAGATAATCCATGTAAATCTAGAATAGTCATCAACTAAAACATATACATATAATATACCATCTATGATTGCTAATCTTGAGGGTCCAAAAAGATCCATATGAATATTTTCTATAGGATTATATTTAGCAACTTTATTAACAGATTTGAAAGATGATATCTGTTGCTTTCCAAATTGACATTCATCACAAAATATGTCACTTTCAAATTTAAGAGTAGGTAAATCAGAAACTAATTTTTTCTTAGATAACTTATTTAAAACATATATATTACAATGTACATGTATCCTATGTCAGATCCAAGATTCACTTACTTTAGCATTCAAGCAGTTTACTTGTTGTTTATACATGAAATTTAAATCCAAAGTATAGACATTTTCAGTTCTTGGTGCTTTAAATTGAAACAGTTTATCTCTAGAAACAGTACAACAATTTTTAGTAAAATCAATAGTATATCCATCATCACAAAGTTGAGAGATAATTATCAGGTTTTGTTTTAATCCTTGTACATAAATTACTTTGTTGATTGAGACTATTTTTTGATCTCCAATATTTCCAATGCCAACGACTTTTCCTTTGGCTTTGTCACCAAATGTGACAAGTCCTCCTTCCTTTTGAATGAGTGAACAAAAATTCAATGAGTTTCCACTCATATGTCTTGATCATCCATTTTCCATGTACGATATATCTTTTCTACTCTGGTGTCCTGATACCTGCAATAATATTCAAACAAATTGCTTTGGTACCCATATTTTGTTGGGTCCAGGGGTGTTAGCTAGCAATGATCTGGGTATCCAGATTTGATTTGTTCTTTTATAATCAGCTGAATCATATAAGTCTTTTGAAACATAGGCTTTCTTAATACCACAAATTTGAGGCTTTCTTAAGAAACAGTTTTTAGCTATATGTCTGTTTGTCCCACAAAAGTTACAATTATCCTTTTTAGAGTTAGGAACAAAATAATTTTTATATAGATTAGGTTTTTCTCCTTTACTGCCAATTCCAAATCGTTCCTTTTAATGAATTTTTTTCCAAGAATTTCATTTAATTAATTCTCTCCTTTTGTAAAAACCAATGCATCCTGTTTGTAAGATTCTACTTCATCCTGCATTGTTTTTATTCTTGATTCAAAATTAATATAGTTAGTGTTAATATAATTGTTTTTATCTTGTTAATTCCTTATGTTGTTTCAGAATTGTATCTCTTTCATCTCAAACAAATTTATGTCTTTTCATTAGTAACTTATGTTTCTTAAATAGCGAGGGATATCTTTATTCAAGCATATTGTAGTAGGATGTATGTTTTTCATTTGTGTAGCTTGATTCATAATTTGATTCATTATTTGAGTCAGAGGAGTAATATGAGTGTACCTCATCAGTTTCTAAAATGAAATACATGTTTTCTTTTAGATTGACTTCTTCATTTTCTGAGCGTGATTCAGGAGAGCTAATGGAGTCTTCATATACACTCCAAGTGGCTTTCATAGCTTTCTTGTCTTTCTACTCATAGTAATTTCTTTTGAAGAATTTATTCTTCTTTGCATTTTTCAATTGTGGAAAATATGGTCTGATATGCACCATCTTTTTGCATTCATAGCATCTTACTTCCTTATCATCTTTCTTAAATGATTTTTTTAATCCTCTTTTCTTGTTGTATAACTTTCTAAATTTCTTGGCTAGTTGATCCAGTTCTTCATCTGAGTTTGATGAGTCAGAGCTTTCTGATTTATCTATGACTTCCCTGTTCTTCATATTTCTATTATTTTGTTGTGAAGTTACCTTCAAGGCAGTAACATACTTTTTGATGTAGAATTTATGTTCATTAGCCTCATCTTGCATTTCATCTTCATACATCATCAGTGTACCAATCAGCTCTCTCATAGTTATATTTTTGACAGGTGTTGATCATCTTATTGCAGCAGAGATACCATTCCATCAAGTAGGATGTACCCTTATTACTTTTAATGCATGATCAACCTATTTTATAGGTTCTCCTAGAGCTGTTAAATTATTGACAATTTCTGTCAATCTCCCATTCATTTGGGTAATGCTTTCTCCTTCAAACATTCTGAAAGTATCAAATTATAATTTTTCAGTTGCATATCTCATTTGTCTCACATTGTCTGTTCTTTCATATGCCAAAGCTATTTTCTACCACATCTCATATGTTGTTGGGAACTTAGATACTCTGTCAAATTCATCTGGTCCTTCACCATAGATGATTGCATTCATAGCCTTCGAATTCATATCATACTCTGCCTCTATTGCAGCACTCCATGTCTCGGGATTTTCAGGAATTTCATAAGGAGTCCGAATCTTTGAATAGAATTTATATCAGAGGTTTTTCAGATATATTATCATGCGTGATTTCCAGAAGTCATAGTTGTATCCATTGAAATATGGTACTCTGACCATTGACATCCCCTCTCTTGTATCAGTCATGATGCTCTGTTATAAAATCATTAAATGCTTCTAGCGTGCTAAGGCTCTCTCAGAAGCTCCTCCTCTGATAAAAATTGTGGGATCTTGAATATACCTATTATACACAAGAGGGGGGTGAATTGTGCCTTTCAGAATATTTGTTAGCTCTTCGATTGAACGAATTCTATCTTATATGCTTTATCAGATTTGATCATGCAGTGGAAATAAATAAAAGCAGAGACACAGTGATTCATAGCGGTTCGGGGAATAGAAGGCCCCTATTCCACTCCACCAACGCTCAACTACACGAGATTGGTGATTTTCACTATCTGGTCCTCGTTTCAACAGACTAGTCCACAGCTAAATACAGGAAGTTGACACCTTTACAGTCCAAGGAAAAACAAAGCCTTCTTGTTCAAACACGAACCTACACAGCGTAGTACGAGCAGATTGTTACTCAATAATAAAACGAATTTCAGAATGAAGTTTTCCAGTTGATCTTCACAATTGCAACAGAATGCAATTGACAGCAGATGGATCGTCGTCTCTAGAAATATTGATTTTCAAGACAAAGCAGTTCTGAGTCGCTCCAGTTGCAGTTGATATAGAGATATAATTCACAACTTCAGCAGTAGTATATCCACAGTAAATATTCGATGTAGAACAAGTGAATCTTCTATCAAGTTCCTTCTTCTTAAATAAACATAGCATTGAAACTCTTTTTTGAATCAACAGATCGACGCGATATTTGACGTCTTTATTTTCCACCTTTTTGAATAATATATTTATCAGCACTCTCTCATATCTTATGTTTTTCAGAGAGAACATATATAATAAAGTGGAGCATATCTCCTCCACATTTAGATCCATAAAAGTCACCTTTTGATTCGTGATATTCAATTATTTGAATTTACAGAGTAGTCGTAACTTCCCTGAACACTCGGCATAAAAAGATCCTTTTAATTTGATCTTTAATACAATGATAAAACAACTTTGAATCGTTCAAAGTCATATTTATATATTGACTTTAGATCCAGCTTGAAATCCTCCTAATAATCAGCTTGCTAACCGTTGCATAAAAATATCGTCTTTCAAACATGCTGATGCCAAACATAAGGTTGATAACATGGCCTCCAAACGTAGGGTTGATGACATAGTCTTCAAACGTATGGTTCACAACGTAAGGTTGAAGATAAACGTTGGGTTCATGTTAATTTCTTCAAACTTAAGTTTGATCTTAAATGTAGGGTTGATCATCCATACTTTTTCTTCAAATCTCAAACATACGGTAAAAGATCCATACTTTTACTTGATCCATACTTTTCCAAGAGCGTATGGTTTTTCACAACAGTAAGTTGATGAACCATACTTTTGAGAAACAAAAATAATGTTTAGTACTTACGTATGGTTCTCCATCCATACTTCACTGATAACCAAAATGTGTGGTTCATTCCTAACGTAAGGTTCTTCTTCCATACTTTGCTGAAAACGTATGGTTGTTTAACCATACTTTTCTCTTATCTCAAAAAGTATACACGCCTTTCATCATTATGATATGTTTATCCATGTAGGGTATGAATAGTAATTCCAGGATGCGCTTAAAGCATATTCCCAACAAGTAAGTTATGAATAGTAATTCCAGGACACGCTAAAGTAGATTCAGAACATGATAAAGAAGTTCCTGAATAAGTTATAAATTCACGTTATTTCAAGAGTAAAATAAATTAATAAATTCCTGAAAAATACTAAATAAAATCATTAGAAAATAACAAATGGTATTTGTGAGAATAAAAATTATCATAAAGAGAAAGAGTATTATTTTCAATAATCTCCCCCTTTAAATAACATTATTATGTATTGTTGAAAACAATACTTTTCTCAACAGTTTGGGCCTTCAAGCCCCCGATTTGATCCCCGAGTCCTTTAAGGCCTTCGGGACACCCATGCCTTCAGTTCAGTAAGGCCTTCAGGCCACCTCAAGGCCTTCGGGCTACCTTAAGTGCAGATGAAAACCAGGTAACCTATGAGGAACAAGATCTACAAGGAGGATGTGAAAGGAGCATTCACCATAGTAGAAGTTAAACAGATTGCAGGAATGAGAGGGTATGTCACCTGCCATCAGGACAAGCCGGTGTATGCACGGGAATGCCTAGCCAAACATCCATGTGAAGGTGGAGAGATTATTTCACGCTAAAGATGCTGGGGAAGAGCAGTTCCAAGTAGTTAGTCTGTGTTGTATGTAATGTTTGAAGCCTACGGGAAAATGAATTCTTGTAAGGCCTACAGGCCTTGTAATTCTTACACCTACGGGCCTTATAAGGGTTCCACCTCACCCCTTGAATGGTGAATTATCAAAAATCAATAAAAAATGAAGGCCTTCGGGCCATTGTAGGAGGATATGTGGTTGGGATGTGTTATGTGTGGTTGTACTGGTGAGTTGGATTTTTTATTGTGGTGCAGTTATGATGGTGGATGTGAGGTTTTTTTGTGATGATTGATGTGTGGTTCCTGATATGGTTAGTTTCTAGGTTAGATTTATAATAATTATAATGTGGTAATTGAGTATGAATGTGTAGGAATAGATTTTTGTCAATTGGATAAAATAATTTAATAAATAAACAAGCTATATAAATTTGAATGATGTGGAATAATGAATGAATTATATTGGAATTTTTTATACTGAATGTGTTTATGAAAGTAATTGAAAATGGGAGTAAATGTGGCTATGTGTGGTGGTTTTTTTGTGTTTTTCATATATTTTTGTTATTGGTACTCATAATTGATGTGTGATATGATGGTGGTGTGGTTTTGTACACTACAGAAGCTATTGTGACATCATTGTTTTGGTGTGGTGTGCTATAAATATATCATGGATGGTTATTCTAATTCTATATTCTCCAAGACCTAATTTTAATAAACATACCAATGCTACGAGGAAATGTGTTTCATATATTTTCACCAACCATCAGGGAGGTGGTGCTAAAGATGGTTGGTTATCCCCTCTTATTCTTTCATTATTAAATAGTGATGGATCAGGATGATTGTCATTGCGATGACCTGGTAAAGGAGGAAGAGGAAAGAAATAAATCCTAATGTTACTTTTATTGGATAATTTTTTGGAATGTATCAGAGGACTATCATAGATATGGATACATAGTGCTTATTGGGAGATCTTAAGATACCTTTTAGTATGATATGTGTATGGGTTGAGTTCTAGGTGTTGTTGGTGGGTAGTTAAAGGAAGGAAGTTATACATTAGTGGAGGATGTTGTTTCTTAGTGACTATTAGGAGGTATATGTATTGTGGACATAAATTAAGGGGGAGTCCAGGGTGGAGTTACTATCATAGATGTAGAGGGAAGAGAAGAAGAAAATAATTCTCTACATTTAGTAGGGGAACTTGTGAATGAGATAGATGGGGATCTAGTTCATGGAACTCTATTACCTTTCATAATATGTTTTTCTATTTTAAGAGTCTATATGAAAGCACCTAGAATAGGCTATTCTCCCAGTGATCATGCATGTGGTTACCCCATTTCCACTACTTATGTATTTAGAAGAGAAATGAATTTAGAGGTTATTGATATCATTGTTTTAAACATACTAAGTAATTAAAGAATAATATATTTTCATATCTATATCTATTTATGAATTAGATTGTGCATTAGAGGCATACAATGAGAATAAATCCAATTTGAAGCATCAAATACTCTAATAATTTTAAAAGATTGTTTTACCGCCATTCGATGGAAAACCACTTTGTAAATAAAAAATTTGACATTTTTATAAGATCTATTTGTCAAAATAAACTTATTATTTTGAACCGAGGCATTGAAATTTACTTTGGATGAATATTTGGTATTTTTCTGACAATGTTCATTTTTTAATGAATAGTGAAAAATACTACATTTTACTTCAAAACTGATTTTTCATATAATTTTGTTATATAGATAGATTTTCCTTTTAATTGGGTTTAAAGTGTAATTTAATTTTGTTTTCATCACTTAATACAATTTTTTTCATTGGAAGTAATTTCACTTTTCAAATGGATGTAAAAACAGGTCAATATTTTGACAGATTTTACTTCTTAAAAAACCCTTCTATGGTTTTGAAAATGGGAAATATTTTTAAATTAATTACTGCAAATTTTGAGTATGGAATTTGGTAAAATGGATTCCATATTTGGAAATAGAATATCCAAATTATGTAATTAAGAACTTTTTGTTTTTGGACATTATGAATAGTAAAGATGGTAATTATCTTTAATTACTGTGATTAATTAGTAATCGGGTAGTTAAGGGTAATGAAATAATATCATAATAATATAAAATGAGCCCAACATGTGTCCAAATCCTCTTGTTTGAGTCATGGAAGACCATGGGAATCTTTTTACCGAACTTGAGGGCCCATGGAGTTACATGGGTTTGATAGTGACATTTATGAAATTATTTTTAAAAGGAAGAGAAATATAACAAAGGTTTGAATAATCTAAGTAATTTTAATTAATTTTGTGTAAATAAATGAAATCTTTGACTATAAATAGTCATTTTAAAGATAAAAATATTTCCTATATCATGGTATTTATTTATATAATTTTTATACATTAAATAAAGAAATATATTTATGGCACCATGGTGATGCAGTGATGACCTCATTAATGAATTATTTAAATAAAATGAAAATAAAAGGTAAATTATAAGACTTACATTTTTATAAAACCTATTTGATGGGTGGATTTTGAACCCTTATCACCTTATCCTTTGAATATATCATTTTGGGACCTTTAAAATCTGAAAATCATTTTATCATAAAGTAACATTTCAAGACATTCCAAAAGTGAACCTCCTCCCTCTTATAAAAGGCCCCCACCTCTACCCCCTTACCCACACCTCTCAAGCCCTTGGTTCGTCCAACCATTGCTCATATTATATCTCCACAGCCCTCTATTACTCTTAGAATCCTCACATTGGTCAGAAGTGTCACAACCCATCCTCTGGGCCCGTGTCATAACTACCCCAAGCCCGCCTTCCATAGGCTAGGGGCTGGCGACTAGCACCAAAAGCGTAAATCCCAAAAGAAGGGAAGGAATTGCCTTTATGAAGTAACATACACAATAGAGTACGCAAGTGAGGTAAGCACTAAGTAAAACTGGGTATAGGGTAAGTGCTGAAAAATAAATGGGCCAGTATAAAAATGCAGCTGAAAGTACAGTACAACTAAATGGAAAGTACAACAGTAGAAAGTAAAACAGCAACACCAAGTCGTCCTCCGGAAATCCCACCTAAAGGGTGGGTACATATAGTCTCCTAAGCTCCTAGGGTCCGACTACCCGTTCCGTGTACATCCCGCCATGTGGTCCACCTCCGGGTACCGTCCAGCTCCACAGGCCACCACCTCGATCAGTGCTTTCGGTCGTCTGCATCCAACACAACGTAGTGCGGGCATAACCTGTGCAGGGGTGAGTATACGATACTCAGTAGGGACCCCGAGACCCCCGATTATCTCTCAGAATCCACGAAGGATAAACGAAAAAGGAAATATACAATCATAAGGTATCAAATGACTCTACTTAGGTATATGCCTATACATATAACTAAGTCATCAGTTACAAAATGACTCCAACTCTCGAGCCCAAGCACAACCCAGTCCACACAGGAAAATAGAACCCAGTCCACACTAGAAAGCAAGTCAATCACATCGATGATAATGATTGAGAATCAAGACTTAGCTCACACATGCATACACATCGTAAGCCAATAGAGATGATCAGATGTAGCCACTGATTCATCTAAGTTGTCAGACCCACATAGTATACAAGTCCATCTAAGATGTTGGACCCACAAAGGATACAAGACCAGCTACTCTGACGGACCCACTTAGGATACAAGTACAGAGGTCATATACTGCCGGATCCACATAGGATACAAGAACAGTAGTCATCATCGTCGAACCCACAGAGGATCCCAGTACGGTCATCGTCACTTCCAAACCCACGAAATATCCAAGTACATTCATCCCCGCTGTCGAACCCAGGAGGATCCAAGTGCAGTCGTCATCGTCGCAGTTGCAGCCAGCTCAAGGGTTCCCACCGACAACATGCTCGATTACCAGGAGGGTCCACTCCTCGAGCAAAAGAGTCGATACATCAACTGTCACGAAGTCCAAAGTTGATGTACCCCAAAGTTATATCTCGACAAAAGAAACCCAATGCGAGAGACGGTGCGTCAATCAGACGCCAGGTCTGAGAGTTATTGTCTTTTCCATCCCAGGGGCCTGGTTGGTTTTTAAGCTAAAACCAACCTGACTGTACTCCATCTGCATCCAAACCTCAAGCGGAGTAAGCCAAAAGGACCGTCTCATTTAGAGGAATTCAACACAGTTGACGGCACATGAAATGGATGTGTGGTCCTTAAGTTATAAGCGTTTTCGCTCCATGGGCCCGGTTGGATTCCGGTTCGAACCATCCCAGCTCTACCCAAGCATTGCTGAAACCTCGAGTGTTATATATTGAAACCACCATATCTATCCAAGTATTCCCACGCAACTGACGGTGTGTCGATCGGAGGTCCGTAGCTCATGTTATGGGCAAACGACTGGAAACGGTCCGAAGTGGGGGTCTGGGCCCAGTCCGACCCCGCCCGAACCCCCCCTTGGTCGGCCCAAACCAGGTCAACCCGACCTAGGTCCGGGTCCGGCCCAGCCGGGCGCGGCCCAGCCCGGTGGGGCGTGGCCCGGTCCGCGTGTCCCGGCCTGGCCCGGCCGGGGGGCAGGCTGACTCGACCAGCGAGCCGAGTGGGGGGAACAGGACCCCCATGAACGGGCTATGCCCACACGGGCTATGACCGCACTACGTTGTGTTGGATGTGGATGACGGACAACACGGATAGAGGTGGAGGATTGTGGAGCTGGACGGTACCCGGAGGTGGACAACTTGGCAGGTCGTACATGGAGCGGGTGGCCGGACCCAGGGAGATGAGGATACTATATGTACCCACCCTTTAGGTGGGATTTCTGGAGGATGACTCAGTGTTGTTGTTTTACTTTCTGCTGTTGTACTTTCCTTTCAGATGTACTGTACATTTAGTTGGGTTTGTATACTGGGCCATTAATTTTTTAGCACTTACCATGTACCCAGTTTTACTTAGTGATTACGTCACATGCATACTCTGTTGTGTATGTTACTTCATAAAGGGAATTCCTTCCCTTCTGTTGGGATTTACACCTTTGGTGATAGTCACCAGCCCCTGGCCTATGGAAGGCGGGATTGGGGTAGTCACGACATGGGTCCCGAGGATGGGTCCTGACAAATTGGTATCAGAGGTCGCCAATCCTCGAAAGCTGATACTTGTTCCTCACAGTCACCTAGTTCAGGAGATGGTAGTCAACACACAGTCGCAAGCTCCCATCCGCCATCTTGGTGAATAGAATCGGAGAGTCCCAAGGTGAAACACAGGGTCGGATGAAACCTTTACCATGTATGTCCTCTAGCTTTACCTGCAGCTCACGAAGCTCGGTAGGAGCCATCCGATATGCTGGAGTATATATCTATGATGTCTCGGGGTACAGGTCTATGTAGAAATCTACCTCCCTAAGAGGAGGTAGTCTTGAAACATCATCAGGAAAAACATCTGCATACTGATCCACCACAACAGGAAAACTCAGACTCCACATGTTAACTACTCCGAGGATGAGACTAGCCAACTGATGTGTGATCAGCTTCCCTCTCCTCTGCGTAAGTCCATCTTGTGCTGCGTAGGTTCCCTTCCCGCCGATGAAGGTGAACCTAGTCCCATCCATGTGGACACACCACACCTTGCACCTAATACAGTCGATCTGAGCATGGACTATAGATAACCAGTCCATACCCAAGATGATGTCGCAAGGCCTCAACGCCACTACAAGAAGATCTCAGCCGAAGCTCTTGCCTCCAAGTGTAATCTCACACTGCTGACACCTGTGTGTAATCGTCGAGTCTGCTCTCATATGAATCTCTAGCCGTAAGGATCGAGCCAACAGCTCTGTCGGAATCTCAGAGCTCCGAACAAGGGCAGCGACAATAAAAGAATTACTCACACCTATTTCTATAAGAACTCCATAATGGGTGGAGTAGAAACAGATATTACCTCGAATCATCTCAGGTGTGTTGTGGGGGTAAGCCTCCACTGCATGGAGTGTAGCTTTCCTCTTCCCACTAGCTCCATGTGGTTGGGGTGGACCTTCTGGGGGTGGTGGTGGTAGATCCTTAAAGCGTCATCCACCACCTGCTGCTCGACCAGCTCCTCTGCCCCATCTGCCTGCTCCCTACGAACCACCACGGTCAAAACTCTGCCTCTCCCTGGGAGGTCCCTCCACTGTCTGATGCTCATCTGCATGGTGGGCTGAGCATTCACGAGCCATGTGGCCCTGCCAGCCACATGCATAGTACTTTCTGCTTATCGTAAGGTAGGATCTGCGCCGTGGGCCCCGCAAAACCAAACCTGTATCCTAAGGGCGCCCACCTGACGGCCTGGTCTGCTTGGACCGCTGCGTTATCTATCGACTGCCAATTATAGATGACTCTGCTCTATGCTGTCCTGTGGTGGGTCTCACTGCTGATGGCTGCATGACAAGAAAGCTATCCACTAACAGGGCTCGCTCCAGTACCCTCACCTGCGTCGGGATACTGAGGGGAATCATCGAAGCTCTGATCTCATGCCTCAGTCCCTGCTCAAAGGTTTGAGCCCAGAAGAATGGGTCCCATACTATATATGTGGAGTAGCGCGAAAGGTCGGTAAAGCTCTCTGAGTACAGGGCTAATGTCATGCTGCCCTGCCGTAACTGCAGTAACACCAGGATGTGCACCGCACGAAGGGTGGCGGGAACAAACTCCAAGCGGAAGAGGCTCTCAAAGTTCGTTCAAAGTAGAGATGCCTCGTCGTGCATCTCTAGCATCAGGCTCCACCTTCTACCTGCTGTTGCGTGCAAGAGACCCGTAGTAAGGATCAACATGAGGTCTACTGGTGTCCCTCCCAACCTGAAGACTCTGACGATAGCCTCCATCTAATCCTCGGCTGCCTGAGGACCCGTCTCTCCACGAAACATGGGCGGCCTATGTCTCTGAAACTTGTGCAACGTGCTCAGACTAGGTGCAATCTCCACCACTAGGGCGGGTAGCATCGGTGGCTCATCGGGTAGAGGTACCACTGGAGCCTCCGCTGTAAAGGGGTCCTGCACCGAGGCCTCATAGCACGGTGGGATGCCATCCCGCACGTAACTAGGAACCCTAGCTGGATGCCTTCATGGGGCCATCCTGAAAAGAAACAGGTGCGCCACGGTTAGTACAGTATACCTGGTGAGCTGACAAAAAAGAATCACAAAGAAAACATTTTAAAGGATAAACACATGCAATCAGTGTTTCCATACACTGAGTCGTAAATCAGAGGTTAGGGTCCTGGTGTATGGATATGCCGGCAGTCACAGCAACACTGGACTCCCTGGACTGAAAACTACACTAAATACTATTAACATTATTGATTCATAGAGAAAAAATTTTCAGAGTCCTGAGTTCTGCGGTAGAACGGACTCCTCTGATTCCAATTTGTCACGACCTATCCTCGGGGCCCATGTCGTGACTACCCCAAGCCCACCTTCCATAGGCCAGGGGCTGACGACTAGCACCAAATGCGTAAATCCCAAAAGAAGAGAAGGCATTGCCTTTATTAAGTAACATACACAACAGAGTACACAAGTTAAGTAAGCACTAAGTAAAATTGGGTACATGGTAAGTGCTGAAAAATAAATGAACCAATAAACAAACCCAACTGAAAGTACAGTACAACTGAAAGGAAAGTACAATAGAAGAAAGTAAAATAGCAACACCGATCGACAAGCACCAAAGGCCCGGTTCTGGAGACTAGCACCAAAGTCATAAATACCATTAAAAATGGAGGGTATTGCCTTTATAAAATTAAACAACACCATAGAGTACAAGCGGACGTAAACACTAAGTAATGTTGTAATCAAGTATGATGAAAATACAAAGGGGCCGGAAATACAAGCCCAACATATAGATACAACTACAACTGAAATTAAAGTACAACTCAAAGGACAACAGCTAAAAGGTGACAAACATCTCCTGGATCTTCCACCATGGATTCTACCTGAAGGATAGGTACATATGTCCCCGTCAGCACTCCGTGTCTGACCGTCCGTCCATCCGTCTCCTCCAGGTACCGACTTGTCATGAGGTCCACCTCCGTGTACCATCCAACTCAACAAGCCTCAACCATGATTAGTGATGTCCGTTGTCTGCAACCAACACAATGAGGTGCGGGCATAGCTCGTGTAAGGGTGAGTATAACGATACTTAGTAGGGACCCCGACACTCTCAAGGTATCAATAAAATTCAACAAGGATAAACCACAATGAAATATCACAACAGATAACCTTAACTTAGGTATAATCCCATACTTATACTTAATTTATCAAGTAACCTATCTCAAACATGATGAAACACAGAGGATATGAAATCAACAGATAACCACTACATAGGTATATGCCCATACATATACCTATTTTAACAAGTGAACCATCTCAATCATGAAGAAAACACAAATTTCATTGACTCATATCAAACCAGGATTTTCATTATCGAAACCACAACTACTAGAGAACTCCTCTTCTGTCGAGTACAGTGGCCCTGTCAAGACTCTGAGGCGCTACTCACTAACCTTAGACTGCTGAGGTACTCCTCCTGTCAAGTATAGTGGGTCTTCTGCCAAATAACGGGCACTCTGTCCGATGATGGTCTGCCGTCAAATACCAGGTGCTCTCCATAATAGCCTACATAGGTACTCCTCCTGTTGAGTATCGCGGGTCTGCTACCACATACCAGGTGCTCCATCCGCCATGGGTCTGCCACCAAATACCGGGCGCTCCGTCCACTGGGCAAACCGAATCACTCCGAGTCGAATAGGTCAAGCAGTCGTCAGTTCTAAAACTACTAGGTCTTTGTACTCCGTAAGCTCGTCTCTATGATGATCCACACCATGAGCTATTGGACGATACTCCATGTATCACAAATTCCCATGAAAAAAATCACAAGGACCCCCTTATCAAAGGGGTCTCAATGCAATAGACGCCCGGTCTGTGAGTTATTAGCCTTTCTGTTCCAGGGGCCCGGTTGGATTTTGGGTACAATCCAACCCGACCTTACTCCAAATGCGTCCAAACCTCAGGTTAGGTATGAAAAAAGAACCGTCTCTCCAAGAGGAATCCAACAAAGTCAACGGCACGTCAATCGAATGTCTGGAGCTCAATTTATAAGGGTTTCCGCTCCAAGCACCCGGTTGGTTTCGGGTTCGAACCAACCCGGACGTACACATAATTCACCAAAAACTTGAGTGTAATATACTGAAATGATTGTCTCGATCAAAGGAATCCTACAAAACTGACGGTGCATCGATCGGAGGTCCACAAATCATGTTACGGGCGTTTAACTGAAGATGGTCTGAAAATTGGGGGTTTGGGCCCGGTCCGACCCAGCCTAATACCCCCAGGGTCGGCCCGAACCGGTTCGACCCAACCCCTATCCGGGTCCGGCCCATTTGGGCGCGGCCAGGCCGGTGCAGCCCGGCCCGGCCAGCGCGGTCCGACCTGATAGGCGTGGCCTGGCCGCGTGGCCCGCCGCGGCACTACCGGCGAGGCCCGACCACACGGCCGGCCGCAGCTCGGCCAGCGGGGCCGGGCGGAAGCTGCTGAGCGGGGGGGGGGGGGGGGGGGGTGGCCCTTGCCGCTCATTGGAACTGGCAGCGCTTAGCACCGCCTTGTCGTCCCATATCCCGTGGCCGCGCAAGATCTTTCGCCTCGCCGCCGCGGCACAGCCGCGTCAGGTCTTTTCCGGCGGCAAGCTAGGGCGCCGCCGCCTCCAGGCAGCTGGACGGCTTCGGCCGCCGCCTCTATTCACTGGCGCTAGCGCGGTGTGCCTCCGCCTCCTTCCGCGGACCACCGGACATACTCTGGTGGACTGTTTTTCCCGCTGTGAGCTCCTAAGGTCACCTCGGGACCCGAACTTCAATGCATTGGCTTCAAATTTCCATTGCGGTCTCGTTTCATCGCCGTCGCCAATATTCACACATCAAACAATCTTCGAAGGGTGCAGGCTTGTTCGTCAGCCCGTGCCCTCCGCATTAGAGGCTCATACCATTGTTTGAAAAATAATAACACCCTACTTAGAGGGTATAATTCACATCATTATTATTATACAAAAACAACCCCTACCACATGTCGTTCGTCGCTCATCGGATCTGATGCGAGGAAGACGTCATAGTCAACATAGTTCATTGCACCTGCACCACGCTACCGATCCCTGCTCGTTCATCGGGTCTCGTTAGAGTAGATGGAACCTTGGTATTCTACGAAGAAGAGGCGTCGTTTTCGTGGGAGGAAGTTGTTCTTCGATGATTGATAAATCTCTCTTCAAGTCTAGAGGTTCCACGATAATATTTTCCCAACCCATATTAAGATGATATTTCCTCAACTTTAATAAACATGCCAAGTATTCAAAATAATTCAAACTCTTTAATCTATCAATTAAAGTGTTTGTTTCATTAATTATGATAGGTTGGAAAATCAAAAGGAGTGAGAGGGGAGGAAGTGGAAAGGTTACATAAATGAAGAAGAGTTACAAATTAATACAAGGGCTGATTATGGGGGGAGTTTATGAGAGTTAAAGGAATGTGAATGGTTAGGGCTCGTGTGGGCCCCACCTCTCAAATATCCTTAAATTGGTAGTTAGAAGCATGTTGGTCCCACCCCAACTCCCCCATGTAGGATATAACCACCTTAGATATAAAAATAATGTTGGTCCACAATTTTATTAACTACTCATTTAATCCAAAAAATTTAACTTCTCCTCCCGTGAAAACGCAACCGCAGTAATGGTCCCCTTAAGAAATTACTGGTGTTGTGAGTTAATTTGTGCCCTATGATTTTGTTTCCGAGCACCTGTTCAAAAGATAGAAAAACCCGCTCTGTCGTTCACTAAATGTACCCATGCTATACTTTGGAAATTGATTTCAGGCACACCGGGCCTCGGAATCATGTGCCATCAAAAGCCACAGACTCATAAAATTCCAATGAATTACAAAAAAAAATTTCCATTAAATTTCCAGGTCTTTACATTACTCCCACATCAGGGATTTACATCCCCGTAAAGCTTCAACACACACTAGCGAAAACAAAAGTGGTACTGAGCACGCATCTGAGCCTTCTACTCCCATGTGCTCTCATGGAGGTTCCCGTGCTACCAGTGAAAGAGCACCTGAGGAATTGACCATCCATGTAGGAATGACTCCTGTCAATCCTCGATCTCCACTAGAACCTCATCAATGTCGCCCCGTTATTGATGTTCTCCTCAATGTGGTCGATGATGTGTGAATGGTCGTGTACGTATCTCGTCAGCTGATATATGTGGAAGACATCGTACACCTAGTGAAACTGTGGTGGAAAGGTCAAGCGGTAAGCCACCTCTTCTACCCTGCTGAGGACCTAGAATGGTCCGATGAACCTCAGAGATAAATTTCCGCCTCGGCCACATCTCCGTAGACCTTGTCGAGGTGAGACCTGTAAGAAAATGTGGTCTCTATCCTCAAACTCCAGTGGTCCTGTCTCCTACAACATAGGACTTCTGCCTTCTCTCTGCAGTCTTCATCCTCTTCTGGATGATCTGCAACCTCTCCGTCGTAGCCAGTACCATCTCTGGTCGGTAGGAAGTGAGCCGACTTGGTAAGTCGGTCGACAATCACCCTTCTTCTCCTATGATCTGAAAGAGCTGCTAAGACTTCTCCTTTGCCGAAAAGAGAAATCTAGTCTCATCCCATAGATGAACCACACCAGTTGCCTAATATAGTCCATCCTGCCATTAATGATACAATTCATGTCTTGGATGGCGTCGTAAGGCCTCGACGCTACTACCAAGAAATCCAACTGTCACTCTTACCTCCAAGGCTTGAGTTACACTACTAGCATCAGTGTGTGGTCGCTGGGTCTCTTACAGTGGAAATCTAGAAAGTGAGGGTCATGTTCACGGTATGAACCAGAAACTCTTAGTATTAACCACTCAAAAGAAGGAAGGAAAACATCACAAGGACATGTGTCTTTTATTACTGCATCTCAAAGTACAAAGACACAAAGAAACAAGAACAATGATATTAAAGAATATAGAGACATCATTAATATAGGCCTATAGTCTTGGAACTTGTCCCGTTTCTGTCACGACCCATCCTCAGGGCCCGTTGCGTGACTACCCCAAGCCCGCCTTCCATAGGCTCGGGGCTGGAGACTAGCACCAATGGCATAAATCTCAATAAAAAGGTAAGGCATTGACTTTATAAAAGTTAACAACACTACAAAGTACAAGCAGAAGTAAACCTTAATTAGATCAGCAATCAAGTATGGTAAAAATACAAAGGGGCCGGAAATACAATCCCAACAGATAGATACACCTACAACTGAATGTAAAGTACAACTCGAAGGGAAATAGCTGAAAGGTGACAAGCAGCTCTGGGATCATCCACCACAGATCCTACCCGAAGGATAGGCACATATTTCCTCCTCAGCACTCCGCGTTCGACTATCCGTCTGTCTGTCTCCTCCGGGTACTGACTCGTCATGATGTCCACCTCTGGGTACCGTCCAGCTCAACAATCCTCAACCACGATCAGTGTTGTCCATCGTCTGAAACCAATAGAATGAGGTGCGGGCATAACACATGCAGGGGTGAGTATAATGTTACTATGTAGGGACCCCGAGTCCCTCAAGGTCTCACTAAAATCCAACATGGTTAAACCACAAAGAAATATCTCAACAGATAAACTTTACTTTGGTAGAAGCCTATACTTATACCTATGTTATCAATTAACCCATCTCAAACATGAGGAAACACAGAGGTTATGAAATCCACGGATAAACACTACTTAGGTATATTCCCATACATATACCTAAGTTAACAAGTGACCCGTCTCAATCATAAGGAAAACACAAAGGTCATTGACTCAGCTCAAATCAGGATATTCATTATCGAAACCAAAAATTCTGGAGAAATCCTCCTCTGTTGAGTACAGTGGCCCTATCACGACTTTGAGGTGCTACTCACTAACCTTAAACTACTGAGGTACTCCTCCTATCGAGTATTGCGGGTCTCCTGCCAAATACCGGGCGCTCTATCCGCTGAGGGTCTGCCGCCAAATACCGGGTGATCTCCCTAATAGTCTACAGAGGTACTCCTCCTATCGAGTACTGCAGGTCTGCTGCCAACTACCTGGCGCTCCGTCCATCATGGGTCTTCTGCCAAATACCGGGCGCTCTGTCCACTGGGCTAACCGAATCACTTCGAGTCGAATTGGTCAACCAGTCATCAGGTCTACAGCTACTAGGTCTCTGTACTCCGTAAGCTCGTCTCTGGGAGGATCTACTCCATGAGATACTGGTCGATACTCCAAGTATCACAAATTACCATGAAAAAAATAGCAATGACTGCCTCGTCATATGGGTCTCAACACAATAGACGGCGCGTCAATCAGACGCCAGGTCTGTGAGTTATTAGCCTTTCAGTTCCTAGGGCCCAGTTGGAATTTGGGTAAAATCCAACCCGACCATACTCCAACTACGTCCAAACCTCAGGTGAAGTATTCCAAAACAACCCTCTCTCCAAGAGGAAGCCAACAAAGTTGACGGGACATCAATCAGACGTCCGAAGCTCAAGTTATAAGCATTTCGGCTCCGAGGGACCGTTTTGTTTTGGGTTCAAACTAACACAGGCATACAAATACATTGAAAAAACGTTAATTGTATTATACTGTAATGACCATATCGATCCAAGGAATTCTATGCAACTAACGGTGCATCGATCGGAGGTCCACAACTCAAGTTACGTGCGTTTAACTGATGATAGTCTGAAAATAGGGGGTTTGGGCCCGGTCCGTCCCCGCTTGGGATAGTCATGGCTGGGCCAGGCCGCGCCCAGCCGGGATGGACCGGGACTTGGGTCAGGTCGACCAGGCTCTCACTGACCCGAGGGGGGGGGGGGGGGGGGGTTGGGCAGGGTCGGACTAGGCCCAAACCCCCACTTCGGACAGTTTTCTGTCTTTTGCCCATAACATGAGCTACAGACCTCCGATCGATGCACCGTCTGTTTAGTGGGAATTTATGGATCGATACGGTGTTTTGGATATATTACACTAGAGGTTTCTGCAAAGTTTGGGTATAGCCGGGTTGGTTTGAACCAGAAACCAATCGGGCCCTTGGAGCGGAGAAGCTTATAACATAAGGACCAGACATCTGTTTGACGTGCCGTCAACTTCATTTAATTCCTCTTGTTGAGACGATCCTTTTGGATTACTCCGCTTGAGGTTTTGATGTAGCCAGAGTACGGTCGGGTTGGTTTTAACTTAAAAACCAACCGGGCCCCTAGGATGGAAAAGTCAATAACTCTCAGACTGGGCGTCTGATTGACGCACCGTCTATCGTGTTGGGTTTCTTTTCTCGGGATGGAAATTTGGGATCCATCAACTCTAGACTTCGTGATAGTTGATGTATCAAATATTTTTCTCGAGATTCGGACCCTCTCGGAATCAATCATGTTGTGTGCGGGAACCCTAGATTTGTTTGCGACTGTGACGATGACAACTGCAGTAGTAACCTCCGTGGGTTCGGCAGCGGGGACAACAGTACTTGGATCCTCTGTGGGTTCGGAAGCGACGAAGATCATACTAGGATCCTATGTGGGTTCGACAGCGATGACTACTGTTCTTGTATCCTACGTGGGTCCGATAGTATATGACCTCTGTACTTGTATCCTGAGTGGGTCCGGTAGAGTAGCTGGTCTTGTATACTTTGTGGGTCCGACAGCTTAGCAGGTCTTGTATCCTATGTGGGTCCGACGGTATATATGAATCAGTGGTTACATCTAATCATCTCTATCTCCATACTAAGTGTATACATGTGTGAGATGAGTCTTGATTCTCAATCATTATCATCGATGTGATTGACTTTCTTTATTGTGTGGAATGAGTTGTGCTTTCTTTTCTGGACTGGGTTGTGATTGGGCTCGAGAGTTGGAGTCGTTTTTTAACTGATGACTTATGTATATGTATGGTCATATACATAATTAGAGTAATCTGATACTTTGTAATTGTATCTTTCCTAATTATTTTATCTTTCGTGGATTCTGAGAGACCTTCGGGGGTCTCGAGGTCCCTACTGAGTATCGTATACTCAACCCTGCTCAGTCTATGCCCGCACTAGGTTGTGTTTGATGCAGACGACAGACAACACTGATTGAGGTGGATACTTGTAGAGCTGGACGGTACCTGGAGGTGGACCACATGGTAGGACGTACACCGAGCGGGCAGCTGGACCCAAGGAGCTGATGAGACTATCAGTACCCACCCTTCAGGTGGGATTTCCAGAGGACGACTCAGTGTTGCTGTTTTACTTTCTGCGGTTGTACTTTCCTTTCAGTTGTGCTATACTTTCAGTTGGGTTTGTATACTGGCCCATTTATTTTTCATCACTTACCTAGTACCCAGTTTTACTTAGTGTTTACTTCACTTGTGTACTTTGTTGTGTATGTTTCTTCATAATGGCAATGTATTCCCTTCTTTTGGGATTTATGCCTTTGGTGCTAGTCGCAAGCCCCTGGCCTATGGAAGGTGGGCTTGGGGTAGTCACGACACGGGCCCCGAGGACGTGTCATGACAAATTGGTATCAAATGGAGGTTTCGATCTTCCGAACTATGGGCTATGGGCCCACCACGCTTCTGTTGCGCCATATTGATCAGACCAAGGACGAATGGTGGTTCTCGAAGATAGACCTCAGGTCGGGCTCTCATCAGCTCCAAGTTCGGGACGAGGATGTGTCGAATACAGCTTTCAGGTTTCGATATGGCCACTATGTGTTCATGGTCATGCCCTTTGGTGTGACCAATTCTCCAGCAGTGTTCATGAGTCTCATGAACAAGATCTTCCAGCCCTACCTTGATCGATTTGTCATATTCTTCATTGACGACATACTGTTTTATTCGACCACCAAGGAGGAGCACGGCTACCACTTACATGTTGCACTGGATACAATCTAAGAGCACCAACTTTATGGTAATCTCTTGAAGTGTCAGTTCTGGATTAGAGAGGTTCACTTCTTGGGGAACGTCATCTCAGAGGCGGGAGTTGCAGTGGATCCTGCGAAGGTTGAGGCGGTACTTGCTTCGGAGCCACCCAGGAGCGTGATGAAGGTGAAAAGTTTCCTATGTCTGGCTGGGTACTATCGTAGATTTGTTCCAGACTTCTCCAGAGTTTCATCACCTCTTACAGCTTTGACGAAGAAGGGAAACCCTTTGTGTGGTCAGACAGATGTCAGTAGAGCTTCCAGGAGCTCACGCGGTGATTGGCCAGTTCCCCCATCTTGAGGCTACAGGAGGAGGGCGTAGGGTACGTTGTTTTATACGACACATCAGGGACCAAACTCGGGTGTGTCTTGATGAAGGAGCGAGCAGTGATCGCCTATGAATAACGGCAGTTAAGGTAGAATTAGCAGAACTACGCTACCCATGACCTGGATTTAGTAGCAGTGGTCTTCACCCTGAATATGTGGCGGCACTATCTGATGGGTGAGCGCTTTACAGTCTACTTCGACCACCAGAGTCTCAGGTAAATTTTCTCGTAGAAGGACCTGAATTTGAGGCAACAGAGATAGCTTGAGTTTGTCCAGGATTATGACTTTGAGATTGTTTATACTCCTGTGAAGTGAAACATTGTGGCTGATGCTCTTAGTAGGAGATCAGTCATTCAGCTACTTGTGGAGGCGACAGGGCAGTTTTCCGCTTTGCAGATATCCTTCGTGGATAGAGATGGGGAAGCCTATCTACAGTCCCTCACAGTCACTCCTCCACTACTTCAGCGGTTCAAAGATGCACAACGTGTAGATTTTGACTGTAAGGCACGACATGCTCAGATATTCTTAGGGCTTGCACCTGATGGATTTTCTGAAAGCGGGGAGCACATCATCCTCTTCAAGGGACGTACCATGGTACCAACTTCACTACAGGAGGAGGTGTTTAGGGAGTTCCACACATCCCCTTTAGTAATATATCTTGGAGCGGAGAAGATATACTAGGACCTAAGACGACAGTACTGGCAGCTGGGTATGAAGAAGGTTGTAGCAGAGTTCGTTTCCCGGTGGCTCACTTTCCAGCAAGTAAAGGTGGAGCACCAGTTACCTACAGGCTTTGTACAACCCTTAGAGGTTCCAGAGTGGATGTGGGATGGGATATCCGTAGATTTCGTGATGGGGATTCCACGTACTTCTAGAGGACATGACTCCATCTGGGTGATTGTGGACCGACTCACCAAGTCGACCCACTTACTACCGATCAGGGAGTATGGCTCAGTAGAGAGCATGGGATGCCACTACGTCCAGGAGGTTGTATGAATTCATGGTGTGTCATCATATATCGTCTCTAATCGAGTCACTCAATTTACTTCCCGACTTTGGAAGGGGTTACAGGAGGCTTTTGGGACGCAGCTACGCCTGAGCACTACCTTTCACCCTCAGACGGAAGGCCAGACGGAGAGGACCATTCAGACACTCGAGGACATGATTCGTGCATTTTTCCTTGACATTTTTCGCAACTAGGAGGATCACCTAACCTTGGTGGAGTTTGAGTACAACATCAACAACCACTCCACCATCGGGATGCCCCCATTCAAGGCACGGTATGACCAACCTTGCAGATCACCTCTATGCTGGACTGACCCTGGGGATTCAACACTCGTAGGAACAGAGATGGTTCGGGCTATGAAAAAGAAGGTGCAGATCATCCAGGAGCAGATGTGGACTACACAGATCAGACAGACGTCCTATGCTGATAGGAGGTGAAGACCACTAGAGTTCTATGATGGCGACCAAGTTTTCATTACGGGTCTCACTTCGACATGGATTGCGGAGATTTGGCCACATCAGCAAGTTATATCTATGCTTCATCGGACCATTCCAGGTCCTCAATAGGGTAGGCAAGGTGGATTACTGCCCAAAACTTCCACCTCAGTTGCCCCGGGCGCACGACGTCTTCCACATATCTCAGCTGAGGAGATACGTTCATGACTCGATGCATATCATCGACCACAGAGAGTTGGACATGGATGATGGGGTGACTTTTGCAGAGGTCCCGGTGGAGATTGAGGATCGACAGAAGCTGGTCCTACGTGGACGGTCGATACATATGGTGCGCATTCATTGGCAGCACGAGAACCTCCAGGAGGGCACATGGGAGCGGGAGTCTTAGATGTGTTCTCAGCACCCTCATTTGTTTCCCTAGTTTATGATGTATCTTTATAGGTAAGTAAATCCATGAGGTGGGAGTAATCTAAAGACCTGGAAATTTCAAGGAATTTTTTTTAATACTTCGGAATTTTACGAGTCTGTGGCTTCTGACGGCGCTTGATTCCGAGGCCCCGTGTTCCTGGAATCAACATCCGAAGTTTAGCTCGGGTACGTTCAGTAAACGAATGAGCATGTTTTTCTATCTTTTGAACCAGTGCTCAGAATTAAAATCCGAGGGCACCGATTAACTCGCAACACTGGTAATTTCTTTAGGGGACACTTACTGTAGTTGCGTTCGCAAAGGAGGAGAAGATAATTTTGGGGGTTTATTTAAGAAGAAAAAAAATTGTCGGAACAATTTTTATTTCTTAAGGTTGTTATTCCATCCCATGGGTAGTTATGGGTGGGTCCCACATCCACTTATCTACCCAAGTGTGGATGTTAGAGAGGTGTGGCCCACATGAGCCCCACCATTTAATTTCCTATAATCTCATTAATAACCCCTATTTAATTTGCCAAACCCCCCATTTAATTTCCAACACATTTAAATTAAATGGGGACCTTCCTTCTCCGTTCCCTATTTAATTGTCAACATGTTTTATTAATTGTGACGATTTAATTTTTTTTGGAGTTTCTTTGTTCGAGTAATTAAATAATAGGAGGAACCTATTATTTAATTTTTTGGGAAAAACATTCGTTGTGCGAGAGATATCGTGGGAGCTTTTAAGATTTTGGAAGAACACCATTCTCCAATGAAGAACGATGATGAACGCTGGTTCCTTAATGATAGACAACGCACCACCAATACTCTTCCATGCGACAAGAGAGGAGATGTCACTTCCTCCTTGGTGCACTACGACATCCCCTATGATCCCTTTCCCTGCAACGTCGTCTATCGCGACGCTGACATTCGGTATCGTTTGTTGATGTAGAGGGAAAATTTGTATATTATTTCTTTTATGAGGATTATACCCTCGTGCTTGGTGATTAAATTGTTAGGCGATGGTTTGAACCTCTAACGTGGTGGGTGCAGGTTAATGAACAAGCCCGAACCCACCACTATTTTTTTCATGATGCGCAGAATACTTGGAGAAGACGAAGCAGGACCGAAATGGAGATTTTAGGTCTTTGTAGTGATGTACGGGTCCCAAGGAGACCATAGGAGCAGACGAGAGTGAAATCAGACCACTGGAATGACTTCGGTGGCCCGTGGAAGTCACAGGCAGCGCAGGTCGCTGGCGCGGCCAGTCCCCGGCACGCCTCCGGCAGAAGCCCGACACGACGGTGAGGGATGGATCCCATGGATGCGCTGGATCCAGGAGGAAACCGCGACGCCAACCTGGCACCACATCCACAAAACAGAGGGGGGGGGGGGGTTGTCGATCTTTGAGGAACTGGCATTCTTCGTCGTTCTTCGCCAGAGACCAGCATTCTTCCAAAAGCTCAAAAGCTCTCCCGATCTCTATCGCACAACGAAAGCTTTTCCCCCAAAATTAAATTATAGGTTCCTCCTATTATTTAATAACTCGAGAAAGGAAACTCCAAAAAAACTTAAAACATCACAGTTAATAAAACGCGTTAAAAATTAAATAGGGAAAGGAGGGGGAAGCTCCCCATTTAATTTAAACGCGTTGGCAATTAAATGGGGGGGGGGTTCCCAAATTAAAGTGGGGTTGTTAATGAGATTAGAGGAAATTAAATCGTGGGGATCCTGTGGGCCCCACCTCTCTAACATCAACACTTGGGTAGTTAATTTTCTATGGGCCCCACCCTTAACTACCCATTAGAGGGAATAACCTCCTTAAGAAATAAAAATTATTCCGACAATTTTTATTTTCTTCTTAAATAAACCCCCAAAATAGTCTTCTCATCCTTTGCGAATGAAACTATGGTAAGTGTCCCCTTGTACAATTACCGGCACTGCGAGTTCATCGGTTCCATCATATTTTAATTCCGAGCACCAGTTCAAAATTTAAAAAAACCCGCTCGTTCGTTTATTGAACGTACCTGAGCTAAACTTCGGAAATTGATTCCGGGCACACCGGGCCTTAGAATCAAGCACCGTCAGAAGCCACAGACTCGAAAAATTAGAAAATATTTAAAAAAAATTCTTGAAATTTACGAGTCTTTACAGGATGTTTTTCCAAGTTAGCCTTTGACACAAATCAAAAAGAGTTACCATATTTAGAGGTAATTCCTTCTCTCAAGTTTCTTTCTATCATTTTCTTTCTTCACCCACCACTATCTTCGTATTATTTGATAACATAATAAAACTAGTATCCTAAATATACTAGGAAGTTGTTATGATAATAATTCTACCTAGCCTAACACAAACCTCCATCTAATGGTCAAAGAACATACTATTTCTATGGGTGGCGAATTACTGCCTAACGAAACGATGATTGTTCAATCTTTTTGTAAGACCTCTCATGGTGGAAATTATGATGGAACTATATTTATATATGATATATATTATATTTATGTCCTCTCTATGCTTCTAAATTTTATATTTAAAACATAACATTATGCTTTTCATGTTGTGAAAATGCGATTATTTCATATGAGGAGGTGCAGACAACCGCCCACTCAAGTGATGTGACTCGTTCATTCCAAACATGGAATTTATAAATAATGTAATTAATGAACCTATGTTACCAATATAAAAAATATACTATACTGGAATTATAATATTTCTATGTCTCATTATGATTTATAGTCCATTAATATGACAAAAAATGAAAGTAGGATTCATGCGTACGTACGACCTACCGTCTCCATGAAAGGTACGTTTCATTTATTATCTCCAAACATTATGGAATTTTATTAAATACATATATACTGGATATATATGATATTTAAAGCATTAAAACCATTCCAGATATGAATTAATTGTAACTACATGGAAAATTCTCTTCAAACACGTTTATTTTTGACTCATGTTCCGAACATCGACAAAACATATGATATGAACTCATATAATTAACTTGTTATTATAACTTGATAATATGTGATATGAATGGAATAATAAACATTAAAGTAATTCCTTAAGCAATTATAAATTTATCATGTTTATTATTCACTACTATAAAGAAACGAACAAGACAAGTCAGACTTGATGCAAGGGACTTCGTCTCAATCTCCTTTCGTTGAGACATACTTCAATTTACATACGACTTTCTTTTATTAGTTGTATAATAAACCATTTTGACTTTAAATTTTATTCAAAATTAATATTTTAACATTAATCATTTTACTAAATGTCAAAAGGAATGTTTTTGTCTTACGTATTCACTGACAACGACTTCTCTGCCGCCGTGACCATTATTTGAGTTTTGGTTTCCTCTACAAGCCATAAATTTTTTTAAATGAAAAATAAATATAATGTTTTACATTTATTTTATTTTGGTATTGAAAATGGTTTTCATATTGTTTTGATTATATCAATTTGTTGTATTGATATATTCTTATTGAAATGTGGAAATTTTATGTTTCCTTTATGCATGTTTTATGTGATATGATTATGATATGGTTCTTCAGAATTGTTTATGAATTCAGGTGGTTTTATGATAAAATAATGGTGGGTGAGCCCGAGATAGCTCTCCAATGCATTGGGTAATGTGAAGGAGTTAAACACTAAGGTTTATCTGAAGAGATTTAGGGAATATACTGTGATGGGTATTCCAAACGTAACCATGAGGGTTACTCTATACGTAAGAATGTTATGAATGCATCAAGTTACCGTTATATTATATGATTTATATGAGTTATTCATAAATATTATGATTTAATTAGGTATGTTAAAGTGCTTATGTTTTATGATTCAAGTACGATTTCATTGATTCTTTTGTATACATGGACTAATGTTTTCTTTCTTTATTTTTATATCCCTTACTGATTTTTTATGCTCATCCCATGTTTTTGAAATATTTTTCACAGTTCAAGGGAAAAGTACATTATGTGATGATTGTGTCAAAGAAGTGTCAAGAAATATTCCACGTTTTATTTTAAATATGTTTCCATTGATAGAAAATAATGAATATTGTATTTGTTGTAACCACCTTTTTTAAATGTGGAATGTAATACATGATTTATGATCTAATTCTCTAAAACTCTAAACCTGAAAATATCCTCAATGCTAATTCTTGAAATAACCAAATATTAAGTAATGTTTAAGGCTGAGACCTTATAGTTGGTATTAGAGGTTGTTTTAGATAACTTTTGGAGTTATAATTCTATTAAATTATTATCCAAATTTTTTTTTACACTATGGTAAAATTGAAATGATATAACATTTTATGATTACCATGTTGCTTAATCTAAGACATGTTTTTTCAAATTGTTTTTCCGCAGAGGAAACATGGAAGCAGTGCTAGGAAGGCATACAAAAAGAAATGACCTTCCAAATTAACATCCTGAGATGGTCGAAATCAGAACTGAATAGTTTGTTACAGTATTGGCATAGTTGAATCAAGTGATAAATGGTGGTGGTTTCCATGCATGAGATCATCCAGATCAATCGTAGAAGAACATGTTAGTGGTGGATAATTTCATGAGGCAACATCCCCCATCGTTCAGAGGATCATATGACCCTATTATAGTAGAAGGGTGGATTAAAGAACTAGAGAATATTTTCGATGTCATGGGGTGTTCAGACAATCAAAATGATAGTCTTGCAGTTTACCGTTTGGAGGGTGAAGAAGATCAGTGGTGGTCGATGGTTAAAAATATCAGGGACTCTGATGAGATTGATTCTCTTTATTGGGATGAATTCAAAGGTATGTTTCTTGAGAAATATTTTCATAAGGTTTTTCAACTTAGGATGGAAAAAGAAATCTAGGAATTGAGGAAAGGGGATGACTCAGTGGCTACTAATGATGAAAATTCAACACAATTTCCAAGGTATGCTCCAAATTTTATCTGATACTTTGATAGTAAAATCAGTCATTTTTACTCTGTATTAAAGCCAAAATATCAAAAGGCATTAGCTTCTTGTTAGTTAAAAAGTTATGAAAATCTTGTTTTATGTGCTAAGATGGTGGAAATGGAGTTTGCCAATGATCAAGTGTTCTATGACAACCAACAGAAGAAGAGACTGAGGTTACAGGATAAAGGGAAGAATGCTTCAAAAAGGTTTGATGGTAGGAAATCTATGTTTTTAGTTTGTGATAAATGTGGTAAAAATCATGACGGGGAATGTCTTTTGAATTTTGGAATGTGCTTCCGATGTGGGTAGATGGTCCATAAGGCTCATGATTGCACTGGAAAATATCAGTGTAAGGGTAAGACCAAATTTGATTTAAATTTAGTGAAATGTTTCTAGTGTAATTAAATGGGTCATTATGAAAACAAGTGTTCGACAAAGAGCTTGAATAATGGGAATTAGTCAGACTACAAGCAGAAAGATGTGGTGAAATCATTTGAAACTACTTCAGTAGTTGATGGGCCATCAAATGAAGTGGTATCAGGTACTTTGTTTTTTCAGATGATGCTAATGTGTTGTTTGATTCAGGGTCTACACATTCTTTCATCTCTTAACAATTTTCTAGTAAATTAGGAATTATATATTAATAAATGACTCCTGAACATGTGGTAAAAATACCTGGGGGAAATGTTGAGGCAAAAATAATTTTAAGAATATTCCTATACTTATCCGTGAAAAGAATCTACATGGAAACCTTATTGTTTTTACCTCTAGTATAGTTTAATGTTATCCTGGGTATGGATTGGCTCTCTATTTACCATGATAATATTGACTGTAGTTCTAAAGAAGTTTCTTTTCAGAAAGACATTATGTTTGTTTACAATAACGATCCCTTTCTATTGATAACATATCAAGAGGCTGAGAAACTTATAAAAGATGGAAATGAATGTTACCATTCACATATTGTTGAAAACAAAGGAACTGTTCAAATTATTATTGTGCTAGGGGTAAATGAGTATCCTGATTTTTTTCCTGATGAGTTTTCAATAATAATACCATATCGAGAAGTTGAATTTCCTGTTTACTTAGTTCATGAAGGTAAGCGAATTTCAAAACCCCCTTATCGAATGGCTCAAATTGAACTTTTAGAGTTAAAAGAGAAATTGCACGATTTATTACAGAAAGGTTTCATTCGACCAAGAAAATCACCATGGGGATCTCCTATCTTGTTTGTTAAAAAGAAAGATGGATCAATGAGACATTGCATTGATTATAGAGCCTTGAATAACATCACTATTAAGAACAAATATCCTTTGCCTCATATCGATGATTTTTTTTATCAGCTCCAAGGAGCTTATTATTTTTCAAAGATTGACTTGAGATCGGGGTACCATCATTTCAATGTAATGGAAGAAGATATTCCAAAGACTGCATTTCATACAAGATATGTCCATTATGAATTTTTAGTTATGGATTTTGGGTTAACCAATGCTCCTGTGGTATTCATGGACCTTATGAATAAAATTTTCTATGAGTTCTTGGATAAGTTTTTGATTGTTTTCATTGATGATATTTTTGTTTTTTTATAAAATTAATGAGGAACATGAATTTCATTTAAGTGTTATATTGAAAACTGTAAAATAAGTGAAATTGTATTGGAAATTCAACAAGTGTGAGTTTTGGTTTCAACAAATTTCATTCCTTGGTCACATTGTTACTAAAGATGGAATAACTGTTGATCCTACAAAAACAAAGGTAGTTGATGAATGGCCAAGACCCACATATGTAACCAAGATTCGTAGTTTTCATGGTTTCGTAGGATATTACTGAATATTTGTTAAAAATTTTGCACGATTGTCCAGCCCATTGACTAAGCTAACTCGGAAGGGTGTTAAGTTTATATGGATAAAATATTGCGATGATTGTTTTCAAGAATTGAAAAGAAGATTGGTGAATGCTCTATCATTGGAACTACCTTCCAGTAATGGTGTGATTTTTATATACAGTGATGCATCATTGAAATGAATTGGTTGCATCCTAATGTAGAATGATCTGGTAATTTCTTATGATTCACGTCAGTTTAAAACTCATGATATAAATTACCCTACACGTGATTTGGAATTAGCTGATGCTGTTGTTCCTTTAAAAATTTGGAGGCATCATTTTTATGGTGTAAAGTATGAAACAGATACTTATCACAGATGTTTAAAGTAAATATTCACTCATAAAGAATTAAACATGAGACATAGTAGATTGGTAGAATTAATTAAGGATTATGATTGCATGATTCACAACCACCATAGAAAAACAAATAATTTAGAAGATGATTTGAGTCAAAAAAGTAATGCTTCATTAACAATGTTATGTTTGGAAAATGACCCTTTGGTTAAGGATTTGACTAATTTTGTCTTGGAAGTTATTGGTTCAGGAAATTATTCTGTTCTTTTTTCTATGAGTGAAATATTCTCTATCAAATAGAATTAAGCAAGCACATAAGCAGGATATTGAGTTGCAGAAAAAGGTAGAGCTAGTTTAGAAGGGTATGTTACCTGAATTCAACATTGAAAATGATTGTGTTTTGAGATTTGGGAAGAGATAGTGTGTGACTAGTGATTCACAGTTAAAGGGAGAGTTGTTATGTGAGGCTCATAGTTCCCCATTTTCAGTTCATCCAGGTATTGCTAACATATATAGAGATCTTCGGGTGTATTACTGGTGGGATGGAATGAAATGATATATTTCTGATTTTACTATGTAGTTTTTTATTTGTCAATAGTTTAAAGTAGTGTGGTAGTTACTGAAAGGGATGCTTCAGCCTTTTCAAGTGCCAAAGCAGAAATGGGAGGATATATCCCTGTACTTCATTATGGGATTACCGAAGACACATCAAGGTAATAATGCAATCTAGGTTATTGTTGATCTCTTGACTAAATCTTCTCATTTACTTTCTATACAAGACACTTTTTCCCTAGATAAAATTTCACAATTATATCTTAATAAGATAATCAGGTTACATGGAGTTCCACTCCCCATTGTATCTGATCATGATCACCGGTTCATTTCTATATTATGGAAAGGCCATCAGAAGTCATTGGGAATTGAATTAAATTTTAGTACATCTTTTCATCTTCAATGAGATGGGAAGTCAGAACGTACAATTCAGACCTTGGAGGATATTCTACATGCTAGTGTGATGGATTATCAGGGAAGTTGGGACCAACATCTTTCATTGGTTGAGTTTTCTTATAATAACAGTTTTAAATCCAGTATTCATATGGCACCATTTGAGGCATTATATGGGAAGTGGTGTCGAACTCCAGCTTCATGGGATGAAGTAGGAGAAAAGAAGTTGGTGGTACCATTATTGGTAGTAGATATGGTAGAAAAAGTTCATCTAATATAGAAACACATGAGAACAGCTCAGAGTAGGAATAAAAGTTATGCGGACAACATGAGTAAGGATCTCTCTTTCGAGGTAGGTGATCATGTGTTTTTCAATGTTTCACTATAGAAAAGTGTGATGCGATTTGGTATGAAAGGAAATATGAGTCCACGGTTCATTGAACCTTATGAAATTCTAGAGACAATTGGATCAGTTGCATACTGAGTGGCTTTATCTCCAAATTTATCTCAGGTGCACAATGTTTTTCATGTTTCAATGATAATGTAGTAAATGCCAGATCCATCTCATGTTTTGAGTCCAGAGGAAGTTCAGTTGGAAGAGAATCTATATTATGAGGAACAACAGGTCCAGATTCTTGAACATAGGGAGAATGTGTTCCAGAATAAGTTGATTCATCATGTTAAGGTTTTGTGGAAAAATCACATCATTGAAGAGGCAACATGGGACTCTGAAAATGCAATGAGGGATAAATACCCCCACTTATTCGATAAGTAAATATATTAAGAGGACACAATTTCATTTAGGGGGAAGGACATAACATCCCAAGTAAGTAAAATGTATTATATTTTCATATCTATATCTATTTATGAATTAGATAGTGCATGAAAGGCTTAAAATGAGAATAAATCCAATTTTAAGCAAAAAATACTCAAATATTTTTAAAAGATTATTTTACCAGCTTTCGATGGCAAACCCCCTTTTAAATCACAATTTTGACACTTTTATAAGATCTATTTGTCAAAATATATATATTATTTAGATCCAAGACATTGAAATTTAATTTGGATGAATTTTTGGTATTTTTCGGACAATGTTCATTTTTTAATAAATATTGAAAAATACATTGTTTTACTTCAAAACTATATTTTCATATAATTTAATTATATAGTTAGATTGTCCTTTTAATTGGTTTTAAAGTGTAATTTAATTATTTTTACATCACTTAACACAATTTTGTTCATTGGAATTAATTTAACCTTTAAATTGGATTTTAAAAACAAGTCAATATTTTGATAGATTTTACATCTTAAAAAACAAGTCTTTGGTTTTGACAACGAGAAATATTTTTAAATTTATTACTACAATTTCTGTGTTTAGAATTTGTTAAAATGGTTTCGATATTTTTAATCAGAAGGTCCAAATTATTTAATTAAGTCCTTTTTTTTGACATTATGAATAATAACGATGATAATTATCTTTAATTATCATGATTAATTAGTAATCACATAGTTAAGGGTAATAAAATAATATAATAACAAATAAACATGACCCCCACATGTGTCCAAATCCACTTTTTGAGTCATGTATAACCATGGGAAGCCTTATACCGAAATTGAGGGCCCGTGGAGTCACATGGGTGTGATAGTGACATTTATGGCATTATTTTTTTAAAATAGAGAAATATAACCAAGGTTCATATATCCTAAGTAAAACAATTTTAATTTTGTCTAAATAAATGATATAATAGTCTATAAATAGTCATTGTAAAGATAAAAAGATTTCCTATATCATGGTAGTTTTTAATAATTTTTAGACATTATATAAATAAATTTATTTATGACACCATGGTGATGCAGTGATTACCTCATTAATGAACAATTTGAATAAAATGAAAAGATATGGTAAAATGTAAGACTTAAACATGTCTAAAACCTATTGGATGGGTGGATTAATAACCCTTATCACCTTATCATCAAAATATATCCTTGTGGGACCTTTAAAATCTGAAAATAATTTTATAATAAAGTAACATTTCAAGACTTTCCAATAGTGACCCTCCTCCCTCTTATAAAAGGTCATCACCTCTACCCCATACCAACACATCTCAAGCCCTTGGATTGACCATAGTTTTCTCATATTATCTCTACAAATCCATATCTTACTCATAGAAGCATCACATTGAGCAGAAGTCTTTCCAATTATGCTTTTGGCTTAAATCAAAAAGAGTTACCCGATTTAGAGGAAATGTCTTCTCTCGAGTTTCTTTCTTTTATTTTCCTTGTCCACTCACCACTATATTCTTATTATTTGATCCCATAATAACACCAGTATCCTTAATATTCTAGTATGTTGTTATGATAAGTATTTTATATAAGGCCCCTATATTAAAAATTACTTTATATTGAGATATTTCAAGAAAACACCTTGAGGATCTTTTCAGGTTTAGAGTTTTAGAGAATTAGATCATAAAACATGCATCACATTCCACACTTAAACAAAGTGGTTACATAAAAGATAGTATTAATTTTTCCCATCAACGGAAACATATTTAAAATAATACATGGATTCTTTCTTGAAACTTCATTGACACTATCATCACATCATATACCTTTCCCTTGACTTGTGAAAAACATTTCAAAAACATGAGATGAGCATAAAAATCTCAGTAAGGGATATAAAAATATGGAAAGGAAACATGAGTACATGTGTACATAAGAATCAATGAAATCAAAATTTACTCATAAAATATAATCATGTTAACATACCTCATCAAATCATGAATAAAACATAGAAATCATAAGACATAATGGAAACTTGAGTCATTAATAACATTCTTACGTAGGGAGTCACCCTCTTGGTTATGTTTGGAATACCCATCACAGTATATTCCCTAAATCTCTTCGGAGAAACCTCAATGTTTAACCCCTTCACATTACCCAATGAATTGGAGAGCTATATCAGGCACACTCGCCCTTAGTTTATCACAGAACCACCTGTCTTCATTATAATGCCCAAGAACCATAACATAATCGTATCACATAAAACATGCATAAAGGAAACATAACAATTCCACTTTTCAATCACAAGATATCAATAAAAAACATTGATATAAAAACAATATTAAAACCATTTTCAATACCAAAATAAAATAAAAGTAAAACAGGGTATTTATTTTTCATTTAAAAAAGGTATGTCTTGTAGAGGAAGCCAAAACTCAAATAATGGTCACAGCGGCGGAGAAGTCGTTGTGGCCGCATACGTATGACAAAAACATTCCTTTTTGTCATTTAGTAAAATGAATTGTATAAAAAATATTCCTTTAGGATAAATGTAAATGTAAAAGGGGTTTATAAACCATATAAAATAAGGTTGTATATAAAAAAAATATGCCTCAATGAAAGGAGGTTGAGACGAAGTCCCATACCTTGGGTCCGACTTGACTCGATCGTTCTTTAATGTCCTGAATAATAAACATGAGTTAATTTCTACGTGCTTAAGAACCTTTTTCAAGTTAATTATTACTTTTATATCACTTATTACCATGTTATGAACATTATGTAATCATTTAAGTTAACAACGGTCCTTTTGTCGATATTTGGTACTTGAGTCAAAAGTGAACTTCTTATATTTACAAGTTGTTCATGTTGTAAAATATCCATTATATCCAGAATTATATTCATGATGTAGATATAATATATTTCATATATATCTAGTATATATATGCATTTACAATATTACTTAACATTTAGAGGTATGAAATGAAATGCACCGTTCATGGAGACGGTAAGCCGTACGTACGCATGAACGCTACTTCCATTTCTATTTCATATTTAATGGAATTAAAACATAATTATACATAATAGTATTATAATTACAGTATGGTATCATATATAATATCATTAAATCCATCCTTTATACGTACCACATTTGGTATTAACGAATCAAATCACTTTGAGGGGGCGGTAGTCCGCACTTCCTAAAATGAAGATATCACGTTAACCCATAATGGAAACCATAAAGGTATGCCATAAATGAAAAATACAGAAGCTTAAGAAAAACATAAACATATTATATATCATATATAAATATAGTGACATATTAATGGCCACCTTTGAAGGTTTTATATGAATGTCGAACAATCATCGTTTCGTGAGGTAAAAATTTTACATCCACATAAACAGTATGTTCTTTGACCATTTGATGTAGGTGTGTGAAAGTGTAGCTCAAATCCTTCGTATAGAAACATCCTAGTATATTGAGGATACTTTTTTTGTTACATAAAAATGAATAAAACTAGTATAGTGGGTTGGAGAATAAAAAGAAAACATAAGAACACAAGAGAAAACACTACCGTTAAAACGGGTAACTCTTTTTGATTTGAGCTCAAAGGCTTCATTGGGAAGACTTCTGTCCAAAGTTTGGCTTCAAGAAGTAATAGAGGGATGTGAAGAGATATAATGGACAAGGTTTGGCTGATCCTAAGGCTTGATAGGTGTGGTTAATGTGGGAGAGGTGGGGACATTTTATAAGAGGAGAGGAGGGGCACTCTTGGAATGTTATAAAAGGTTACTTTATTATAAAATGCTTTTCATATTTAAAATGTCCCAAAATTATATATTTTGAGGATAAGGTGATAAGAGTTAGAAATCCATCCATCCAATAGGTTTTTGACATGTTTAGGTATTATATTTTACATTATCTTTTCATTTTATTTAAATCATTAAATAATGAGGTAATCGCTGCATCATCATGGTGTCATAAATAATTTAATTTATTTAATGTCTAAAAATTATAAAAAAATATCCTGATGTAGGAAATCGTTTTATATTTCTAATGAATATTTATAGTAAAAAATATGACTTTTATATCCCCATTTTAAAATTGTTTTAGTAAAATAACTCATGTTTGTGACATTTTAATTTTAACATTAAATAAAAAGTTATTAATGTCATTTTCCTTCCAAAGTGGCTCCATGGGATCCCCAAGTTGACCCATGGATTCTATTGGTCGGCCATGACACATCCAATAAGGGTAGGACATGTGTCAAGGTCATTTCATATTATTAAAACATTATTTTTACCTTAAATTACATTAATTACCTCTAATCGCGATTAAAAACATAAAAGTTACTATTCACCAAAAAATTATTTTAATCACATTGAACCACATTTTAATTCTCAATGAAAACCATGTATGTCAGATTTTTTAAAATTCAAAATACAGAAGTGCTAAAATTCCATTTAAACGAAAAATCGGTTTTTTAAGTACCACTTAGTGGTTTCACTATTCATCAAAAATTAAAGTTTTTCAGAAAAATACCAAAACATCACCCTAAGCTATATTTGACATTCTGAATTCAAAAATGTTGTTATTTTACAAAATTCATAACATATAAGTTTCATTAATTAATTTTATAATTAATTCCCGCTGTCAAAACAAAGAGCGTGTTTTTATAAAACAATATGTATCAATAGATTGACACTAGTTTAAGTCCAATTTCAAAGTGAAATTAATTCCAATGACAACAATTGGATTAAATGGTAAAAATATATTCTAATTTTACTTTAAAACCAATTCAAAAGATAATATAATCATGTAAATAAATTATATTAAAAAGAGGTTTTAAATTAATATACAATAGTTTTCACTATTCATTAAAAAATGAACTTTATCGGAAAAATACCAAAAATTTACACAAAGTAAATTTTGATGTCCTGATTCTAAATAGAAGTTTTATTTGGTCCAATATAATGTATAAGAGTGACCAAAACTACATTTAATGAAGGTTCTCCATCAAAAGGCGATAAGTGGACCTGTAGTTAATTTTAGAGTATATATGCCTAAAATTGAATTCTTTCCGTATTTTAAGCCTTTATCCTTCATTGGATAAATGTAAAAACATTTAACAAAATATATAATCATATTTTAGTTATTTCTATTTATTCCCACCAATACAACGACTACGTGTTAACTACCATTTAAAATAATATTATTTTATTACTAGTGTGCTACATAAGATTTCAAAAACTTTGTTGCGTATCGGGTATGATATCGAACATAGAAATCCCTTTAAAGTAAAATTAATATATAATTTGTAAATATTAATAAATATGAAATTTTTTTATTTTTTATTTACCTGGGATGTTACATCCTTCCCCCCTTTTGGGAATTGTGTCCTCGCAATTTTATTCATTTATCAAAATAAGTGGGGGTATTTATCCTAAGAGCATTTTCAGATTCCCACGTTGCCTCTTCAACCATATGGGATTTCCACAAAACCTTTACCTCATGAATTATCTTATTCCGCAACACTTTCTCTATATGGTCAAGAATCTGGATTGGTTGTTCTTCATAAGAGAGATTCTCCTCCAACTGAACTACCTCTGTGCTAAAAACATGAGATGGATCTGGAATATACTTCCTTAACATCAAAACATGAAAAACATTGTATAACTGAGATAAACTCAGAGGTAAAGCCACTCGGTAAGCAACTGATCCAACTTTCTCCAGAATTTCATATTGTCCAACGAACCTTGGACTCAGCTTTCCTTTCTTACCGAATCGCATCACACTTTTCCATGGTGAAGCTTTGAGAAAAACATGATCACCTACCTCGAAAGATAGATCCTTCCTCCGGTTATCCGCATAACTCTTCTGCCCGCTCTGTGCTGTTCTCATGTGTTTCTGAATCAACTAAACTTTTTCTACCAACTCTTCTACCAATTCTAGTCCCATTAACATTCTTTCACCCACTTCATCCCAGAAAACTGGATTTCGACACCGCTTCCCATATAATGCCTCAAATGGTGCCATCTATATACTGGAATGAAAACTGTTATTATAAGAAAAATCAACCAAATAAAGATGTTGGTCCCAAATTCCCTAATAATCCATCGAAAAAGAACGTATCATATCCTCCAAATTCTGAATTGTTCGTTCTGACTGCCCATCTGATTGAGGATGAAAAGCTGTACGAAAATTTAATTCAGTACCCAACGACTTCTGATGGCCTTTCCAAAAGTTATAAGTGAACCTGGGATCATGATCAGATACAATGGATAGGGGAACTCCATGCAACCTGGCTATCTCTTTAATATACAAACGGGAAAGTTGATCTAGGGAAAAAGTATCACGTATAGCATGGAAATGAGCAGATTTAGTCAAGCGATCAACAATAACCCAGATTGCATTATTACCTCGAGGTGTCTTCAGCAATCCCACAATGAAGTCTATGGATATATTCTCCCATTTCCATTCTGGTACTGGTAATGGATAAAGCTTCCCTTTTGGTAACTGCCGCTCTGCTTTAACCTGTTGACATGTCAAACACTTCACAGTAAAATCAGCAATATCCCTTTTCATTCTGTTCCACAACTAATACACCCAATAATCTCTATACATCCTAGTACTGCCTGGATGAACTGAAAACGGAGATCTATGAGCTTCACATAACAACTCTCTCTTCAACTGTGAATCACAAGGCACACACAATATCTTCCCAAATCATAGAAAGAAATCATTATCAATGTTGAATTCAGGCAACTTACCCTTCTGATCTAGCTCTACCTTTTTCTACAACTCACTGTCTTGCTTCTGTGCTTTCTTAATTCTGTCTAATAGAGAAGATTTCACTGATACCTGAAACAAAACAGAAGGACATCCTACACCAACAACTTCTAGGCCAAATTTCATCAAATCCTTAACCAAAGGATCACGTTCCAAACACAGCATTGTTAATGAAGCATTACTTTTTCGACTCAAAGAATCAACCACTTTATTTGCTTTTCCCGGATGGTAATGAATTGTACAATAATAATCATTTATTAATTCTATCCATCTCCTCTGTCTCATGTTCAATTCTTTCTAAGTGAATATATACTTTAATCTTTTGCGATCAGTATATACTTCACACTTTACTCCATACAAATGATGCCTCCAAATTTTTAGAGCAAAAAGAACAATAGATAATTCCAAGTAATGTGTCGGGTAATTTACCTCATTAATTTTCAACTGACGTGAAGAATAAACAATTACCTGATCATTCTGCATAAGGAAACAACAAAGTCCTTTCAATGAAGCGTCACTATATATAACAAACTCACCATTACAGGAAGGAAGTGCCAAAACTGGAGCATTCACCAACCATCTATTCAACTCCTAAAAAAATCATCACATTCTTTTGTCCAGCTAAACTTAACACCCTTCCGAGTTAGCTTAGTCATTGGACTAGATAACCGTGAAAAATTTTCAGCAAACCTTCAGTAGTAACCTACCAAACCAAGAAAACTACGGATCTCGATTACATTTGTGGGTGTTGTCCATTCTTCAACAACTTTCGTTTTAGCAGGATCAACAGTTATGCCATTTTCTGAAACAATGTGACCAAGGAAAGAAATTTTTTGTAACCAAAACTCACACTTGCTGAATTTTCCATACAGTTTATTTTATTTTATAGTTCTAAGAAAGCCCTTAAATGACTTTCATGATCTTATTTAATTTAAGAATAAACCAAAATATCATCAATAAACACAACCACCATTTATCACCTGAGTCAACTGAGCCATCACTGTAGTAAACTGCTCAATTCTGATTCTGACCATCTCAGGATGCTGATTTGAAAGGCCATTTCCCTCTGTATGCCTTCCCAAAAAAGTTTCTCTGATTCCTTTACGAAAAAGAATTCTTAATATAGACTTATCTTAGACAAATCAACGTGGTAATCTGTAAATGCTATATGATATCAATATTAACATAAATTACATTATGGATATTAATTTAACAATACCCTAACTCCTAAAGTTATATCAACCGACCTCTGATACCAACTATAAGGCCCCAACCTTAAACCTTACTTAATATTGAATTAAATGAATAATTAAAATTGAGGATCTTTTCAGGTTTAGAGTTTTAGAGAATTAGATCTTAACTATTACATCTCAAAAGATTACAAAGTAGACACTTCTACTAAGTTTCCATAAAATAAAAACTCTTAAAAAGAAACATGTCTAGTTCTATGTTTTAGATAGCATGACTATTCCTTGATCCCATCCTTGACCCTATTACACATTAAGTCCTGTGAACAACATTTCAAAAACTTGGGATGAGCATAAAAAGCTCATTAAGGGATATAAAAATATGGAAAGGAAACATGAGTACATGTGTGCATAATAATCAATGAAATCATACTTTACTCATAAAACATAAGCACGTTAACATACCTCATCAAATCATGAATAAAAAAAGAAATCATAAGACATAAAGGCAACTTGAGGCATTCATAACATTCTTACGTAGGGAGTAACCCTCTTGGTTACGTTTGGAATACCCATCACAGTATATTCCCTAAATCTCTTCGGAGAAACCTCAACGTTTATCCCCTTCATGTTACCCAATGCATTGGAGATCTATATCGGTCTCACCCTCCCTTAGTTTATCATGGAACCACCCATCTTCATAATAATTCCCACGAACCATAACATAATCACATCACATAAAACATGCATAAAGGAAACATAACATTTCCACTTTTCCATCAAAAGATATCAATACAAAACATTGATATAAAAACATTATGGAAACTATTTTCAACACCAAAATAAAATAAAATTAAAACATGGTATTTGTTTTTCATTTAAAAAAGGTATGGATTGTAGAGGAAGCTGAAACTCAAATAATGGTCGCGGTGGCGGAGAAGTCGTTGTCGCCGCATACATACAACAAAAACATTCCCTTTTTTCATTTAGTAAAACGATATGTATAAAAAATATTCCTTTCGGATAAATGTAAAAGTCAAAGGGGTTTATACACCATATAAAAGAAGGTTGTGTATAAAACAAAATATGCCACAATGAAAGGATATTGAGACAAAGTCCCATACCTCGGGTCCGTCTCGACTCGATCGTTCTTTAATGTCCTGAATAATAAACTTGAGTTAATTTATACTTGCTTAAGAACCTATTTCAAGTTCATTATTCCTTTTATATCACTTATTACCATGTTATGAACATTATGTAATAATTTAATTTAACAACGGTCGTTTTGTCGATATTTGGTACTTGAGTCAAAAGTGAACTTCTTATATTTACAAGTTGTTCATGTGGTAAAATATACATTATATCCAGAATTATATTCATGAAGTAGATATCATATATGTCATATATATCAAGTATATACATGCATTTACAATATTACATAACATTTAGAGGTAAGAAATGAAATGCACCGTTCATGGAGACGGTAATCCATACGTACGCATGAACGCTACTTCCATTTCTATTTCATGTTTAATGGAATTAAAACATAATGATACATAATAGTAATATAATTACAGTATGTTATAATATATAATATCATAAAATCCATCCTTTACATGTACCACCTATGGTATTAACGAATCAAATCACTTTGAGGGGGCGGTAGTCCGCACTTCCTAAAATGAAGATATCACGTTAACCCATAATGGAAACCATAAAGGTATGCCATAAATGAAAAATAAAGAATATTAAGTAAAACATAAACATATTATATATCATATATAAATATAGTGACATCTTAATGACCACCTTTGAAGGTGTTATATGAGTGTTGAACAATCATCGTTTCGTGAGGAAGAAATTTGCCATCCACAGAAATAGTATGTTCTTTAACCATTAGATGTAGGTGTGTGTAAGTGTAGCTCCAATAATTCTTATAAAAACATCCTATCATATTGAAGATAATGGTTTTGTTACAAAATACAGGAATATAAAGAGTTTAGAGGGTTGGAGAAGAAAAATAAAACATAAGAACACAAGAGAAAACACTACCTTTAAAACGAGTAACTCTTTTTTATTTGAGCTCAAAGGATTCCTTGAGAAGACTTATGCCCAAAGTGAGGCTTCAACGAGTAAAAGAGGGATGTGGAGAGACAAAATAGACAGAGTTTGTCCAAGACAAAGGCTTGAGAGGTGTGGGTAAGGTGGTAGAGGTGGGGGCCTTTTATAAGAGGAGAGGAGGGGCACTCTTGGAAAGTTATAAAAGGTTACTTTATTATAAAATGATTTTCGGATTTAAAAGGTCCCAAAATTATATATATATAGGATAAGGTGATAAGAGTTCGAAATCCAACCATCCAATAGGTTTTTTAAATGTGTAGGTATTATATTTTACTTTATATTTTCATTTTATTTAAATAGTTAAATAATGAGGTAATCGCTGGATCATTATAGTGTCATAAATAATTTAATTTATTTAATTTCCAAAAATTATAAAAAAACTATCATTATGTAGGAAATATTTTAAGATTTATAATGAATATTTATAGTCAAAAATATTACTTGTATTACCCCATTTAAAAATTGTTTTAGTAAAATAACTCATGTTTGTGACATTTTAATTTTAACATTAAATAAAAGGTTATTAATGTCATTTTCCTACCAAAGTGGCTCCATGGGGTCCCCAAGTTGACCCATGGATTTTCTTGGTCGGCCATGACACATCCAATAAGGGTAGGACATGTTTCAAGGTCATTTCATATTATTAAAACATTATTATGACCTTAAATTACACTAATTACCTCTAATCGCGATTAAAAACTTAAAAGTTACTATTCACCAAAATATTATTTTAATCCCATTGAACCACATTTTAATTCTTAATGACAATCATGTATGTCGGATTTTTGAAATTTAAAACACAGAAGTGGTAAAATTCCATTTAAACGAAAAATCAGTTTTTTAAGTACCACATAGTGGTTTCACTATTCATAAAAATTTGAAGTTTTTCAGAAAAATACCAAAACATCACCCTAAGATATATTTGATATTCCGAATTCAAAAATTATGTATATTATAAAAAATTGATAACATATAAGTTTCATTAATTAATTTAATAATTAATTCCCGCTGTCAAAACAAAGAGCGTGTTTTTATGAAACAATATGTATAAAAAGATTGACACTAGTTTAAGTCCAATTTCAAAGTAAAATTAATTCCAATGACCACAATTGGATTAAATGGTAAAAATATATTCTAATTTTACTTTAAAACCAATTCGAAAGATAATATAATCATGTAAATAAGTTATATTAAAAAGAGGTTTTAAATTAAAATACAACATTTTTCACTATTCATTAAAAAATGATCTTTATCGGAAAAATACCATAAATTTACAAAAAGTAAATTTTGATGTCCCGATTATAAATAAGAGTTTTATTTGGTCAAATAGAATGTATAAGAGTGACCAAAACTATATTTAATGACGGGTCGCCATCAAAAGGCGATAAGTGGACCTTTAGTGAATATTAGAGTATATATACCTAAAATTGAATTCTTTTCGTATTTTATGCCTTTATCCATCATTGGATAAATGTAAAAACATTTAAAAACATATATAATAATATTTTAGTTATTTATATTCATTCCCACCAATAAAATGGCTACGTGTTAACTACCATTTAAAATAATCTTATTTTATTACTAGTGTGCAACGTAAGATTTCAAAGAATCTCTTTGTTGCGTATTAGGTATGCTATCGAACATAGAAACCACTTTAAAGTAAAATTGATATTTAATTCGTAAATAATAATAAATATGAAAATTTTTTATTCTTTATTTACCTTGGATGTTACATTTTAACTACACTTACACACACCTCCATCTAATTGATAAAGAACATATTGTTTCTGTCGGTGGTGAATTACTGCCTCGTGAAATGATGATTGTTCAATTTTTTTTAACACCTCTAATGGTGGTATTTATGATGGAACTATATTTATATATGATATATATTATATTTATGTCCTCTTTATGCTTATTTATTTTATATTTAAAAAAAATTATGTTTTTCATATTGTGCAAATGCGATAATTTAATATGAGGATGTGTGGACAACTGCCCCCTCAAGTGATGTGACTCGTTTATACCAAACATGGAATTTATAAAGAATTTAATTAAGGAACTTATGTTACCTATATAACATATATATTATAATAAAATTTTAATATATCTATGTCTCATTTAGTTTCAAAGTCCATTAATATGACAAAAAATGAAAGTGACATTCATGTGTACGTATGGCCTACCGTCTCCATGAACGATACATTTAATTTATAATCTCAAAATATTATGGAATATTATTAAATTCATATATATTGGATTTATATTATACTTAAATCATGAACACCATTCCATAGATGATGTACTTATAACTACATGGACAGTTCTCTTCGAACAAGTATATTTTTGACTAATGTACCGAACAACGACAAAACATATGATATGAACTCACATAATTAACTAATTATTATAAGATGATAATATGTTATATGAATTTAATAATAAACATTAAAGGAAGTCTTTAAGAAATTATAAATTGACCAAAGTTTATTATTCATGAATATAAAGAAACGAACAATACAAGTCGAACTTGATGTAAAGGACTTCGTCTCAATCTCCTTTCCTTGAGGTATACTTCAATTTATATACGACATTATATTATTAGTTGTATAATTATCCCTTTTGACTTTAAATTTCATTAAAAAGGATTTTTTTTACTCGAATCCTTTTAATAAATGAATAAAGGAATGTTTTTGTCTTACGTATGCGGTGACAATGACTTCTCCACCGTCGTGAACATTATTTGAGTTTGGGATTCCTCTACAAGCCATAACTTTTTTTAATGAAAAATAAATACCATGTTTTACTTTTCTTTTATTTTGGCATTGAAAATGGATTGGATAATGTTTTGATTATATCAGTGTGTTTTATTGATATCTTGTGATTGAAATGTGGAAATGTTATGTTTCCTTTATGCATGTTTTATGTGATACGATAATGTTATGGTTCTTGGGCATTGTTTATGATGTCGGGTAGTTTCTTGATAAACTATGGGCAGTTGAGCCCAAGATAGTTCTACAATGCATTGGGTAATACAAAGGAGTTAAACACTAAGGTTTCTCCTAAGGAATATAGGGAATATACTGTGATGGGTATTCCAAACATAAGCATGAGGGTTAATCCCTACGTAAGAATGTTATGAATGCCTCAAGTTACTTTTATGTCATATGATTTTGATGAGTTATTCATAAATCTTATGATTTCATGAGGTATTTTAAAGTTCTTATGTTTTATGAGTAATGTATGATTTCATTGATTCTTATGTATACATGGACTAATGTTTTCTTTCTATATTTTTTATATCCCTTACTGAGCTTTTTATGCTCATCCCATGTTTTTGAAATGTTTTTCAAAGGTCAAGGGAAAAGTACATGATGTGATGATAGTTTCGAGGATGTGTTAATAAAAAATCCATGTTTTATTTTAAATGTGTTTCCTTTGTTGGAAAAAATGAATACAGTCTATGATGTAACCACCTTGTTTAAATGTGGAATGTAATGCAAGATTTATGATCTAATTCTCTAAAACACTAACCCTGAAAAGATCCTCAATGTGAATTCTTGAAATAATATAAGATTAAATAATGTTTAAGTCTAGGGACATATATTTTTTTTAGGAATTGACCCTCAATATAGTGGATAGGCGGGCAGCTCAATGAGTAGGTTTTTAGGAATTGGGATTGGTGTGTTCAACCAGTGAGGATTCCAGTTAGTGGGAAACTTATCGTGGTTGTTCCATTTTCTTTCTGTAGGTAAAGGTGGCACCTAAGAACCTATCATAAGCTTCTTATTTTTGGATTATGACGATGAATTAAATGGTAACTACCATGTATAGTTCCTATTTCCAAAATATTCTAGTATATGTTGGGTGTTTTGGTCCATCTTTGGTTACAATAGTAGTTTTTCTAGGGCAGTTTCAGCAGAAAATACCACTGAAGTTTTTTCAGTAGATGAAGGCTGATGGAGTTGATAGAGGAGAAACACCAAAGTGTCCCTAACAATCACATCCTTGGATAGAGAATGGTCATTAATCCAATAATAGAGTGGAAGATTGGTTGGTATTTTTCAAAAGCATGCGTTAGAGGAAGCGACACTGGAAGAGTGAGATATTGTTAGAGGTTTGATTAGCTAATCATCTACAGCGATTGATTTTGGAGCCTCAAACCCCAATTTCCCCTTATTTGGTCTATATGTTTGGAAAATATGTGGAAAATATTCCACATACACTATTTTTATCTATATTTTCTAGAGTTCAGGAACCTTATTTTATGTGTGTTGGGGATATAGACTTGTGATGGGTTATCACCAGTCCATGGGGGATTTAGTTTTTCTTTAGAAAAAATATGATGTTATCTTTAACATGGATTATATTTATTCTTTTCATATATTGGTCTAAATATTCCTTTGTAGAGTTCCATTTTCCATTATGGAGGCCATCAAGTGGCATTAATTGGTGATAAATATTTATTAATGATTCGCATGAAACTAGATCCTTTATTTTCATAGCTGGAAGAGATGTCAGTGTATTCTCATCATGAGGATGTTCCCAGGGTTGTAGAGTAGTTCAAAATGGTTTTCTAAGTGTAGTTTTTTACTCTTCTGCCTTACGATTTTATCAATGTTTGGAATGAGTTGTTTCTAGGCACATCATTAAATTTTATAGATCCCTATCGAATGATACCTATAGAGAGTTATGAATGTAGGTGGATGATCTAATATATATGGGTTTCATCTAACCTAGTGTTCCACAATATGGTTCACCAATGTTGGTTTCTAAGAAAGATGATTGTAGTTTAATAGTATTTAAAGAATACTAGAGTTTGAATCTGGTGATGGTCATGCATTGTTAATATTTTTCAAATATAGATGATATTTTCTAGTAGAAAAGAGTGGATAATTGGATTTCATTGATTGATCAACAACATAGATATCACCATTTTGTGTGAAATATTTGGATATTCGGAAGAGTGCCTTTAGATTTACACATCAATACTTTGATATGGTATTCATGTTGTTTAGGGTTACGAATATCCCAACTATGCACACAGAGCTCTTGAACATTGTGTTCTGTGTGTTCCCTAACTACATGATCAGTGTATTCATCAATGATATATTGCTATACTAGAGGTCATAACAGGATAATGTATATCATGTCAGTGGTTGTTTTAGGTTTTTTGAAACATAAAACTCTATGTAAATCTTACCAAGATTAACTTTTAGATGTGAGAGGTGTGTTTACTAGGGCATGTGGTGTTTGGAAATGGTGTGTAATTTGTCCTATTTAATATAAATATAGTTCTTTCTTGGGTAGAATCTAATAACATGGAATAGATTCATAGTTTCCTTTCACTCATATGAAATTATCAGAGATTTATGATATTTTTTTTTCAAGTTGATTCCCCATTGATGGCCATGACCTAAAAGAATAAGGATTTCTTATAGAGTGATCAGGGTAAGGGAGGGTACAATTACTAGATTGTGAAGTTGATTAGTGATTCATTGCATTAGTTTCTTATGTTTGTTGTGTTTCTCGAGGTTTTATATGTCTAATTACATAGGTTTTTTGGGGAAATTTGTTGATATAGAAGAGAGTATATATTTATTATAGGTCTATCCAATTACATTCCAAGGAGCATAACTATGTCACAGTTGATCTAGGGTTATCAAGGGTTGTTTTTTTGATAATTTTTTTTTACAATATTTCATTGTCTTTGAGAGCATTATGTGTTTCATAGACAATAAGATCCTAGAATACATTTTCCTCCCCTGAGATAAAAATCTATGCCACGTGTGGTCGAAATCGATTCTTTTGGATTATGACTTTGAGATCTCTTACACCCATGGAATAATGTATGTGGATACTAATGTGTTGAGTCAAAAGTCTCGAGGAAATGTGGTTTAAGAATTTATTGATCTTTGGAATCATATGGACTAGATTGTAATTAGGAATATTTTAATTTGGGAGATAATATTTCATTGTTGTATTTTTTAGATGACCATTGAGTCATCCATGATGTGTTTGGTGAAGGAATTTCAATGCGTAAACATAGAGATAGAGTTGATGTGTGACCATGTTCTCCATCGTGATGCACCTGAGGGATGGTCATAGGATTCTAATAATTATACGTTGTTTCAGAGGAATATTATTATTTTATAGGTGATGTTTTAGTTTTATATACCACCTTTATTCATACATCCATCTGTAAATAAGATATATATATTTTTGAGAAGAAATTTTAAATAATCATGGATGAGATGGTTAGTGGAGGGGTTTGAGGTGAGTTATCTAGTTTTTCATAAAGTTAATATGGGGACCTATTTTCCAATATGAATGTTATAATAAATTGATGATCAATATTGGAAATGAGATGAAATATAAATGGTACTCATCACTGGGTTACCCCAATATCAAGGAAGTTGTGATGAAACTTTCTTGATAATGGACCTATTGATGAATTCATTCCTTTTCGTGGTGACCCATGAGATGAGTGTCATGGTATTTTTGTTGAGGTGTTATGTGTATGATGTGGTTAGGATTCACCAGTATTGGTATTCCATCATATCGTATCATGATATTTAATTTATCTCATAGATCAAGAGGGTATTCTAGCCATATCTCATCTCCCGATTACACATTAGAACTACATTCCACCATCAGATAGATGGGAATAACGAGTGGTAAATCCACATACTAGAGTATATGCATTGATTTTTCATCTAGAATATTGGAAGATCATGGGTAATGAAATTTTATTTGGTTAACCTTTCATATAATAATTTTTATCAGTCATCCGATGGCATGACTTTCTTTAGTCATTGTACGGTCGGGGTTGTCATACTCTATTATGTTGGAACAATATTTAGGAGTCATAAGTTATTCATCCTGATGTGTAATAGATAATAAGGTAGAAGATTCAGTTGGTTTTCAAGAGGGTGATGGTTATGTAGGAATGTTAGAACAACTACACTAATTTTAGGAAGATGACTCTAGAGATCAAGGATTGAGATGATGTGTTCTTATGAGTTTCCCCTCAGTGTGGGAAGTAGAGTTTTGTTAGATGAGTAATCCTTCTCCCTGTACATTTGGGACCTTTGAGGCATTGGGGAATGTTGGAGAGGTTGCGTATTGATTTTTTATCAAACATTGTTGGATAGGATTAATGACATATCCAACATGTCCCAGCATCATCAATATCTTTACAAAGACTCCCATATCATTTAATTGGGAGATTCAAACATTGAAGATGATTCCTCATTCCCTGAGTATCCAGTAGATATATATGATAATTTAGAGAAGGTTTTAAATGGACGAACCATTACCTTGGTTCACATTTTAAGAGGCATTTTAAAATAGATAAGAGTATTTGGGAGTGAAATATGTTGATTCATTCCTTGTACCTTGAGTTTTTTTGAGTTTTAATTATCCTTATAATATTTGGGATTTGTTATTTGGATCTTATTTTTTTTATGATATGTGTCCCTTATTGTTGATGTGCGATCTATTATATGGTATGATTGATAAAGAATATTATATAATAAAATGGAAGACTTGAATCCTATCTAATATACATTATACTCTAACATAATTAAAATCATTAGGGAGAGTTAGTGATTCCAAAAAAAGATAATATGTGGACATGGAAGATGTAATTTCCATGTTTTTTTGGTCATGGAAATGATGGGTGTTGGTTGTGTAAGTTTTTGGTATGGACTATGTGGTGGTGGAGATGTTGGTATGGATGGCTGGGTGGAATATAGTGGCATGTGGCTCATGCCATATGTGCGGTGTTCTTACCAAGAATTGTTTTAGTATGGTTTTAATGTGATGTTGTAGTGTGGGAATTTTTTGTGGGTGTTTTAGTTGAAATGATTGCTTCATGAAAATATTACATATAACAAGATCCTTGATAGTTATCATAGAGGGTGGTATTTTAAACTCCTTCCCTTTTCGGGTTGGTTTTGATCGTTAAAGGTGAGAATCCCCTGAGAGTTATCTAATATAATGAATCATTCCTTATCACCCTATTACATTACTAGGTTTGTTTTTGGAGAGTGATCTGAGGAGTCTAGAGGATGTTCAATGGAGGTTGTATCATCAACAATACTACAACATTCTTTTTACTCAATGAAATAAGTGATTAATTAAATATTAAGTGGTTTATAGATAGTTTGGTTTGTTGTCTATGGAACATCTGATGTTGGGGTGAATAGATTAAAATGAGATTATTTAATTAGATGTTGGTTCAGACCATATTATAAATCTTCCCTATATTCTAGGTTTTATAATAAGTTGAGGTTTCGAAAGTTTAATGTCATAAAGGATGGTTTTAGGGTTTATGTTTTCAATGATGTGGATTTTATTGTATTAATTAGGTTTTTATGTTATAAATTATGAGACTTTCATCTAATTTATTTATCTTGTTCAAAAAATGGTATTATCATTTTTTTTCTTTTGTTTCATTTTCTTGATAAAACTTTGTTGATTTTGAATTTATTTGATCCCCCTTCTATCAATGTTGATCTTTGGGATCCGATGGTTGGTTGTTATAGATTAGTTGTGAGTTCACCCCCTTGTACCCTTGTTTTCCCTTATTATCCACCCAAGATTTTATGTGGTGTTTCTAGGTTAGATTGAGATATTTTGGGCTGTGTTTTTACAACCCGTTCACGCAGTTCAGTTTGATCCAGGGTTTTGTTATATGGTTTTGGTATATTGGTGGCTTCCTCTTCACCATGTGGTTGTCAAAGAGATCAAAAAGATTCGTCAAGGTAGGAGATCCTTTTTATTTCATATTTACATGAAATATATGGGTGTTTCAAGAATAATCATTCCACTAGGCTGATAATGACTGTTTACATAATAATGATTATTAATTATAGTAAATTAAATTGATATGTATAGGGAGACATGAAATAAATACTTCTTTTATATATGCTATTGATGATATTGATCATTCTTTTCACTAGTAAAAAAACTACAGTTGGAATCCTTTTTTGTACTCAAGAAGATATATGTTGATACCTTTGATGTGTGTTTTGTGTGATCACACCTTTAACAAAATGATATAGTATGTTTAATTAGATTAAAAATTCATATGCATGATGACATGGTTTGTGTGACAAAACCCTTTCAATATAATGATATAATGTGATAAAATACAAGAATAATTTTGTATGATGGTGTGTGTTGTTGTTGTTAATGACATTTTTTGTTTTTTTAGCCTACCTAGTTTGTGATAGTTATTGTACACTGATAGAGATGACTGGCTGGGTAGTATGAAGAGTGGGGTAGTGATTTGATGTAGTGTTTGGTTGTTATGGATGTTGTGCAAGTAGTTGTGTGATGTGGTGTTTTTTAGAGTTTGTGTGGGAAATTCTATTATGTTGTTCATAGTGATTGTTTTGTATAGAGGTTTTTTTATCAAAATAGCGATGTTGTGTGTCGATGATACATGGTGGTGATGAGTACATGTTTTGTTTACTGGTTGTATATTATGATTTTATTTTTATATGTGATGTGTGGTTATCTTATTGAGATGTATTATTTGATATGGTCTAATGATGGTGGTGGATATGAGGTGTTATGGTGATGGTTTTTGAGTATTGGTCTAGTTGTTTCAGTGTGTTTCTATGTTAGTTTCACAATTATACATAGCATAATAATAATTCTCTAAATGAATATGAATGTGTTTAATTGATATGTGGTGACTGGATTAATGTATTGACTAAATAAATGAGATATGTAAGTGTAAATGATGTGGCCTAGTAAATGAATGATAAGAGATTTTTTATACATTGAATATGATGAAACCAATAATTGAAATTGGGAGTCTTTGGTAGTGTGTGGTGGAAGTGTGGTTTTTGGGATTTAGTGGTGGAAATGGTAGTGGGAGTTTATTTTCTTTATGATGGTGGTGATTTTGTGTGTGCAACTTCAGTTTTATTGAATTGATAGGTTGGGTAGGGTGTTCTATATATATATCTTATATTTTTAGGTTATTTATATATTCTTCCCATTTGATTTAGATAGCCTTATCAAAGCTCAGAGGATCAGAGTATTATATGTTTCCACAATATCCAATATGCTGATGATAAAGAAGGCTAGCTACCCCATATTCCACATTCTTCCTTCAATAGTGAAGGACCATGAGTGTGTAGAAAATATGTTATGAGATTAACCGAATATCTTTGAGAATGTTGTTGTTATTGTGAATTTAATGAGACATGATACGTGGCCCCAAATGTCTTTAGAATATACATTATGTGACGGTACCTAATGCAAGTGCCAAATGTTATACCTCGCATGTGTGGGGTAGGGAGGGTTGTGTCCCGACACAAAAATGAGGTATTTGTTACGTGATGTGTTGTAATATGTATTGAATGGATAGAAACACAAGAAATTTTACAAAGGGTGTGAGAGCGGAAAATGAGCAGGGATGTGATAGTGGGGTGCCTTGAATAGTTGTGATCTCAATGCTGTATTATTATACTAGATGTGTGTTTTGTGTAGTGTGCCACGTGGAGGTTGAGATGTTTAGTTTACTTTTATAATTACTTTCTCGTTTTGTTGTTAGTTAACTTGTGTATTATCATGATGTTTTCACTTGTTAACATCAATCCTTGGTGATATACATACTATGTATACACTGTATTATCACCATACATACATAAACTATTATTTCTGGTTTCCAATTGGACATTAGAGATCAATTTGTACAATGATATCTTAGGTTGGAGATATTTTTGATTCATTCCTATAAGAGTTTTCTTTTATAACATCATATTGGATACTTATATTTGTACTGTTTAATTTCTATTTTTGCATCATAGTATGGTTTTGGTTTTAATTTTTTATTATCTTATGATGGTTCATGTTTGTTTTTTTCCTATATCATAATAATGTTATTATTATCATACTGTGATACTTTTATACCCTTTGTTAATGTATCTAATTCGGGACCAGCTAGAGGTGAGACTTGTGGCGTCGGGGTTTCATTATCTCCCATCCTTCATTACAGTCTCATTAAAGGGATGGGGTCTTTACAATTTGGTATAAAAGGTTACAATATATATATATATGAAGAATTTCAGAGTTAGTCAAGATGATGATTTCCTAGGGTTATAGACCAGTGGTGCCTATTTATTTTGGTGTTGATATAGGAAGGGGAGACTATTTGGGATATGTTACCCCCTTGACATGGTGCATGGATTATGTGGTTATTGAATGACCAAGGGAATTGGAATATTCTATTGGGAAGAAACCTAGGGGAGTTACATGCACCATTATTGATTATGTTCACGTTAGAATATGTTTTTTGTGGAAAATAAAATGAGTTAAATAAGTTATATTGATAAAGATACATGGTATCAAACATAAGATTCACTCTTTTCCTATCAAGAATAGAACTAGTTAATCATAAATCAGTGGTTCTGGATATTAACGTTGAATCATAGGATGTACTCTTTTCCATTCTAGAATGCATGTACTTATTCATCCATCATTGGTTTTGGGAATTTGAACTAAATAGGATGAGCAGGGCGATCACCAAAGGAATGACCGTAGAGAGGAGGATGATTCAAAAAAATAATTATGTTCCTTTTTAGCATATCTTTGGAATGTATGAGGAGAGTGTCCTATATTTTCAGATATATCACTTAATAATAGATATTGATATCACTTTCAGAATAATCTCATCATGAGCTATGTTCTGGGTGTTTTGGGGGTAATTCATGTGTTGGGAGCTACACATCAGTGATAGACAATGTTTCTTGGTGACTATATGGAGGTTCATGTGTTATATTCCTACTTTTAGATGTATTTTCTAGTAAAGTTACTATCATCATCAATGAGTAACATAAATAGGTAGGAGATTATATCCCTTCATAAATTGCATCATCAGCATGTGGGAGATGGGGATCAGGATCACTGTCCTCATGTATGTTTTTCTAGATGTTTTCCTAGAAGAGAATTCTAAATCGCATTATCCATAGGATGATTTGTGACCAATTATCAGGTATATATATGTGTGTGTGTTCCATTTATCATCCTTATATATCTAGAGGTGACAAATAATGATGATGTTTTTGATTGAATGATATTTTTGGGGTTTTTCCTCAATGGAGTGGCTAGAACAATGTCTCATGGAGAGGGGAGTCAATTAGTGGGATTTGGGTGTTCATGAATTTGTTGTTCTAGTTGGTGTAAAACTGACATCGATATATCAATTTTCCTTCATCGGGGGTATGCAGATCCTAAAAACCTACTAGAGACTTGAATTTTTTTAATTTATATGATGAACATGAGCATCACAATAATTAATTCTCAACCACCTAGAATGCTTAATACCATGTGGGTGTTCAGGTCCTTTTTTTGGTTATAGTATCACATTCCACTGTGCTTGTTTCTATGTTAAGGGTCACTAAAAATTGTATATTAGTTGAGGGTAGGTGTATTTTTCATAATAAATAAATGTTGTTCTACCCATCCTCAAAGAACTAGTATTTATCTTGGCTATTTATGTTAATAGCGCATAGGTAGAGGTTTTAGGAATGGTATCATAAAAATGATAGTGGTCATAGTTTAAACAAAATTTGTAATTGTTCAAGGTATGACTAGCATATCATATATTGTTGTGTGTGATTTATTTGATCCAAGGGCATTTCACTCCATTATAACAAGAAATTTGTTCTATATGTTGGGACTATATGTGGAGAGTCTTATAATTTCACTATTAGTATCTATGAATGTTACATGACTTATATATTTGATTGATGTGTCACTGGGATGATGACTAAAGAAGGGAAAAAACATATAATTGGGGATTTACTCTAGATATAGATTCCTAAATTTGATTTTATCTGTGAAATGGATCGGTTGTAAATCTATGTACATTCATATTATTCTTACAAATGATTTTTTTATTTTTTGATGTTGAAGGCCAATATGTGGTATTCATTGGTGAGTGATGTTGTTTGATGGGTGGAAGGAATGTGGATCCTCTTTTATTATAATTGAAAGAGATGTCGATGGAGTCTCAAGTTGAGGATGTATCCCTGACAGTGGAGGGGTTCCTGGATGCTTTATGCAAAGATGTTATGATTCTATACATTCAACACGACATCGAGTTCATGATAGAGAAAATGGGGGAGCATCTCTGATTTTGCTGGCTCTCTATCCGATGGATCATATAGAGCTAAGATATATGAATTTGTAGGAATACGATTTGATGTAGATGTTGTTTTATCTTTACATTGTGTCAACTTGGGGTGACCCAATGTTGTTCCCAATGAAGGTGGATGGTAGTCTATGGATTGTTATAAACTACCATAGGTTGAATCAAGTGACGGTGAACAACTGCCATCTTTTTTAGGATAGTTTATATTTTCTTCAAGGTGAGTGTGTAGGTTCCAGGAACAGCTGAAGCACGTTGGTGGGTGTACCCAACATTAATTTTATAGTTCAAAATGATCAATCTGAGATCCTTTATAATAATAAAATGCCGGATCATTGGAATAGAACAAAAAAGAAAGAGTGGATTCTCTGAACCATAGATAGGATCATCATAAGTTAGTTATAATTACTTAAATTAATTGAAAAGAATTAACATGATGGAATTCTTTCTTCGTTGAGGTTTCCGATCACGATCTGATATGATTCGTCATTATGTCTTAGAATCCAAGTGTATGATTTCTATAGAGGTGATCCACACATGCTCCATGTTTCTATGGATGTCGCCTAAGGGATCTCTGGGTGCTAGTACCGAAGAGCTGTCACTTGGGATGTCCGCCTTCAGTCGCCTTGATCCACTGGAGAAGGATCTCCCTCTCAATTCTTGAGAGCATTCTCAGATCCATTGTGCACGACCACCACCCAAAAAATTACTAGGCTAATGAGAATTAATTAATTTGGATTTTAATTTCATAGAATAATAAAATCCATTAATTACCTGAAAGTATTCATTGATTTAATTTAATTCATAGTAATACCCCATGTTTAATAATAATAGTTGACTATTATTATAACATGACATGATTCTAGATAATTACACACAATACTATTTAATTAAATAAATAATATTATTTCTCATAAATTCCAAAAAATACACGGCATGTACTTTTATTTTTCCATTTTATTTATTTCCTACACCACATTTATTAGACCTTAAATAATGGATCTTTATTTGTAAAATAAATATCACTAAATTACTCTCTAATAAATATAATATTTCTCCCAAAATATATTCTCTCAAATAACTAGTCTCGAAATAAAAGCGATCAGGCATCCTTAAATAATTATTAAACCACAATCATAAATAATATTTATTTAACTTTTTAAATTAATATTAAACATAGATACATGTACCCACATAGTGTGTGACCCTCTATGCCACTTTCTTAGAGGCATTAGGCAGAGCCTGACTAAATTCCAAGGTTATAATCTAGAAACATGATAAGGAACCCATAGAGAAAGAAATTTATGAAAAAATGATGTTTTAACTCCTACTAATGATTACAATGTAATAGAATCCCTTTTCATCGATATCTCGAATCAAGCAGGTTTCATGCTAGTGCCATTAACCCATGTTCTTGATTATTCATTCTTTGACATTTCAGAATTGAAATCTCCCATTCCTTACAATGGCCATGGATTTAGTTAGGCTATATTAATTCCACCAAAGGGCCTAAGATATCTACTTTTGTTATGGAATATATGGGACAAATCCTTTCTCGCATTATCTGTTAATGCAATATCCTTCGTGACACGCCAAACATATCCTACCTCACTTCGAATAGTGTGTCGTCATAGTTTTTGTCAATATATCTAAGTTTGCATGTTTTAATACCTATTAATAATAATATTAAAATCTAAATACTTATACACACATCCACAGATAGGAACATCCAATGACAATATGAAATGTGGATTTCCTACTAGCAGGTATCGTTCTCATAATATCCTCTTTGATATTACCAAGGGCGCACCCCATGGGAAGGTTCCTCAATAGGTTATGAGTCCTCACCCCTAATTTCATGTATTATTTGTGTCCCTCATATAACATCATATTTCCATAGAAGATATATTCAACAAAAGTGTTATGGCACTTCTCTGTTGTCATCATAGCAAGGATCTTCTATGACCCTTTAAGGAAACATCTGTACTTAGGACATTATCACATACATTTTCATGCAGAAGAAAAATCAAGATGTGAAAAGGTATTTATTAATGAACAAAGTAAAAAGTAGTTTATTCTAGGCCACCAACTCCAACAGACTCCGACTTGTACTAGAGCCAACAACTAACAACTTTTAACCCTCTATCTCTCACATGATGTTCAAGCTTCTGCTGAGATAAGCCTTTAGTCAAGGGGTTCTCCACGTTCTCCTCTGTGAATACTCTGCTCACTGGAACTTCAAACCTTTGATAGAAATCCCTCATGATGTGATACAACTAGAGTTTGTACTTCATTCGTTGATGTGACCTTGGTTCTTTTTCCAAAGCCACCACTTTAGTATTATCACAATACTATATGATAGGATCATTACTAATAGGCACCAAATCAAGATCATTGACAAAGTTCTAAATTCAGATGGCTTCCATAGCTGAATTATAAGCCTCTATATATTCCATATCCATTTTAGAATCGGCAACAAATGGCTGCTTTGAAATATTCCAGCTCACAGCTCTTACATTGAGACAGAAAACACATCTAGATTGGGAATTATGATCATTATGATCTGTCTGAAAACCATCATCTGCATACCCTCTAATGACAAGCTCATGATCTACTCCACACACCAGGAACATGTCCTTAGTTTTTCTTAGATATGTAAGGATAGTCTTAACATTAGTCCAATGCTGTTCTCTTGGATCTGCTTGATATCTGCCTACCATGCACAGTGCATAGGCAACATCAAGCCTCGTACATAACATAGAATACAAGATGGATCATATAGCTATAGAATATGGGATATTACTCATTCAATATTTCTCTTGTTGGGTCTGAGGAAACATTTTTTGAAAAAAATATAGGCCATGTGACATTGGAACCAATCCCCTCTTGGATTGTTCCACTGAAAATCTCCTTAGTATCTGGTCAATGTATGTACCCTGACATAGTCCAAGCAGGCTCCTTGATCTATCTTGAATGATCTTGATCCATAGAATGTAGCCTACTTCACCTAATTCCTTCATTGAGAAACACTTGTTCAACCAATACTTAACTAACTGTAAGACTGGTACATCATTTTCAATAAGCAATATGTCATCAACATAATACTAGAATAACAACCGCATTCCCATTAAACTGCTTATAAACACATGGCTCACATTCGTTGTTAATGAAATTTTTTTATGGCCTCATCAAATCAAATGTTTCACAACCTGGATTCTTGATTTAATCCATAAATGGATTTCTAAAACTTGAAAACTAGTTTGGCTTCACCTGGTGTCACAAACCTTTCTGGTTGTGTCATATAGTCATCTTCCTAAGGGTCCATGTTAAGGAATGTTGTTTTGGAATCCATTTGCCTAATCTCGTAGTCATGGTAAACATCAATGGAAATAATTATTATTATGGATTTAAACATGTAAATTTGAGAGAACGTTTCATCACAGTCAATTTCTTGGCCCTGTCTGAATCCTTGATCCACTATCCTTGCTTTATAGGTGCTAACTCGACTTTCTGTGTCGTGTTTTCTCTTGAATACCCATTTTCATTAAACATGCTTTTCCTCAACTGGATCATCAAACAGAACCCATACTTGGTTCAGATACATGGAATCCATCTCAGAATTCGTAGCTTATAGCCATCGGGCAACTTTTGATCTATCTGCTGCTTACTTGTAGTAGAGAGGTTCATCATTTTACAACAATAATGACTCAATATCATGGGTTACTAGTAAACCAAATCTCTCTGGTTCCCTTACCTATATTGTTAACCTATAGAGAACATGGGTTTTTGGAACATATTATACGGGGATTTGTGGAACATTGTTTTTGTACCAACTCCTATTTATCATGATCATCAACATCATCGAAGACAATATATCTCCCACTATTCTTTTTTAGGATCTTCTCCCTCTCATGAAAGATAGATTTTCATGCAACATTCAATTTCTCTTATGAAGGGTTATATAGGTAATATCCTTTCGTTTCATTAGGATATCCTATAAAGATTCACTTCATGCCCCGAGGTGCATGTTTGTTTGCTGATAAATCCTTAAAAAATACCTCACATCCCCATACTTGTGTGTGCGACAAAATGGGTTTCATTCCATTCCATAACTCAGAGGGAATTCCATTTTCCACTTTAGTTGGTACTCGGTTTAATGTATATGCAGCACTCTGTAATTCATATCCCCAAAAGGATAATGGAAGATCTGTATGACTCATTGTTGAGCTCACCCTATCCAACAACATGTGGTTCCTCCTTTCACTAACACCATACCACTATGGTTTATAAGGAGGAGTGAACTGACATAGAATCCCAGACTCACTTAGAAGATTGATGAACTCTTGGTTCAGATATTCTCCACCTCGATTCGATTGAAACTTCATTATCTTCTTACAAAGCTTATTACCTACTTTATTCATGAATTCCGTAAATTTCTATAAGGATTCTGAGTAATACCTCATTATGTAGACATATCCAGATCAACTTAAATCATCAGTTAAATTAATTAAGTATGAATATCCAACTATATATTCAACTGTAAATGTTCCACACACATTCATGTGCACCAATCCTAGATGCTTTGTGGCCCTTTCACCCTATCCACCAAAAGGCGGTTCTTCATTTCACATTTTAAACAAGTGTGACATCTATCAAGTGTGTTTAGCTTAGTATATTCTAAATAGCCATCTTGGTAGAGGTTTGTTAAGAGCATCTCATTTACATGAACGAGGCAGTGATGCCACAACTGGGTGATGTATGAGTCATGTGAGTTTCTTTCGTTATCGATTTCCAACACTTTGTTTTCATAATTTAATACATGAAACCATTTTTTATATGCACCATACTATAACATACGTTGTTCTTATAAAAAAACCAACCCTTAATTCCAATAATTAAAATAAGTCTATCCATATCCAAACAAGATACAAAAATAAGTGTTTTGGTAACACTAGGCACAGATTAACAGTTATGTAAAACAAAAATCATCCCAGTTGGCAATGAGAGGTAGTAATTTCCAATGGCTAATACAGCCAGCCTCGTGCCATTTCTAGCTCAAAGATCTATCTCTCCTCGGGCGACCTTTCTAAATCTACTTGGTTCCTACAATTGAATTCATATATGATCCCTACAAGATGTATCTAATACTCAATGTGTAAAAATGAAAACATTACACTCGATAGAGATCACACTTTTAGCATCCCCACACTTCTGGGTGAAATTCCTCTTCAAGTGGCCTTGCTTTCCACATGAAAAACATACCGCCTCCCTTTCCTTGCCCTACCTATGAATCTTCCCATTCATGGAGGGATGGTGATCGGGGGCATCAGACCATTTATAAGTCCTTATCCCCTTTCCCTTGTCCTTCATTTTCTTATTCACTATATGGACTGTGGGGTTTTCACGCCCCATGTCCTATTCTACCTGGCGAATTATGGTCAGAGGTTCTGATATACTCTTCTCATTTTCACACATGATATAGTTGACAACAACGCTAGAGAACATCTTGGGCAGTGATGATAGGAAGAGATCTGTATGCAACTCATCTCATAACATAATCCCTAAGATGTCTATGTATTCAATGTACCTAAAATCATGACTACATGAGGTCCAACTAGTGGAGAATCTCATAACTTAGTTGTAAAAAAATCATTGGAGATCACAAGTCACTTTTGTCTATCCTTCTCTTGATAGAGATCTTTAAGGAGAGACATCAATCTATACAGATCCATGTTTTCATGTTTCTCCAAGAGCTCATTAGACATGGACAATAGCATGAAACATTGGACATATGTTGCATCATCCTTATGTTTTATATAGAGATATAGTTCCTCATCACTGGCCTCATTTCCAGACGCTACTTGAATAGGCTCTTCCAGCATATACAATTTCCTCTCATAGTGAAGGATGACGCATAAATGCCTCTTCTATTCAAGGAAATTGGTGCTGGTGAGAAGGGTTTCCTTCTTGAATATGGTTTTAATTGATATGTTTGAAGTCATTATTCTTATTGTTTCTACATATTATGATGAGAGAATATTTAGTACATTATCAAGATAAAACTAAGACAAATAAATAAATTAATACATACTACTCTCCCGCTATTTTATCAAAATCCAATAGCCCTCACCATTGATTTCTTAATATTTTGTTGACTGAATATTCTAGTGGAAAGTATCCATATTTCCCTTCAAATTACACCAACTAGGGTCGGTCAAGAAACATGATGGGTTTTAGGTAGGCCTTCCAAATTCCAACTATATTAACTTTCTGATCCATGATCCGCTGAGTGGACTCCCCAATCTTGAAATCCTTTTATTTTTGGATCCTAAACCTTTGCCTGATGGTCATACCATGTCTTGCTGTAGCAGTCAACCATTGATGTGAAATAATTCATGTCATCCCCAAACCTTGAATTACAATTTACCAATAATTAAAATCACCCCAACTATGGTTGGTCAAGAACATTGAACTATGGTTTGATTCTAACTAAGATTATGGAAGGCCATACTGACTTAATATTTCATTGAGGGATTTTACCCTTATACGTAAATTTTATTATCTTTGATTAAATTATTTTTAATATTATGTGGGATATACTTAAGTGATTAACCATGTCTAAGATAATATTTTACGCATAAGCGGGTCTAATTTTAGTTTCCCCTTTCATGCTTGTTTAATTCGTTGATTGTGTGATCTTGACAACACACCCAAAATAAATAAACAATGGAACTGATAGAAACAAAATAAATGGTATGATCTTGAGCTTATTCTATTAGTTATATTTTCTAGTGGTTGATAAACTAAACCAAGACCTATGGGGGAAACACCACAAACATTTTGGGTTCATGTTTACAGCTTTCCATCATTCCACATTTGAAACTTCTTGGATTGGTTTCACCTTTTCTCCAAACTTGAGCCACCTCCACTAGCTTGAGAGCTTCATCCATTACATTTTATTTTATCTCACACGCAGGTGAGGGGTAAAATGGGGGTTTACATAAAAGAAACCTTGGGCACACATTCCCTAGATATTAATGTGAAGAGGGCTCACAGACCAAAAAAATTAATTAAATTAAAAGAAACACTTCAAATTCAAAGGTCTTGGTCTTTCTCATGATCATCAGCACATGAAATGATATATACTCATAAAAATAAATCTTGTTTAGGAAGTATCATGCTCAAATCAAATAATTATCTTTAATTAATCAATCTTTTAATCTTAAACCTTTTTCATAATTACCTTGAGATTCTCATCAATCATAATTTTAATCAAATAAAATCATTTAAAATTATCTTTGTTCATAACTTGTACCTTGTAGGAAACCTGGTGAATTCCCATTTATAACTACCCAATTAGTAGAAATGAACATTACCCAGATTTTATGTTAAACCCACTGATATAAAACACATATCACGTGTTGGGCCGTAGCTTTACGCATGCATTATGGTACACATCTCAAGGGTTTTTTTTTAACATAATAATAAAATTTTAATAAATCTGGGTAAATTGGATGAGTACACAGTGTTTAGTTCTGACTACACAACATGTAATTTTGTTCCCCATTCATCCAAAGTACATGCCCAAGGACAGACGTGTAGATGTAATTCAGAAATTTTTGGAGTACACGACATGTTCATTGGGACACACGCCGTGTAGTATTGTCATTACTTGGTTTCCATCCAGGCAATCCGTGCACATGGAACATTGTCCAACCCTAACCCTAATATATGATACCCCATGTTCCATGGTCCACATGGTGCATAATACAGAAATAGTGTTCCACCTATTCTTAGTCAACACATGGAGTCATAAAGACTTAGATAGGATCCATTTACACAGTTGGATTGGGTGGACCAGTACAATGAATTAAACCTAGACTACATGACGTGTACTTCTGAATACACATCATGTATTCTGGTGTTGTGCGAGCAAGAATGTTTTGGAACCTCTGAATGAGATCCTCTATTTTATTTTAATCAAAATTAAATGAAAAATGCGTTTCAGTTAGGGGAATGAGTAACAAGAGAGGAGGAACAGATCTTGAAATTCATATTTCAAGAAAAATTAACTTGAATTGAAAAAACTAAATTATTAAATGCGTAAATCACTAATGAAAAATTAAATAATTATAATCAATTATATGACTCTCTCTAATACCACTTGTAGGTTCCAGGAGTAGTGGAAGCATGTTGGATGGTGCACTGAACATTAAAATTAGTGTTAGCAATGATCAAAATGATATATTTCAGGATAATAAAAAGCTGGATCTATAGAATAGAATAATTATTGATAAAGAAAGACGGTATTTTCGAAACCACAGATAGTATCATCAAATGTTGGTTATAATTAATTTAATTAATTGAAAATAATTACTTTGATTAAATTTTTTCTTCATTGATGTTTACGGTGTCAATTCGATGTGAATTTTTATTGCATCACATAATCCAATTGTAGGATTCCTCATGTAGTGATCAACATGTGCTCCATGTATCTCTAAACATCACCGAAGGGATCTCCATGTGCTAGCCCTGAATGGCCTTTATTTACGATGTCTTCCTTCGATCGCCTGGGTCTGGTGGAGGAGAATCTCTCTCTCGAAGCATGAGAGTCTTCATGGATCCATTCCTCACAACCACCACCCAATAATGGAAAGGCTAATAAGAATTATATAATTGAGATTTTAATCATATTGAATAATACGATGAATTAATTACCCAAAATTATTTATTCATTTCATTTAATTCTTAGTAATGGACCATGTATAATAATAACAGTTGACTATTATTATAACATGACATGCACCCTGTGAATTACTCCTAATATTATTTAGTTAAATAAATAATATTATCTCTCATAAATTCCTAGGAAAAATAAATGTTTTGTATATTTAATACACATGGAATGTACTTTTATTTTTCCAATTTTCATCATTTCCTCTACCAAATTTATTAGACTATGAATAATGGCTATTTAATTTTAAAATAAATATCACTACATTACTCACTAAAAAATATATTATTTTTTCCAACAATATATTCTCTTGAATAACTAGTGTCAAAATAAATGTTATCAGACGTCCTTAAATAATTATTAAACCACAATTTGTAATAATCTTTTTTATCTTGTTAAATTAATATTAAACTGAGATACCTGGACACACTTACTGTGTCATCCTCTAGGACTCTTTCTCAGTGGAATTAGGCGGAGCCTGCCTAATGTACAAGGTTAGCATCTAGAAACATGACAAAGCACCGATAGAGAAATAAGTTAATGCCACATTGACATTTCACCTCCTACAAATGCTTACCGAGAAATATAATCCTTTTTATCTATATCACGAATCATTCGGGTTGCATGCTAGTCCCATTAACCCATGTGTTCAATTATTCTTTCTTTGAATTTCGGAAATTTAACTCCCCCATTCCAAACCATGGACATGGATTTATTTATTCTATATCAATTCTATCAAAAGGCCTAATATATCTACCTCCGTTATGGAATTGAAGGTACAAATCCTTTATCGCAGTATCTATTAATGCATTATCACTCGTGACGCACCCAAATTATCTAACCTTGATGTGAATAGTTTTTCATCACAGTTTTTTTCAATACATATAAGTGTGTGAGTTTTAACACCCATTAATAAAAAGTAGACGGACCAATACACACCTCCTTAGATAGGAACATCCAATGACACTTTTAAATGTGGATTTCCTACTTGTGGTTCTCGTTCTCATAATATCATCCTGGATATTACAAAGGGAGAACACCATTAGATGGTGCCTCAATGCTTTATGAGTCCTCACCCCTAATGGCATGTATTATTCGTTTCCATCAAATAACATAATCCTTCCATAGAACATATATTCACGAACAGTGTTATGGAACTTCCTGGTTCTCACCATAGCAGGGATCTGTTATGACCCATTAATGTAACAGCTATCCTTAGGTCATTATCACATGTATTGTCATGCCGAAGAACAGTAAATATGTAATTAGGTATTTATTAATGAATTATGTCCATTGTATTTGGTTCTAGGCCACCATCTCTAATAGAGTGGAGGTAGTTGGTTTGAATAGATTTATCTATTTTATGGATATCACGAATTGAGGTTGGAGGATGTTGATATTCTGAGTAAATAAAATATAAGAATATATGGGGACTTCAAGTTTGTAGTAATGTTGTCTGGTTCTCTGAACATAAAATATTTTTTCATGGATCTCTTGAGCTACATGTTCTATGAGTTCATATACTGGTTCATCATCAATTTAATAGATGATATATTGGTATAATATTAGTCAAAGCAAGATAATGTTGAGAATCTTAAATCAGATGTTTATGTCCTTTGACACCCCATATCTATGGAATGTTTTCCAAGTGTGAGTTATGGATGTGACAGGTGAATTTCATTAGACATGTTCTATCCATGTGGGGTGTGGCAGTGGAACCTTCATATATAATGGCATTTTTTTTGGAAGAACATAGTAATGTAAGAGATGTTTATGGATTCTTTAGTGTTGCAAGATATTATTGGAGGGGTTTTCATTATTTAACCTTAGTTTTATCCCCTAATATGGTATTTAAAAGAAGGTAAAATGTTTGTGAATTGACTTAATAGTAACCTATATTGTTCAGTTACCTAAAGGTGAATTCTGGCAATGCTCAAGAGTTTCTCATTCCTATAGAGGATATGTTGTTTAGGGTTTTCTATAACCCATCCAATATCCAACTTGGATTAATGTTGATGAAGTGGGGAGTAGTGATCTATTATGTTCCTAGGATGTTATGTCCCCTAAGTGTAAATATTTCACCAATATTTTTGATTTGGCAGTGGTTGTTTTTGTGAAAATGTTATGGTGGATGCACCTCATAGGTGGGTACTTTGTGCATTTTATAATTTGTAAGATTATAATGTACGCAATCTCTCAATGATATATAAATCTAAACCAATAGATATAGATGAATTTTCATTAGGATTATTACTTTGAGATACCATAAACCCAAATAATTGGAAATGTGTTTCCATCATATTGATTCATAAGCCACAATGAGATGAGGTTTGAGAATCAGAATATATTTTTAATGGGATGGAGGATCTTGTAATAACACATCTTTATTTTAGAGAGAGTGGTGGTTATGGTTGTAGTTATCAGATATCTATTGTGTCATCCTTGATGTGGTAGGTGAAGTATTATCACTAGGTTTAATAGGATATATTGGAGATGTGTGACAGTGTTTGACATATTGACTCCCTTGACAGATGTTTAGAGGATGCTTAAAATTAGATAATGTATCCGGGGAATCTATTCATTCGGCATGTAATGTGTGGAGGGTTTATTCAGGAGTTTTACATATCCATGTTAGCGTTACTTACAATTATAAATAATAAGTATTGTGGTTTGAGGGGTCATATTTCGTGGTTCAAGAATAGACAGTCAGTGGAATGGTTTTTGGAAAGGTGTCCATTTTTTCAGTAAGTGAAACTAGAGTTTTCTGTTCCTAGGGGGTTTTTAATTTCTATAGATGTTCCCAATAATAAATGTTATGATATATTGATGGAATTTATCATAGGTTTACCATAAACACTTGAAGGTTTTGATTTGGTTTGGGTTAGAGTGAACTGAATTGTGAAGTCAGCACATTTCCTAGCACTCAATGAGGCGAGAGTTATGGATATTTTTCTGGACGGTTTGTGGATGATGCATATAGTTTTCATAGGGTACTGAGGATCATCATCTCAGATCAAGAACCACATTTTATCTTCATGGTGTTTGGTTAATTTCAAGATAATTTCTGCTTTTAGTTTTTCATTCGCACTACTTTCCACCATCAGGAAGATTGGTAGACATAATAGACCATCCAAATATTAGAGGTTATGTTGTGAGATTTTTCCTTGGTTTTTAGAAGATCATTGATAAGGAAATTCTCATTTTTCCACATTCTATACAATAAAAACCATCACTCAACCATTTTAATGGATCCAATTGAGGTTTTTAATGGGTGGTCATTCTATTCTCTTTTATGTGAAAAAAGGATAGAGAGTTAGTTGTTCTTGGCCATGATGTGGTTAAGATAATTAAAAAGATGATCCAATTGGTTCTAGAGAGATAACGAGGGTAGTACATGACCATCAAGAAGTGTTATTGTGAACTTAGAAAGATTCCCCTAGAATTTAAGTTTGGAGTCTATGTTTTTTTGAGTCTCCCCTCATAATGGGCATTAGATGTTTAGAAATGAAGTAATATTTCCACAATTTTTTACCTTTTAAGTGTTTGTTTATATGGGTGAGGTGGGTTATTCAATGAAATTTCCACTGCGGCCAGAGGGGATATATGTTGTCTTCCATTTTTCCTAGCTTCTTTGATGTGTTTGCGATGAGTCCATTGTAATTGATGGGGGAGAGTTGTATCTCATGGTTGATGCGAAACTCATAGAGAGACTTTCATAGATCTAGGATCATCGTGAAAAGTCACTACATGGATGAATTAATCTCTTAGTTCTTGTATTATGGAGGCTTGGGGACATGGTGGATAGTACATAAGAGTGAGAAACTCAGATTCATTCCCAATACATGTTGTTATTTTGACTTTTATTTTTACTATTTTATTTTGATGATGTGATGTTTGTATCACTCTATTTTACGATATTAGTTTTTTTCTTGTCGATGTGTGATTAGTGGTATGTGATGTTTGATAAGGATTCAAACATATGGATTTGTGATGACATGAGTCCTAACTAAAATTTTTTATACATAGAGATGAATAAAATATTGTGGGTGAGTCAATGACATCAAGTGAATATAATATCTTAACATGATAGATGGAATTCCTAAACTTTTGTGCTCGGGGAAGTGTTGTGTGTTCGTTTTGGTAATTTTTAGTTTGGGAATCATTATGTTTAAGAAATTATTTAAGATATATTTGTTGAATGTAATTTCATGTGGGTGGTACAATATGTGCGGTGTGGTTCTTAGTGATAGGTTGACGTGTAGCTGTGTGGTAATGTGTTTTAGTGGGGTTGTTCCTTCGGTGTTTTGGTTTTCATATTTTTTGTGGGATTTAAGGCGTAATGATATCCTTGATAGGTAGTTTTTGATGAATGTTTTTGAAAATATTACCTTTCTTATTTTGGTTATGATCATCAATGGTATAATTTTTGGAGTAGTATTCTAATGTAATAGTTTGTGTGGTCCCAAAAAGTTTTTTTATATTTTCTATTTGGTTTATTCTAATTCCCATTAAATTGAAAATAAGGGGTTTTATAATAATGAATTTATAATTTTATAATTGATGTTGATGGGAATGAAGAGATATCAAATTATTTATTATGTTGAAATATGTTGTTGATGATATTGTACATTCACATTTCCCATATTGAATATAACATCTATTTCAATCATTTAAAAATTTATAGATGATAAAAATGAGACCTCTTTGTAACAATTGTTTTATTTCTCTTTGAATTGAATTTTAAAGAATGAATATCCAGCTAATTAATTGGTTTTTTTTCATTTAAACATGGATTTTTTTAAAATACCATTCATACATAAATAGTTCATATGATAAATCCCCTGGATTGTTGTGGAAGATACTGTTTATTATCATTGTGCATTCTTTAACTTATTATGTTTCCATGTGGGGGTATGTGTGAGTTTTTTTTCATTTATTGAGGTGACCAGATAGATTATGTGATGAGTGGTGAAATAATATGATGCAATTGTTTGTTGGTGTGGTTACAGTGTGGGAAATTGTGTAATGTGATGAACATTTGTTTTGGTGAGGAGAGGATGTAATTCATAGAGTACATGTTGTGTAATGATGATGTGTGGTGGCGAGGTGTGGTAGTTGTGTGTGATTGTTGTGCCATGAAATGTGGTTAGGATGTGAAATGTATTCTTTTCAAAGTGAGATCTCTTGATTGATGTGGCTTGGAGATGATATTGAATGTGTGGTTTTTTGGTAACTGTTGATGTGTTTTGTTCTAGTTGTTGTGTGGCATGGATTTTTAGTTTCCCAATTATCCATGGAATAATTATAATGTTTAAAATTAATGTGAATGGGATGGGTTTGATATGTTTCATTTGGATAAATGAATTTATAAAATAAATGAGTTTTGAAATTATAAAAGATGTTTCCTCATAAATTAAATATAGAATAATTTTTTGTATCTATCTAGTGGAGAAAACTACAATTGAATGACGGAGTATGTGTTGATATGTGTGGTGGTGGTGTTGTGTGTTGCTTATGGTGGTGGCAGGTGTAGTTATTGTTGATGTGTGGTATGATGGGGGTTCTTGGTTGTGTTATAGTATAGTTTATGTGAACCCATAGGTTAGGTGTGGTGTTCTATCTATATATTTTGTATTTTTATGCATTTTATATACATTCCATGCTATATTTTGATAAAATTTTCATCATTCATAAGATCTAGGTAGTGGGTGTTTTCTCCAAAATCAAGAATGGTGTAGATACCGATGGTTGGCTACCCAAACATACTTGTTATTTCTCTAATTATGATGGACCAACTGTTTGTAGGAAAAATGCGCAGTGATTGCCTAATATTCTTTCAATGAGATGTGGTCATTATGTATGTAATGATATGTGATGTTTGGGAACTACTGTATATAAAAGAGATGTGATATAACGTTTTATAATTCTATCACTAGATGAAAGACCTCGCATGAGTGGGGTAGGTAGAGATTCATCATGACCAACATTAGAGATGATTTTCATGGAATGTGTTGTGATTGGATATATATGTATGGGATGGAATCATAATAAAATTAACATTAAGAGGTAAGAGGAGTACATCATTGTGGACATCAAAAGTGGGTTCCTTGAGTTGTTTTGATCTTGATGTTATATTATGATATTGATTTACTTATATTAATGACTTATGGGATAGTTTTGGGTATAATTATAAATTATTTTTGGGTTTTTTTTCTGTTTTTTATCAGATATCCAGATCCTATTTTATTTATTGACAATAATTCCTCTCATATTTTGTGATATTTATTCCATCAATTCTATTTTCCATCCCCTAACCTAATGATGTTCAGAATCTAGGGTCATCATATCACTTATCTAATATTGAAATATATGGAAGGAGGGGGTCTTAATAACCCCCATATATTTTTTAATGTCCCACATTATTTCATTATTTAGGGATTTATGTTTCACACAGGGTCTAGAAAAACATTTTATCTAATCTTTTCTCATTAATTTCATTATCTTCTTTTGACATTAGTGGATCCACTTAAAAATCTAATAACGATTCTACAAAATCATTGTTGATACCCACAATAATTATGTGACATTGAGGGAAAATTATAGACTGTGAAAAATTATAATTAACTCAAATCATTTCTAACCATTTTTATAAATGTAAATAAATGAATTATTTTTTCATGTACACCTCTAGTTTTTTTTATAAACTTGAAATTCAATAGCATTTAATACTGTAATAAATATTTTGGATATAGTGTAAGAGGTTTGGATTGGGTTTTATGTCTTTCATTGGATGCCTTTTTAGTGATGTGGTGATACTAAATGAATTCCCTGTATTCAGTACACTTTATATTATATTGAGTAAATAATTAGAATTTTTCATTATTTATTGATTGGGTATTTTTTATGATATAAGATGTATGGGGAATGTAAATTATTTTTTTAATCCTTTTTATAGATTGAAATCATTTATTTATGAGATGGTACTATGATATTGAGGGTGTTTATTCTCAATAGTTAACCATATGTGATATATAGAAGTTTCTAAATTTCCTTACTTGGTGTTCAGCTAGGGTGTGTCAGAATGAATATCATGTGTGTTCCTAGGGTATAAAGGTATGAGTTAATTATTCTATAAAAGCTGAATTAGTCATCCAAGTATTGGTGTTTACTTCATGGTAATATTGATAACTATATATCAATAGGAATTTTTCCTACTTATGTTTTATAATCCTGTAAAGGGTTATTTCTTAATGTAAAGAACAATTGGTGGATTAATATATGCTATAGTGATGTGGGTAATGGACAAAAAATTAATGATATCCATGGGTATTAGTTTTCATTTATGTATTCCCCGATGTGGGTTTTTAATATTCATATAGTATATTCATTACATGATAAATTTAAATTTAATGAAATTGATTGAGAGAGAGGGGAGATAATGGTATTCGGTGATTATATGAACACAAGTAATGTTAACTAGATTGTGGGTTTTCTTAGAGCGGGTAAAGGATATGAAAACAGACCATGGATATTGTTAATATCATTTGAAAAAAGGAATATGATTGGGGTTTCCCTTTTTAATTGTAATCCTTTGAATACGAATGTCGATATATGTTAATCAATGACTCCGGTCTTATGGATTTTGATGTCCTTTTTAGTATAGAAGAATATTCTTCCTCGGAGTTAGTGGGATGGTTCCTCAGGGATGTAATTTTCCCAAAATGTTAGTGATTGAATGGATATAAATTATTGGGTTGAAGTGATAATCACAAATGATAGGTTTCATTATGTTTTGGTGATGAAACAATGATCATGAACATTTCCATTATAACTGATATGAAATTACATGTTTAGGATTGGTATAGTTATTTATCAAGCATAGTATAATGAGTATATCAGTGTTGATTTATGGATAATATACACATAAAATGGAAAATAATCAGATGTAATTGAGTTATCTATTGAATTTTTTAGTTTATAATTAGTGATAGGTGATATAAAATTGATGAACATTAAAAAATACACTAGTTAAAAATTATGTATAGATGGCTCTGTTTCTGAGTGATTGGTTTTGAGTTATGGTTCCGAAGTATGTTTTTTCATGAAAATTGTACATATATAGACTAATTTTTTATGGAACAATGGGGCCCTTATAAGTGGGTTGTTGAGTAAGAATTAATAGGTTCATTTTATTTCATATTAGTTCTCATTTATATTAAATTTTCAACTCTATAGTGATCCAATGAAATACTTCATATTTCCAATAAATGGTTAAACCAATACTAAGTCCATGATTCAACTTGGATTTTATCACCCATCCTTTGACTAAAAATAGTTAAGGATTCCATATATAATATAATGATGAATGGTAGACCATCCAAGAGTTTGAGAAGTAATCTATCATTTTATTTACATTTCTATACAAGAAGATGGTCTCTGATTCCATATGTTGTTAACAGAAATGAATATTTTGTCAAAGAGTATACCATTCCATCTAGAGTTCATTTCCATCAATGATAAGAGATTTTTGGTTTCTATGAATCTGTCATATAAGTATTTATTATTTAAATAAAATACTTGTGTAGTACCGATAATGGATAAGGTAGCTAACGATGTGGAAATTAGTATACTAACTTACATGAGATTCCATAAACTGATTTGACGAGTATAATACTATTTTACATATTTGTCATTACATAAATACATATATTAGATATAATTGACTATAAAAGGAACACAATTTGGGGTTTTTAATTGATATATACTTCTCCACCATTAAAATTAACCATGGAAGATTTTGACACTATTTCTGTTATGTAAGACATTTCACATGTAATATGGGAGGTCATGTTGTAATAGATTTATAGAATCCACATTATGGTTCAACTGAACAATGAATGAACAAGTTCCCACATAACCCAATTTCATATAACCATACAACATAGGCTACCGACTAGTGGTGGTTGTATATGTAGTATGCTGAGAGACTATATGTTATTTAGTAAAAAATTTCATATACCATAAATAAATAAATATAATCAATAGTATTCACATTAAAAAAGACCAAAGAATGTATTACAACAACATTCCATAAAAAATAACACATATGGTATAAACACACATAGAAGTGATGTAACATGACTTGTATTGATATGGTTTTCACAAAGGCTAACCATTAAGAATTTATGAAAAAGTGAACAAATAATGGATTCTATCAAAAAACATTGTGCATAGTCACTTCGTATTCCCTTATCCTATTTATGACCAAATCGAACCTTCTCGACCATCCAATGTATGGTCATTTACATTACAAGCACCATTACATAAAAATTATTCTCTGGTATATGGGCTCCCATGAATGGTTTTAGTTAAACATAGTAAGACATAACTAATATTTTCTAGGAATATATAGAATATATGAAATGTAATCAACAATGTTATATGGATAATTAATATATAGACAATTAAATTATTGAAAATGAACATTTCATAGAGACCTATTATTCTCATGCTGATATTTTTCATTATTATGCAGCACAATGATATCCTACATAAAACTATTCTTTATGACTTACAGAATGGAAACAATAGAAATAGTGATCTCAAATTCTCATTAAGGGAAAACAATGGAGATATATAAGAATTACATGAGAATAAGGTAATGTAAACATGAGAATAACATTTTAAAAGAACACCCTCCACATCAAATATTAGAATGTTGGATCATGGAATAACGATTGAAAGTTTATTATATAATAATCATAAGGAAATAAAAAACAAGAGCCATGGGAGAATAACATTTTTATAAGGTGTGGATTTTTTTGGTATCCACATAAGTATATAAATGAATTTTTAAATTTTTCATGGCTCATTGACGAGTTGATTATAACATAAAAAGTCATGAACTATACCGATAAAACTCCTCATTCTAGACATTCGATACACTTCTAGGTTCACTCCATGTTGTTTCCATGTTTTACTACACAATGTTAATCCTTCATTCCAACATTTCCTATATCATGAGATATATAAATCATTACCTAATTTATTGGTTCGAGATATAGGTCCCATACACATATATTGAAAACATAATTTATTTGTTCTCCCAGAACAAAACAATTCATCATATCTTAACCCTTGAAATTAAATCTACATCATAAATAATTTATAATATCATAACATGTGTGAAATAGACAGGTTTCATAATAATTTCATCATAAAATCACCCCTAAAAATCATATTTCATAATTATTTTCTAATGGTGTAACCCATGAAAGAGAATATTTTTTAATAAAAATCAAGAAATCAACATAGAAACCATTTATATTAAAAATATAAAATGTGTCCTTGGATTATATCCCCAGCATTGAATAGGTATCATCAATTGTTAAAATCTGATATGGAAAACAATTTTCAATTATCATTTTAAAATTTTAATTTGAAAAATTTTATTTTCATATTAAAAAACTCTTTTGAAACATAAAACATTTTGGGAACATTTATATTATAAAATAACCTTGATTTCATATAGTGAAATCTTTGAAAATAATTTAAAACACTTTAAAAAATAATACATTTTGGAAGTCATTTTATTTGAAAATATGATTTGAAAAATTAAAAAGTAATCAATGAAACCCAATTTAAAAAAGTTTTTAAGATAATTTTTTACAATTTTTTATATAATGAGATTAAATAGTAAATTTATAAAATTTTTAAAACATTTTAAAAAACATGGTTTTGGAATGAAATTGATTTATTACTGAAGAACGAAATAATTTTATATTTTCCAAAAAACATTTTCTTAATTTTCTTATGTAAAAAATAATAAAAAAATTGTACCATACTTAATTATATAATAAATAATTAGAGGATCATAAAATTAATGATAATTATTTGGTGGTAGAACATGATAATTCAATATTAGATATTAAATCGTAAATAATCCCATAAAAATACGAGACTCAAACATAAAATATTTACCACCTTTGCGACATTGAAAAATAATCACCATGATTTAATAACATAAAATATCATTAGGATGAATATATTAATGAAATTACCATAAAATGGGTCTGTATATAGACTCAATGGAATAATATAGGTGAATAACAAAATGTACGTCTTGGAGAAGGAAAATTGAGACAAACATCCCTGATTGGTTTGGTAAATTTTGAACTACAAACCCCAAGAAGGAAAAATACTAAAATACATAAGTAAATACTAATAATATTAATTATAAAAATCATTATAAACTTTTTTGGGCATTATATACCCCACAAAAGATTAACATGTGCTGAATAAGGAATGTGTCCCAAAGAAAAATAAATGTGAGACAAAAATCCATTACTATATGTCTTGAAATACTTTATAGACATTACAACTTAATGTATTATAATAATAAGTTTATTATAATTAAAATACATAACTATATTCAAATTTATCATACCATATATTATTTTCTTATGACCTTTTATTACACATTTATTAACCATATCATGTTAAAAACATATTTCAGGTTATAATAGATTTGTTTTTTCAATATGTTTTTACTGGACAAATTATTATTTATATCACATTGTTGATAATTTAAAAATATCTATAATGATAACCATGATATAAATATCATATAAATTCATGATATATGTATTTATAAAAATCTATAAATGATAGAAATAGGAAATGAAATACATTGTTAATGGAGGCGGTAGTTCATATGTATGTATGAATGTTATTTTAATTTTATTTGTTTATAATATGATAGAAAATTATATGATATATTGTAATTAATTATAATAATTTTTTCATATATATATAATATTTTTATTAATCCCATTCTTTAATAAATTCCATTTATTGTTTGGATGATTCACATTGCTCTGTGAGGCGGTATTCTATGATACGCACGAACACCGTTAGGATATCCCCAAAAAGAAGAATGCATGAAGGTATGTGTGATTCTAAAATTATAGAATCAAAAAAACATCATATGAGTCATATATATCATATATAGACAGTAAATCTATCACTATAACCTACCTTGTTATGTGGTAATGAAAAAAATGGACGACATTGGTTATTGAGGTAGTAGTCCTCTGTACAAAATAACTACGATTTTGAAAACCATTTTTTGGAAGTGAAGTTGATTTTAGGTCATGAAATTATCATAAAAACATAATAAAATATGAAATATTTTAATTATGTTATATAATTATGATATAAAAATAATTTAAGTTGTACCAAGATGAAATAATAAAAAAACATTCACTGATGAACATTTCCAATCTTTCATGTTTCCTCTATATATTTTTTTACAATCCTTCAATGGATGGATTTCACTGAATATTTAGGACTATATTATGTGGTGAGGGATTTTTTTAAGTGATTCTGTATATTTTTGGTCTAGACAAATGGATTTATTGGTGTAAATTTTTGGGGTGAGTGAGTTCCCAATTATAGAAGAGGAGGAATGACATTACATAAATAATAAAAAAGTATTCACTATTTTTATGTCTCCATTACCAAATGAGGTATAGAATTTGATTAATAATTTAGAAGATAGATCCATTGGATGATAAAAAATTCCAATACAATAAATGAATGCATTTTTATCAATTTAATCCTCAGTCTTTATGTTTATCCAATTTTTTCTTCATAATTTATCTCCCATGGTAATATATATCTTTTTATTTACCTTGGTAATTTATACTTTTAAAATATAAAGAAAAAATTAATTTTTAAGAAAAATTATAAACACTAAATATAAATATTAATTCTAATAAAATAATTAAAAATAATTAGTTTGTCTAAAAATAATTTTAATACAAACACATGTAAAGAGATAAATCATATTTTAACCTTCATTTTGTTAATTAATTTTAAATATTTTCAATAATAATTAAGGTAAAAAGGATACTTTACCTTATTAAAATATCAATTTAGTCTAATTCAAAATTAGGAATATATTTATCCAAATTTAATTCACATAATTATTGGTTGGAATCTCAATGACAATGGTAGGAGAGGTGGATAATTGTGCTCTTAAAAGATTTGAATGATTTAAAAATTCCCTCCTATCAATAAGTTACCTATCCTTATCGAAGAGATTGGTGAGCAGGGAAAGTAAACAAAGAAAATTCACACAATGATTTATAGTTGGTTTGGGAACAAAGTTCGCCTAGTCCACTCTAGAAAAACTCAACTCTACAAGCTTGATGATTTTTCTATCTAGTCATCTTGTGATATGATCCGTAATCAACAATTGGTTGTTGGAATTTGAAACCTTATAAAGATTTCACGTGGCCTTTTGTCTATTCTACAATAAACCAAATATCTAAAACATAGTATACGAAGCTAAAAAAATAAAGAGTAGTCAAAACACAAGTAATTCACTTTATTTTGATTCGTTTTATGGTATAGGTTAAACATCATAATTTGCAGTAGAAACTAATAGATGAATTCAGATCATCAATATAGAGTAGATACCAATAGATATGTAATGTCTATAAAATTATTATTCAAACTGTAGTAAAGAAAATAGCTGACAAATTATTACCCACGTATGAAAAAAAGTTTGCATTTAACAAGCATTTCATCGTTATTTCAAAATAAGATTTTACAATTAAATATAGTAGTAGTGATAGCAAAAATATCAGTAGTGATTTGATTTATCAAAACATGTATTTCACCAAAGTGTAGCTCTGAAGGTATCATCAAACATTTTTATTATCAATCTTTTATTTTAAATATGAATATGTGGGTATCTTTCTATATATATATATATATACATTTTTTAAGATTATATTTATTATTTATATAGCATGTTGAAAACCTCTAGGTCAAAACTACTCAAGAAATATTGAAAATAAATCTTGAATACATGTTTTCAGAAAAATTCAAAAGGGTCTTAAAATTTAATAAGAATAGTAACGATTTAATGTGGTGAACAAAATCCATTGAAAAAATCATAATGATTCTTTTAATCAGTCACAAAATATTTTTGAATAGATATTTACTTTCATAAATACCATGACTGAATCTCAGATACTATCATAGATTAATAATACTATAATTGAATAGTCAAATGTAGGGTTCAATCATGTAATGAAAAAACACCAATTGTATGGATGAAAATGTATGGTTGATTAAAAATTTATGATTTTTGTACAATAATTTTCCCCTAAAAATTTGGATTAATTCTGGATATAGGGTTTGTTATCCATACTAGCCCTTTTGGAAAACACAATTTTCATTCCTAACATGCTGACCCAATGCAGGATTTATTCCTTATGTTATCATTTCATATAGGTTATGAGCAGTTTTTCTAGAATATATTGAATCACCTTGCAAATAGTTTAAAATAATTTCCCAACATTCAAATGAATTAAATATATTTATAGAATAAATATTTCAATCAATTTTAATATCATGAAATTCACATCAAATAAAAATCATTAGTAACACAAATGTGGGTTATTGTGAGCATAGAAACCAAAACAAATTTATCGAAATTATTGAATAAACACATATAAAAAATACCCCCATTTTTTATGATCACAAAATCTATAACATAAATGAATATAATTTAAATACAATTTTAGAAAAATCCAAAATAAATTTCTCAACCTTTCCCAATATTAAATATTTATTCCCAGTGAAAACTTGTCACCAATTATAATGATTAAATATTTATATTGGAAACCTATCCACCAATGAAGATACTAAAATAAAATTGAATCTAAGATAATAAACTATAAAAAAATCCCCTTATTATCAATTAATTATGTTATTATTTTTTAAAACAAATTCCCCCAATGATAAGATAATAAACTATAATTATTTATAACGAATATATTTCTCTATAATTATAATCATGGTAGTAAAATTAATCATGGTAATAAAATTAGTAATTTTAATGAAATTAATGATGAGAATAACTGTAATCATGGTAAGGACATTAATCGTGGTAAGAATTGTAATCATGGTAATAATAATAATTCTATAAAACATGTCCTATATAAACTGAAAAATATTATTTTCTCCAACTCTTATCACATCTATAAGGTTATAATAGTAAAAATATATCCCCTTGAATTTATTCTTTATTTAAAAAGATATAAATATTTAATCAAGGAGAATATATATAATATTAATTAATTCATTAAGTTTTTTTAATATAACCCCCTGAATCATGCTGTAAAATTATATTCAATGAAATTTTTTCATAAGTAATAATAATAATAATAATAATTACATTCAGTAATCAAATATTTTGTAATATAAAAATTTGGTTCAGGTTTATGAATGAAAAATAATAGAAAGTAAAAAATATTAAAAGTAACATATTGAAATATTTTCACTATAAAATACGTTAAAAACAATACATATAACATTGATTATATAAATAAAAAACCAAAGGGTTTTGAAGTAATGTATTTATCAGAAATTTAGAAACATCAAACCTTTTCCCTTAAATAATCCTACAATATTGATTGTTCTTATATTGTATTTTATGCATCTTCTATCTTCTAAAAAGAATAATATGAACATTATTCAATCTTAAATACCTTTAGTTTATCTAGATCAATCTCTATTACAACTTATATTAAGAGAAACTACATTTTACTTACATTTTGGCTTGAAATTGTCTAATATAATTTTAGAGATGAAAAAAATATTATACTATGATATTATTTTTATAATGAATAAAAAAACCATATATATTCCTCCTTTAGATCATCATATGACTTTCTAGATGCATCCAACTCAGCTTGAAACATCACTTTCTCCATTCAAATAGAATAATTAAAATTTATTATTTCACAATGCACGTAAAACGTAGTGAAATCCGATTCTATAGAACTATAAACTTATTTATTCTTTTTAGAAGACATTTGACTTAAATCTTCAACAAATTAAATTGTTTGTAATTTCGACCAATTAAAAGATTAACATTTTTTATATTGTGATAATTTTTCTATTTTTTACTTGATGTAATTGATATTTTAATGTTTCTGATATTCGTTTTCAACATTTTTTAAAAATATATTTGTAGGAAAAATAATTAAAACATGGTTATGTGAAAAATAAAAAACCATTACTATAAGATGAAATGTTTTGTTCTGATAGAATAAAGTTGAAATTTCATTTTATTTTGCTAACAAATATAGAACAATCATTACCAATTTATACTTTTGAAAAGACATTATACGTAAGAAGGGTTTTCTTGGATATGTAACAAAATATTTTTTTAAAACAAAATATAATTATTTTAATTGGTATTAATGATAAAAATATAATCTTTTCATAAATCAAACATTTTATATTATTATCTAAATTAAAAAAATAGATTTAAGACTGTTTGAACATTTAAATAATTAAATATAAAGTAAGTCATAATTTATATATAAAATAAGAGTATTTATCATATTTTAAGAAATATCAATATTTCCAAAAAAAGTTAATGAACCAGAAGAATGTAGTTTTAAAAATGATATGCTTCATGGATTAGTTTTTATAGAACTAATGATTTTTTTGATAATGAACTACTTCAGATTTTTTCACTCTATTGATGGGGAATTTCATATATCAAATATTCAACCACCTAATGATTTAATGATACATCATAGTAGTGTAATATGGAAAACCATAAAATAAAAGTTCCTTTTGTAACCCTATGATTTAGGGTCCAAAATAGATAGCAAATAAATTTTTAGGTAATAATTTTTTTTTATTTTGAGTAGGAATTCAACTATACATGATAGATAATTGTTTTGAGAAATAAAACATTTGTAAACCTAAAATTTTCAGTTCTCTGAAATAGGCATAAATTTCATAATTTCATTTAATACTTTGATAAATATATTTAACACTATACATTTCTTATCTATTTTACCAATTAACCATATAATTATTATATAGTTTCTGTAATTCATAATTACTTTCTATAATGTAATTTCTATTTTTTGTTTTAATTTTTCCAGTAAATTAATTTAGATATTTTTATCCATTTATTAACATACTAGAATATTATTTTAAATTATAAAAATTAGTCACAAATTATTTAATCATAGTGTCATGTTAATCACATAATGTTTTAGATGCATTGTATTTTAAATCTTTAAATTATCTTAACAAATTTGCTTATTTTAACAAAGAAATAAAAGACATTCTAATTTCTCTATGTTTCGTTTTAAGGATTTTTATTTTCATTTTATATAAAAAATAATTCTTTATATCATCATAAGAATGTTTTCATAAATAGTTTTTTGAGAGTAAGTTGATTGTGCCTCATTAGTATCAGTTTTGAGAGATAATATTTTTGGTTCAGCTTCAAATTGTCCAAAAGATTTGTCATGTGAACTATTAGATTTACTCCTGGTAGCCTTCGCATGAATCTCCCTCTTAGGATTGTTAGATCTAGTATATGTTTGAAAAATTTAAAAAATATCACATATATCTTCTTTTGATATATCTTGTTGGTATCAAGTAGTTACATACTTCTAGATTGGGATATATATCAAATAGGGTCCAACCTTTGATACCACTTGTTAGTATTAGATTGAAAGAAGAGAATTTTCATAGATTATAAGAAAGTGAAATATTTTCCTAGAGAACTCACTACAGTACATATTATTGGTATCATATAGAAATAAATAGATATTCAAGGATTTCCAATAAAAGAGAAATTTCTCTAATAGAGCAAACCCTTTGATTCAATTTTTTTGGTCGGAATAAAGAAGGAAAATACACAAGAAGAGGTTAATTATATTCATGATTGATTTGAAAGATTTAAAACACCCCTCCAGTTATGTTGTGATCATTTACTTCTCTCAAAGATAATTGGTCAAGGGAAATGATCATAATGATAAATAGTGGTTTAGAGAACAAATATCACCTTGTCCACTCCACCAATGCTCAAGTCCATGAGCTTGGTGATTTTACTATCGTGCCCTCTTTTCCGAACACCTTTAAAACTATGTACTGGGAGAGGATAATTATAAGGCTTTTACCGATCCTTCATGTTCATTAACAAGGAACTAAATATCCAAATCATAGTACAGGAAGCTAAAACTTCAAAATGTCTGAGTACGAGTAGTCAAAAATTGAATAAATACAAAGAGTTTTATTTTTTAATGTATAGGTTAAAATTCATTGTTTTAATTTGGAAATGATTGATGTATTAAAATCATTAATATAAAATAGATGAAAATAGATCATTGGTAATTGCATTGGATTTATTAAAATAATAGGCTGAAAACCCCAAATAAATGTTTAAACATATATGTCATGAAAAAGTATATTTATAAAAAAAACTGTTTTTGAATAAGAATGTGCAATAATAAAATATTGTAGAAGTGAAATCAATAGTACAAGGAGTGATTTGATATATCAAAACATGTATATCACCATAGTGCATCTCTAAAGGTAGAATCACAAATGATCCTTTTCTATATTCAATTATGTACATGAATATGTGTTTCTCTCTTATAATATATATTCTATAATAAATTTCATCTAGATATTTATACAGTAGGTCAAACCACTCTAGCACAAACCAGTTCAATAAAGTTTTCACAAAAAATCACGAATATTTGAATTCAAAACCATTACAGAGAGTAATGACATCCCATTAGGATGGTAATAATTTAATATGTTGAATGTGATCCTTTCGAACAATAAAATAATTCATTTAATAATTCAAAAAATAGATTTTATCATATATTTAATTCTTTCAAGATGGTTGTAGAAATATCATATAATATCATGGACTTAAAATTCTGTTATTGAATTGTTAAACAAAGGGTTCCATCAGGTAATGAGAAACCAAAAAATACAAGGTTGAAAACATAATGTTGATAAAAATTATGGGTTAATTTACAATGCATTTGTTTCCTAAAACATAGGTTTAATTAACTATACATTCTTATCCATAAACATAAGGTTCCATCCAAACTCAGTTTTAATTAATGATACTTTCACAATAATATAGGGTGTACAATCCATACGTTGTGATCAAACATATGGTTCATTCTTTATGATTCCCATTAACATTGGGTATGAAAATTTATTTGAGAATACATTAAAACATTTCCCAAACAATTTAAAAAATATTATCCATAGTCCAATGACTAGAATATATAACCAAAATAAATATTTCCATTTATATTAATTTTCTTAAAATCACATAAAAGAGAAACCATTAGTAACAAAAATTTGGGTGATTATGAGTATCAAAACCAAAAAAAATTAATGAAACATTAGAATAAACATATTATCAACAATAAGTGGCCCAATTGCATTTAAAATTAATCCCTCATATGAAATGAGGAATAGGGTCCTAAAGTGCAAATGTATAGATATCGATGAAATGTTTATATCAAATTACAATTTTAAATTTATTCCATTGACTTCAATTGTATTACTAGATATATTATTTAACTAATTATAATTGAAAATTAGTTTTAAATATTATTCAACATTATACATACCTTTAAATGTAATGAATTTTTTATATAAAATTTAATATTTTTTTAATATTCATCAAAAAATTAAAACTCTAAAAAAATGAAAAATTTCATAGTAATCTAATTTTTTATTTCATGTTTTTATAAAAAATATGATTATTCTTTCAAATTTATATCCAAAAACATCAATTTCTTTTATATAATTGTTTTATAAAAAAGAAAAAAAAACTACTTTATAGATGAATGAAACAATTTGATGTATTAAAATTAAAGTTTTTCTTATCTTCTTTCTAGAAAACATATAAGTTGAATTAAAAATATTTAAATGAATATATAATACAGAAATTTCCCTAAAATAATTAAACAAACATGATTTTGTTAATTTATTATTAGAAAAAACTCTTCTGTTAATAAAAATGTTTTTTCAATGAATGTTTAAAATTTATTTCCAAAATGTTTCTTTTCATTTCTAATTTATTGGTCACCAAATAATTAATTATATATACAAGTTTAACGAATATTTTAATATTTTTTATAATCCTATTCATACCCATAATCCTAATGTATGTAATATAACTTTTGTATTAAATAAAAATATCTTTATAGTGTGAAATGTTTCTTTAAACATGGTGTTGTGTGTAATGCAAGAAAAACTCGATAATCTGTTTAACAATAGCCAAACATAGTGTTGACTGTACAATATGATAAACACAATTTTGTATGTATTGTAATCTTGATATACTATAGCATGAAACAAATTCAATCAAATAATTTCAGTTATTAAAACATTCATAGAAAATCATGTTGTTACATTCTTCCCTACTTAAAATGAATTTCATCCTCAAAATTCATCTACGCTATCATGGTTATAAAACATGGATGTTCTTTTTTCTATAATCCCAAATTGTAAAAATGGATAATAAAACATCCTCATGAAGAAGACAAAAAATTGTTGTCCGAATGTCATCTATAATTACACATAATGGGCTTCTAAATAGGAAAAAATTAGTGGGAAGTGAAAATATAGAAAAAAAAGAAGGATAACACCCAAATATTGATGGAGAATGATATAGAACATGATCAGGAGAACGATAATGATAAAAATTCCAATAACCAATGAGTATTAAAAAATGTCATTGATATCATTAAAAATGATGATAATAGGACAATATTTTCCTACAATAACCTTTTCGAAAATCATAAGAATTTTTATAAGAATATATACTTCCTTGATTTAATTTTATTTAACAATATAAATGTCACCATAAAATTATGAATTAATCAATTTACACTTCATTCTTTAATCTAATAAATGAAGGTGAAGTTTTTATTCCCAAAAGACTAATGAATCATTGAACCCATAGATATGAATGATTGGTCATTTATTATATCATTAGTTATCATAAAAGATATATTAACAAGTTTTATCAAAAATGAAAAAATGTTCATATAGTGAAATAAGACATTAATCTACAGAAAAACATTCAATGGTCAACATAATCTATTTAATTTTTTTTATCCTTTTGATCATTATGATATAAAAAATCCAAAACATTATAAGGAATATCATTAAATCCACTTAACATTAATACCCTATATATCATAATGTAGATATTTATTGACACATATGAAACATGTTAACACCTTCATCATTTATTATACTAAAACGTGGTATTAAATTGAATTACAATTAAACTTTATTGAAAATATAAATTCTTATTCAATCTATTAATATAACATAGATTATTGTATATATTTCTTAAATCAGAAAATGCTATCAACTCCATTCATTATATCATAAACCAATTTTTCAACAAATAAATAATATGTTTCAAGGTAATTGGTACTATCCAATTTACTTTATTCATATCCATATTCTCTTAATACAAACTAAACACTATTTCTTTAACACCAGGAACATATTACGAGTTATTTTCTATTAATAAAAATATTAAATTTCAATTCATGAACATTTATAATACATTGGTACCATTTAATATAATATTGAAACTCTTTAATGAAAAGGTATTATGAGAAAATACATTGATTTTTCCTTTATTATAATCACAAAAATATGATAGATAAGATTATAATTCTTTTTATCCCAAAACGTAAATAAATCCACCATTTAAATCTTTTCAGGCACCATTAACAACTCATTTTCATCGTATTCTTCAAATATTCTTCCTTTTATATGACATATGTAGTCTCTTAATCATTGGAAATATAACCATAAACATAAAATCTTAATGGTTTTATTCATGATCATCCCATTTGGGAAACTAATTTTCCTAATTCCCATACATTCTACATTTAAAACATTCAACAGTTTAGGATATCTTTGGGAGACAAATGATCCCATCCATTTCATTAACTACAATTGTCATTTATCTTTTTCAATTGCATGCTTTTTTTTCATCTTTCCCATATTCATAACATCATCACATTACTATACTAAAATCACATTGGGGTTTCCTCCCACATTCTTGACACACTTGAAACCGAATCTTCTTTCCTATGTGGTTACCAATACCCGAACGATCAATAAACTCTTAGATTTTCTTTTTTGGTGAGTATATGAGTCAGATAAGGTAAATATTTTTGATCGTACAATTTTTTTCCAATAAAAAAATCCTTAAAACTTTTAATGTCAACACACTTCCATCTGGTTTCTATCATTAACTAAAAACATAAAGCATATTGTGCACAACACTATTCACACTGGAAAACAAATAATCATGGATGCATAAATAATGAAACCTTATTTAATTTATTACACATTATTCTTATCATAGATCATTCATAGTCATGATATATTTAAATATTTCATGATTGTTAGTAATGTGAGTGTGATTTCCAGATCATATCCCCTATGAGTGTCAAACTAGGTGTGTAGCGAGGCCCATGGTCATGCACCAGTTCCAGATTGACTCATCTCAATATAGTGTTTTATGTGGTGATACCCTAAGGTACATATGTCCCCAAACCATATCCAATTATAGTATCTATACAGGTTTGTGTTTCATGTAAACCACTTAGTCTATCCTTTACCGGAATTTTTGGATATTTCACTACAATCTTCCTTATCATTAGAATTTTATTTAGATACATCCGTAGAAAAAGTCTATGGAAATATTCATAGGGACATGACTGATGTTTTCTCATATGTGTTTCCAATGTTTGGATAATCCTTTCATCTGATCCAAAATTTTATAACCCATTACATTCATACATGAATATTACTTCTTTTTATATCAATATCCAACACATTAAAAATGTACATTCCGAAGGACCATAATTTTTTAGTCCATTCAGAAACATGGGAAAAAGACTTCTAAATTGGTGAATGTTTTTCTAAATCTCCCATATATTCTTTCCCCATTTAGTAATCTTCCAAAATATACCCAATATGATACCATTCACCATAACCTAGTGATAGAAAAAAAAGAAATGGTAAAATAATATACATAGTAATGATAAAAAGGGAGATATGAAAGCATAACAAGATAATAAAGGATGATAAAATGAGAATAATACTAGAAAAGAATACCCTACAAGTCAAAGACCACAATCTAGTATAATGGAATAAATATTGGTCATTCTGAAGACAATAATCCTTGGGATATAAAATAATATGGCTTCAGAGATTACAACATTAGTATATGGAATTGAATTTTTGGCTTATAGAAAATCATATAATGTATTTTAATATTGTTAAAGAATAACTAATATGGATATCATAAAGAAAAATTCATTAATTTTACCAAGTTCACTCCTTATTCCAGCCATGTCTCATTATACCATGTTCACTCCATGTTCCAGCCATGTCTTGTTATACTGTGTTTATTATTCATTCCAAAAATGTTTATCTCATGAGTTATATAAATGTTTATGTAATGAATTGGAGTTAGATTTACGTTCAACCCTTCACATAATTGAAAACATATTCTCGTGTTCCACAGGATCATACACAATCATCATATCATATCCCATTAAATGGAATGAAAATAGAAATGATTTCATCATATTTAATAATGTAGAGAAGATATAGGATTCAAAACCATTTCCTCGCAAAAAAAATACACGATAAAAAGTTGGTTTAATTATGATTCAACCATGGAATATATCATTGTAGAAATATAGGCTTAATAAAAAACAGTAAATCAACAACTAAAACATTTATAGAAAGAATAGTCCATGTATTCCTTGATCATATGACTAGTAAGTCATTGGTAACATCAAGGGATATAATCTTAGATAGGAAATAATTTTGATAGATAATTTCAAAAAATAATTATTGAAAATATCATTGACTTAAAAATTATATTTAAATTTAAATACCATATTAAAACCATTTCCATTTAAAATGACCTTTAATACATATAAATAAATCATTGAATATCATTTTTTATTTTTTAAACAAATTTGTTTTAAATCATTATATTTTAAAATAACCTTTGAAAAATTAGAAAGAATGCATAGATATTTTTTTAAAAAAATTAAAAATATTCTTTAATTATATCCTTTCCCTTGAAAATAAAATTAAAATATCTATTAATAAATTTAAATTATTTTTATAAAACATTGTTTTGGAATAAAATAGATTTATGACCGATGAGGGAAATAAAATTGGAATTTTTAAAATGTTTTTTATTTTTTATCTTAATTACCTATGAGTGGAAAATGGTACCATTACGTAATGATATCATGAATTACTAAATGGGAATAAAATTCATTATTATTCCCAAGAGGTATAACAAGATACTTCAACACCAGATACTTAGTCATAAATGATCCAGACAAATGACGAGATTGTATCATAAAATATTTAACACTTTAGTAGCATTAAATCATAATACCCATGATGTAAAAAAATAAAATGGAATATATAATATAATTATTATTTATAAATTCATGATATTAAATTTCAATTTTTATGTTTATACACATCAATGATGAATATTGGTTCATAACGAAACATACATCTCAATAAAGGAAAATTGAAATTAAAATCCCTTATCAACTTGGTTACTTTTGAACAGTAAGCCCTATAAAAGAGAGATCCTAAAATTATTTTTAAATAACAATAAATTTATTTATAATCATTATAAAATAGATTCATGGGAATTATATATACCACAAAAAATAAACATGTTCTGAATATCAAATGTGTTTAAGAGAAATATAAAATGGAGACAAAAATACGATACCTTAAGTCATGAATTCATTTGTACACATTCAATCCTCCAGAATTATAAAGATAATTTTATTGTAAAATAATTTTGAAATTATATTTTTATATATAATACAATATATTATTATTTTTTGAGCTGTTATTACCCATATTTTTGACAATTTAATGTTACACTCATATTTCATGTAATAACCACTGGTTTCTTTGTACATGTTTTAACTTGTTAAAATATTGTTCATATTAAATTAATCAATAATTAATCATATCAAGAGTAATATATCAGATTTAAATATTACTTATATCTCATATATTTATTTATATTAAAAAATAAATAAATTATATAAATAGAAAATGAAATTCATTGTCCATCGACACAGTTGGTCGTGTGTACGCATGAATGTTGTTTTTATAGTCATGTTGGATTGAAACAATTAAATTTATATGATATATTGTAATTAAAGAATAGAATTTATGACATATAAATTAAATATTTTCATTATATCCTTCATTAATACATTCCATGTATAGATTGAATGAATCACATCACTTCGGGAGGCGGTAGTCTACTATACACACGAACAATTCCATCGTATTCCAACAATTTTGAAAGCATGATTGAATGTCTGTTATAAAAATTATGTAATCATAATAAAATTATAATTGACATATATATAATGTATAATCAATAAATTCATCAAAATGACTTTCCCGGATAGGCGGTAATGGAAAAACAAATGACATTGGTTTGTGAGGTGGTAGTCTACTATACAAATGAATGATGATTTCATACCCCATTTGATGGAAGTGTATAATATTTTATTTCATTAAATAATTATAAAAAAATATTATATTAATTAATATAAATATTATATTATATAATCATTATATTATTTTTTATGGTTTTTAGGAAGATATAAAACAAAAACGTCAGTTGATGAATATTACAACTTCCTCAGGTATCCTCTTTTTTATTCCACTAAAAACCATAAATAAATGAATTTATAAAAATAATAATCATTATATAATAAAGGGTGTTATTTTGTAAATGTTTTTATAAAAAAATGTATTTAGAGTTGTGAATTGGTGGGGGAGAGAGTATCCTTTTTAGTTGTGGGGGACAGAAATTCTTGCGAATACAAATTAGTATTCCCTTTTGGGAGGTATCCTTTACCTCATGTGGATCCAACATTAATTAATAAGTGAGTCTTGTGATGACATGGTCAGTACATTCCTCTAAATCGATAATGATAATCTTTTTTATCATTTTATTTATTACTCTTTATATTTACACAATTTTATCTTTATTGTTTTTTTTCGAGGTAACTTGTATCTTTTTATTTACCTAAAAAATTTATACATTAATACTATAAATAAAAAACATGATTATTAGTTATTTATTTCCAAATTATTCAAAATATGATGTCAAATTTATTAAAGAAAAATCATATAAGTGTGTAAAATTAATTTTAATACAACTTATCTAAATCAAAAAACCTTGTTTAAACCTTCATCAAATTAATTAATTTTAACATATTTCAATAATAATTATTATAAAAATTTATTTTAATCTTTTTAAATAATATAAATTATTATTATTCTAAATATATAATTCATTTTTCAAAATACCATACACATATTTTGTAGAATTTAATTTAAAATTTATATGGAAAATGTTACGAGAAATTAGGGTTTTAATGTGAAATATACCAAAATAATAAAAAATATTTATATCAAATTTCAACATAAAAATAACCAAGGGGAAATTAGTCTGATTAATAAATGAATAAATTAACTAATTATACTATAAAAATTTTAAAATATAATTTAACATTATATATAATTTAATTGATAATTCATTTTTCAATTATAATTTTATATTTGATTATTTTTCATAAAAATTAATCCTTTTAAAAGAAACTAAAAAATTTACCATAATATAATTGACATTGAAATTTAACAATTGATATTTATTTTATAAATTTCCTTTTTGAAATTGGGAAATTTTGTTTTTAAAATATTATCCCTATAAAAAGATAAAAAATGGATTTTGAGAAAAAAAATTGATCTTAAGAATACTATTTGATTTATTCTTTTTGTTAGTATTGAAAACAGATTAGTTCAATGTTAAAAACAAATTGGATATAGTATATATATATATATATATATTTCATTAATATCATTAAATCTATATGATTGGGATTATTTATTTTCATAAAACACACGTATGCACATAAAAATTGTTTTTTAGAGAATCATTTCCTTTAATTTTTAAAAGGGTTTTATTTTCGTTTTTAATTATATTGAAACTAAATAATTTATTTATGTACATATATAAATAATATTTTATTATTTTATTTACTCCTATTAATACAAACTATTTCAACATCTTGATGATAACTATTATGTTAAATGTTAATATTTTAATAGAGTGAATCAGCTCGTTTAAAATCGCTGTTGCATGTAATGAATTTGATTTTCATTATTATATGAAACAAAATCCAAACATAGTATTTCATGTACCACATTATAAAATCATATTCTTTTGTAACACTATCTTATATTGCTGTGTCATTCAATGTAAGACATCAATGAATTTTAATTTATTCGAATGAAATTCAATCACAAACACTTGGTGTGTTACACATGTCATAACCATATGTATTATAGAGAAACCCTAGTGTGACTACAATTATATTAACTATTTTCTGGGTATCTCTAAAACATTAACATAAAAAAAATCATTCATCACATCCCTAGAAATCGTTAATTAGCATAAAATTTATTCATAGTATAATTACAAGTATATAGGAATTGTGAATTAATAGAAAGATCATAATGGCAGGAATAAAATCTCTATCAAAACATAGTTGTACTTTCGTAGGTATCACATAATGAAAACATACTTATAAACATAGTAATAACATCAGTAATAAATTAAATTCAAATATTCATCTCTTCGTGACATCAATTAAAAGAGACGTTATCACATAATCAAGAAAATTTATTATAGCATGCATCACATATTGAAAACATCATCTGTCAGTGGGGAATAACACCTTTATAGAAGTGTGTAAAGGATATAAATATAAATGTCACCCATAACCAATGCCACGTCAAAATAGATATTATCACACCTTATAATATCAATTCTTACATAATAATTATATCCCCAGGAATGGATCAAGACATAGGTACTACATTCATATTCAATGGTTGATAGAAAGAAATTGCAAAAACACTCCATTCCATAGATGTTTCCATTTTAATAGCCAATTTATTTCCTTACATACCATGCTCATATGTGAAAATTGTTCTCTTCCATAGAGAAATAAAATAATTGATAGATCATCCATTATTAAATGGAAATAATAAATAACTATGAATTGGTCCAACTACAATCACTACGAATGATACATGAGCATGATGTTGTAGAGACTAATGCCCATTACATCCCACTATAATGGGAATAGAAAACTAGGTCATTAGTTTAAAATATATGATATTAGATTAAATTTCTTTAAAAACTCATTTATTTTAAATCAATTACTTGTCCCTAGACATAACATGAGTATAATGTTATCTTGTCTAATAATTATGAAGGTAATAAAAAATGGAATCCCCTTCAAATGGAGCATCTCTACAAGGTTAGTCCATCCAAAATACCTTTGAATGTAAATAATAATTGAAAAAAACCATTTTAGAGTTTCATGAGGTGAATTGAAATATTTCAAACATTATATATGGAATCAACATGATTGGTTAGTCATCCCATGGATAATAAAAATATTGCTTTTAACCATAGTTAATAGGAATATTTGAGTGACTGAGAAGTTTTTCCCATACTCCAACAACATATTATATAAGAGGTTATCATGCACCTCATAAGAGAATAGTTCTACTAGGAATAAAACATGACTATATGATAAAAAATATAAAATGGAATACATAAATAACTTAATAAATGTTAATAAAGAATACCATAAAATTATTATAATAATGTTGGAGTTACACATTTTTAATATGCTTGATCAGCCCACTCCCTCCCAACCTATACCATTATAAAAAATGAATTACTAGAATTGTTTTCCCAAGCTACAGGAGGATAAAAACTAACCCCTTAAGTCATTAATTTACCCATGATAGGTTATCACATAATCAATGAGGATCTAATTGGGAATAGCCTCAATAGAGCCTTATAAAATTCACACAAATTCTAGTTTAGGATTCAATGAGAATTTATCCAATGTACTGAGTATCATTTCAAAAAAATATACATTACCATTTTTTATATAGAATATAATTTCAAAGAGTATAATACTCATGGATGGACCTCATTACCAAGGGTGTTATTCTTCCTCACACTTATGGAAAATCACAGACCCAGTACTAGCTACCCTTTATCAGATAACACAATAATATATTACAATCAAATGATCACATTGGATTCTTTCAATTATAGATCTCTCCTATATCAATAGATAATATAGGCACCAGAAAATGATCTTGATAAATATAGAATAAAACACCAAAAGACACCAGGTAGTGTGAAGAATAAACGCCAACACACATTATAGATTAAGCATAAAACAATCAACAATCAAGGAATATGTTAATAAAAATAGTAGGATACATCATGAACCAATAATTATTTTCTAAATTAAAAAAGTCCATGTAAATATAATTCAATATAATTTAGTGAAAAGAACACATACAATGTTAGACATTATATAACACATAACATGGAATAATGAATAAACAATTATGATTTTTTAGGAACTCCTACCTCAATCTAGTAGATGCAGGGTCGCAAAATTTGATTTCATGAATCCATATTATTTATATGGATTTCCAAAATCATAAAAACCACTATATTAATGAATATAATATATAAACTATTGAAAAAATAGACAAAATAGGTTAAATATATAAGATTATTGAGCAACATAAATTTTTATATCATTAAAAATAAAAAAACTAAAATCCACCAACTAATGAAGAAGAACCCAAGATTGATATGGAGATATGGATGTGGAGACAGCTTTGAAAGTAGATACTCTATTGATTTATGAATAAAAAATTTATTATATTTTTATTAGGAAAAAACATTAGTTTAATTAATTTATCATAAAAATAATATAAAACATGCCTTTAGGTGCTACTATAATTATTATAATGTAATTTTACTGTCGAGGATTACCTTATGTCCTATAATCATAGGCCACTAGAATACAATATATAACAGTGGTAGAACTCAAAATATGGGCCCCAATCATTCATGTTTTATAGTCAGTCTTCATGGATCAATTATCCCTTATCAACCATGCTTCCTGACACAACATCCATTCATTATGATGTGACACATTCCTCTTTAACAACAACTTCATGATAAAACAATTTTTTATCTATGGATAGTCTCACATATAATGATTTAATCATACGTACTCTATGGTAAATTATTGTTTATCCAAATCCGAGTCACAGTCCATTAATATTTAGTTGAGTTTTTATTTAAAAATCAGAAAAACTACCCTTAATTTTTCTTAAAATAAGAAAAAACATAATACTACATTTAAACCAACCAACAATGTAATATATCCATATCACATAATGAAGTAACCCAAATGTAATGACTTTGGTTGTGGTTTTTGCATTGACATATGGATAATACTCAGATAGAACTTGAATCTAACACCCAAAACATTATCAAGGAATCCTCCACGTAAGAAAAAACACAGGGGATATACTACCATGTAATTAAAATGGGTTTTTAAGTTCTAATTATTAATATAAATCATAATATTAAAAAAATCCATGGTTGTTAACTGATATAGATATTTATCCATCTCCGATGAAACACTATAGTATCAAGTGTAACAAGCTCCCCACCGTAACTCTTCTCATCCATAAGAAATTATCTGAATGAACTTATCCCTAACTATATCAGTTGTCAAAACCTGGTTCCTAGTCTTTTTCATTATATTATATTACCTAGGTTCATGGTAACACTACACTCTAACTAGTTATAATGAAAAATATTTTAGGATCCTTATGATCCCATCAATAAATCATGATAATAATTTATTGAATGATGCATGTATATAATTAAACAAGTAATATTTTATAATAAAGCATTAAATTCTCTTTGTAAAACCTCACAAAAAAATTTTCCTTAAAAAGGTATTTTAATAAGACACTTGTATCTAAATAATATCACATAAATGTAATGATTCCCTACTATTAGTGGATTTGATTAATCCCCAAATCAAAGATGTTATAGAACGTGGTTATTATCAACCGTTTTTATACCAATTATCACATTAAACTACACCCGAGTTCCTTAAAAACCATTCTCCCAGTCTTAAATAGATGAAATCATGACACCTTGATCTATTTCAAAGGCCCTTAATCTAATAGTGAGTATTTAAATGAAATCACATATTTTCCAAACTGGTTAACTGTAATGTTCCAACTATTTATCCATTTAATTCAGAATTCAATTCTAAAAACTTTATCAGAAATCATATAGAGGTGATCTTCTACTATCTAGTTATGAATATATACATATATTGGTAGTACCTAATTTCCACACCAATCACATACCATAATTGATATTGGTTCTCTATAAATGATACAATGTACACTCTTCATACACAATAACGAAATAGTTAAAGTAAATTTGTATCAATAGAGTGTCCCCAATATATAATTTCCCTCCTTTTCAATCCCTGTTATATATTTCCTAAAACCACATAATTTTTTGAATGATTATATTCACCATACTAATCATTTACATAGATAAACTATTCGTAGAAACATGCTTCGACACCAATGGAAACACCATGATCCACCCAAACTCTACATAAAGTCACTTTAATCCTCCACCATATACACTATATCATTAGAAATATCACAAATATAGATGATCACTATTGTAGGAACATTATTCCATCATTGAAACATGTTTCTGAGTCAATCTATCACCATTATAAAGGTAATAATTTCATGGGAGGCCAGACACTTTTTATAGTAGATGCATCAGCCAAGGAGTAACTATGTGAGCTAGACCTATTAACACCTAAATTTATTCCTTACTCCATTGTTATATTCACTATTCTCTAAATTATTCAAGTGGTCAAATATATTTATTCTATATTTATCATTAACAAAATAAGATCAATCGTAAATACCCTTAGATGAAAAAAATGTCTCACACATTTACGTACTTATATATTACTAGATCACAACCCTAGGTTGAAAATCTATGAATACTTTTTCATTACATAACATTGATAAATGAAATTGGAAGGGTAATGAGTCAAATAACACACTAAAACATACACACACCTCTTATGGTTATTCTATAAAAACATGTCTCAATAGGTCAAACATGTTCCCCTATCCCACATGGACATATATTTGGAGTGAATCAAATTAAGTCACCATATACAAATAACATCATATTTTCATATATCTATTTGTTCCATAATCAAAATAGGCACTCCCTATAACCCTGAGAGATTACAAATTCCACCTATAACTATATATTATATTTCTTATAAGGTCGGACGATCCAATCCAAATAATAATTTCAATATTCTGAGATCAACCTGAAACCATTTCGATTATTAAGGGTAAAAAATACAATATTAGATGATCCTTTTGAATACAAGTAAGTACATATCCATAAATTCGTACATAAAATAGAGAAATAGGTAGTATTCAAGAAAATTCAAAACTAGGAGGTGAATGACACATTATTATGACATGGATAACTAAATCACACCATGAAGAGTTATGCCGCAACTATTCTAGTCTAATCAACCCAACTAAATACTGATAATTCCTCATAAGCATATTTATAACATCAACACAGAAAATTATTCATAATTCCATATAGCTATACCAAATCATATTATTTATATCATACATATCATAAAATACATCTTACTATGATTATTATTTAAAATGTATCCACACTCATTTGTATAACCACTCTATTGGGCTATTCTCATTTCATCACAATGCATCATTGGTGTATGATGGAATGTTTTGTACTACATTGAAGAAACTAACAAAAAATTAATCCTAATCTATTAAAATATCATCATTAAGATCTGTAACATTTTATAATGACCTAATCATATAATGGTCGACCCCATAAAGTATATTTCATGCTTTGGTAACAAAATAAATATGGTGACTCAAATACGATCACAAAATTTGATGAATTTATCAATAAATAGAATATTAATGTTTATACCAAGAAACCATCTTTAGGTACACAATTCTAATATAGTGGACACAAATTTTATTACCCGATCAACGATCACTATAACATCTAGAGGAAAAACGAATTTGATTTTAGAAGAAATTATTTTGATCACCCCATTAGATAATGTATGTACGAAAATGTTTTTATATGAAATATATCATGTGATAGAACAAACACCCTACTACCTATTATCCTTGCATCACTAGGAAATATTTCTTTTCAAAACAACCCACACATATAAGATAATTGGAAAAGGATATAATCCCCCTCATCAATTAATAAAGGTATTAAAATTATCAAAATACACGACTTTTTAAGTATAATTCAACAATATAATTATATATAAATGATCTATATAAGTTTCCATTCATAAATTATATAGTAAAAACCCTTATATTGATAGAGGGTGTCAGTGACAAGTAATCGCCATAATTTCATGGGAATCCTACATGAAAATGTTATATATGAACACATGTTGTCATAAAATCCTATTCCAATTTTAAACCAAATAAAAAAATATATATAAACTTCATACATTAATTTATCTATACATCATAACTATAATGGAAAATTTCAAAAAAAAAATGATCCCTACAAAATTGAAACTTTGAAATTAGATCATATAGTCCATAAAAATCATAAATCATAGAATATGTCCCATGTTTTCACTAATACTATCATTATTCACCATATAACAAATAGAATTTCATTCAAAAATATGACTATAAAACAACATTGTAGTATCCATGATCAAGCTCATCTATTCAATAATCGAGAATGTTCTAAAATACCATATTCACAACTCCCTGTATGATAGAGGTTAAGGACTAGGATGTATGATCTATATATATAGATTGGAGACTATAATAAATATGGTAAAATATCCATAACTCAACTTTCAAAAAATAGAATATATATTAATCATAATAATGAAATTTATAAAATAAGGAATCATACGTTCATTCCATTAATAGAAAAATTAAAAAAAATACATGTTATAAAAAAGTGCATTAAATTAATGCCACAAGGAATTTAACAATAATGGATCCCCAATGTCCAACCATGAACATGCTACCAAAATTAATAACACAAAATAATTTAGTCTAAAAAATTTAATCATGAGTTATTACATGGCCCCCTCTCATATATTCAATTAAACCCCACCTACTAAACTATCTATAATGTGTCTCTTAACATTACCAACACCTGTAACTTTAATGAATTTTTTGGTACTGGGATTTCTGGGTAGGGTGTGAGAAAAATTCAATTAGATACTACAAAAAATTCCTATAAGCATATCCATCATAATATTGTCTATGTGAAGTGTGACATACTGATAAGTAAAATAAAGATGTTGGAAATGATTATAATAAAAATGTCGTATTAATGGGTGCAACTCATCCAATCAAGTATGAGTATACATACACTAACAACTGTTATTGTGCATCTAAATATTTCATATAAAAACAAATTGGGAATCATGTTTGGATATAGAAAAAAAATTTATAATTCCACATTATCATATAATGAACTATATATAGTAAATTTATACTATGAACATGAACAAAATTGTAGTAATAAAATCCACACAGTATCATAATAATATATACATGTGTACAACATCTTAATAATATAATTATGATAAAGGCCATATCATCTTTGAAAACCTAATTCATGTAGGTATCCCATTTAAACTATAATGATTATAAAGTTGATAACATCACTAGGAAAATATATAAATGTGGAAATAAGGTCCTTAAAAATTATCTATTGATTGTAATAATTTCTATAACCACCTAGATATATATAATATAGGGAAAATGTTACATGTAACTCTCAAATCATCTACCATAATCTTCTTCTTAAAAATTCAATAGATTTCGCTACACGTAACCCGGAGTTTGAGAACACCATTGACCTATCAAATTGGCCGTTTAAAAAGAGGATATGAATAGTATTATAAAATAGTTTTAAATATACATGTATTATATATAATTTTAACATTCATCTTATTTTTTTCATCAACATAATATAAGTACAAACTAAAATGTTAAGATAAGTGAATTATTTTTTTTAAAAAAATAATGTTTCTCCGCCTATTAATGGAGATTAATTTATTAATAAAAAAGTTGACACTTTTAGATATTCAGTTCGAAAAAATTAAATACCTATTTTGAATTTAATTATATATAAACTTATTTTCCATATGTTTTTTTGTTTTTCTGATAAAATTCAATTTTTAATGGATAGCGAAAAATAATGCATTTAAATTCAAAACTACTTTTTATCTAATTTATTTTTATTTTTAGATTATCCTTTTAGATGGATTTAAAGTATAATTAGATTATGTTTTTATCATTTAACGTAATTATATAATAGGAAGTAATACCACAAAAAAATTTATATAAACATATATAAATATTTTTAAGGATTTTACTTAAAAAAAGACATTCTCGATTTAGCAATGGGGATTAATTTCAAATTAATTACTAAAAATCTTGTGTTTTAAATTTGGAAAAAATTATATTATATTAGGAATCATAAGGTACAATTTTTTTTAAATAATTACTTTTTATTTTTGGATATTATGAATAGAAGCTTCTGTAATTATTTTTATTTTTCAGGGTGAAAGGGTGAATCAGGTAAATAAGGGAAAAAAATAATATCATAATAATATAAAACCTCCTTAACACATGTACTAATCCAATTTTATGGGATATGATAGACCCTGACCATCCTTGAGTAAATTTTAGGACCTGATGGAGCCACATGGTTGTGATAATTACATGTTATAATAATTAATTTAATATAAAGAGAAATATAACACTAATAGATATCATTTACTAATGAAATATTAATTTGGGATATATAATATACTAATTAGACTATAAATATTAATTATAAATCTAAAACAATTTCCAATATCATCATTCCTTATTTATGAAACATTGATGACTTAGTGATTAACATAATAATGAATGATTGAAATAAATGGGATTATAATTATTAGAATAAATGGTATTTGTTCATTTTGATTCCATAATTGAATGTTTTGGATAACAATGAAATATTATCAATGTGTTAGCCCTTTTTTAATGTAATCATGTTTGAATGACATTAAAAAAATAATCACTAAATAGTGTGAAAATTGATATAAATGAATTATTAAAACTAACATTATTTTAAAAAATATATATAATAGTCATAACAATATATGATTAGTCCAAATGAATAATATAGTGTTAAAAATGTAATTAATGATCCACATGAGGTTATATTATATTATTTTAGTAAATATTTTGACAATATAGTATAATAATACAAGAATACATGGTAAGAGTTAACATATTTAACTAAGTGTTTAATCTGAACGATATGGTTTAATTCATGAACTAAACATGTCTCAAACCTATTGGTTGAGATTATAGAAACCCATCCTCATGTTATAATTTAATAAATTACTTTTGAGACATTAGAAACTGAAAATCAATTTATAATAAATTAATATTTCATGACATTCCTATAGGGAACCTAACATCCCTTATAAAAGGGAACGCCTCCTTATCATTTATTGACACCTAATATTCCCATTGGATATCCCAAACTGTGACCTATACTCCTCTTAACATTCCTTAATTTATCCAAGATTCCACCCTTTTAGAAGAAAACCATCTCAAGGAGTCGTTTTGGGTAAATAAAAATGAGACACTCGAAGAAGATGTTATAATTTTATACATTATTTCAATGTTCCTTTCTTCTTCTATTTCCTATTTAAATATTGTTTCCATATATAATTAATAAATTTATTATCATTTTTACACTAATATTTTATTATATTCATGTTACAACCATATTAGTCATTTTATCTACCCAATAAATAATAATATCAACATGCGTACGTACGTATGGAAAATAGTCTCCACGATGTACTATAATTTGATATTCAACATTACATTATTAGGATGGGTCTAATGATGTGTATAATAGACATAAATAATGAATATTAGATGATTATGATTATGTATAATTAATTTAACATACATTTCTATATCATTAAACCATTAAAGGAATGATATTGTCGCTTGTGCGTACATACGGCCTACAACCTCTACGTCGTCATGAGATTCATTCTCCACATTAACCATTAAAGAATGATTATAATGATTATATTATGATTAAAAAATAATTATGAACTTAATATCATGAATTATATGACTGAAATACATCCTATTCATATAGAACATGACTTACATGACAAAGTATGGAGGGGAAAATGAAAAAGTTAACACCCAAAATTATGGTAATATGGAATCACTGTTAACAAAATGATATAATGGGATCATATATGATAACATAAATATGTATATGGTTCTGTTATAGTTTAATAACAAACCTTAACCATTATACATGTAACACCCCGAGATTTTATGAAAAATATTCTTTTTAATTTCATTAATGTCTTGTGTTGTACGCTACACCAAAAGGATCTTGCACAACATGTATCCTTGACTTGCCTTTCATTACACGCAATCGCAACCTTCCTTGATAGCGTGTGTAGTACGCAATACCGAGTTTCACTAAACAACGATATGCTATTAAAATATTATTAAAAATAGCCGTTATGAATAGTAACAACCACTTTTTGAAATTTTTTAAATTTTATTTTTCAAAATGGACGTCATTTTTGGATTCGTAATATGGAAATTAGCTTAGGGTGAAATTTTGGTAATTTTTGGATAACTTTCATATTTTGATGAATAGTGGAAATTACTAAATTTTAATTAAAAACAACTTTTTCAATCGAAATAATTAGTAGTGATAAATTATTAATTTTGGTGGTTTTAAAGTATATTTAGAATATATTTTTTCAATTTAATACAATGTTGGTCATTGGATGTAATTTCACAGTTAAACCAGTTATAATCAAGTGTCAATCTTTTGATAGTAATTATCTCTTAAAAACACGCCTTTTGTTTTCACGACGGGAATTAATTTTTAAATTAATTAATGCAACTGGTATGTTTTGAATTTGATAAAATAAAAATCATTTTTGAGTTCATAATATCAAATATATCTTAGGCCATATTTTTGGTATTTTTCTGAAAACATTCAATTTTTGATGAATAGTGAAAACCACTAAGTGGTAGTTAAAAAAACTGAATTTTTCATAAAACTTAATTTTACCACTTCTGTGAGTGGAATTTCAAAAATCCGAGACACACGGTTGATGTCAGTAAGTAAAATGTGGTTCAATGAGATGAAAATAATTTTTGGTGAATAGTAACTTTTTACTTTTATTTACCACGGTTAAAAGTAAATAGGGTAATTAAGGGTAAAAATGATATTATTATTACCCTAACACATGTCCAAATTCTATTGAATAAGTTTAATTCGACCAAAAACAAGCTTAGGAATAAAATATGACCATTTAGGCCCACTCGGATTAGATTAGGACATTTATTATTACTTAATTCAAAGAAGAGTTAAAAGAGTTAAAATCAAAGATTATTTACTAAAACATTTTTAATATAGGGTTATACATAAGATAAATTCGATTGTAAATATTAATTAGAAAGATAAAACGATTTACTACATAATCGTATTTTATTTGTAATTTTTAGACATCAAATAATTTAATTTATATATGACACAAAGATGATGCAGTAATTATCTTATTTATGAAATATTGACATAATTGATGTTATAAATACCCAAATAAATGTAATTTAAGACTTTTTATGAATTACAATAATTTTCTAGGTTAATATGACATGTTAGTATTGATTTAATTAACTTGTTTCGAACTTATCATTCTGTTATGAATTTCATAAAAATCATGTATCAAATAGTGTCAAAATTGACATAAATTAGTTTTTAAAACAAATATTATATTATTAATTGTTATTTTATTCTTAAAAATATAATGTTCGGCCAAATGACTTATATAAGGTTATATATATTAATAATAAACAATTTGGGGTTCCTTTGTCTTGATATAGTAAGTTTATTAACCTTATAGTGTAAGAACACAAGAAGACACGCTAAAAGTAAAATTATTTAACTTAATGTTAAATCTAAATGATAAGGTTAAAATAGGAACCTAAACTTGTCTAAATCCAATTGGATGAGAGGCTTTCGACCCATACCCACATTAGCTTCTAAATATATCAATTTGGAGCTATTTAAAACCGAACTTGACTTTATAATAAAATAATATTTTTAGTTATTCCAAAGGTGCCCCTCTCCTCCCTTATAAAAGGGCACCTCCTCCCTCTCTTCCTCACACAACTATGAACCTTCAATCTCTGCCAACCACTGCCAAATTCTCTTCTCCACTTTCCTAGAAACATCCTAGTGGTTCTGGCCTTCCTCAAAGACCAATTGTAGTGCCCTAAGAGGAGGTCTCAAAGAGGCGCTTCAAAGAAGAGGTAATTTCCGTTACCGATTCTTTAACCTTTATTTCTTATTCCACTTCTTATTCTTAGGTTGTTTCATTATTAAGTAATAAAATCAGTATCACTCATATACTGATATGTTATTATAAGTATGAAACAATCCTATTTCACCATCTATCCATCGTACGGAAAACGAAATCACCGCGCGTGCGTACATACGGAATACCGTCTCCACGCCGTGGTGAAATCTATTTTCCACCACCACCTTACTTGGATGGGTATAATGGTGTAAATAATAACTATATATTATTATTTTAAAGTTATATTGATTCTGAAATAGTATACATACACTCCAATACAGTCCCATGATCATGAGAACGATATCATTGCTCGTGCGTACGTACGGACTACCGTCTCTACGACGCGATGAGATTCATTCTCCACTTTAACCATTCATGAATGATTATAAAGTATATATAATAAGTAATCATGAAATATATGACATAATAATGATACTGGATTTATGTGTATATATATATGTATGTCATCTACTTAATTCCGTTCAACTCAATAAGGAAACAAAAACAGCGTTCATGCGTACGTACGACCTACCGTCTCCATGAACGGTGTATTTCATTCCATTTAATGATTTATTATATATATATGTATATTATGAATATATATATATAAATAATGTTTTATATTCTGGAATTATGTAATCATGATCTAAGTAATCATATGAATAATTACAAGTCAAAACACGGACGACAAATGAAACAATTTTACCCAAAACACTCTTTAACAAGGAATTTACAAAAGAACGGGTAATATAAAGTCATATGTGAACCATATATGATATCATAACAATGAATATGATTATGTAATAAGTCAATGACATTATTTAAATCATTATACAGGAGGTTCGGACACTTATGAAGAAAATCGGACCTAAGGTAAGGGAAATATCACAATCTCATTTTTATACGAGATTGTTTATACTTTGGTATTTACTGGGGTGTATTTTATCATCCACATCCATGTTTCCTCAATATGTAATATTTACATCATTCTAAAATAGTTTATATCCAATTTTACCCTTAGGTGACTTTTTAGTAAAATATATTAAAGGAATCTTTTGTCATTTTTCGTACGAGGTACTTTTTGAATTTTCCGACAAAAGTACGAGAAGAATGTTTTTTTTAATTTATACGGCATGAATGGATTTTTAAAACATTATTTCAAAGAAGATTCCTTTACAAGTTTTGAAGCTTATTTTTAATCAACTTCTTTTAGTTTAAAATTGTATGACATGTTAAGAAAGGAAAAGTGTTTTTGAAGTAGAAAGGATATTTTTCTCAAGAATGAAGTTCAAGTGTTTTATCAAAATTATTTTCCATCTAAGATAATAAAGGGTTCTATTTTTATCCCTATTATTACATTGATTTTATTATGTTGTGATGGAATTATTTTTATGAATTCCTTTATCATATATGAATTGTTTAATGATGTCATGATGTTTAAGATTCCCATTTTTATTACATGAGTTATGCAATGATGTATGTTTTAAGATTTTGTGGCACACATAAGAATGGTATCATTATGAGATGGGTGGGACCTATATATATCTCCAATTAATTGGGTAAATATTTTTTATCTCATGAGATAGACATGGCTGGAATGGTAGGTTATACCGGTTCAGTGAAACAGGACTGAAATGAGGGTGACTCGGTTCAGAAATGGACTTTGTCCACTAAGATAGTCTTGACAATGAGTCTTCATTAATAAGATATGATTCTCTATGATTATGTGTGTATGCAACAAAGTTTCATGTTTTACGTTATGATTATTGGGATTTCATTTCACTACTATGATTTATCCCATGTTGTGAAATTATGCTCTCTTTTGCAGGTTAAGATTTCCAAAATGTTATGTTCTTATGAAAATGATGTGATTGATATTTCTTTTGTTTACCCTTACTGAGCATTTGAGCTCACCCTTTTATGTTTTCTTTTCCCCAGGATATAAAGAAAGGTTTTAGGTATAAAAAAAAGAAGATATTTATGGGAGATGTTGAAGATCTTTCACCAGGATTAGAAGATTATATTCCGAGTTTCCAAAGACACTAAACTATTACGATCCTTGTGTGTGTGTTTTTGTTATGTACTAAGTATTCCGCAAAAGTAATGTAATGTCCATGTACGTTAAGATTTGGGTCTCTACAGTTGGTATCAGAGGAAAGGTTTAGTCAACCTTTGGAAACTAGGATGTGAAAGCGTTAGTGAGATCCGTAGAGATATTTCTAAGGTATATCTAGGGATGTCCCTAAGGATAAGTATACGTATAGGATATAGTCCTAGAACTATGGTAACGATATTAGATTAAACCAAAGCTGTTAGATATTGAAGTTACTTCCCCTTTATTATGTTTTTTTCCTCTCACACTATTCTTTTTCGGTTTTAGACGATGGCTGGAACCCGAAGGAACCGTGTTGATCAATGCAATGGAAAATGCAATGATTGTCCTCCTGAACAATCAAATGTTATGGGATATGGAGTGAAAAATCTTATTTCTATACTTACACAAGCTATGAATCATTCTGGACTTCCAAATGACCAGAGAAGGGAACAATATTCTATTGATTCCTTCATGAGGCAACGCCCACCTTCTTTCAGTGGGACATCCGATCCAATTGTTGCTGAACAATGGATCAGTACCACTGAAAAGATATTTTCAGTTCTTCAATGTTCTGAACATGATAAAGTCATCTTAGAAGTATATCGTTTGGAAGGTGAAGCTGATCAATGGTGGAATCTTATCAAGAATATGAGGCCAAGATATGAAATTGAGTCCATGGAATGGGACGAGTTCAAGAATTTATTTTTCAATAAGTACATCCCTCGTATTATTCGAACAAAGATGGAGAAGGAGTTTCTCGAACTAAAGCAAAAGGATGATGAATCCATTGGTATATATGAAGCGAATTTTACAAGACTTGAAAGGTATGCATCTGGCATTATCATCCAACCTGAAAGTAATGTTGATCGATTTTTCAGTGGCTTAAAACCAAGTCTTCAAAGGGAATTAGCTATAAGAGACTTCAGTAGCTATGAAGAAATTGTGCGTTGTGCTATCAAGGTTGAAATGGAATTTGGTGTTACTTATCCATCTCATGGTTTTGACAAGAAACGAAAGATGGAGTTCAAGGAGAAATCTCAAAATAACGGTGAAAAGAAGATGAATGTTTCCTTATGCACAAAGTGTGGAAAGAAGCATGGTGGAGATTGTCTTAATGGGAATAGAAAATGTTTTAAGTGTGGAAAAGAAGGTCATCGAGCAACTGAGTGTCGAAGTAATGGAAAAAGGGTTTCTAATGATGTAAATAAAGCAAACACTGCAGAGAACGCACCACCAATACTTCAATGCATCAAGTGCAAGGAAATGAGGCATTATGCTAATAAATTCCCTAATCCAAGGGTTAGTGATGATCGACATGAGCAACCACTTAAGGAAAAGGACAAAGGGAAGTCACATGCGATCACTATTGGCAATGTTGAATATGACAACGATGTGGTGGAATGATTAAGTGTTTATGTAATGGGATTCCAAAATAATGTTGTATCATAAAGTGTTGGAATATTTATGTATTGGTCTAATGTGGTATTCAAAGTGATTGAGATATTTTTGGAAATAAGATGATATGCGCATAATGAAGGGAAAACGAGAAAACGAAATGTTTAATAGTATTCATGAGCTCATGATTGATATAAGGACTAAGTGATATCATGGTTTGAGTATATAAAATTTTGAGGATTTTGGTATGTGTAAGGTGTTAACTTTTAACTGCATTCATGTTTTCAGTAAGGTTCAATGGGTATTCATTCTTCAAGAGAATACATGATTAAGTTATTCACATGTTTGTAATCTGACCAACAAGATATATCTTATGATATATGGGGGATAAATGATGGCATTCACGTGATTGTTCTGTGACATTTAAAGTAATCATTTTCTTTATACTATGAGCTTGGACCGAAGTATTTTAGATAAGCCTAAAGATTAGAATGGATTATGTTGGACATAAGTTAGGATAAAAAGTTTTTCGATATTATTGATGGGATGTTATAGTAATATAGCTTTAGAAAAAGGACAACCTGCAGGACGGGCGACAGCCCATCGCGTCAGACAAAGCTGTGGGAATCAAACCCACAACCGAAGTGCGACTGGCCTTTATCGCCTACCACTGGCCTACAAGAAGTCCCTGTTTAGTAGAAACTAGTTTTATTATATTAAGCAGTATGATATATGATGTATACGTCCATTTTAAGAACCATATATGATTAATCTCACTACATATGGACTTATGTATTTTTTGATAACTTTTCTAACCTTTTGTTTGAGACAGATGTAATAACCCATCATTCTATCACATGATCTGCTAACACATCACGAATGACAAATTCAACTTCATTTCTTTAAGAGATGAAGTGGAAATTTTCCAAAGCATGACAAACGATGATATTATACCAAAATCACGAAAGAATTTCTTCTAATTCCAATTTCATCAACTTTAGGGAAATGATCTTGAAAACCAAAAATGTTGTCTTAGTACTCTTATATCTGATGAATCAGATGGTACCTTAGATCGTCACAAATTTATGGATTTGTGATTTTTGGCTTTTCCATAGCCATGTTCTCTACCACTCTCCATCAGAACATGACGGTTAGATTTTTCTTCCATATCCATATTTTCACCTACGTGGAAACCCAGTGATTAGTTTATTTGGGTAACCGTTACGTTTCATACATTTGTTTTTAAAGATTGGTTTTGGTATTTCTTTTTATGATGTGAGTTTCGATTAAAGAAACTTTCGAATAGTAATCCATTTATAACCCCGACGAATTTCGAGGGCGAAGTTCATTTTAAGGGGGGTAGAATGTAACACCCCGAGATTTTATGAAAAATATTTTTTTTTAATTTCATTAATGTCTTGTGTTGTACGCTACACCAAAAGGATCTTGCACAAAATGTATCTTTTACTTGCCTTTCATTACACGCAATCACGACCTTCCTTGATAGCGTGTGTAATACGCAATACCGAGTTTCACTAAACAACGATATGCTATTAAAATATTATTAAAACTAGCCATTATGAATAGTAATAACCACTTTTTGAAATTTTGTAAATTTTATTTTTCAAAATTGACTTCATTTTTAGATTCGGAATATCGATATTAGCTTAGGGTGAAATTTTGGTAATTTTTGGATAACATTCATATTTGGATGAATAGTGGAAATTACTAAATTTTAATTAAAAAACATCTTTTTCAATCGAAATAATTAGTAGTGATAAATTATTAATTTTAGTGGTTTTAAAGTATATTTAGAATATATTTTTACAATTTAATACAATGTTGGTCATTGGATGTAATTTCACATTTAAACCAGTTATAAACAAGTGTCAATCTTTTGATAGTTATTATCTCTTAAAAACACGCCTTTTGTTTTCACGACGGGAATTAATTTTTAAATTAATTAATGCACCTGATATGTTTTGAATTTGATAAAATAAAAATCATTTTTGAGTTCATAATATCAAATATAGCTTAGGCCTAATTTTTGGTATTTTTCTGAAAACTTTCAATTTTTGATGAATAGTGAAACCACTAAGTGGTAGTTAAAAGAACTGAATTTTTCATAAAACTTAATTTTACCGCTTCTGTGAGTGGAATTTCAAAAATCTGAGAAACACGGTTGATGTCAGTAAGTAAAATGTGGTTCAAGGAGATCAAAATAATTTTTGGTGAATAGTAACTTTTTACTTTTATTTAACACGATTAAAAGTAAATAGGGTAATTAAGGGTAAAAATGATATTATTATTACCCTAACACATGTCCAAATTCTACTGGATAAGTGTAATTCGACCAAAAACAAGCTTAGGAATAAAATATGACCATTTAGGCCCACTCGGATTAGATTAGGACATTTATTATTATTTAATTCAAAGAAGATTTAAAAGAGTTAAAATCAAAGATTATTTACTAAAACATTTTTATTATAGGGTTATACATAACATAAATTCGATTGTAAATATTCATTAGAAAGATAAAACGATTTAATACATAATGGTATTTTATTTGTAATTTTTAGACATCAAATAATATAATTTATATATGACACAACGGTGATGCAGTAATTATCTTATTAATGAAATATTGACATAATTGATGTTATAAATACCAAAATAAATGTAATTTAAGACTTTTTATGAATTCCACAATTTTCTAGGTTACTATGACATATTAGTATTGATTTAATTAACTTGGTTCAAACTTATCATTCTGTTATGAATTTCATAAAAATCATGTATCAAATAGTGTCAAAATTGACATAAATTAGTTTTTAAAACAAATATTATATTATTAATTGTTATTTTATTCCTAAAAATCTACGGTTCGGCCAAATTACTTAGATAAGGTTATATATATTAATAATAAACAATTTGGGGTTCCTTTGGCTTGATATAGTAAGTTTATTAACCTTATACTGTAAGAACACAAGAAGACACGCTAAAAGTAAAATTATTTAACTTAATGTTAAATCTAAATGATAAGGTTAAAATAGGAACCTAAACTTGTCTAAATCCTATTGGATGAGATGCGTTCGACCCATACCCATATTAGCTTCGAAATATATCAATTTGGAGCTATTTAAAACCGAACTTGACTTTATAATAAAATAATAGTTTTAGTTATTCCAAAGGTTCCCCTCTCCTCTCTTATAAAAGGGCACCTCCTCCCTCTCTTCCTCACACAACTTTGAGCCTTCAAGCTCTGCCAAACCATGTAACTTTCTCTTCTCCACTTCCCTAGAAACATCCTAGAGGTTCTGGTCTTCCTCAAAGACCAATTTTAGTTCCCTAAGAGGAGGTCTCAAAGAGGCGCTTCAAAGAAGATGTAATTTCCGTTACCGATTCTTTCACCTTTATTTCTTATTCCACTTCTTCTTCTTAGGTTGTTTCATTATGAAGTAATAACATCAGTATCACTCATATACTGATATGTTATTATAAGTATGAAACAATCCTATTTCACCATCTATCCATCCTACGGAAAATGAAATCACCGCGCGTGCGTACGTACGGAATACCGTCTCCACGCCGTGGTGAAATCTATTTTCCACCACCACCTTACTTGGATGGGTATAATGGTGTAAATAATAACTATATATTATTATTTTAAAGTGATATTGATTCTTAAATAGTATACAGACACTCAAATATAGTCCCATGATCATGAGAACGATATCATCGCTCGTGCGTACGTACGGACTACCGTCTCTACGACGCGATTAGATTCATTCTCCACTTTAACCATTCATGAATGATTATAAAGTATATATAATAAGTAATCATGAAATATATGACATAATAATGATACTGGATTTATGTGTATATATATATGTGTGTCATCTACTTAATTCCGTTCATCTCAATAAGGAAACGAAAACAGCGTTCATGCGTATGTACGGCCTACCGTCTCCATGAATGGTGTATTTCTTTCAATTTACTGATTTATTATATATATGTATATTCTGAATATATATATATATAAATCATGTTTTATTTTCTGGAATTAAGTAATCATGATCTATGTAATCATATGAATAATTACAAGTCAAAACACGGACAACAAATGAAACAATTTTACCCAAAACGCTCTTTAACATGGAATTTACAAAAGAACGGGTAATATAAAGTCATAAGTGAACAATATATGATATCATAACAATGAATATGATTCTGTAATAAGTCAATGACATTATTTAAATCATTATACATGAGGTTCGGACACTTATGAAGAAAATCGGACCTAAGGTAAGGGAAATATCATAATCTCATTTTTATCCGAGATTGTTTATACTTTGGTATTTACTAGGGTGTATTTTATCATCCACATCCATGTTTCCCCAATATGTAATATTTAAATCATTCTACAATAGTTTATATCCAATTTTACCCTTAGGTGACTTTTTAGTATAATATATTAAAGGAATCTTTTGTCATTTTTCGTACGAGGTACTTTTTGACTTTTCTGACAAAAGTATGAGAAGAATGTTTTTTTTAATTTATACGGCATGAATGGATTTTTAAAACATTATTTCAAAGAAGATTCCTTTACAAGTTTTCAAGATTATTTTTAATCAACTTCTTTTAGTTTAAAATTGTATGCCATGTTAAGAAAGGAAAAGTGTTTTTGAAGTAGAAAGGATATTTTCCTCAAGAATGAAGTTCAAGTGTTTTATCAAAATTATTTTCCATCTAAGATAATAAAGGGTTCTGTTTTTATCCCTATTATTACATTGATTTTATTATGTTGTGATGTAATTATTTTTATGAATTCCTTTATCATATATGAATTGTTTTATGATGTCATGATGTTTAAGATTCCCATTTTTATTACAAGGGTTATGCAATGATGTATGTTTTAAGATTTTGTGGCACACATAAGAATGGTATCATTATGAGATGGGTGGGACCTATATCTCCCTCCAATGCATTGGGTAAAGATTTTATATCTCATGAGATAGACATGGCTGGAATGGTAGGTTATACCGGTTCTGTGAAACAGGATTGAAACGAGGGTGACTCGGTTCAGAAATGGACTTTGTCCACTAAGATAGTCTTGGCAATGAGTCTTGACTAATAAGATATGATTCTCTATGATTATGTGTCTATTCCACAAAGTTTCATGGTTTATGTTATGATTATTGGGATTTCATTTCACTACTATGATTTATCCCATGTTATGAAATTATGCTCTCTTTTGCAAGTTAAGATTTCCAAAATGTTATGTTCTTATGAAAATGATGTGATTGATATTTCTTTTGTTTACCCTTACTGAGCATTTGAGCTCACCCTTTTATGTTTTCTTTTCCCCAAGATATAAAGAAAGGTTTTAGGTATAAAAAAGAAGATGATCTTTATGGGAGATGTTGAAGATCTTTCACCAGGATTAGAAGATTATATTCCGAGTTTCCAAAGACACTAAACTATTACGATCCTTGTGTGTGTGTTTTTGTTATGTACTAAGTATTCCGCAAAAGTAATGTAATGTCCATGTAAGTTAAGCTTTGGGTCTCTACAGTTGGTATCAGAGGAAAGGTTTAGTCAACCTTTGGAAACTAGGATGTGAAAGCGTTAGTGAGATCCCTAGAGATATTTCTAAGGTATGTATAGGGATGTTCCTAAGGATAAGTATACGTATAGGATATAGTCCTAGAACTATGGTAACGATATTATATTAAACCAAAGATGTTAGATATTGAAGTTACTTCCCCTTTATTATGATTTTTTCCTCTCACACTATTCTTTTTGGGTTTTAGACGATGGCTGGTACCCGAAGGAACCGTGTTGATCAATGCAATGGACAATGCAATGATTGTCCTCCTAAACAAATAAATGTTATGGGAGATGGAGTGAAAAATCAGATTGCTATACTTACACAAGCTATGAATCATTCTGGACTTCCAAATGAGCAGAGAAGGGAACAATATTCTATTGAGTCCTTCATGAGGCAACGCCCACCTTCTTTCAGTGGGACTTCCGATCCACTTATTTCTGAACAATGGATCAGTACCACTGAAAAGATATTTTCAGTTCTTCAATGTTCTGAACATGATAAAGTCATCTTAGAAGTATATCGTTTGGAAGGTGAAGCTGATCAGTGGTGGAATCTTATCAAGAATACAAGGCCAAGAGATGAAATTGAGTCCATGGAATGGGACGAGTTCAAGAATTTATTTTTCAATAACTACTTCCCTCGTATTCTTCGAACAAAGATGGAGAAGGAGTTTCTCGAACTAAAGCAAAAATATGATGAATCCGTTGGTATATACGAAGCGAATTTTACAAGACTTGCAAGGAATGCATCTGGCATTATCATCCAACCTGAAAGTAAAGTTGATCGATTTTTCAGTGGCTTAAAACCAAGTCTTCGAAGGGCATTAGATATAAGTGACTTCAGTAGCTATGAATAAATTGTCCATTGTGCTATCAAGGTATAAATGGAAGTTGGTGTTACATATCCATCTCATGGTTTTGACAAGAAACGAAAGATGGAGTTCAAGGATAAATCTAAAAATAATGGTGAAAAGAAGATGAATGTTTCCTTATGCACAAAGTGTGGAAAGAAGCATGGTGGAGATTGTCTTAAAGGCACTAGAAAATGTTTTAAGTGTGGAAAAAAAGGTCATCGAGCAACTGAGTGTCGAAGTAATGGAAAAAGGGTTTCTAATGATGTGAATAAAGCAAACACTGCAGAGAACACACCACCAACACTTCAATGCTTCAAGTGCAAGGAAATGGGGCATTATGCTAATAAATGCCCTAATACAAGGGTTAGTGATGATCGACATGAGCAACCGCTTAAGGCAAAGGACAAAGGGAAGTCACATGCGATCACTATTGGCAATGTTGAATATGATGACGATGTGGTGGAATGATTAAGAGTTTATGTAATGGGATTCCAAAATAATGTTGTGTCATAATGTATTGGAATATTTATGTATTGGCCTAATGTGGTATTCAAAGTGATTGAGATATTTTTGGAAATAAGATGATATGCACATAATGAAGGGAAAACGAGAAAACGAAATGTTTAACAGTATTCATGAGCTCACGATTGATATAAGGACTAAGTGATATCATGGTTTGAGTATATAAAATTTTGAGGATTTTGGTATGTGTAAAGTGTTAACTTTCAACTGCATTCATGTTTTCACTAAGGTTCAATGGGTATTCATTCTTCAAGAGAATACATGATTAAGGTATTCACATGTTTGTAATCTGACCAACAAGATATATCTTATGATATATGGGGGATAAATGATGGCATTCACGTGATTGTTCTGTGACATTTCTAGTAATCATTTTCTTTATACTATGAGCTTGGACCGAAGTATTTTAGATAATCATAAAGATTAGAATGGATTATGTTGGACATAAGTTAGGATAAAAGGTTTTTCGATATTATTGATGGGATGTTATAGTAATATAGCTTTAGAAAAAGGACAACCTGCAGGACGGGCGACAGCCCATCGCGTCGGACAAGGCTGTGGGAATCGAACCCACAACCGAAGTGTGACTGACCTTTATCGCCTACCACTGGCCTACAAGAAGTCCCTGTTTAGTAGAAACTAGTTTTATTATATTAAGCAGTATGATATATGATGTATAAGTCCATTTTAAGAACCATATATGATTAATCTCACTACATATGGACTTATGTATTTTTTGATAACTTTTCTAACCTTTTGTTTGAGACAGATGTAATAACCCATCATTCTATCACATGATCTGCTAACACATCACGAATGAAAAATTCAACTTCATTTCTTTAAGAGATGAAGTGGAAATTGTCCAAAGAACGACAAACGGTGATACAATACCAAAATCATGAAAGTATTTCTTCTAATTCCAATTTCATCAACTTTAGGGAAATGATCTTGAAAATCAAAAATGTTGTCTTAATACTCTTATATATGATGAATCAGATGGTACCTTAGATCATCAAAAATTTATGGATTTGTGATTTTTGGCTTTTCCATAGCCATGTTCTCTACCACTCTCCATCACAACATGATGGTTAGATTTTTCTTCCATATCCATATTTTCACCTATGTGGAAACCCATTGATTAGTTTATTTGGGTAACCGTTACGTTTCATACTTTTGTTTTTAAATATTGGTTTTGGTATTCCTTTTTACGATGTGGGTTTCGATTAAAGAAACTTTCGAATAGTAAACCATTTATAACCCCGACGCATTTCGATGGTGAAATTCATTTTAAGGGGGTTAGAATGTAACACCCCGAGATTTTATGAAAAATATTTTTTTTAATTTTATTAATGTCTTGTGTTCTACACTACACCAAAAGGATCTTGCACAACATGTATCCTTGACTTGCCTTTCATTACACGCAATCGCTACCTTCCTTGATAGCGTGTGTAGTACACAATACTGAGTTTTACTAAACAACGATATGCTATTAAAATATTATTAAAACTAGCCATTATGAATAGTAATAACCACATTTTGAAATTTTGTAAATTTTGTTTTTCAAAATGGACTTAATTTTGGGATTCGGAATATCGAAATTAGCTTAGGGTAAAATTTTGGTAATTTTCGGATAACTTTCATATTTTGATGAATAGTGGAAATTACTAAATTTTAATTAAAAACAATTTTTTCAATCGAAATAATTCGTAGTGATAAATTATTAATTTTAGTGTTTTTAAAGTATATTTATAATATATTTTTACAATTTAATACAATGTTGGTCATTGGATGTAATTTCACATTTAAACCAGTTATAAACAAGTGTCAATCTATTGATAGTTATTATCTCTTAAAAACACGCATTTTGTTTTCACGATGGGAATTAATTTTTAAATTAATTAATACAACTGATATGTTTTGAATTTGATAAAATAAAAATCATTTTTTAGTTCATAATATCAAATATAGCTTAGGCCTAATTTTTGGTATTTTTCTGAAAACATTCAATTTTTGATGAATAGTGAAACCACTAAGTGGTAGTTAAAAGAACTGAATTTTTCATAAAACATAATTTTACCACTTCTGTGAGTGGAATTTAAAATATCCGAGTGACACGGTTGATGTCAGTAAGTAAAATGTGGTTCAATGAGATGAAAATAATTTTTGGGGAATAGTAACTTTTTACTTTTATTTACCACTGTTAAAAGTAAATAGGGTAATTAAGTGTAAAAATGATATTATTATTACCCTAACACATGTAAAAATTCTATTGGATAAGTGTAATTCGACAAAAAACAAGATTAGGAATAAAATATGACCATTTAGGCCCACTTGGATTAGATTAGGACATTTATTATTATTTAATTCAAAGAGGAGTTAAAAGAGTTAAAATCAAAGATTATTTACTAAAACATTTTTAATACAGAGTTATACATAAGATAAATTCGATTGTAAATATTCATTAGAACGATAAAACGATTTCCTACATAATGGTATTTTATTTGTAATTTTTATACATCATATAATTTAATTTATATATGACACAAATATGATGCAGTAATTATCTTATTAATGAAATAATGACATAATTGATGTTATAAATACAAAAATAAATGTAATTTAAGACTTTTTATGAGTTCAAATAATTTTATAGGTTAATATGATATGTTAGTATTGATTTAATTAACTTGGTTTGAACTTATAATTCTGTTATGAATTTCATAAAAATCATGTATCAAATAGTGTCAAAATTGACATAAATTAGTTTTTAAAACAAATATTATATTATTAATTGTTATTTTATTCCAAAAAATCTAAGGTTCGGCCAAATGACTTATATAAGGTTATATATATTAATAATACACAATTTGGGGTTAATTTGGCTTGATATAGTAAGTTTATTAACTTGATAGTGTAAGAACACAAGAAGACATGCTAAAAGTAAAATTATTTAACTTAATGTTAAATCTAAATGATAAGGTTAAAATAGGAACCAAAACTTGTCAAAATCCTATTGTATAAGAGGATTTTGACCAATACCCACATTAGCTTCAAAAGATATCAATTTGGATCTATTTAAAACCTAACTTGACTTTATAATAAAATAATATTTTTAGTTATTCAAAAGGTGCTCCTCTCCTCCCTTATAAAAGGGAACCTCCTCCCTCTCTTCCTCACACAACTTTGAGCCTTAAAGCTCTGCCAAACCCAGCCAAAGTATATTCTCCACTTCCCTAGAAACATCCTAGAGGTTATGGTCTTCCTCAAAGAACAATTTTAGTGCCCTAAGAGGAGGTCTCAAAGAGGCGCTTCAAAGAAGAGGTAATTTTCGTTACCGATTCTTTCACCTTTATTTCTTCTTCCACTTCTTCTTATTAGGTTGTTTCATTATGAAGTAATAACATCAGTATCACTCATATACTGATATGTTATTATAAGTATGAAACAATCCTATTTCACCATCTATCCATCCTACGGAAAACGAAATCACCGCGCGTGTGTACGTACGGAATACCGTCTCCACGCCGTGGTGAAATCTATTTTCCACCACCACCTTACTTGGACGGGTATAATGGTGTAAATAATAACTATATATTATTATTTTAAAGTGATATTGATTCTAAAATAGTATAAATACACTCCAATACAGTCCCATGATCATGAGAACGATATCATCGCTCGTGCGTACGTACGGACTACCGTCTCCACGACGCGATGAGATTCATTCTTCACTTTAACCATTCATGAATGATTATAAAGTATATATAATAAGTAATCATGAAATACATTACATAATAATGATACTGGATTTATGTGTATATATATATATATATGTCATCTACTTAATTCCGTTCAACTCAATAAGGAAACGAAAACAGCGTTCATGCGTACGTACGGCCTACCGTCTCCATGAACGGTGTATTTCGTTCCATTTACTAATTTATTATATATATGTATATTCTGAATATATATATATAAATCATGTTTTATATTCTGTAATTAATTAATCATGATCTAAGTCATCATATGAATAATTACAAGTCAAAACACGGACGACAAATGAAACAATTTTACCCAAAACGCTCTTTAACATGGAATTTACAAAAGAACGGGTAATATAAAGTCATAAGTGAACCATATATGATATCATAACAATGAATATGATTCTGTAATAAGTAAATGACATTATTTAAATCATTATACAGGAGGTTCGGACACTTACGAAGAAAACTGGACCAAAGGTAAGGGAAATATCACAATCTCATTTTTATCCGAGATTGTTTATACATTGGTATTTACTGGGGTGTATTTTATCATCCACATCCATGTTTCCTCAATATATAATATTACAATCATTATACAATATTTTATATCCAATTTTACCAATAGGTGACTTTTTAGTAAAATATATTAAAGGAATCTTTTGTCATTTTTCGTACGAGGTACTTTTTGACTTTTCCGACAAAAGTACGAGAAGAATGTTTTTTTAATTTATACGGCATGAATGGATTTTTAAAACATTATTTCAAAGAATATTACTTTACAAGTTTTCAAGCTTATTTTTAATCAACTTCTTTTAGTTTAAAATTGTATGATATGTTAAGAAAGGAAAAGTGTTTTTGAATTAGAAAGGATATTTTCCTCAAGAATGAAGTTCAAGTGTTTTATCAAAATTATTTTTCATATAAGATAATAAAGGGTTCTGTTTTTATCCCTATTATTAAATTGATTTCATTATGTTGTGATGGAATTATTTTTATGAATTCCTTTATCATATATGAATTGTTTTATGATGTCATGATGTTTAAGATTCCCATTTTTATTACATAGGTTATGCAATGAGGTATGTTTTAAGATTTTGTGGAACACATAAGAATGGTATCATTATGAGATGGGTGGGACCTATATCTCCCTCCAATGCATTGGGTAAAGATTTTATATCTCATGTGATAGACATGGCTGGAATGGTAGGTTTTACCGGTTCAGTGAAACAGGACTGAAACGAGGGCGACTCGGTTCAGAAATGGACTTTGTCCACTAAGATAGTCTTGGCAATGAGTCTTGACTAATAAGATATGATTTTCTATGATTATGTGTGTATGCCACAAAGTTTCATGTTTTAAGTTATTATTGTTGGGATTTCATTTCACTACTATGATTTATCCCATGTTATGAAATTATGCTCTCTTTTGCAGGTTAAGATTTCCAAAATGTTATGTTCTTATGAAAATGATGTGATTGATATTTCTTTTGTTTACCCTTAATGAGAATTTGAGCTCACCCTTTTATGTTTTCTTTTCCCCAGGATATAAAGAAAGGTTTTAGGTATAAAAAAAGAAGATCTTTATGGGAAATGTTGAAGATCTTTCACCAGGATTAGAAGATTATATTCCGAGTTTCCAAAGACACTAAACTATTACGATCCTTGTGTGTGTGTTTTTGTTATCTACTAAGTATTCCGCAAAAGTAATGTAATGTCCATGCACGTTACACTTTGGGTCTCAACAGTTGGTATCAGAGGAAAGGTTTAGCCAACCTTTGGAAACTAGGATGTGAAAGCGTTAGTGAGATCCCTAGAGATATTTCTAAGGTATGTCTATGGATGTCCCTAAGGATAATTATATGTATAGGATATAGTCCTAGAATTATGCTAACGATGTTAGATTAAACCAAAGATGATAGATATTGAAGTTACATCCCCTTTATTATGATTTTTGCCTCTCATACTATTCTTTTTGGGTTTTAGACGATGGCTGGAACCCGAAGGAACCGTGTTGATCAATGCAATGGACAATGCAATGATTGTCCTCCTGAACGAACAAATGTTATGGGAGATGGAGTGAAAAATCTTATTGCTATACTTACACAAGCTATGAATCGTTCTGTACTTCCAAATGAGCAGAGAAGGGAACTATATTCTATTGAGTCCTTCATGAGGCAACGCCCACCTTCTTTCAGTGGGACTTCCGATACACTTGTTGCTGAACAATGGATCAGTACCACTGAAAAGATATTTTCAGTTCTTCAATGTTCTGAACATGATAAAGTCATCTTAGAAGTATATAGTTTGGAAGGTGAAGCTGATCAATGGTGGAATCTTATCAAGAATACAAGGCCAAGAGATGAAATTGAGTCCATGGAATGGGACGAGTTCAAGAATTTATTTTTCAATAAGTACTTCCCTCGTATTCTTCGAACAAATATGGAGAAGGAGTTTCTCGAACTAAAGAAAAAGGATGATGAATCCGTTGGTATATACGAAAATTTTTTTACAAGACTTGCAAGGTATTCATCTGGCATTATCATCCAACCTGAAAGTAAAGTTGATCGATTTTTCAGTGGCTTAAAACCAAGTCTTCGAAGGGAATTAGCTAAAAGAGACTTCAGTAGCTATGAAGAAATTGTGCGTTGTGCTATCAAGGTAGAAATAGAAGTTGGTGTTACATATCCATCTCATGGTTTTGACAAGAAACTAAAGATGGAGTTCAAGGAGAAATCTCAAAATAATGGTGAAAAGAAGATGAATGTTTCCATATGCACAAAGTGTGGAAAGAAGCATGGTGGAGATTGTCTTAAAGGGACAAGAAACATTTTTAAGTGTGGAAAAGAAGGTCATCGAGCAACTGAGTGTCGAAGTAATGGAAAAAGGGTTTCTAATGATGTGAATAAAGCAAACACTGCAGAGAATGCACCACCAACACTTCAATGCTTCAAGTGCAAGGAAATGGGGCATTATGCTAATAAATGCCCTAATCCAAGGGTTAGTGATGATCGACATGAGCAACCGCTTAAGGCAAAGGACAAGGGAAGTCACATGCGATCACTATTGGCAATGTTGAATATGACAATGATGTGGTGGAATGATTAAGTGTTTATGTAATGGGATTCCAAAATAATGTTGTATCATAAAGTATTGGAATATTTATGTATTGGTCTAATGTGGTATTCAAAGTGATTGAGATATTTTTGGAAATAAGATGATATGCTCATAATGAAGGGAAAAAGAGAAAACGAAATGTTTAACAGTATTCATGAGCTCATGATTGATATAAGGACTAAGTGATATCATGGTTTGAGTATATAAAATTTTGAGGATTTTGGTATGTGTAAAGTTTTAACTTTTAACTGCATTCATGTTTTCACCAAGGTTCAATGGGTATTCATTCTTCCAGAGAATACATGATTAAGGTATTCACATGTTTGTAATCTGACCAATAAGATATATCTTATGATATATGGGGGATAAATGATGGCATTCACGTGATTGTTCTGTGACATTTCAAGTAATAATTTTCTATATACTATGAGCTTGGACAGAAGTATTTTAGATAAGCCTAAATATTAGAATAGATTATGTTGGAAATAAGTTAGGATAAAACGTTTTTCGATATTATTGATGGGATGTTATAGTAATATAGCTTTAGAAAAAGGACAACCTGCAGGATGGGCGACATCCCATCGCGTCGGACAAGGCTGTGGGAATCGAACCCACAACCAAAGTGGGACTGGCCTTTATCGCCTACCATTGGCCTACAGGAAGTCCCTGTTTAGTAGAAACTAGTTTTATTATATTAAGCAGTATGATATATGAGGTATAAGTCCATTTTAAGAACCATATATGATTAATCTCACTATAGATGGACTTCTGTATTTTTTGATAACTTTTCTAACCTTTTGTTTGAGACAGATGTAATAACCCATCATTCTATCACATGATCTGCTAACACATCACGAATGACAAATTCAACTTCATTTCTTTAAGAGATGAAGTGGAAATTTTCCAAAGAACGACAAACGGTGATACTATACCAAAATCACGAATGTATTTCTTCTAATTCCAATTTCATCAACTTTAGGGAAATTATCTTGAAAACCAAAAATGTTGTCTTAGTACTCTTATATCTGATGAATCAGATGGTACCTTAGATCGTCACAAATTTATGGATTTGTGATTTTTGGATTTTCCATAGCCATGTTCTCTACCACTCTCCATCAGAACATGATGGTTAGATTTTTCTTCCATATCCATATTTTCACCTATGTGGAAACCCAGTGATTAGTTTATTTGGGTAACCGTTACGTTTCATACTTTTGTTTTTAAAGATTGGTTTTGGTATTCCTTTTTAAGATGTGGGTTTCGATTAAAGAAACTTTCGAATAGTAAGCCATTTATAACCCCGATGAATTTTGAGGGAGAAATTCATTTTAAGCGGGGTAGAATGTAACACCCCGAGATTTTATGAAAAATATTATTTTTAATTTCATTAATGTTTTGTGTTGTATGCTACACCAAAAGGATCTTTCAAAACATGTATCCTTGACTTGCCTTTCATTACATGCAATCGCGACCTTCCTTGATAGCATGTGTAGTACGCAATACCGAGTTTAACTAAACAACGATATGTTATTAAAATATTATTAAAACTAGCCGTTATGAATAGTAATAACAACTTATTGAAATTTTGTAAATTTTATTTTCCAAAATGGACTTCATTTTTGGATTCGGAATATCGAAATTAGCTTAGGGTGAACTTTTGGTAATTTTCAGATAACTTTCATATTTTGATGAATAGTGGAAATTACTAAATTTTAATTAAAAACAACTTTTTCAATCGAAATAATTAGTAGTGATAAATTATTAATTTTAGTGGTTTTAAAGTATATTTAGAATATATTTTTACAATTTAATACAATGTTGGTCATTGGATGTAATTTCACATTTAAACCAGTTATAAACAAGTGTCAATCTTTTGATAGTTATTATCTCTTAAAAACACGCCTTTTGTTTTCACGAACAGAATTAATTTTTAAATTAATTAATGCAACTGATATGTTTTGAATTTGATAAAATAAAAATCATTTTTGAGTTCATCATATCAAATATAGCTTAGGCCTAATTGTTGGTATTTTTCTGAAAACTTTCAATTTTTGATGAATAGTGAAACCACTAAGTGGTAGTTAAAAATACTGAATTTTTCATAAAATTTAATTTTACCGCTTATGTGTGTGGAATTTCAAAAATCAGAGAGACACAGTTGATGTCAGTAAGTAAAATGTGGTTCAATGAGATGAAAATAATTTTTGGTAAATAGTAACTTTTTACTTTTATTTACCACGGTTAAAAGTAAATAGGGTAATTAAGGGTAAAAATGATATTATTATTACCCTAACACATGTCCAAATTCTATTGGATAAGTGTAATTCGACCAAAAACAGTATTAGGAATAAAATATGACCATTTAGGCCCACTTGGATCAGATTAGGACATTTATTATTATTTAATTCAAAGAAGAGTTAAAAGAGTTAAAATCAATGATTAATTTCTAAAACATTTTTAATATAGGGTTATACATAAGATAAATTCGATTGTAAATATTAATTAGAAAGATAGAAAGAGTTCCTACATAATGGTATTTTATTTTTAATTTTTAGACATCAAATAATTTAATTTATTTATGACACAAGGATGATGCAGTAATTATCTTTTTAGTGAAATATTGACATAATTGATGTTATAAATACCAAAATAAATGTAATTTAAGAATTTTTATGAATTACACTAATTTTATAGGTTAATATTACATGTTAGTATTGATTTATCTAACTTGGTTCGAACTTATCATTCTGTTATGAATTTCATAAAAATCATGTATTAAATAGTGTCAAAATTGACATAAATTAGTTTTTAAAACAAATATTATATTATTAATTGTTATTTTATTCCTAAAAATATAAGGTTCGTCCAAATGACTTAGATAAGGTTATATATATTAATAATAAATAATTTGGGGTTCCTTTGGCTTGATATAGTAAGTTTATTAACCTTATAGTGTAAGAACACAAGAAGACACGCTAAAAGTAAACTTATTTAACTTAATGTTAAATCTAAATGATAAGGTTAAAGTAGGAACCTAAACTTTTCTAAATACTATTGGATGAGAGGATTTATACCCATACCCACATTAGCTTAGAAATATATCAATTTGGAGCTATTTAAAACCGAACCTGACTTTGTAATAAAATAATATTTTTAGTTATTCCAAAGGTGCCCCTCTCCTCCCTTATGAAAGGGAACCTCCTCCCTCTCTTGCTCACACAACTTTGAGCCTTCATGATCGGCCAAACCCTGAAAAATTATCTTATCCACTTCCATAGAAACATCCTAGAGGTTATGGTCTTCCTCAAAGACCAATTTTAGTGCCCTAAGAGGAGGTCTCAAAGAGGCGCTTCAAAGAAGAGGTAATTTCCCTTACCGATTCTTTCACCTTTATTTATTCTTCCACTTCTTCTTCTTAGGTTGTTTCATTATGAAGTAATAACATCAGTATCACTCATATACTGATATGTTATTATAAGTATGAAACAATCCTATTTCACCATCTATCCATCCTATGGAAAACGAAATCACCGCGCGTGCGTACGTACGGAATACCGTCTCCACGCCGTGGTGAAATCGATTTTCCACCACCACCTTACTTGGATGGGTATAATGGTGTAAATAATAACTATATATTATTATTTTAAAGTGATATTGATTCTTAAATAGTATAAATATACTCCAATATAGTCCCATGACCATGAGAACGATATCATCGCTCGTGCGTACGTACGGACTACCGTCTCAACGACGCGATGAGATTCATTCTACACTTTAACCATTCATGAATGATTATAAAGTATATATAATAAGTAATAATAAAATATATGACATAATAATGATACTGAATTTATGTTTATATATATATGTATGTCATCTACTTAATTCCGTTCAACTCAATAAGGAAACGAAAACAGCGTTCATGCGTACGTACGGCCTACCGTCTCCATGTAGGGATGTATTTCATTCCATTTACTGATTTATTATATATATGTATATTCTGAATATATATATATATATAAATCATGTTTTATATTCTGTAATTACGTAATCATGATCTAAGTAATCATATTAATAATTACAAGTCAAAACACAGACGACAAATGAAACAATTTTACCCAAAACGCTCTTTAACATGGAATTACAAAAGAACGGGTAATATAAAGTCATAAGTGAACCATATCTGATATCATAACAATTAATATGATTCTGTAATAAGTCAATGACATTATTTAAATCATTATACAGGAGGTTCAGACACTTACGAAGAAAATCGGACCTAAGGTAAGGGAAATATCACAATCTCATTTTTATCCAAGATTGTTTATACTTTGGTATTTACCAGGGTGTATTTTATCATCCACATCCATGTTTCCTCAATATGTAATATTTACATCATTCTACAATAGTTAATATCCAATTTTACCCTTAGGAGACTTTTTAGTAAAATATATGAAAGGAATCTTTTGTCATTTTTCGTACGAGGTACTTTTTTACTTTTCCGACAAAAGTACGAGAAGAATGTTTTTTTTAATTTATACGGCATGAATGGATTTTTAAAACATTATTTCAAAGAAGATTCCTTTACAAGTTTTCAAGCTTATTTTTAATCAACTTATTTTAGTTTAAAATTGTATGACATGTTAAGAAAGGAAAAGTGTTTTTGAAGTAGAAATGATATTTTCCTCAAGAATGAAGTTCAAGTGTTTTATCAAAATTATTTTCCATATAAGATAATAAAGGGTTCTGTTTTTATCCCTATTATTAAATTGATTTGATTATGTTGTGATGGAATTATTTTTATAAATTCCTTTATCATATATGAATTGTTTTATGATGTCATGATGTTTAAGATTCCCATTTTTATTACATGGGTTATGCAATGATGTATGTTTTAAGATTTTGTGGCACACATAAGAATGGTATCATTATGAGATGGGTGGGACCTATATCTCCCTCCAATGCATTGGGTAAATATTTTATATCTCATGAGATAGACATGGATGAAATGGTAGGTTATACCGGTTCAGTGAAACAGGACTGAAATGAGGGTGACTCTGTTCAGAAATGGACTTTGTGCACTAAGATAGTCATGGCAATTAGTCTTGACTAATAAGATATGATTCTCTATGATTATGTGTGTATGCCAAAATGTTTCATGTTTTAAGTTATGATTATTGGGATTTCATTTCACTACTATGATTTATCCCATGTTATGAAATTATGCTCTCTTTTGCAGGTTAAGATTTCCAAAATTTTATGTTCTTATGAAAATGATGTGATTGATATTTCTTTTGTTTACCCTTACTGAGAATTTGAGATCACCCTTTTATGTTTTCTTTTCCCCAGGATATAAATAAAGTTTTTAGGTATAAAAAAGAAGAAGATCTTTGTGGGATATGTTGAAGATCTTTCACCATAATTAGAAGATTATATTCCGAGTTTCGAAAGACACTAAACTATTACGATCCTTGTGTGTGTGTTTTTGTTATGTACTAAGTATTCCGCAAAAGTAATGTAATGTCCATGTAAGTTTGCTTTGGGTCTCTACAGTACATGAGTTTTAAAAAACCCTTGACAATTGTAAATTTAATGGTAATGGTTAATATAACAATCTCTTTATTATCTGAGATTTTGTATATATAAGTACCTATTGGAACATATTTATCATTAATGTCCCTATTTCATAAAAATGAATTTCAAAATAGTTCTAAAATTTTTTTAAATCTTTTTTATCCATTTTTTGACTTTTTATAAAATGATTGAACGTTATATATCCATCTTTTATCGAATGTGGTACATTATTATCTTTTTGTCAAAAATACGGGCACAATGATTTTTTACATATAAAGGGAGAGTAGCTTTTTCCTCCGTTATGATGCATAATATTTTTGAAGCTTCCATTACAAGATTATAATTACATTTTCAAAATAAATGTTCTCTTCTATAACTTTGTGTATTTTAAAATATTTAAAATTAAAAAATGATATTTCTCTCATTGAGATTTATTTATTTTGTATGATTATTTTAATCCATGTCAACACCCTAAATTTGAATTATGATTGATTGTGATTGATATATTATGATACAGTCATCCATATTGTTTTTAATGGATTATGATATGTTTGAAATTGGATGCGCTATTTTTATACCATTCATGGATTATAGGTTTAACATTAACCATTTGTATGTTAGTTTTAATACAAATGTTTATATTTCATTTCACCATTTTCAAATGACGAATGTATTGGACATAGTAAGTGATGGAAGGGTCCCGGAATAGCCCCTTGATGTGTCAATATTTATCATGAGAGAAAATAGATATAGACTTGTAAGAGGACGTTACAATTTATTTTTAGATATGGATTTTTCAAAGAAAATTACCATTTATTTTTAGATGACACGGAAGAGGACTTGATGATATGTTTCAGATGTCTAGAATTATGAATTCCCATATTATGAGATTAGTTATTGATATTGAAAGTGATTGTTATACTAGTAGAATGAAAATGTTAAATTTTTAATGTAATAATTTGATTTATTATTCCCAAATTTTGATGAATATTATGTTTAAAAGGATTGTTTTTTAGTTTTATATCCTGCATTAAAAGCTTATGCTTATTTCTAATAGCATCTTCTATATTGTTTGTCCTTTCCGAGTATCTGAGCTCAACAATTTTTTATGTTTAATGTTTCTCCATAATATGATGATGTATGTTATAATTGACATGAAATGATTGTCAAATGGATATATGAGATTTTAAAGGGGTTAATATGTTGTTTTTATTTTCAAGATCTAATGTAAACCATATGTTTGTATCTAGTATTAACAGTATTATAAAACTAATCGATCCTCCGAGATGTGATTCCATATATTCATACTAATATATTAAAATAATTCACCTACTCCAGGTTTCTGGAATCAAGGAATTTTAGTTGGTATCTGAGGATTTTTTGAAAAACCATGGAAATTAGATTAAGATGGCTTAGATTAGGGATCATATCCTTAAGATAGAATTTTAGAATTTGAATAGAAAAACATACTAGAATTTTTTAATATAGAGATTATGTTGGTATTAAAATCAAATACATCCATGTTTGGACACCACAAGTGGACGTGGTTCTATCATAGATGTACCTATGGGTCAAAACAATGACATGGTGTTCTGATCATTACTCAGGGTATCTTGGAACCTGACAATAAGCCTTACTGCACACCTAGTTTGACACTCCAATGTGATATACATAGGACAAATGTTATTTTTATTAAAAACCATTATAATGTATTTATGATTAAATATGTTCCCCAAGAAATCATTTTTAAAATTATAGATTTTATATGCATAATATTTTCAATTTAATTTTTGTATTTTAATATTTTTGGAATTATGAATTATGATTCATAACCTAATCTAGTATATTCCATTACATAGAAAAGGTGCCTAGTGGAAGGAATGGAGACCATATCCATTCAAATAATCCATATATGGATTTCCATCATATGTATGATAATTATAGTTGAGCTGTACATAAAACTTGTGTTGAAGAGCTTATAACCGTACTGGGAAAACATACTCAGGTTAGGAATAACAACCTTACCTATATAGAGCACTCCTATCTATAATTTGGAGGATCAATATTAGAACATTGCATGATACAACAACCTTGACCATTCAATAGGAATAAAAATCCATTTTTAGATTAATGACAGATATGTTCCTTAGAGAAAATATTTGAATCTATGGGAATTAATGAAAGGAAATAATTTTCATGGTAACTTATCATCACATAGGAGATGCAGATCAATGGTGTTTATTATTTCAAAACAAGAAGGTGGGTGAATAAGTATCAAATTTTGAATAAAGAGAGTGTAAATAACTATTCATAGAAAAATACTATCGTCTTGAAAAATTAGCTAATATGGAAAGATAGTTTCAATATCTAAGGCAGAAGGAGGATGATAATGTTGTAAAGTATGATGCGAAATTCACAAGGATAGAAAGGAATGATATAGACTAAATACCTAAGGAAAGAAGTAACACTGATCGATTCATTCTTGGGTTAAATTCATTACTCTAACGGGCACTGGTCTCTCAAGCTTTCTCATCATTCGATGATACAGTATCATGTGATACCAAGACACCGAACTAATTTTACCAGTCTTTTTACTTGTATGGTATAAAATATAAAAGAGAAAGGACGATCAATAGATAGATAATGGGATGATGGTAATGAATTATATTCCAACATGTGATAATTGTGGAATTAAATGCCCTCGTTCATTCATAAAAGGAAAATAGGTTATCATCATGTGTGGTGAGAAAGCCCAAAAGGCTTGTGATTTTAAGGGAATAAAAGAATCTATAAATGTAAAATGCTATAATTGATAATAAATGGGAAATTATGAAAATTATTTTATAGAGCGTCAATGGAACATTGATCTGAAGAAGAAAATTAATCAAGGTCAGGCTTATTATGTTACTACAGTCGAAGATGAATAATTAATATATTTGTTTTTTTGGATTCAATAATATGTTATAATATTTTGGTTATAAAAATAATGTGATATATAAGTATTGTAGTAAAATACATTTTATTTAAGAATTTGGAATCATGAATTATTTTATTTTTTATTTTTTGGTAATAAAAGTATTTTAAAATTAGAGATACATTATTTTGTTTAAAGAATATGTTATTATGATTGATTTTGGAAATTTAAAGACCTTTTTTATCTATGAATTTGGAAATGAGTATTTTTGAAAAGTCATTTGATTTGAATGGAGTAAGTTGAACTTTTGATATTTTTTTGAGGATAAGGTATGATTTTTTTGGGCTTACCTTCTTGGATTCTTTAAAAATTTATAAGATTAAGGAAATACATGCAGACCATATGATTTATAAAATGTGCTTCAGGTGTAAAAATAATTCATTATGAACATTAATTTCTATGTATAAGGGATTAAGTGAAAATAGATTGATGCACAACCAAAGTATGATAATATTACTATGATATAGAAATAAATAAATTAAACACTTTCCTAATAATTACTCCTAGGGATTGGATCTTAAAACAAAAACAACTATCCTAGTAATTTTTCCAATAAATAAAATGATCCCTTAGATCATTTCATATTTCAGGATTTGTGATTGTTAACATTATCCTCATCATTTTCTCTATTTCTCTCCATCGAAACAAGATCATTTATTTTTTTATTACATAACCCTATTTTCCTACATGGATTCCCAGTATATGTTATCTATGATAACCTTCATAATTTCCAATCATTATTTTAAAATTGAGGACTCATTAATCAATTTGGAATGTGAAATTTCAATAACTATATTTTCCAAAGACCAATCAATAGTTTTTGATTTGGAGTTTAAATTTTTAGGATGAAATTTATTGAATGAAGGGATACTGTAACAACCAAATCATACATCATATATATCTTCTTAATAATTCAATAGCTTGCACAACATTGAAAACTCATATCGATCGCACAATAACCTATCAAACTAGATGTTTAAAAACAGGTTATAAATATTATTTTCCACATTTTGGATTTTTATATATACAAATCAATTTTAAAATTCATTTTATGAATTTCTTTGATATTATATAAGGAAAAAACTTATTTTGCAGATAAAATAATTATTTTTTAAAAAAAATGATGTTTTCCACCATTAAATGGGGAATTTTCTTAAATCCAATATTTGACACTTTTATATATTCGATTTCAGAAAATAATTTTTTTTTGTAGTAGGAAAAAAATTTAGTTTTTATTTTTTTTTGTGTTTTATGGTGACTTTAAAATCTTAATGAATATTTAAATATACTACTTTTTATTTCAAACCTAATTTTTCCTCTCATTTATTTATATATTAATATTATCCATTTTTGTTTTAATTTATAATTAAAATAATTTTTTATCATTTCATATAATTTATTTTATTGGAGGAAATATTATATTGAAATATTATATTAACATATATCAATATTCTGATGATTTCTTATAAAAAACATGTTTTCTCATTTTGACATACGATGTTAATTTTAAATATTTCCTACATCTTGGTATTTTTTTATAAAATGTAGAAATTATAAAAATAAATTTATCTATGACATATTTATGACGTAGTGATTACCTTATTAATAAATGAATGAAATAAATGATATTATAATTATTAAAATAAATTTAATTTGAAATTTTTTATTCCAACCACAGATTTTTTGGATATAATTTACATGTTATGGATGACTTAATGCTTTTTTTATGGAATCCATTTTTTTTACTTTATTACATAAATTAATAAAAAGTTTCCATATTAATATTAAGGAATTTTCTAAACAAACACTCTTGTAATAAAAGATATAAAAGTCCTAAAAATATAAAATTCTGGAAAATGACTTATATAGTGTTTAAATTTTCAGTAATGATCAAAAATAGGTTATTTTGTAGTTTAATAGTAAATATATTAACCATATTGTATGAAAATACATGAATACAAGGTAAGAGTTATCGTAGTCATCTAAGGGTTTAAGGGAATGATAAGTATAAATTCATGCTCATAACCAATCTAAAACCTATTAGTTTAAAGGATTCTGACACATACATATCTTATAATATAAATAAATATCTTTGAAACACTTAAAAAGTGATAATAAATTTATTACAAATTAATATTTCCAAATTATCCTAAAGTGCCCCTAACCTCTCCTATAAAAGAGCACTTCTTCATCTCTTTTATTCACACGTCCAAAACCATTTGGAATGGCCCTAACCTACCCAAATATCTTCCCCACTTCCCTAAATTCATCCCAGCGGCCACCATTTGGGAATAAAACCATCCTAAGTTTTCCTTTTGTGAAAATTAAAAAGATACACCTGAATAAGAGGTCATCATTTTAACTCTTCGTTCAAATTTCTTTTCATAGTCTACTTCCTAGTTCAATGTTTTTTCAAACCAAATTAAAAAATCCAATATAAAAAAATACTCAGATGTTATTATAATTTTTTTACAACCATATTCATTTTTATATTCATTCTATGAGTAATAATATCACCTTGTGTGCATACGCATGACTTACCATATCACAACTGTGGTGTAATTTGTTATTCAAAATTAATTTATTTGGATAGATATAATGATTAGTATAATAAAAAAATAGTGATTATAACATGATTAGGATTATTTATATCTAATATACAATCTAGTTTCATTCCATTTAACCATTATAGGAATGAAATTCTTGCTCATGTGTATGTACGACTTACCGTCTCCACGACATGATGAGAATCATTCTCCACATTAACCATTCACAAATGATTATAATTTTTATATGATGGGTAAAAAATATAATTTTGAACTTAATTAAATTCATATTATGATTAAAATACATCATATGCATAACAAACATGAATTTCATAATAAAAAAGAATGTGAAATTGATGCAGTTAACACATGAAATAATTGTAATATTATAATACAATTAAAAAACTGATATAAATGGATTATGTATGTTAAATTAAATAAATATTTTTTTGTTACAATTTAATAGCATACTTTAACTATTATACAATAGTTTAACACACCGTATACTGAATGGAATTACAAGGTAAGGGTAATTTTAAAATCTCTTTATCATCTGAGATTAATTATATATAAGTATCTATTGGGGGACCATTATCATCCCCGTACATTTTTGATAAAATTTTATTTCAAAATATTACAGGAAAATGTTTAATGAATTTTTTACACATGTTTTACTTTTTATAATATGTTTTGAAAAAATTATTTCCATCATTTTCCAAACGAGGCACATTCATTAATTTTTGACAAGAAATATGGAATGAATGAGTTTTAGCATATATAGAACGAGTGGCTTCTTCTGTCGTTGTAACACAAAAATATTTTTATTCTTACCTCACAATATTATAAGTAAATTTTAAAAAGAAATGTTTTCTTTTAAAATTTCATGGATTTTAAAATATTTCCATGTAAAAATGATATTTCTGTCAAATAATTTTATCTATTTTCTAAGATTATTTTCATCAATGTCAAAATATGTTATTGGATTTATAATTGATTGAGGTTGATTTATTATGATACAATCATCATTATTGTATTGAATGGTTTATGATATTTTTTATTGTGGATGTTCAATTCCTATACCATTAATGGATTATATTTTAATTATTAACATTTCATATGATAGTTTTAATAAGAGTGTTTATGTTATGTTTCACCCTTTTCATATGTGGAATGTATTGGAATTAGTAAGTGAGGAGCGTAGACCAATATAGACCCTCGATGTGTCATTAGCTCCCATGAGATAAACTAGATATGGACTTGGCTGAGGCATTTCCGATTACTTATTTTTATTTGGATTTGGATGGGTCCTAACCAATCATTTTTAGATTCCCTAGTCAGGGCCTCAATAGTAGGTTTCATATGTCTTACATTATGCATCACCTAATTATGTGATTAATTATTGATATTTCATGTATTATTTGTCTAGAATAACATCCTTATAAAATTTTAAATTTAAATATTTAATTAATTCTTTTTATATTGGGCTGAAGATTATGTTTAAAAGGCTTGTGTTTCATTTTATTACATTTCCATAAAAAATTATGCTTATTTATGATAGATTCTACATTATTGTTTATCCTTAATGATCATTTGACCTCACCCATTTCTTATGATTCATTTACCCCTATGAATATAATATGTACATTATGATTGACATTCAATGATAGTCTAAGAGATATAAGATCTTTCAAAGGGGATAATACGTTGGTTTTCAATTTATGTATCAATTCAAAACTTATGTTTGTATCTAGTATTTCCAAGACTACTAAACTAATCGGTCATTCTGGACTTTATTCTGTGAAATCATATCTAGGAATTAAAACAATACAGTGGATCATGGTTTATAAGGTTAGTAAACTATAGTACAAAATATTTATCTACCTCATAAGAGTGGATATAATGACTCATGACATAAATTCCCACATGAACATCTCATCCCCAATGATGCATCATATCATAATTAGTGCACCCCACTTCTAGATCCACTCTCCCATGTAACTCTTAGATAAAAAAACATGATTTAATGTAACTACTTCCTAGACCCTAACCTATTGTTCCCTATACATCAATTGAATCTAGTACACGACTTTTTTTCAAATAATAGGTACCTTAATATATTTTTCCTATAATCATGGGTATCATAATATCAGACCTCATGATTTCCACTCCTTTATGGTAGTACCACTCTTAACCCCACATTGAGTTGTATGGGATGTGGTCTTGAAATACCTAGTAGTGGAATCATTGAGTGAAACTGGACACCTGTATCGGTAGGGATTTATTATGAATCTTACTACCACATTGACACGGCATCCCTCGAAGCATGAGATTTTCCCATTTTGGAGCTACATGAAGAAAAATTACTCAGGTCCACATTATAAAAAATTTATTCAAAATTATATGTCAATTTAATCAGAACATGAAATAAAATAGTAGTCTTACACATTATTATGAACACATGATTCCCCATGTAAGACTCACATAAAATAAACCCACATATCTTTCCCATTTATTGAAACAAAGGATAAAACATGTATGAACTGAATCAGATTACTCTATTTCCCTCCCCATGAGATGAAAATCTACACCTCAGAAAAAAAATCACATGCCAGAGTAGATTCCAAGATTAAGACCTACATGATACTTCATAATTAAAGGATGAGACAACTGAAATGGGATGCTTCCATAAATACACCCCTCACCATCTCTCCCCACCATGGGATGAAACCCCAACATTGGGAGGTTTCTTCAATAAGTCCTACATCATTCCCAAAAAAGTAATAATCATTAAATATGATGATTCTATGTGTAAGAACCACATTATCCCTCATAGATTTTAATTTCAAACCATTATAATCTTTATCGCATTTCCTCAAACAGGATGGATCGATCCTGCCAAAAAACCATAACCTATGGAAACAAACTATGTCATTTTTGATCCCCACATTATAAACAGTGTATCTTGGATGCCTCCCAAAAATTTAATCATGAAATCCATACAATTATAATGTGAAATATTCCCTCTATGTGACACAATAAATTTATCTTCTTAAATGGGACATTCAGATCCGTATCTAAATGAAATTAAAATTGTTCCTTGATCCATCTCACTATGATGATATGATCTATCTCCATAATATGTTAAACACATTCTAAGATCATTATAAATAGGATATTATGATCCATTTATATAAGAAGATAAATTTTTCCCTTGACCCATCTCAAATGGACATTATGATTTTCAATCATGGCGTGACAACATTATTCTTTGTGACACACCCAATAGATCTATCTAAATAAGATATTCTCACCCATATCTTTAAGAAATTAACCTCATTCCTCGATCCAACTCAATATGACATTTTGATCTGTCACTGTAATATGTTATTCATGTGAACCAATCATTATCAACATGATATTCTGATCCATATCGATAAGTTTTTGATCTCATTCCTTAATCATGAATCCTTATCCATGCAGTAAATGGGGGACAGTTGAGGTAAAATGTAATGACACTCACTAATAGAAAAAAATTATCTATGTAATTTAATATAATATATTTTATATGTTATGGGTATAAGAACGAATGCCCTTATTTGGTTTTAGTATATTCTATTAGATTTAAAACACTACTCAGAATCATTTCCATTGACAATATATACGTTGAATAGTTAACATGTTATTAATATAAATATAGAGTTTATCAAATCCAATTAACATAGAAAATGTAGTTATGGACTCGACTATTAGGATCATACCATATGAAGTGCTTTTATAAAATATTTCTATCTATATAGAATCACTAGGATTTTCCTTTGACCATACCCAAGTATATATCCAACAATGTAGATATGAGTGAAATTGATTACGAGAGTAGTTCATGCTCATCAAGATCACATCCCAAACCATGTATGTTGAACCACCCCATGAATGTCTCACCATCACATACCATACCATACAGGATTATTTGGGTTTCCTAATTGTACATGTATGAAGACCCTAATAGTTTTAATATGCATAATATTTTTAATATAAGAATAGTTATAATTACATATACTTAATAATTCCTTTTTATTTTTTTATAATAAAATAATAAATTTAATATTAAAAATTAAAATAAATTATGTTTTCTATTTTAAATAATTATTTTATTTTTGAAAATTTTAAAAACATATTAATTTATTATTATTAAATAATATAAATGATATAATTTTTATTATTTCTAATGTATTTTTAATAAGGGTTTGAAAAAATTTATTGAAAAACCCCATCATTTCCCAATAAATTTTTATTCTTATATTAAAAGTAAAAATAAATATATTTATTAAATTTTTTTGATGAAATAAATATTTATTTTTGATTTAGTTATTCAAAATTATCCAATGGTAAAATTTTCATAATTTTCTAATAGAGTCAAAATTTCAGCTAAAAATTAAACACTGTATAAATATAAATTCTATATTATGACATCATTATGAACCAAATGTGATGTAATGAAAACTATAAATGAATTAAATGATAAAATATATGTTTTTTCCTATAAAATAATATGATTTTTATATGATTTTATTCATTTTTAATTCCTTTATCAATCCAAAAAATCTATTAATATATTTTATGGTTTAAAAATGATACCATTAATAGTATGACTCACTTATACATAATAAAGGGTATTTATTTCAACAGCTAGACCCTATGAACTATAAAAATAAGTAAATCCACACTCATTTTTTATAAACCATGGGAAAATCGATCGGATGGTCTATGGTATTCATAATTGTCTTATAATGAATCCAAAACCAATGTCTGAGAAATGATAATGAATATCTAACTCATTTCCAATATAAACCCACCCATGCTTCCAATTTCTTAACTAAATTAATAATATATATATATATATATATTATCCATAATCTTCCCTCCCCAATCTATAGTCCTACCATGGTCCCTCATTCTCTAAAAAATATCTTCCCATGAATTTGGAGTCAGAAACTCAAGTAAGGGATCCTATATTCCTCCCTTTTATTCAAGATTCTTCTTCATTTTATGAACTTAAATTTTCAATTCCTAATGACGAGGTGTATTTTCCCACATTAAAATTACTACCCTTATGATGGTTAAATTATTAGAGACCCCTTTCACACTCATTAATCACTGAAATGAACATTTTGGTTCCCCAATTGTATTTTTTTAAATTTCATCGTGTGATCCCATGCCAAAACAATGTGTATTGAATACCCATACAAAATTCATATCATGGGTGTTCACATATATGAACATATGATTAATTGAATAGGGGAGGTACAGGTACACAATCCACAATCCCTGATCTTGGAGTAAAATATGAAGATAATTGATTACATTATTTATGATATATGTGGCACACTTATTCATGAGAACAAATTGAATGTGATTGGTGCTCCCAAATTTATCTAGCACTCTAATGAATTGGGTTATGATCAGTCACATGAGTCATCATGCTGGTAAATTGTGAGACCATTATTACTTTATTATTATGTTTTCATCATAATGTATTTTTAATTTTCCTTGAACAATATTTATGATGCAGTGTTTGGTGTTTTTTCCACATTTCCTATGTTGCCTTTATGTTATCACTATAATCCATTTTTTGGAATTTTTTAAAAACAAATTGTAAGGATAAGTGAGACCCTTACAAAAAAATCCCTTCATAAAGACACAAAAACATCCAAACAATTTCCTATAATCACAATAGAACTTTCAATCAACAAAATATGAAATTAGAATTTCAAATGAAACCATCATCACCATCATAGGCCATGAAAAATCTCATGCACTGATTTTGAACATGATACAAAGATCATCATTACCTGCATCACTTCATAGAGCCACAAAATTATCAAAAACCATAATTTCCTATTTCAAAAAGATACCATCACCACACCATAGGACAAACACTTCATCATAATGAGCACCTTAGAAAAAACTGATCCTTTGTCAACCCCATCACTATGGTGAGAACTATCTGCCTGATTCTGTCTTCATCACCATAAACCAACGTAATAGAATAATAATGAATAAATCTCTAGAAACATCAAAACAATATACCTCAAAGGTGACTAAAGTTCAGATAGATAACCAACAATAGAGATTCTTCTTGGATAGTCTCCAACCAGTCAAAATGCACATCCCAACACACCAAAAAGGCCACCACACAAGTCTAATTTGGAGAAGTGATGTGGAGTACTAGATATAGAGTTGGTTTGGGAGTGTATAAATGTATTGAATGATGGCCATGTGAATGTCACCTAATTCATGTTGAGGAACCAACCCTATAGAATAGAAACCATCAAAAGTGGAAAATCTACCAAATAGAGACTCTCGCCTTCCCTTATCTCCAACCACCACAATCCCAACCCATACTGATATACCAACACACTCAACCATGATGAGGGCATTAGTGTTGTACCAAGATAACCAAGTAGGGGTGAAAGTGGATTAGAACAGAAAAAACCATAGATCATAGAAAAAACAAAAATAAATAAGCTGGGAAAAGTCCTCGAAGTTATAATTGATGTTATCTACCACCAAGACATCCCAAGATGACCTTATAACCATTATTACTTCCCATGATTGTGTCAAACCATGGTGGGATATACCAAAGGAGTAGATGAAGAAATTCCAAGGTGGCGTGAACTAGAGTAAAGAGAAAGGACAAACTATGAGTGAAGAAAAGACATAATTATTGAGATCATAAAAACATGAAGGAAAACATGGAAGGATGAAAGAAAAATAATATGAAGTGTAGTAGGAGAACAATCTATTTTTATGAGGGAAAAAACTATAAGAGTCTAGATGGAAATTCTGAATGTAGGATTCAGGGGAATGCGGAGAAATGGAGTCTATTCATTATATCATACCTAATATTACATGTTTATAATTTTCACCCATTTTAGACAAATTTATATTCCTATTTTAAAAAAGTATTACTTCTTTACATAAGGAGATGTTAATTCCATTAATGGGAGTTATTGTTAACCGCTTTCTTATGTATTCCCACAGGTTATCCCATGTAATTTTAGGTAAGGGAATGTTCATGATGTTTTCAATAAAGGTGATGTTTTTCTATTCTTAGTTCTTATGTAATATACCTAATTCCCAATAAGGTCATACTTCTCTATATTTTTAGTTGTATTAGGAGAATTATTTTGTAAAAAAAGTAAATTAAAAAAATGTGTAATAAATTTTTGGGTTTTTATAATAAAACCTTCTAAATATTTATGTCAATGGAATCAATTACAGCGTGATCGAAAGAGGAGGCCTTGTATTCCACTCCTAATATGGATCATGTGTGGTTCCTATCAAAATGAGAAGATATATAGTTGTAGAATATACAGAATTCAAAACATTTCACAACTTAAATACAATTTTGAACGATGGTGGATGCCCTGTCAAGATAGAAGAATCTTCATAAACTAGCATCCACCTCAAGATGGTGATGAAATTGAGTTCCAAGAACATGAATTAATCTATGAGGGATTCATGGAATGGAAATTTTATAAAATGAGGAAACATTAGAAAATGGTACCGAAGTCCCATTATACTATTTTCATCATGGAGAAGTAATCTCCGTTGAAATTTGTGAATGCGACCTCTCTTATGATAGAGGGAATACGAGGAAATGAAAACGCATCATGTTTTCCACATGGCATAGGGGTGGTGTTGTAACCTATAGAAAGCAATGAAAAGGATAATATATCATGAATTCATATTTGTTCATTGTATTTAAAAAAAATTCATTTTTCTATTTTATGTTATTTTGACTACAAGGATATAAATTCCATAAGACGTTATATTACGATATAAATATTATTTGATATTATGAATGTCTAAATAATTATTTGAAGAGTTATATTCTCTATATATTCATAAAAAAAATTTTTTGTTCATCTCCACCACTTACTTATAGGGTTTCGATTTTTTCTTCAATTTGATTTTCAATTTGGCGCTGAAATATTTTGAATGAATGTTTTTATGAAAATCTAAACTTATATATCTGATTTTGATTTAAATTATTTATCCTTCTTATATAAATTATTCAATCATTTTACGGTTTTTGGTCAAAATTTAAATTATTCTTATCGTAAATTTAATCTAACTGTGACTTTATTAGCAAATTATTAAAAGGAATCTATTTAATGTTTTCTAATTTTTTTTCTTTTAACAAAATTGTGAATGTAATTTTCTTTCTGAAATATATTGGATGAACACATTTCCCCCCTATATAACCATTAGACAATATTTATATTCCTCAAAAAGATTTCAAATATTTGAAAAGACAATATTTTTTTTATAATTTTGTGGAATTATTGTTTTTATATTAAAATTCAAAGGCATTATTTTCTAAAAGGATGATAAAATTTTTCAAAAATAATATATAAAATTATTTTTTATAAATAATTTATCAATTATTATAGGAAGTTATTTTTTAATTATTTTCATATTTTTTTTATGGTTATCAAAAGTCATTTTTGTTTTTCAACAAATCAATTTCTCATTAATTGATAGTATTATATCAACTTTTACAAATTTTTAAATTATAACTTATTTTATTATCATTCAATTTTTTGTGGTCATGTTTTCCATCACTCTATATTATTCATTGGGATTTATGTTTCTCCATTAAGTCCATGTTTTATGTCAAGACCCGGAAATTCTGTGGAAATTTTGTTCCTAAATACATGGGAATCTTCTGAGTCTTCAAAAATTGACAGCGCATGATTCCGAAGTCCGGTGTGCCAGAATCAATTTCTGATGTTTTTTTTGGGTAGATTCAGAAAACGTATGAGCGGGTTTTTATAACTTTTGAACCGGAGCTCAGAACTGAAATATGAGGGCATCGTTGAACTCAAAACACCGGTATTTGTTTAAGAATACTTTCACTTCGACGACAGTGTGTCGAGATTGAAAGTTAGTTGTTGGCTTTTCAGAAAATTAATAAAAAAAAGTGCGCATCACTTTATTATATTTTGAGCTGACATTTGGTGTGAGGTGGTTTAAAACTCCTCATGGTGGTTGGAGGTTTGTCTGCCACATCCTAAACTCCCATAAAGGTTAATGGTGGTGGGGCCCACCCGAACATAACCTCCCGTGAGAGGTTACAATGAGGGGACCAACCGAGACTGCATAACCTCTATTTTAAATAATATGGGTGGGGACCACCCGACTCCTCTTGATGGAGGAGGAAAAAACCTCTCAACTCTCCCTCATTAATGAGGGAGAGCCTCTTGATTCCTCAACTCCCCAGTTAAGTGGGTAGAAACCCCCTTGACCCCCACTAATTAAACCATGAAATATATCATGCATTAATTAGGTGGTTCCACTTAATTTTGTTTATCCTTTTTGAAATATTTTTCCAACAAAATAAAAGACAATATATTATTTCTTTTTGGTGGAGCTTGGGAAAAGTGAGAACTCCCTCCAATGAAGACCACTCGTCAACGAAGAATGCTCTTCTGGTGAAGAACACTCTCCTGATGAAGAACACCGACAAGGAATACCTTCGACTTCAAAAAAGACCCCCTTCGTCCTTCTTCTTCGGAATCCTTTGATGCGGGATGTGTTCACCTACCACAGATCGATGACAATATTTATGTGACTTCAACGAACGACAACCGGAGAATCAATGGTATGGGTTTTTTACTTGTTGATGTTATACTATTTCCTTACCTTCTTCAAAGGATAAAGGGGATTTTTGCAGATGTATTAATGATCATCTTCTTCCCATAATGAGTGAAATGATAACTTCATAAACGCAGAGTGTGTGGGAAAACCTATCAGGACCCGACATCCTCTGTCGTTTTCTCACTTCTTGTGCTATTCTACAGCATGGAGATAAGGCGATGACGATGAAAGTGACACCGACGGAGGCCGCACTACCCATGACCTCCGCGAATCATGTCGCCCCCGCAGCGCACTGATGCTTTCGGCCGAACACCGCCGCCGCCCTAAAAGATGCGCAACCCGCCTCCCCGCGCGCTACCCGGCACCCCGCGGGCTGCCTGGCGCCCTGCATGGCACCCCCTCGGCCTGCCCAGTGCCTCCACGACCCTCTGTATCCCTACCGCACCCTTCTCAGCAGCCCCTCGGCCTTCCCGACGCCCTCCCGGCGCCCTGCCGCACCCCGGCTGGCGGCCTCACGGCCTGCCCGACTCCCTGCCACGGCTTGCCCGGCTGCCCCCATGTCGGACTCCACAAGCTCCACCCCGAACCATCAGCCCCCGAGCCGGCCTCCGCAGGACCCGTGTGCTCCCTTCCGAGGCAGTGTTCCATCTCCCTCGGGCCCTCTCGGCTGCACCGCGCTGGTCCGCGCCTTCACAATGCTCCGGGCCAAACTGGCCCCGAGCCCAAGGTGAACCACCCCCGCAGTCCGCTCGGCTAGGCCCAGTAGACCGGGCCAAACCTAGCGGGTTGATCGGGGTGACCCATACTATGTCGGCCCAGTCTAGGTTGGGAGGATTCGGTCTGACTGGGTCGGACCGGGCCCAGGCCATTTACCGACCCCATTAGCTTCTTGGGTCATATCTTTGGCACCAAATGTCCGTTTGAAGAACCGTCAACCGTGACAATATTCTTGGAGAGAAGTTGTACCATTGAGTATACCCCACTAGAGTTCAGGGTATAGTAGAGTTACAGTCAGGTTGGATCATACATGAATCCAACCAGGCCCCTGATACAAAAAGGATAATAACTAACAGACCAAGCGTCCGATTAACGCGATGTCTGTTGCATTGAAACCCCTATGATTCGGCAGACCTTTGAGATAATTCTTCATATCACTTCATGAAATTTGGAGTTTTTCCCTGTATCTCGTGGAGCGGATCTTTTCGGTGACTAGCAGACAGTGTATGTAGACCTAGTAGCTGGCTATGACCTAACGACCGCCTAACCGATTCAACTCGGAGTGACTCGACTAGCCCAGTGGGGAGAGCCTCTATGTGACGCAACAGACCCATAGTGGTGAGCACCTCTGCGTGAGCGCAGAAGACCCACGATACTCGATAGGAGGATTACCTCTGCAGCCTACAAGGGGTAGCGCCTCTGTGTGGGCACGGAACACCCGTGGTGGGGAGTGCCTCTGTGTGAGCACAGCAGACCCACAATACTCAACAGGAGGAGTACCTTAGCTTTCCAATGATAGTGGGATGTGCCTCTATGTGATGAGGCATGCCCAATATACTCTATAGAGGAGGAGTACTCCACCATTCGTTGTTTCTATAATAAAAATCATGGTTTGAGGTGAGTCAATGACTTTTTTGTTTTTATCATGATTGAGATGGGTTACTAGATAACTTAGGAATATGTATGGGCATATCTAAGTAATGGTTATCCGTTGATTTCATACTTTTTTGTTTATCCTTGTTGTATTTTGTGAGACCTTGAGGGTATCAGGGTCCCTACTGAATATCATTATACTAACCCCTGCATGGGGTATCCCCACCCCCCGTTGTGTTGGTTGCAGATGACATACTGTGCTGACTGAGGCAGAGAGTAGCAGGACTAGACGGTACCTGTAGGTGGACCACTCAGCGAGATGGTACACGACGGAGACAGACAGATGTGGAGTGTTGAGGAGGCCATCTGTACCTACCCTTCAGATAGGAACCCTGGAGGACTACCCAGTAGCTGCTTTACTTTTTGTCAACTGTACATTCTTTTCAGTTGTACTTGCTTTCCAGTGGTACTTGTAATTTCTTGTTGGGCTTGTATTTCCAGCCCCTTTTACTTCCCAGCAATTCTATTTTATACAGGTTGAATTAGTGTTTTGCCTCCAGTTGCATACTCTGATGTTTTTTAATGTTACAAAGGAAATGCATTCCCAGTTTAGGGATTTACTCCTTTGATGCTATTCGTCAGCCACTGGCCTTTGGAAGGCCGGCTTTGGGTAGTTAGGACACGATCCCTGGGGGACGGGTCGTGAAAAATTTGTATAATAGGAGTCAGTTTTACCATAGAACATAGAACTCTGATCTTTATTTTTGACGAATTAATAGTGTTAGGGGTAATAAGTGTGGTTTTCAGTTCACAGAGTCCAGTGCTGTTGTGGGCGCCCGACGTATCCATACACCGGGACCCAGAATTCTGATTTCTGACTCAGTGCACCAAAACACGGATTGTGTGTGTATTTTCAAAAGTTTTCTTTATGTCAGCTCAACCAGGTCAGCTCAACATGTATAATAATTTGATAGTGTCGCATCTATTTCTTTCAGGATGCCTCCCCGCAAATGACCAGTAAGAGCCTCGAGATTCGTACGTACTGACAGCCCACAGAGTGAAGAGGCCTCAATGCATTGCCCTTTTCGAGTAAAGGAACAAGCAGTACCACTTCCAATTGTTCCACCGATGCCACTAGCCTCAGCTGCAGACGTTGCACGCCACATGAGCACATTGCATGAGTTCCAATGCTAGTGGAAACTCATGATTAGGAGAGAGACGGACCCAAAGGAAGCTGATGATTGGGTGGAGCATTTGGTGAGTGTTTTCCGACATGTAGGGACACTAGCAGAGTTCATGGTTATGTTTGTCCCGAGTCTCCTTCAGGAAGCAGCAGTCAGATGGTGGAGACTGATGCTCTAGGTTCATGAAGAGGTAACCCTACTCTAGGCAAATTTCAAGATACTGTTCTGTGTGGAGTTTGTTCTAGCCACCCTTCATGCGGTAAATATATAGGAGCTACTTCATCTATAGTAGGGCAGCACGACAGTAGCATAGTACTCAACGTGGTTCCCCGACCTCTCGCGCTACTCCATAGATAGGGTACGAGACCCATTTTTCAAGGCCCATACCTTCGATCAGTGGCTCATGCAAGAGATCAGGGATCTGATTATATCACATAGAATCCAGACACATATGGGGGTTCTAGAAAGATCCCTCTTGATGGAGAGATAACTTGCTAAGAAATCACCATTAGCGAGTCCCACCACAAGCCAATACATATCGGAGTCTTCTACATCTGGCAGTAGACAGATGTCGTAGAGGTCTAAGAGGACCAAATCGATAGGTGGTCGACCGCATGACCCAGGATCTACTGTGTGTGGGACATGAAGCAGAGAAACACATTCCAGTAGTAGGTAGTTTTACTCTTGTGGCGGGTAGTGTAACATGGCTCGTTACAGTCTGACCGGTCGTTCAGATGATCACCAGATTGTTGAGGTACCTCCCATGTAGAGGCAGTGGTTCGAACGAGGCGTTACATAGGGAGTATGCGGGCATGGAATAGGAGATGGATGTGTAGCTGGCAGTGGATGGCATTATGAGTTGTTACCACCACCACCACCATGAGGCCCACCTCGACCGCAGGGAGGATGTGGACAACGGGGAGCTCGACTTTTGGTAGCTGAGGCCAACAATCACGGTGCTATAGAGATGATTGGTGGTATGATCTATGTCTACTCCACCTTAGCTGCAGTTCTTATAGACACATGTGCCAGTCTTTCCACTACCCTCATTCAGAGTTCATAGATTCCGACGGAGCCGTTGGCTCGATCCTTACTGCTAGAGACTTCTATGAGAGGAGACTCAACGGTTACAAACTGGTGCCAGCAGTGTGAGATTACTCTATGAGGCAAGAGCTTCGGCTGGGATCTCCTCGTAGTAGTGTCGAGGCCTTACAGTGTCATCTTGGGTATGGACTGGTTATCTACAATCCATACTCATATCAACTGTATTAGAGGCAATGTGTGGTGTGTCCGCACTGATGGGACGAGGTTTACCTTCACCAACAATAAGGGAGCATTTTCAGCACATTAATGACTTACCAGGAAGAGGGTGCATCTGATGACTCATCAGTTGGCCTACCTTCCCCTCAGAGCATTTGACGTGGAGTGTCTGACTTATCCTGTAGTGGTCGACCAGTACACAGATGTTTTCCTGATGATGTTCTAGGACTACATCCTCACAGAGAGGTGGGATTTTACAATAAATTGTAACCCGGGATGGAATCGATATCAAATCCAGCATATCAGATGGCTCCCGCTGAGCTTCATGATCTGTGGGTACAACTAGAGGACTTGCAAGGGGAGGGATTCATCTGACCTAGTGTTTCTCCCTAGTCAGCCTTGATTCTATTTTCCAAGAAGGCGGATATGATAATGAGGCTCTATGTCGAATATCATCACCTGAACCAGGTGATCGCGAATAACATGTACCCAATCCCAAGGATTGATGACCTCATTGATCTGCTGAAGGGTGAATGGTGGTTCTTCAAGATTGACCCCAGATCAGGCTATCACTAGCTTAGAGATTGATACGAGGATGTGAAGAAGATGACCTTCAGGTGTCGGTACGACCACTATGAGTTCTTGGTTATTCTATTCGACATAAAAAATGCTATAGAAGTGTTCATGGGACCCATGAATAGGATATTCCAACCCTTACATGATCTCTTTGTCGTAGTCTTCATCGACAACATTCTGATCTACCTGACTACTATGGAGGAGCATTCTTACCCTTTATAGGTAGTACTGGACACAGTTCGAGAGCACCAGCTTTATGGTAAGCTCTCAAAGTTCCAATTTTGGATTCGAGAGGTTCACTTCATGGGACATATCATCTCGGAGGCTGGAGTTGCAGTGGATCCAAATAATATTGATGCGGTACATGCTTGGGAGCCACCTAGGAGTGTGAAGGTGGTATGATGTTTCTTTGGTTTGTTTGGGTACTACTGGTAGTTCGTTCCTGACTTCTCCACAGTTGAAACACCACTATCAGCATTGATGAAGACTGGGCAACCCTTCGTGTGGTCGTAGAGATGCCAGCAGAGTTTTCAAGAGGTGAGACAGTTGTGGACTAGTGCCCCCATCTTGAGGCTTCCAGAGGAAGGCGTCCAGTATGTAGTCTACTGTGATGCATCAGGGACCAGACTCGGGTGTGTCTTGATGCAAGAGAGAGTAGTGATTTCTTATGGTTTTGGGAAGCTGAGAAATAATGAGCACAACTACGCTACCCATGATGTGGAGTTAGCAGTAGTGGTCTTCCCATTGAAGATGTGGAGAAACTATCTGAAGAGTGACCATTTTACAGTGTCCTATAATCACACGAGTCATAGGCATATATTCTCTTAGAAGAACCAGAACCTGAGTCAATGAATTTGGATTGAGTTCCTCTAGGACTATAACTTCTAGATAGTTTCTACTCATGGGATGGGGAATGTTGCTGCTAATGCACTCAGCAAAAAATATGGTATACACATGCTAGGCGAAGCGACAGAGCTACTGGCTGCCTTATTGATATCCTTTGTGGATAGGGATGGAGCATCTTTTCTACAGTCTCTTACAGTCACTCCCCCACTTCTTCAGCGAGTCATGGAGGCACAACGAGGGGACGCTGACTGCGAGACATGACATGCTCAGATATCCACGGGACAGACACTTATTGGATTTTCTGAAGATGGGGAGCACATCATCCTCTTAAAAAGATGTACCATGGTACCGGTGGAACTTCAGGAGGAAGTGTTGAGGGATTTCCACACATCCCCTCTAGTGGTACATCCACGTGTGGGGAAGATGTATCAGGACCTACGATGACAACACATATGGCCATGTATTAAGAAGGAAACAATGGAGTTTCTCTCAAGATTTATCACTTGTCAGCAAGTGAAGGTGGAGCCCCTGGTACCAGTAGGCTTCGTTCAGCCCTAAGAGGACCTAGAGTGGAAGTGGGATGATATATCCATGGACCACGTGATGTTTCTTCCATGTACATCCAGGGTTCATGACTCAATTTGGGTGATTATAGACCGACTCACCATGTCAACCCACTTCCCGTCGATTAGATATCAGGGATCATTAGAGAGCTTGGGACGCCTCTATGTGCATGTTATTGTGCATTAATATGGGATAACTTCTACGATTTTCATTGACCAGGACACACTATTTACTTCCCGGTCATGGATGGGGTTGCATGAGGCTTTTGGGACACAGCTTCGCTTTAGCACCACCTTCCATCCTCGGACAGATGGTCAGACTTAGTGGACCATCTGGACCCTCGAGGTAATGCTACATGCTTGTGTCATCGAATTCGGTCATAGCTGGGAGGATCATATACCAACGATAGAGTTTTCCTACAACAATATTTATAACTACACTATAGGTATGACACCCTTCAAGGCGTTGTACGGGAGACCTTGCAGATCACCCTTGTGCTGGACATACCCTGGGGAGTCAGCACTAGTGGGACTTGAGATGGTACGAGCTACCTCAGAGAAGGTGTAGATCATCCAGGAGGGGATGAAGACTATACAGAGCAGGCATAAGTCATATGCTGATAGTAGAAGAAGACATATAGAGTTCAAGGATGGAGACCACGTCTTTCTACGGGTCTCACCTCGATGAGGTCTTCGGAGATTTGGCCGAGGTGGAAAGTTATCTTTGAGATACATTAGAACTTCCAGGTCCTCAGCAGAGTAGGAGAGGTGGCTTACCACTTTGCTCTTCCACCTTAGTTGCACTGAGAGCACGGCGTCTTCCATGTATATCTGATGAGGAGATATGTGCATGACCATTCCCACATTATCGACCATGGAGAGCTAGACGTCAATGATGGGGAAACTTATACATAGGTTCCAACGGAGATTGATGATCGATGGGATCGGGTCCTACGTGGATGGTCGATACCTCTGGTGCGTGTTAAATGGTAGCATGAGAACCTCCAGTAGAGAACATGGGAGTGGGAGGTTCATTTACGTGCTTAGTACCCCCATTTGTTCCCATAGTTCGAGTTGTATCTTATGGGGACGTAAAGACCTGAGGTGGGAAGAATGTAAATACCTAGAAATTCTGTGGAAATTTTTTTCTTAAATACATGGAAATTTTACATGTCTAAGAAAATTAAAGGCATGTGATTCCGAGGCCCAGTGTTCCCAGAATCAATTTCTTGAAGTTTCATTCAGGTACATTCAGTAAACATACTGGCTGGTTTTTATAACTTTTGAACCACTGCTCGGAAATTAAATCTGAGGGCACTGTTGAACTTGTATCACTGTTATTCGTTTAAGAATACTTTCACTTCGATGACAGTGGGTTATGTATGAAAGTTGTTTTTATGGATTTTCAAAAAAAAAACAATAAAATAAAGTGTGAAACACTTTATTTTATTTTGAGTCATCGTTTGGTGTGAGGTGGTTTAAACCTCCTCATGGTGGTTGTAGGTGGGGCCACCACACCCTAATATCCCATTAGAGGTTATGATGGTGGAGCCCACCCCAACATAACCTCCTGTAAGAGGTTATGATGTGGGGACCCCCCGAGACCGTATAACATCTCTTTTAAATAATAGGGGTGGGGACCACCCGACCCCTATGGATAGAGGAGGATAAAACCTATCAACTCTCCCTCATTAATGAGGGAGAGCCTCTTGATTCCTCAACTCCCTAGTTAAGTGGGTAGAAAACCCCATGACCTCCCCAAATTTAACCATGACAACTCTCATGCATTAATTAGGTGCAGCCACTTAATTTTTTTATCCTTTTTGAAATCGTTGTGTGAAAAATATAATAGATAATCTATTATTTCATTTTGGTGGAGCATGGGAGAAGAGAGAAATCTCTCCAACGAAGAACGATCTTCCAGATTAGAACATTCTCCTGATGAAGAACACCGATGAGGGACACCTTTGACTACGAAGAACGACCCACTTTTTCCTTCTTCTTAGAACTCCTTCAACATTGGATGTGTTTGTCTACTACGAATAAATGACCATCTTTATGTGACCTCAACGAATGACAACCGGCGAATCAAAGGTAGGGGTTTTATTGCTTTTTTTGGTTGTACCTTTTCCTTACCTTCTTAAATGGATAAAATGGTATTGTTGCAGACATATTAATGATCATATTATTCTCATGATGAGCCAAATGATTCCTTCCTAAACGCAGAGGGTACGATCCAACCTAACAAGTCCCGACATCCTCCGTTGTTTTATCTCTTCATGTGGTCTTATATGGCATGGTGATGAGGCGACGATGATGAAATAAGAAACGATGAAGGCAGCGCTACCCACGAACTCCGTGAATCGTGTCGCCCCCACGGTGCACTGATGCTTCCAGCTGAACACCGCTGGTGCCCTGCCCGGCGCGTGGCACGCCTGCCCACGGGCTACCCGGAACCACACGGCTTGTCCGGCGCACTGTTGTGCCCTACCCAGTGCCCTCTCGGCCTGCCCGGCGCCCTCCTGGACACCCTACCGCGCCCAGCCTGGCGCCCCGCGGCCTGCCTAGCACCCTGCTGGCTCCCCCACGGCCTCCCGACGCCCTCCCATGCCCCACCTGGTTCCCCCTCGGCCTACCCGGTGCCCCTACGGCCAGCCCAACCCCTGTCGCGACCTGTATGGCACCCCTGCGGCCAGCCCGACACCATGTCGTGGCCTGCCTAGCTGCCCATGAGTTGGCCTCTGCGCACGCCACCCCGAACAGCCCCCCCCCCCCCCCCCCCCCCGAGTCGGCCTCTACACGACCCGCGTGCTCCCGGTTGAGCCGGTGTCCCGACTCCCTCTCGCCCTCCCAGCCGATCCATGTCGGGTCATGCCCTTGCAATGCTCCAGGCTGAACTGGCCCTGAGCACGGGCCGAACCGCCCCCACCGTTTTCTGGGTCGGGCCCAGTGGACCAGTCCAAACCTATCGGGCTGACTGGGTCGACTCAGACCCAGTCAGATCGGGCCCAGGCCCATTACCAACCCCATTACCTTCTTGGGCCATATCTTTGGCACCAGACGTCTGTTTGATGAAACGTTAGAGGCACCAATATTCTTGGAGAGAAGTAGTCACTTTGAGTATACCCAAAAGGAGTTCGAGGTATAATTGAGTTACTGTCTGGTTGGATCATACACAAATCCAACCGGGTCCTCAGGACAAAAATGCTAATAAATAACAGACCAGGCATCCAATAAACGCAATGTCTATTGCGTTGAGACTCCTATGACGTTTAGGACCTTTGAGATACTTCATCGTGGCACTTCTTGATAGTTTGAGTTTTGACTAGTAGCTCATGGAGAGAATCCTTCCGGTGACGAGTGGACAGATTATAGAGACCTAGTAGTTAGTTGAGTCCTTACAACTCCTTGACCGATTCGATTCGGAGTTACTCGAGTAGACCTGTGGGGAGCGCCTCTATGTGACGTGGCAGACCCCCGATGGGGAGCGCCTTTGTGTGAGGGAGGAATACCCATGGTACTCGACAGGAGGAGTACCTCTACAGCCTACGAAGGGGAGCACCTCTGTGTGAGCGCAGTAGACCCATTGTGGGGATCGCCTCTATGTGACGCAACAAACACACGATACATGATAGCAGGAGTACCTCAATATTCCAAGGATAGTGGGAAGCACCTATGTGTGACGCTGTAGGCCCACTGTACTCAATATAGGAGGAGTACGCCACCATCCGTGGTTTCGTTAATAAAAATCCTTGTTTGAGATGAGTCAATGACTTTTGTGTTTTCCACATGTTTGGTATGGGTCACTAGAAAACATAGGAATATGTATGGGCATATACCTAAGTAATGGTTATCCGTTGATTTCAAACATTGTGGTTTATCGATGTTGGATTTTGTGAGACCATGGGGGTCTTGGTATCCCTACTATATATCATTATACTCAACCTTTCATGAGATATGCTCGCACCTCGTTGTGTTGGTTATAGATGATGAATAGCGCTAACTGTGGTAGAGATTAGCAGGACTGGACGGTACCCGGAGGTGGACCACTCGGTGTGACGGTCCAAGGAGGAGATGGAAAAACGTGGAGTGTCGAGGAGGCAATCTGTACCTACCCTCAGGTAGGAACCCCGGAGGACGACCCAGTAGCTACTTTACTTTTCTTTAGTTGTACATGATTTTCAGTTGTACTTGCTTTTCAGTTGTACTTGTACTTTCCTGTTGTGCATGTATTTGCAGCCCCTTTTACGTCCCAAATATTTTTTCGTATATAGTTTTACTTAGTATTTTTCTTCTAGTTGTGTACACTAATGTTTTTATTTATAGTTATAAAGGTAATACCTTCCTAGTTTAGGGATTTATGCCTTTGGTGCTAGTCACCAGCACCAGGCCTTTGGAAATCGGGCTTGGAGTAGTTACAACATGGGCCCCGAGGGACGGGTCGTGACATTTTTGGGTTGGAGGATATATGTATTCTCATTTAAACTACATCAATATTTTCTTATCATTATAATAATTTAATATACAATGTGTTTTGAATATACCCTTTTAAAAAGGTTATTTCATTTATAAAGTAAATATCTCCACTACAAATGTTTTATTTCATATAGATAATTAGTTATTAATTAGAGATTTCAATTATATATTACATTATTGATTAATTATATGTGAGATGCATTGGAAAAATTAATGTGATGGGTAGGGACCTTTCATAGATACCCCATGATTTATCGATAGGTCTCATGAGATAAATATTTTGAGAAATAGGTTATTTATTTGATGTATATGTACATGTTCCTTGAAATGTCTTTGAATAAGGACTTGGTTATAAGATTTATGTTATCTTTGAATAAGTACAAGATGGAAATATATTAATATCATGAATAATGAATTTTATATATTAAATATTCATTTATAATATTCCATATGAATCTATTATTTTTTTTTTTAATGTATATAGTTTGATTCTTATGTTATTGATTAAATGTATTAAGTATTAATTATCCACATTACAATATTTTCCCTACATTTTCTACCCATGATTACTTCAATGAAATATTTTCAAGTGACTCTATATAGTTAAATGATTATTTAAAATTCAACCCTTGTCTATATATTATGAGTTTTGGAGTATTTTTGTAGTTAATAGTTGAAAATGGTAATTTTTGGAAAAAATAGGCCATGTGCCTGTTTTTATCACACAATTAGTAGTGACCATCTTGTAATCGTGTGATATGGATCTTTGGATTCAAGTGGAAATTTTCAATGTTTGATCATGCTTTGTTTTACTTAGTGTGACTCGAAGAAAAAAATGTTTGATGGTCCAATTTTTCACACATGATATGATATGGTTTGTTAATACAATTATATTTTCCGAGTAAACAATGTGACATGTTTTTTCAAAGGATAGTGTTTATTAAAATGTTACTATATAGTTTTTCAATCCATGTGTCCACATCATGTTCCGAGATCTAAAATTAATAAATTGGAAAATTAACAAAATTACCATGGTCTTTAAAACCATTAAGCACTTTTGAATTACTAATTAGATTATACCAGGACCTCAATAATTCACTTTCAGCTTACCCCATGTATTCCATAGTGATCCATGATCGTTTTTTAAATAATATCATCAAGGTAAATTATATTTTTCTCTCAATTTGAGATATTTTATCTAAATACCATCATTATCTCTTATCCTATTTTCTCAAAGGATCCCTAATGTGATGTGATTTCTAGATCCATTGGGTTTTAAATGATATATGATTATCTTCGTAGATCTATGATCATCAGGACTTGATTTCCCAATTTTCAATCATTGATTTTATAGGCAATGTGGTTTTCATCAATCATGATGTTGGTCTCTATAAATTATGGTCTATTACTTATTATTACTTATGTTAATTAAATTAAATTTATTTTTAATTGTGAAATAAAATATTTATATTTCACGAGCTGTAAATTATTATTTGTGGGATATTTAAATGTTCTCTAAAAAGGGGTTGTAATTAAATCCATTTTGATACAAATGTTGTGATAGTTTAAACCCCTCAAATGTGGGTTTTAAATGGAAATGTTTTTTCCATATTGAATGAATTATGGTATGACTATAAAAATGATATTTGAAGAAATGGTATTGGAATGTAAATATTAATGAATTTGGAAAATGTTTTATAAAATAAGAATTGGTTTCTTGAATGAAATAAATATGTATTAAAAAATTGGGAATACATTGGGTTATGGGGTAAAATTAGACATATGTGGGCCATAACAAAGTTAGTTATCTCATGGAGATGTACCGCTAATTCCATGTTTTTATATTGGGTATACTTTCCCAATAAATAATGTTTCAAAAACATTTGGAATCACATATATAGGATCATGGTCATGTTCTTCTATGTTGTATACACCCATATGTCGTAATTTTACCTCATTTTTATTAAGGATACATTATATGAATTTTTATATGATATGATCATTTATAAATTTATTTAGATATTGATTCTTGAAACCCATTTATTTCATATATCTATGACTAATGGATAAATTTTAATTCATTTTTCTGTTTGTATTTTAAGATGGAATATTTTTTACAACAAAATAATAGGATCATTTTTATATAAAAAATGAATTCTTCATGAATGGTTTTATAAATATATTTTAAATAATAACTAATGGATTCACATTTATAGACATTGTATTGATTTATTAATTGAATTGTACATAGCTTTAGTTATCACACCTGACGTTTTTCATTTGGAATTTGTATCCCTGATATTTTATGATAGAGAAAAAGAAAAAATATTCATTTAGAGGACTTCACTCCAAATTGTTTTTTCTATTGGGGGGGGGGATTGTGGTTACATAGGGTTCCATTAATATGGGATCATGTCGTTCTTCTATTTCCAATTTTTTCATCATTTAACATTGTTAATCTTTATGGGATGAGACCTCTTTTGATTATGTTATTTTTGAAAAATAATTTGTATTGGTTATCTTCAGGCTACTCTATTTGGATCTAAATTATCATAAATTCATTGAGTGTGAAATCATTCTCATTATTACTTGAATAATAAACTTCTGCTTTATCCCATTTCATGGTTATTGGGAATGTTATTTGGGACATGAAACCTTCCAATTGAGGTGACATTATTAGCTAACCCATGTTTGAATATTACATTTCTATAACCTTGAATAAGGGATTTCCCTTTACTATGTTTTACATATAAAATGGAGAAGAATAAAGGATATTTGAATGATATTCATGGATTTAATAATTTTTTCCATTCTATGATATATTTTTATAATTTAATATGGAAATAGTGAATGTAGTTAGTCCCTCAAGATTGTTTAAATGGTGGTTCCTTCATGTTGTGATCCATTGTATCCAATAGTGATGTACTAATGAAAAAACATACATCGGTGTTATTATATTCAGGTTCTTAACATCCCAGGTAACTCAATCTTGTGTCCCACTATATGTTATACAACATAGAATTGGATATACTTAACTAATATCACATGTGTAAAAAAAATTCATTTCAATCTTTTTCTCAGTTAATTCAACCTGAAATATTGAAGAAAATGGATATTTTTTTAAGATAAGTGATACTGAAACACTATAAATAATTTATTTATTGTCAATAAGGAAAATTCTTTAATGATATATAATGAAATCATATTCCTTTAAAAGTATTTGATGAAATTGAAGAAACCCAAAATGGAGGTCGTTGAACACCTAGGTTAATATATAGTATTTATTTAAAAAGTGAAATGATTCCATGAAAATAAAAAGGATTAAATATGAGTTTAGAATGTATTAATTAATAATATATCTACAACCAATTCACATTATTTTTGAATATATATAAATCTTTAAGAAATGTTTCTATAATAATTTCGAGTGCGATATTGATTAATTCAATTCTAATTCCATATAATTGTAAGGATATTAAGAAGAATGTTCTATAGGATTTTGATAGTGTATAATGATTTTTATTTATAATATTTTTGTAATATAAATAAACTTTTTATTTGTTTAATGGATAATGTACTATATTGGAATTATTGTTTTTACCATAAATTTAATTTGAGTCCACAAAAAATTCCTATTAATTGATGGATTAACATCATTATATTAATTATAATGGTTATATAAGTAATTTATTAAAATTGTATGTAATATATATAGGGTACATTTCATATCACCATAATGTTTTTTGAGTGATTTTAAATCATTGGGGGAAATTACCAATCTTCATGATGAAATTTATTATAGATTTATCCATCAATTATTTCCCATAATGCTTAATGTCATGCACATGTAGAGTTCCATTTCATATCTACACCATCAGGTAGAGTGTGAAGAGGAACATGGATACTACATAATCACATTGGATGGCATAGTGGATCCATCATGAGAAGAGTCTATAAAATATTTTAACAAATATTCATGAGATATCAGTTTAACATATTATAGGAAATCATTAGTTTAATTCTAATGAGGGATCATGAAGCACTACATTTTTCATCCTTTAAAAATTGCATAAATAAAAATGATATGATGGTGTTTACAATCAGTTCAAACTCAATTTGATGGATATCATAGTCTACTAAATAAGGTGCATTATTCCATATAATATTTAATCATAAATAGACCAACGTTCCTTGAGATGTATTTTATTATTAGAGGAATATGGTTTCATATTTATATAATATTATAAGATGTAGAAATGTGTTTTCTATATAATAAATGTAACCGTAAGACACTGAAAATAATAAATGGGAAAAAATATGTTATGTTAGTCGTTAAAGATAAATTCCAATGATTATAATGATTATTTATATTATTTTAAGATGAAATGAGGTTTAATGTGAAGATAGTGGATAATATGGATCATTTTCCCCTAAATAATTTGAAACAAAATGAATCATGGGTTTTAAGAGAAAATGTAGTAATTTATTTGAAAGTATTATATACTGAACCAGCACATATATCATGAAGGAAGTCATGGAGTACCTTTAGTAGTTCATAGTAGACAAGTTATCATAATGTATGTTGATGCATAAGGAATATTTTTGGATCTTCATAGTGTGAAACCTAAATCATTCTAATGTATATTTGAATCATAGTTTACATAAAAAATCATTTTAGGTTAAAACTAACATTGGAAAAAAAATTGTTTGACCTAATTATCTCTTTATGCACCATTAAGAGTTCCCCAAACTATATAAAAATTATAATTTAAGAGATAAAATAGACATCGAGAGATAGTATTAAATCTCATTAAAAAACAAACTAAGGTGTTTTTATATTATGAGGACCATGATCGAAAAATAAATGTTTGTTTTTAATGATTGATATTTGAGGAATCTTGAATGTCCTGATTTTATGGATTAGAATTTTTAATAGTATAAGATTGATATTCACATATTGATTTATGATAAAAAATGATAAGAAAGTAAACATATTTCAAATATGAAAATAATATATATCTAAAAATTCTATAAGATGATCGAGAAAAAAATAGAGATCCCTAGATACAATGTCATCATAGATGATATAAGACATTAAAATATTTAATTGCTAATAAATCTGATACTATTACAACAAATGTACATTCTAGTGTCAAATAAGAAATATCATAATAAATAATGTAATAAAACAATACTATAGAAGTAAGATTGATATGTGAATGAAATGTAATTGCAGTTATTGTCTCTTACTTCATCTAGACCATTGAAGAATGAGGCACCACTATTAGGACCAAAAGGGTCAACATATATTAAGATGCGGGGGATTGAATCATGGTATATATATTCTATTTCAAAATTCATCCTATCCCACTAGATCCTGAATTCTATATTATAAGGGTCACTTTGTCATCTATTATGTAATTAACGTTTATCTTGTTCTTTACTTATTTATCTGATAATGATAATTTGGATTCAATGTAGGGATAAAGCAGACAGACACAATGATTTTTACTTGGTTCACCCTCACTGGGCTACGTCCAAAGAGCATACAATGATGATGTGATGTTGTACCAAATCCACTAAAGATCACTGCCAATTTACAATCATCAAGATAGATCACTTATATTTCCAGGCTCACTACCATTACAATGTTTAGGGATAGCTCACTGCATTCCCCAGGGTCACTCCCCATTTATCTCTCTTTGGTTCACTATTGGTGGAGATGATCACCTTCTTCCTTTTCAATTGATCAGTCCTCTGGAATGGATCCACTCATAGTTTAAAGACTTGTAAGACCATTCATTATCCCAAATGAACGAATCTTCATCTGTATATAGATGATTTGTTAAAGATCAACTTTCATCCACTCATGAATACAACTTTACAATGGGTGTACCTGTCAATCTTCTAACCTTCTCCCAACTATAGAATGACTGGCGAACATCTCTATACCTCCCGCTCAAGTGTCACCACACTACTTGAACGACACTCTCTTATTCAACTTAAAACATGGGTGACTCAAACCCCTTTTCGCCCAAATAAATATTGATTCATAACTATCAAATGGCACGCTTCTTCAAGCCTTGCACACAGGTGTTAAAAACCACTTGCGCTACACTCCATTATCCATCTCTGAACTTGTGAGACTTGAACCCTTTTATGCCCAAACCAATATCGGTGTGCAACTATCATTTTGTGCACAACTTTTAAATATATTTATACTTTAGTGACCAAACCACCACATGTGTGCCCAAACTACCCGCACTATTGGAGCTATGATTTTATCCCCGTACTAATATTGCTTAAAAAATGAGGAGAGGTATCCCTATATTTATAGGAATTTTTGGTACAATGAGTGCCAGCGCACACGTATCCTCCCGGCGCACAAGTCCTGCCACCCTAGACTCTATCTCCCTAGTAACCTTGTGCGACCAAACTAAAACTTGGGCACCCCTCTTTCCATTTCCATATTTTGATGCTCTGATCATGAAAAAAATGGATTACATCTCCTGATCGTCCATTCAATTGTCGAGGTTCTTCTGTAAATCATGGTTGTTGAAAACATCCCTTGAACTCATCAAATCAGCAGAGTAGAAGTGGGATGATATATCCATGGACTATATGACGTGTCTTCCACGTAAATCCAGGTTTCATGATCCGATTTGGGTTATTATAGACCAACTCACCATGTCAACCCACTTCCCATCGATCAGATAGAAGGGATCATTAGAGATCCTGGGAAGACTCTATGTGCATGAGATTGTGCATTTACGTGGGATACCTTCTACGATTTTCTTTGATCAAGACACACAATTTACTTCCTGGCCATGGATGGGGTTGCAGGAGGATTTTGGGACACAGATTCTCTTGAGCACCGCCTTCCATCCTCGGACAGATGGTAAGACTGAGCGGACCATTCCGAACCTCGGGGACATGCTACGTGCTTGTGTCCTCGAATTCGGTCATAGCTGGGAGGATCACATACCGTCGGTAGAGTTTTCCTACAACAATAGTTATCAATACACCATATGTATGGCACCCTTCAAGGTGTTGTACATGAGACCTTGCAGATCACCCTTGTGCTGGACATACCCTGGGGAGTCTGCAATAGTGGGAATAGAGATGGTACGAGCTACCTCAGAGAAGGTGCAGATCATCCAGGAGGGGATGAAGACTGTAAAATTCGGGCATAAGTCATATTCTTAGAGTAGAAGAAGACCTAGAGAGTTCAAGTATGGCGACCACATCTTTCTACAGTTCTCACCTCGATGAGGTATATGGAGATTTGGATGAGGTGGAAAGTTAACTCCGAGATACATCGGAGTTTTCCAGGTCCTCAGTAGAGTAGGAGAGGTGGATTACCGCTTAGCTCTTCCACAATAGTTGCATTGAGAGCACAATGTCTTCCATGTATCTCAGCTGAGGAGATATGTGCATGAAAATTCCCACATTATCGACCATGGAGAGGTGGACGTCGACGATGGGGAAACTTCTACATAGATTCCAGTGGAGATTGAGGATCGGCGGGATCGGGTCCCACGTGGACGGTCGATACATCTGGTGCGTGTTAACTGGTATAACGAGAACCTATAGTAGAGAACATGGGAGCGGGAAGCTCATATACGTGCTCAGTACCGCCATTTGTTCCCACAGTTCGAGTTGTAGCTCACGGGGACGAATAGACCTGAGGTGGGAAGAATGTAAATACCCAGAAATTCTTTGGAAATGTTTTTCTTAAATACATGGAAATTTTACATGTCCCAAAAAATTAAATTCATGTGATTCTGAGGCCCGGTGTTCCCGGAATCAATTTCTGAAGTTTTTTTTGGGTACGTTCCATAAACGTACGAGCGGGTTTTTATAACTTTTGAACCAGTGCTCGGAACTGAAATCTGAGGGAACAGTTGAAATCATAGCACTGTTATTCGTTTAATAATACATTCACTTCGATGATAGTGGGTCATGTTTGGACGTTAGTTTTTGGATTTTCATAAAAACTTAATAAAATAAAGTGTGCAACACTTTATTTTATTTTGAGTCGTCGTTTTGTGTGAGGTGGTTTAAACCTCTTCATGGTGGTTGGAGGTGGGGCCACCACACCCTAACCTCCCATTAATGGTTATGTTGGTGGAGCCCACCCCAACATAACCTCCTGTAAGGGTTTATGACGTGGGGACCCCCCGAGACAGCATAACCTCTCTTTAAATAATAGGGGTGGGGACCACCCGAACCCTATGGATGGAGGAGGATAAAACCACTCAACTCTCCCTCATTAATGAGGGAGAGCCTCTTGATTCCTCAACTCCCCAGTTAAGTGGGTAGAACCCCCCATTATCTCCCCACATTTTACCATAACAACTCTCATGCATTAATTAGGCGGAGCCACTTAATTTTTTTATCCTTTTTGAAATCGTTGTGCCAACAGTATAATAGATAATCTATTATTTCATTTTGGTGGAGCATGGGAGAAGAGAGAACTCTCTCCAACGAAGACCGCTCTTCAACGAAGAACGCTTTTCTGGATAAGAACGTTCTCCCAATGAAGAACGCCGATGAGGGATGCCTTCAAATACGAAGAATGAACCTCTTCGACCTTCTTCCTCGAACTCCTTCAACATGAGATGTGTTTGTCTACCACGGATCGATGACCATATTTCTGTGACAACAACGAATGAAAACTGATGAATCAAAGGTATGTGGTTTATTACTTGTTTTTGTTGTACCTTTTCCTTACCTTCGTCAATGGATAAAATGTTATTGTTGTGGATGTATTAATGATCATTTTCTTCTCATGATGAGCCAAATGATACCTTCCTAAGAGTGGAGGGTACGTGCCAACCTAACAATTCCCGGCATCCTCCGTTGTTTTCTCTCTTCATGTGGTGTTCTATGGCATTGCGATGAGGCGACGATGATGAAAGATGAAACAACGAAGGCCATGCTACCCACGACCTCTGCGAATCGCACCGCCGCCACTGTGTACTGATGCTTCATGCTGAACACCGCCGGTGCCCAGCCTGGCGCGCGACACGCCTACCCGAGTGCTGCCCGACACCCTGTGGCTTGTCCGATGCACTGTCGTGCCCTACCCAGTGCCCCCTCGGCCTACCCGGTTCCCTCTCGTCCAACCTGTCGCGCTAAGCCCGACGCCCCAAGGCCTTCCTGTCACTCTGCTGGTTCCCCCACGGCCTCCCAGTGCCCGGCCATGCCCCACCCGGTTCCCCCTAGGCCTACCTGACGCCCTTGCGGCCAGCCCAACCCATGTCACGACTTGTCTGGTGTCCCCGCGGCCTGCCCGGTGCCCGGCCGTGGCCTGCCTGGCCGCCCCCCGAGCTGGCCTCCACGCACGCCACCCCGAACCGGCTGCCCCCGAGTCGGACTATGCACAACCCGCATGCTCCCGGCTGAGCCGACATCCCGAATCCCTCTCGCCCACCCAGCCGCGCCATGTCAGGTCATGCCCTCGCAATGCTCCAGGATGAACTGGCCCTGAGCTCAATCCGAACCGGCCCCGCAGTCCGCTGGGTTGGCCCCAGCGGACCAGGAAAATCCTAGAGGGCTGACCGGGTCAACTCAGACCGAGTCGGATCGGGCCCATGCCCATTACCAACACCATTATCTTCTTGGGACATATCTTTGGCACCAGACCTCTGTTTGATGAAACTTCAGAGGCCCCAATATTCTTTGAGAGAAGTCATCACTTTGAGTATACCCCAAAAGATTTCAAGGTATAGTTGAGTTACGGTTTGGTTGGATCATACACAAATCCATCCGGGCCCTCTGGACAAAAAGGCTAATAACTAACAGAACATGCATCCAATAAACGCAACGTCTATTGCGTTGATACCCCTATGAAGTGGAGGATATTTGAGATACTTAATCATGACACTTCTTGATAGTTGGAGTTTTGACAAGTTGCTCATGGAGAGAATCCTTCCGATGACGAGTGGACAGAGTACAGAGACCTAGTAGCTAGTTGAGTCCTGACGAATCCTTGACCGATTCGATTCAGAGTGACTCGAGTATCCCTTTGGGGAGCGCCTCTGTGTGACATGGTAGACCCACGGTGCGGAGTGCCTATATGTGAGGGCGGAAGACCCACGATACTCGACAAGAGGATTACCTTTGTAGCCTACGTGGGGAGCACCTATGTGTGATCGCGGCAGACCCATTATGGGGAGCGCCTCTGTGTGACATAGCAGACCCACGATACTCGATAGGAGGAGTACCTCAATATTCCAAGGATAGTGGGAAGCGCCTATGTGTGACGCGGCAGGCCCACTGTACTCAATAGAGGAGGAGTACGCCACTATCCATGGTTTAGATAATAAAAATCTTTGTTTGAGTTGAGTCAATGACTTTTGTGTTTTCACCATGATTGGTATGGGTTACTAGATAACATAGGAATATGTATGGGCATATACCTATGTAATGGTTATCCATTGATTTCAAACTTTGTGGTTTATCGATGTTGGATTTTGTGAGATCTTGAGGGTCTTGGGATCCCTACTATATATCGTTATACTCAACCTTTCACAGGCTATGCCTGCAACTCGTTGTGTTGGTTATAGATGATGAATAGTGCTAACTATGGCCGAGAGTAGCAGGACTGAACAATACCCGGAGGTGGACCACTCGGCGTGACGGTCCAAGGAGGAGATCGAAAAACGTGGAGTGCCGAGGAGGCAATATCTACCTACCCTCAGGTAGGAACCCCGAAGGAATACCCATTAGCTACTGTACTTTTCTTCAGTTGTACATGCTTTTCAGTTGTACTTATTTTCAGTTGTACTTGTACTTTCTTATTGTGCTTATATTTCTAGCCCCTTTTACATCCCATATATTCATTGGTATACAGTTTTACTTAGTATTTTTCTTCAATTTTTGTACACTGATGTGTTTGTTTATAGTTATAATGGTAATGTCTTCCTAGTTTAGGGATTTATGCCTTTGGTGCTAGTCGCCAGCCCCAGGCCATTGGAAGGCAGGCTTGGGGTAGTTACAACACGGGCCCCGAGGAACGGGTCGTGACATTTTTGGTTTGGAGGATATATGTATTATCATTTAAACTACATCAATATTTTCTTATCATTATAATAATGTAATATACTATGTGTTTTGAATATACCCTATTAAAAAGGTATTTTCATATATAAAGGAAATATCTCCACTTCAAATGGTTCATTTCATATAGATAATTATTTATTAATTAGAGATTTCAATAATATATTACATTATTGATTAATTATATGTGGAATGCATTGGACAAATAAATGTTATGGGTAGGGATATTTCATAGATACCCCACGATTTATCGATAGGTCTCATGAGATATATATTTTGAGAAATAGGTTATTCATTTGATGTATATGTACACGTTCCTTGAAATGTCTTTGAATAAGGACTTGGTGGAAAGAATTATGTTATCCTTGAATAATTACATGATCGAAATATATTGATATCAGTAATAATTAATTTAATATATTAAATCTTAAATTAGAATAGTCCTTATGAATCTATTATTTATTTTTTGAATGTATATATTTTGATTCTTATGTTATTGATTAAATGTATTATGTATTAATAATCCACATTATAATATTTTCCCTACACTTTCTAACCATGATTACTTCCATTGTATATTTTCAAGTGACTCCATACAGTTAAATGATTATTTAAATTTCGACCCTTGTCTATATATTATGAGTTTTGGAGTATTTTGGTAGTTAAGAGTTGAAAATTGTGATTTTTGGAAAAAATAGGCGAGACGCCTGGTTTTATCACACATTTAGTAGTGATCTTTTTGTAACCGTGTGTTATGGATCTTTGGATTCAAGTGGAAATTTTCAATGTTTGATCATGCTTTGTTTTAATTTGTGTGACTCGAAGAAAACAAAGTTTGATGGTCCAATTTTTCAGACAAGATATGATATGGTTTGGTAATACAATTATATTTTTTTAGTAAACAACATGACATGTTTTTTCGAAGGATAGTGGCTATTGAAATGTTACTATATAGTTTTTCAATCCAGGTATCCATATCCTGTTCACATATCTAAAATTAATAAATTGTAAAATTACCAAAATTCCCATGGTCTTTAAAACCATTAAGCACTTTTGAATTACAAATTATATTATACCAGGACCTCAATAATTCTCTTTAGGCTTCCCCCATGCATTCTCTAGTTATCCATGATCGTTCTTTGAATAATATCATAATGGTAAATTCTATATTTCACTCAATTTGTGATATTTTATCTAAATACCATCATTATCTCTTATCCAATTTTCTCAAAGGATCCCCAATGTGATGTGATTTCTAGATCCATTGGTTTTTAAATGATATATGATTAACTTCGTAGATCTATGATCATCAGGACTCAATTTCCCAATTTTTAATCATTGATTTTATAGGAAATGTGGTTTTCATCAATCTTGATGTTGGTCTCTATAAATTATGGTCTATTACTTACTATTATTTATGTTAATTAAATTAAATTGATTTTTAATTATGAAATGTAATATTTATATTTCATGATATGAAAATTATTATTTTTGGGATATTCAAATGTTCTCTAAAAGGGGGTTATAATGGAATCCATTTTGATACAAATGTTGTGTTTGTTTAAACCCCTCAAATGTGGGTTTTAAATGGAAATTTTTTCTCCAGATTAAATGAATTCTGGTATAACTATAAAATTGATATTTGAAAAAATGGTATTGGAATGGAAATATTAATGAATTGAGAAAATGTTTTATAAAATAAGAATTGTTTTTGCGAATGAAAAAAATATGTATTAAAAAATTTGGATTACATTGGTTTATGGGGTAAAACTAGACATATGTGTTCCATAACCAAGTTAGTTATCTCAAGGATATGTACCCATAATTCCATGTATTTATAGTCGGTATACTTTATCGAAAAATAATGTTTCAAAATCATTTATAGTCACATATATGGGATCATGGTCATATTATTCTATGTTGTATACACCCATATGTTTTAATTTTACCTTATTTTTATTAAGGATACATTATATGAATTATTTTTTGATATGATCATTTATAAATTTATTAAGACATTGATTCTTGAAACCTATTTAATTCACAAATCTATGACTTATGGATAAATTTTAATTCATATTTCTGTATGTATTTTAAGATGGAATATTTTTTACAATAAAAGCATATGATCATTTTTATATGAAAACTGAACTCTTCATGAATGGGTTTATATCTTTATTTTAAATAAGAACTAATGGATTCACATTTATAGACATTGTATTGATTTATTAATTCAACTATACTTAGCTTTAGTTCTCACACATGAATTTGTTCATTTGGAATTTGTATCCCTGATATTTTATGATAGAGAAAAAGGAAAAATATTCATTTAGAGGACTTCACTCCAAATTGTTTTTTCTATTTTGGGGGGGGGGGGGGGGCTGGGATTGTGGTTACATAATGTTCCATTAATATGGGATCATGCCGTTATTCTATTTCCATTTTTTCATCATTTAACCTTGTTAATCATTATGGTATGAGACCTCTTTGATTAGGTAATTTTTGAAAAATGATTTGTATTTCTTATCTTCATGCTACTCTATTTGGGTCCAAATTATCATAAATTCATTGAGTGTGAAATCATTCTCATTATTAATTGAATAATAAACTTCTGCTTTATCCCATCACATGGTTATTGGGAATGTTATTTGGGACCTGATACCTTCCAATTGAGGTGACATTATAAGCTAACCCAAGTTTGTATATTAAATTCCTCTAACATAGAATAAGGGACTACCCTTTACTATGTTTTACTTATTAAATGGAAATGAATACAGGATATTTCAATGATATTCATGGATTTAATAATTTTTTCCAATCTATGATATATTTTTATAATTTAATATGGAAATAATGAATGTATTTAGTCCCTCAAGATTGTTTAAATGGTGATTCCTTCATGTTGTGATCCATTGTATCATATAGTGATGTAATAATGTAAAAACACACATCAGAGTTATTATATTTAGGTTCCTAACATCCTAGGTAACTCAATCTTGTGTCCCCCTCTATGTTATACAACATATAATTGGATATACTTAACTAATATCTCATGGGTAATAAAACATTTTATTCCAATCCTTTTCTTAATTAATTCAATGTGAATTATTGAAGAAAAATGATATGTTTTTTAATGATATGTGATACTGAAACACTATAAATAATTTATTTATTTTGAATAAGGAAAATGTTTTAATGATATATAATGAAATCATATTCATTTAAAAGTATTTGATGAAATTGAAGAAACCCAAAATGGTGGTTGTTGAACACCTAGGTTAATATATAGTATTTATTTAAAAAGTGAAAGGATTCCATGATAATAAAAATGATTAAATATGAGTTTAGAATGTATTAATTAATAATATATCTAAAACAAATTCACATTATTTTGGAATAAATATAAATCATTATGAATTGTTTCTATAGTAATTTAGAGTGAGATATTGATTAATTCTATTATAATTCCATATAATTGTAAGGATATTAAGAAGAAAGTTCTATAGGATTTTGATAGTGTAGAACAATTTTTATTTATAATAATTTTTTAAATATAAATGAATTTTTTATTTGTTTAATATATAATGTAATATATTGGAATTATTGTTTTTTCCATAAATTTTATTTGAGTCCACCAAAAATTCCTATTAATTGATGGATATAAATCATGCTATTAACTATAGTGGTTATATAAAATAATGTATTAAAATGGTATGTAATATATATAGGGTACATTTCATATCACCATAATGTTTTTTAAGTGATTTCATATCATTGGGGAAAATTACCAATCCACATGATTAAATTTACTATAGATTTATCCATTAATTAATTCCCAAAATTCTTAATGTCATCCACATGTAGAGTTCCATTTCATATCTACACCATCAGGTAGAGTGTGAAGAGGAACAAGGATACTACATAATCACATAGGATGGAATAATGGATCCATCATGAGAGGAGTCTATAAAATATTTTAACAAATATTGATGAGATATGATTTTAACATATTATAGGAAATCCCAAGTTTTATTCTAATGAGGGATCATGAAGCAGTACATTTTTCATCCTTTAAAAATTGCATAAGTAAAAACGATATGATGGTGTTTACAATCGTTTCAACCACATTTTGATGGATCTCGCAGTCTACTAAATAAGGTGCATTATTCCGTCTAAGATTTAATCATAAATAGACCAACGTTCCTTGAGATGTATTTTATTTTTAAAGGAATATGGTTTCATATTTATATAATATTATAAGATGAGGAAATGTGTTTCTTATATAAGAAATGTAACCGTAAGAAACTGAAAATAAAAAATGGGAAAAAATATGTTATGTCAGTCGTTAAAGATAAAATCCAATGATTATAATGTTTATTTGTATTATTTTAAGATTAAATGAGGTCGAAAGTGAATATAATGGATAATAGGGATCATTAAACACTGAATAATTTGAAACAAAAATGAATCATGGGTTGTAAGGGAAAATGTAGTAATTTATTTGCAAGTATTATATACTGAACCAACACATATATCATGAAGGAAGTCATGGAGTACCTTTATTAGTTCATAGTAGACATGTTATCATAATGTATTTTGATGCATAAGAAATATTTTTGGATCTTCATAGTATGAAACCTAAAGCATTCTAATGTATATTTGAATCATAGTTTACAAAAAAAATCATTTTAGGTTAAAACTAACATTGTAAAAATTTATTGTCCGACCCAATTATCTCTTTATGCACAATTAAGAGTTCCCCAAACTACATAAAAATTATAATTTATGAGATAAAATAGATATCCAGACATAGTATGAAATCTCATTAAATAATGACCTAAGGTGTTTTTATATTATGAGGACCATGATCGAAAAATTAATGTTTTTTTAATGATTTATATTTGAAGAATATTGAATGTCTTGATTTTATGGATTAGAATTTTTAATAGTATAAGATGTCTATTCACATATTGATTTATTATAAAAAATGATAATAAAGGAAAAAAATTTCAAATATGAAAATAATATGAACCAAAAAATTTTATAAGATGATCGAGAAAAAAATAGAGATCCCTACATACAATGTCATCATAGATGATATAAGACATTAAAATATTTAATTGCTACTAAATCTGATACTATTACAAAAAATGTACATTCTAGAGTCAAATAAAAAATACAATAAAAAATATTGCAATAAAACAAAACTATATAAGTATGATTGATATGTGAATGAAATGTAATTGCAGTTATTGTCTATTACTTAATATAGACCGTTGAAGAATGATGCACCACTATTAGGACCAAAAGGGTCTAGATATATTATGAAGGGGGTGAATCGTGGTATAGATATTCTATTTCAAAATTCATCCTGTCCCACTAGATCATGGATTCTCTATTATAAGGGTCACTTTGTCTTCTTTTATGTAATTAATGTTTATCTTGTTCTTTACTTACTTATCTGATAATGATACTTTGGATTCAATGTAGTAAAGAAAGCAGGCAGACACAATGATTTTTACTTGGTTCACCCTCACTGGGCTATGTCCAAAGAGCATACAATGATGATGTGATGTTGTACCAAATCCACTGAAGATCACTGCCAATTTACAATCATCGAGATAGATCACTTCTACTCACAGGCTCACTGCATTTACAATGTTTAGGGATAACTCACTACATTCCCTAGGGTTACTCCCTATTTCTCCCTCTTTGGTTCACTGTTGGTGGATAGGATCACCTTCTTCTTTTTCAATTGATCAGTCCTCTAGGAAGGATCCAATTATAGTTTAAAGACTTGCATGACCCTTAATTATCCCAACTGAATGAATCTTCATCTGTATATAGATGATTTTTTGAAGATCCACATTCATCCACTAATGAATAAAACTTTACAATGGCTGTACCGGGAAATCTTCCAACCTTCTACCAACCATAGAATGACTGGAGAACATATCTATACCTCGCGCTCAAGTGCCACCACACTACTTGAATGACACTCCCTTATTTAACATAAAACATGGGTGATTCAAACCCTTTTTCACCCAAATAAATATGGGTGCACTACTATCAACTGGCACGCTTCATCAAGCCTTGCACACAAGTGTTAAAAACTACTTGCACTACACTCCATTATCCATCTCTGAACTTGGGAAACTTGAACCCTTTTATGCCCAAACCAATATTTGTGTGCAACTATCAATTGGTGCACAACTTCTAAATATATTTATACTTTAGTGACCAAACCACCACATGTGTGCCCAAACTACCCGCACGATTGGAGCTATGATTTTATCTATGTTTTGAGATTGCTTAAAAAATGAGAAGAGGTATCCCTATATTTATAGGAATTTTTGGTACCATGAGTGCCAGCGCACAAGTATCCTCCCGGCGCACATGTCCTGCCACCCTAGACTATGTCTCCCTAGTAACCTTGTGCGCCCAAACTAAAACGTGGGCACCCCTCTTTCTATTTCCATATATGGATGTTCTGATCATGAAAAAAAAAATGGATTACATCTCCTGATCGTCCATTCATTTGTCAAGGTTCTTCTGTCAATCATGGATTGTTGAAAACATCCCTTGAACTCATCAAATCACCAGGTAAACCCCCTTTGTCCACAAAGTTGTACATCATGGTCTGCATTGTCAACAAACACAACACTAAGGCCCTCTATTCCAATATACACATTAACCTCAAAAAATTTTCAATGATACAATAAGGGATTTTTTCCCTACATGATGTTTACCATATGTGAGATATTTTATATGTATTAGGAGTGTTTTGAGTTATCACAAAATCAATAATTCTAATAATTTATTTTTTATCATGTAATGAGTGTTTTATTATATTTCACATATAAAAATCATAAAAATAATTTTTGAATACCCTATATACATTTTATTAATTTTCATTTATTACTAGAATAAATTATTTTTTATATTATTATTATTTTTTTATAACTCATGAACCATAATTTTTGATTGTTTTTAATGTAATTAATTAATTTTAAAATGAAATTTTTATATATAATCCGCTCAAATCATAGATCAGAATAGAATTATGTTGGAATTATGGAGATCATGGTACAATATATTATTTTATATTCACATAATTTTATACTAGGATCTAAGCCCAACCATAACATATATATGGTCCATTTTTAGATTTTTATGGATTGTATACTCTCCTCACTCAAATATCATTCTAATCAAGATGATTGTACCTATCGAAGGATTGAAAGGATTATATGTTCCCCCAAATTATGCGTTCAATCATTATGTCAATTTCTTTAATAAATTATAACTATTTCAATTAATTTTCAATTCATTATCAATAATTATTATTGAAATAGGTTTGATGTGAAATTTTATTTGTTCATTATTATTTTTAATGTTATAATAAAATGAACAATTTTTTTTATAAAATGACAAATTAATTTAAAATAATTTCCTAGGAATTTTATTTATATGGATATCTTCATATTTTTTCATTATTTTATTCACTGGTCCATAGACTGTGAACATAAGGCCTCTAATGATTATTTATTTGTGGATATTTCCATTATGAGAGGTTTTCCAACTATGTTGTAGTGGTGAAAGGAGACGAAATTAGATGTAATTAATGAAAGAATGTTTTATTGGGGAGTTGGACTTAAGTGGCATAGTGGAATTTGATTTCATACATGGGTAGGCATAGATGAATTTAATAATAACTAGAAAGAGGTATATGTTTAGTGGTAGTCTTGATGGCCACCTGGAAAGAATATATATATATAGTGAATTATGGTGATCCAAATAGTGGTGAAAGGTAGAATTTTTGATTATTGATTGATGTAAAAAGTGGATGAGGGGTGATGAGGGCTAATGAAACAAGAACATGGATTAGTGTCCCTCAACAGTCCCTAATGTTTTAGGTAGAATGTCTAGAATAGAGGGGGAGGGAAGTGGATGATTTGTGACTATAGAGTAGTTAGTGTAAATGTTGTAGGATATGATTCTATTTTTTTTTAAATGGTGAGGTTTCAAAATATTTTAAAAAATATATCAAATAAAAAATGAACATCATCCACATTTATCCTTTGGACATGAACCATGAATGGAATTCATGATTCCTTTACTATATAGGTGGGGGATTGAAACATTGCTCCTCCTTTGGTATAACCTACAAATTGGATTTGTGAATGTGGTTTACACATCCTATCATGTAAAAACTATAAAATAAGCTCCCCCTAATTTAAAATTATTTTCCTCTATATTTTTTTAATGATATAAAACATTATAATATTATCATAAAATATTTATTTATTGTCTTTAGAAAGGTATACAATAAATAATTACATTCTAGTTTTACTTACATTATTTATATTTCATATAATTTTATTTATATGACGTAAAAAACTATATAAATTCATTAATTTAAATAATATGTTTTTTATATTATTTGAATATTATTGAATTTTTTTAGTAAATATAAATTGTGTCTTTTGATGATTTAAATGATGTTTACAATTTTTAAAAATTAATATAGATTATTTTACAAAAAATATATTTCAATGGAGTATTTATTTTAGTAATATATTTATCTTCAGTTGTAATAAATATATAATGACCATGAATTAAACCTTTTAATGCATATTTGGTTCTATTTTCATTTGTAATTTTTAATAATTGCTAAAAATATTATTTTTGATCAAAATATTAACATCTTAAAACTTTTTATGGTGGACCTATGAAACCGTTGTTATTTTAATGTATTTTAGTCCAATATTACACATCTAATTCGAATGATATCTATTACTATTAAATAGACGTTCAAATAAGATAATGATTGGTTAGGATTTATATATGTATAGTTGTGGAAGTGGAATGGCTACATTTTTAGTCACACATATCAAAATATGTGAATATTTACATCTAATATGTGGTTGGTTTATCATATTTCCCATAACCCAAAGCCATTCCCAATACCTCATGACCTTTTAACTATTATAAATTGAAATGTTTAAAAGTTTTTTAACTTGAATGAATGTCTCAAATTTTTTAATAAATATAAATGTGTTAAATTTAATTGCAATTTAAATAATTAATTAATTTCAAATTAATACACTAATATGGTATTAAAATTAATATTTTAAAAAAAGAAAACATATATTCTCTCAAATTAATAAAAATGTAAATTTAAATTATTTTTTTAAAAAATTATTGTAAATGAAACTGATCTTATGTGTACCAGTACCGAATAAATGATTTCTAAATACATTCCTGACTAAAAAAGGATTTCACAAATTCCAAAGCCTACTAGAATTTTTCATGACTATTAATGGCTTTCCCAACATTCAATTTGTTTTCTGACTATAAAATGATTTCAATCTCAAAAGATTCCAATATTCCAAACACTACTATCTTGGTGTCACACACTTATCCCCCAATCATCATTTCTGATATTATTATATATCAAATATTGTCAATCATGTCATGGAAATTTTATAAAATATGAGAAATTCATCTTTTGAAATTAATAATGTCACTTAATTAATTTAAAAATATATATTAGCATAATTCATAGTGTAATTGTTATGATTGTTTCAAATTTATATAACCATAACTAATTAAAAAATATTTCGAATTTGATGATTCAATAATAATTAATATATCGGTTTAATGAATTCTCCCTATATTTAATCATGTCTACATAAATATAAAATAAAATTGAAATAATTTATAATGATTAGGTTCATGGATATTGTTTACCACCTAGATGGTTATTCATTTTCATGATTATAAATCATTAGAATAAGTATATATATGGATTCACATTTTCTTAAAATTGAGGGCCACTTTTCTATTGACTTTAACCACCTATAAACATATTCAATATATTAATCCCCTATAAATTTTTTCAAATCCTCTAAATAAGAATGAGAATTTTTTGAAGTATCATATTTTATTAATAAACAGTATAATAATGATTTAATGAAATGTTATATAAACATATCAATTAGTTCAGTGGTATGAACTACTATTACAAACCCTCTCTAAGGGTGTATTTTTTATGATTTAACATCAAAATAATATGTTTCAATATATTTTCATATGTATTTATTAATAGATACTAGATATATAAATAATGATAGTTGTATAGAATAAAAGTATTATAATAATAATCATGGTGACTAGAATATCAATATAATTATAGGATACATTACCATTAATTATACAAATTAAATTAATGTGAATTAATGTAATGTGTTTGTATAATATTATATCATTGAAGAAGATTTATGGGACAAATATATGGTAAATTTATAATCATAAGTTTGTTTTTTGGGTGCAATGTACCATATATTTTTTCCAAAATCTATTTTTGACATTTTGAGTATAGGGAATTTCATGTGTGTGGTATTTTGATTAGGTTGTCATTAAAACATTCTTTGAATTCTATGGTGTCATATTTAACACATCTACGTTAACCTATAACATATTACATAATTGAAAATAGTTTTAATGTAAATAAATTTTCCAAAAATTATGGTTATGTAATACTATAATGAGTGATATTTTTTATCTTGAGACATTGATTCAATTATGTCTGAATATGTTATTTAATGTGATGTATATGGTATGAAATATAAAATTAAATTCCTTCAAATATATAATTAAAAAATATAATGGGGTAAGACATCTAATTTGGAAGGCCCAAACAATTGATTGTTCCTAATACTGTCACATGATCATTCTACATTAGATACATAATTTATATTTAATAATAATTTTTAAATGGATTGAACATATTAGGATGTTACCTATTCTATCTTACAGGAATGAAAAGAACTTTTTTTCAATTATAACATATCTAATGGAATTTATTGGATGAAAAAACTAAAGGATAGTGTAAACGTATGTAGTCATTGAGATGAATCATTGAATAATTTTTCATTGATAAGGGGTACATTAGCTCATAATAATAATTCCATTTATTATCTTGAATCAATTGATGATGTATCCTAGTATAATCATATTTATTGATTTATAATGATGTTTAATATATTTTTAAATCCATTCTGGTCATGTATTACAACATTTATTTATTATAAATATCAAATTTTGGTGGTAGAAATTTTTTATGGAATATATACAGGTGTACTAATCATTTCCACCACACCTTATTGGATTCATCACACAATCTGTATTGCAATATTAATTGTTTTCAGGGATAACATTGAACATTGGAGTAGGTTTTTGGAATGTATATGCACCCTTGTTACCCAAATCAGAGAAATATGATTTATAACTAATAATAATAGAATGATTATAGATTATATTGACAATGAATGAGTATTATGGATAAAAAATAATGTTTATCAATGTTATTTGATCTATCATATTTATAATAAATTCAATAATAATTTTAAATAATAATTAAAAAGGTGTTTGATAATCATTTCTGTTATGGTTCCACAAACATATATTTATTGAAATAATTTTTAGTATAAATTTATTTAAATTCATTTCAACCTTTTATTTCCATATGAAAGTTGTATAATATGTATCAATATAAAAACTAATTGTTTGGTGTTTATGAAAAAGGTCATTGAGGGTTGTAGCAACCCAACCCTAAAAAGTAGGACATCAGTGTCATGATACCATTACATTAGCGTAAGATACAAGTAAAAAATGTCCCAAAGGATCATGTAGTTTTGTAGTCATTAAAATCTAGATATATACATTAGTATTGTATTATAAAATATTACACTAGTTACAACATTTTTTCTCTTTCATGGATAAAAACATTACTCTATCTATTATATCCTTTCATTTCATACCTAGTACACTTCTTGGATTCCCAAGGAAATGAAAAAAGTGTGATCTAAAATTACCATTAAGGGTAAATTATAGAGTAATTAATTGAGTATTAGTGAGAATAATAATTAAGGAATGGTAATTAATATAACACACATACTATGTAATAAGAAAACTAGGAAAGAAGTTCATAACCCATATAGAATGGTAATAATTGGGAACATAATCCACTAAAATAAAGAGATGAGAAAGAATCTCTTTGGTATGTTAATAAATTGAAACACCTTACAATTAAAAAAATAAGTTAGAATAAAATGAATTCATTGATATGTTGGTGAAATATTTAATGCATTATACTAATTTGATCAAAATGATGGAAATGATTAATTATTTGATGTATTATAAATAGAACATGAATAACTACCATAAAGAACATTCACAATATGGTTTATGTCTATGGGAAGAAACTTATCTATTCTAATTGAACACAAAATTGAAGGTTTGGTTTCCAACTAATTTCATCTCATCATACTACAAATTCATCCATTGGTTTTCATTAATTGTTCCATAATATTTAGTGCATACCATAATTGATATCTAAAACATATCATTATTGGAAAAATAATTCCTTATATTGAATAAAAAATAAAACTCAACAAATATATGCATTAAATAATGTATATATATTTATCAGTATTCCCTATATAATTAAATAACATTCAAATAAAAAGACCTATTAAAAATGGTATAATGTTTTAGTAATAGACATTCCCATCATAAATGCAAAGGATAATTTGGGAAATTTTAATGTTTAATGATTATTTTGATATTACAAGGGGAATAAAAAAATATTCAATGTAGTGAATATGAATACACTCCCTAAAAACAATTAAAAAAACATAGAGGCGAATAAAAGTTTATATCAATACAACATATCACAAGATGAGTACAAACAAAGGGTTTTTTTCATTGATGAATATAAATAATATAAAAATATATTTTTAAAACACATTTTCTGACTATATCCTTTTTTTAAAATAAAATTGAAATTAATGTTCATTGAAAATATCATTTTGAAATTTTTCTAAAAAATGTATCCTTTTAAAAAATAAATTTAATCATTTAATAAATGAATGTGGATAAATCTATACATGCCGTATGAGGTGAAAAACCAAATTCAATTTTTATTTTAAAAGGGTTAGAAAAACTACCTATTCAGAATGAGATAACGATACTCATTATAAAAAATTTGTAAAAGAAAAATAAGATTAATTTTTATTAAAAATCATTTTAAAAGGGTAGGAACAATATTAAAAACATTTAAAAAAAATCTATTTTTAGAAGAAAAAAGTTTCTCTTGCTAAAGAGAGAAGTGAATTATTTTTTTATTAAGAACATTTTCTAAAAAATGATTGTACCAATGTGTGAAAAATATTTCAATTAATCAATAAAGTTCATGAATAATATTAAGATAATAAATTTAAATGGTTCATTTGAACACATGCATATAATTTCCTTGGACAGAAATTAATTTTAATGATCGATACTTATTATTGAGTAATATAATCATCAAACATTCCAAAGTGTCCCATAACACCTTGAATCATTTTAAGTAATATTCACAATTAAAGAATAAATTTAATGAACAATTAAAATACCATGAAGATAAATGGATTAAATTTATAATATATAAAAATAGGTAGTATGTAAACCACACAAAAGAATTATGTGGTGAATATGACATTTATCTAACATATGTAAAAATGTGAGATTAACATAACATACCATTATCCAATATTCCTCGTACATTTTTATATTACACAATAATAATAATTTTTTAATAACATAATTACTTCATATCCTTATTAATTTTTATCATTACATTTTTTCACTTATTACCATTTGGAATACAATTACTTAACAAATTATGTTTAAATAATGTTTTTTGTCCAAATTTTTTTAGCTGTATAAAATAACATTTTTATCTCAACTCTGGTAAAATGATTCATTATATAAGATATATAGAATAATAATAATTAAATAATTATTATATTTACCCATAAATTATACTTTTAAAACATATCATTAAATATTTTTAATAAAAATGATCCATCTTTACAATCATGGTGATAATAGGTCGTTTGTACGCATAAGTATTCTTCCCATTTTCAATGATCATGATGGAAATATTATATGTAATAGAATTCATTACAAATTTAAAATTATCTAAAAAATACCTTATTATGTAATCACGTATACTTATATATATAATTCCTGTGATTTTGATGGAATCACATCGTGTCGAGTAGGTGGTAGTCCACACATCTATGAACAACATTATTAATTTTTAAGGGTGTGAAAGGGTAATAAAGAAAATGATATTTTTTATTTCCATATATTTAATTATGTAATTAATATATTATATATTTTTCTCATGTAAGATATGTTTATTTAAAAATATCTTTCATATATTCCATGTTCATTTTGAACAAATCACATCTCTCTAAGGAGGTGGTAGTCCACAATTTTCCAAGTGATTTTGTTGTATTTACAAAAACTGGAAATCATATGGGAATGTATTATAATGAATTAGAGAAGAATAAATAAATAATAAATATAATATATAAAATATATAAAAATACATTTTCCATCTTAAATCAAATCCATGAATGGTGTTACATGAACAATGATCAAATATCTTTTTGTGAGGTTGTAGTTCGTCGTACACATAAATCGTATGGTTGTTACATTTTTAATGTAAGTGTGTGTATGTGTAGGCAGAAATCATTGAATAACAACATTTAAATATATTTAAAATAATTTAGTTTTTAATTAATAATGATATAAAGATATTTTAGATGGCAGACAATGGAAATAAAACTACAGAACCTGAGGAAAGATATTTCCACTTTGTTGGGTAACTCCTTTTTGTAGGCTCCAAATGTCTTCCTTGGATGGATTTAATACAAAAGTTAGGATACTAGAATGATTTTATGGATTTGTATTATATTTTTTTGTAGATCTTAGTCGATCCAATGCATCTTCAGAGGTCCATGTAAGTGGTAGGAGTGGAGGCCTTTTTATAGTGGATGAGGAGTGATAGTATTGTAAATTTTTGAAATGTGAATTAATCCCATGTATTATCACTGAAAGAGGCTACCATAATTGAAACATTATATTCCAATGGAGTATACTCTCTACATATAGATATCTGGTATATTTTTCAAAAGTTTCAAGGGCATTTTTTCTATTTAAATTGATGGTTTAGTCCCTTGTTATGCTTAATTTCACCAAAATAAATGTTTATAATTTTAATTACTTATAGTAATATTTTTTTGAAAATACCACGTTAAATATTTTAAAAATTATAAATTATTCTGATTCCGAAAATGGAATAAATTATAAACAATTAAAATAATTTCATTGGAATAATTATTTTTAAATTAATATATTAGATGTGATGACAATACATAATTTTATTGTGAAAACATTCAAATTTCTGGTATGTTTTTATACACAATTTCAAAGTAAACATGATTCCAAAACCCTAAATTTGATTAATTAATATATAAATTTAAAGATTTTACCTAAAAAATAAATTATATAATTTAAGAAAATAAATATGTTAAAGGATTAAGATGTTTTGAATTAAAGTTCCTTAATTCTCATTCTTCACTAAAAATTAAATCCTCATAGAAAAATACAACAAATTCTCACTAAATTATGTTTTATTTTTCTCAATAAAATGAAAAGTTTATTATGATATATACAATATATAAATGTGCCAAAAGTTTTATTTAATACAAGTCTTGCATTAAAAGGATGTAAAAGTGCCTTTATTAAAATATTGATTTTTTATGTAAACTATTGGGTTTTTTATTTTATTATGCTTATCAAATCAATTGGATGATTATAAAAATATTCCGATGAAGAAATATATATATATATATATATATTAATATATCTCATTAATATTAATTTATTTAATTTATTACGATAAAACAGCTTTGTGGGAAATTTTTTTTCTTTTAAAACATTCTAATTATGTTAAATTTGATCATATATCAGCTTCTAATTAATTTCTAACAGAGGAATTCATTTTTATAGGGTAAACCATATATTTTTAATATTTATTTAATCCTGTTTATAAAACATAATTTAATAGTTTTTTATATCATATTTTATTAAACAATAATTTGTTAATAATATATTTTAGTTTGGTAGAACATAGTCTTGTGTGTAACAGAAGACATTGATGAAACTCGTTGTTAGGTGCGATTAAAATTACTTAATATTCTTTTCATTTCGAGTGATAAAATAAATTAATTTATTTAATGTTGTAAATATATTATAAATTCCCATGATATTATATTCCCTTGTATGCTCTGTGTTGTGGGTCATGCACGCTATCAAATACAATGTTCCTACTTTAGATTTTTTGGGAATTACATTCTCCCAATCATAATTAAATACCATCCTTGCAGTTTAAACTATGAATTAGTAATATATAGTTTGAAATTTCCTATGGTAAAATACCACATCATGAGAATGGTTCATAAAAGATCCTCTATAAAATATAGAGAGTTAATCATAATGGACAAATGGACTATCATATTAATAGGTCTCAATGTAAGAGGTCATTTGTTCCATGGAGAGACACATACATAGAGAAAGAACATAATTATTTTTATGTATTTATTTAGGTAACAAATCATAAACAAGTGAATGAACAATTAAAAGCTAGGACTTGAAATCCATAAAAATACGATGATTTAGAAAACCATCGGTTTAAAAAAATAAGGTATTAGATCGGATTTTTATTTTAAAATATTTTTCATATTATTCAGAAATTATTTATAATTCTAATATTAAATGGAAGTAAACTAACATTATATATTTAAAAAAAATCATCCTTTGGTTCTTACTTGATCTGTTTCCAAATTCATCAAAAAATTAATTTTAATGTGTGATTCACTAAAACATAATTCTAAAATATCATATACACTATAAAAGAGTGAAAAGTATAACTTCTTTCCTCTACTTATTTTGAAACACCTTTATGGTTATGAAAATAATATATATTACTAAAAATAAACAAATTTGTTTGTCATTAATAATTAGTCATCAAATTGATCAAATAATGAATAGACATATTAGCCAGGACATAACATATGAAAGTGGTAAGCGTGAAACCCTTACTATCCTTTGGTTATGGGTTCAAGACCCACTGCCATGCTGGACATGATTAGTTATCACCTAAAATACATGTTATCCTTTTCAAAAACAATATTAATATAATTTCCAAAATAAATATGATTGAAATCCATGAAATAATGTTAATTAACAAAAAGAATTTTAGTAAATGTTTACATCAAAAACAAAGTTCAGAAGTACTTCATTAATTTATTTTCATATAGATCCACCCATGTAATATATGTTACCCAGTATAACTGTTCAATGACTATGTTAATGTTTAGGTTCCGTACATTTTAGGAAACAAACTATAAATGAATCTGTAGGATGTGTTTTATTTCCTTCCAACAAACTCATTATTTTTCTCTTAAATTATTTACTTTATGCCAATACTTAAAACATGTAATGGATTTATCCATTCCATTGGAAATATTTCATAGGTTTATCCTTACACATTACTTGTATAAGGAATATTTATCCTTCTTCACTCCACTGTCTCCACCACATCTTTTCTTAGAAAACTATATGACTCTCATCTTGGAAGTGTTCAGAAGTTGGTTATGTTATATGATGTTAATCATATTTCTATAAAATAGATATTCATAAACACAAAATATTTCAATACTATCAACACCTCATTGGATTGATCATTGTCCCCACAATACCCATTATGTTTAATGTCAACTTGACCGCATCAGGTTAAAGCCAATGGAAAAAATCATAGCGTGTATATCTAAATCATGATAACAATAAAATACATTAACTGTAACATTTGTTATTAATAGTCAAAATCCTACATAATGGTTTTTAATTAAATTGCCAATTAGTCAAATCCAATATCCAATGAGTGTAAAATTAGGCTCTCATTAAGGCCTACTATCATGTACCTGGTTAGGACAATTCAGTCCCAACACACCTTGTCCGGGTTATTACCCCTAGATATATCTACTCCATAACCACATCCACTTTTATTTTCCATATAGGGATGCATTTCATTGAAGACCCACATAATATGTACATTTAAAAAATTCCAGGATGTTCTACTATAACTATCCTCATTTTCTACCATTGGGATATGATCACTAATATATTTTTTCCTAAATACAATTCCCACAGTTGGAACTAAACCTTCTCTAATACCAACTGCAGATATCCATCCCTAGAAGACGAGAGATGATATTTTTGTACAATTACATTAGTGTTGGATAATGTTATATAAAATATTCACCAGACGGGGGGGGGGGGTTGTGTTATTTCAAAAAATCATTGAGGAATCTTGATGATATTGAATTCTGCCAATTTTATCTTTATATGATAGATTATGCAGTGGAAATAAATAGATATCAAGACACAAATATTTATAGTAGTTCAGGTAACAAAGATCCACAAGTACACTCCTCCAACACTCTTCTCTACAAGATTGGTGATTTTTACATGTAAATCATCTTTTCACGGGACCATCTAAAACTGGGTGCATGTAGTAGACACCTTTACAGTTTAAGAATAAAATAGAGTCTTCTTGTTCTAAAGACAGAGCTGATCAAACATAATAGTATGATAAGACAGTACTAAAAATAAAATATTATTTGATTGAATATACTATTTGGTTGATCTCTATAGTTTCCGAAATACACAACTGATAGGGAATGAATTGGCTTTTTCAAAACGGTTTTTTTCATATAAGTGAAGTTCTGAATCGACCCAGTTGCAATGGATCCTGAAATATGTTTAGTTACAAATTAGCAATAGATTCACGATGTATTTCCATTGAAGAATAAGAAAATCATCAACGTTTCTATCACTGGCATAAAACACAACCTGATTGGTCTTTATAGTAGATGATATGTAAAAGTTCTCTTTAAAGAATCAATATATTTCTATATTTTTTGAAACTAGAATATCTCTATATTTGAATATTGAAAATATGGATAAATTCAATATTAATCTTGTCACCCATGAATCATACAAAAACATAGATACATAGAATATATAGAATAAATATGATCATATTATTCAAAAATTCATATCCACTAAATTCTACTGGTAGATTGCAATATTCAAATATTTAAATAACATAGGATTCATTACATCCCTTAATAATCAGCATGAAATTCACTTCTTAAATTTATCCTTTGAATTGTAAATAAATGAATTTAAATTTCTTAATGATGCACTTCAAATTAGGATCTTGAATTAGTCATGAAATCAGCCAGATTATCCGCCAAAAAACAATTGCATGATAAAGTTGTAAATTAAAATATATAATACATGATGATGCTTAAACGTAGGGTTCCAAACATAAGTTTGATGATCTATACTTCTATGTTTTTTTATAAAATGTATAGAATAAGATTAATTCTATTATTTTCTTTAGAACGTAAGGTTCAAGATCCATACTTCTTGATAAAACTTATGGTTCACTACAAAAGTAGGGTTGATGATCCATACTTTTGTGAAGTAAACATAAGGTTCCATAAATATGTAAGGTTCATCATCAATAATTTTATCATATAAAAAACATAGTTTACCTTCTAAATGTAAGGTTTATTATGATAATTTTCTATAAATGATTAATCATACATTCTTCAAATCTCGTAGAAATAATTTTAGGATTTAATCCGTACGCTATGCTCTCCAATGTACCGAATGAACAATTTTTCTAAAACACGATGAGTAGCTTTCCAAAAAATTTGAAAAATACTTCACGTTAATCAAAAGCATTAATATTATTTCAAAATTGGGAATATAGAGAATATTAATTACCTGAAATATATGTAATGTTAAATCATTAGGATAACAAATATGGGTAATTGTAAAAATCAAAATCATAAAAAACAATATAGAGTACTGTGGAAACAATACATGCCCAAAAATCTCCCCCTTTTTGATGATCACAAAAACCATAAGAAATTATTTATATGAAAAGTTTAATTTTACAATGATATGAAATATATTTATTTATTACATCCAAATATTGTGTTTATTATAATTTCCTACCCTTTTTTTGATATAAAAAAGAATGATTGCAAAAGGAATATGGAACATTTATTTTAGTATTGACCATGTAAGAAAATATTATAAGAAACTGTTTATCAATAAGGAAATCTGTATTTTTTTGAGGTAATCTATCGTATACATTAATAAATGTAAAAACTCCTCAAATACGATAAACAAGAAATTTCATTGATAAAATATTTTCGTATACATGAATGAACATGAATCATGGTTGTTAGGAAAATGATTTGAAAAAGGGTATTTCTATGAATCTAAATAAAATCATTCAATTCTGCCAAATGTAACCTTAATAACTTCATTACACAATCTCATAGATGAATGATCAGATTCCATCCTCCCTGGGTCAAATGAATATCTTCAATGAGGCTTACTCTGAAAAATTCATGCAATAATTATTTCTTCTCCATAAACATATTTATCTTCATAGTGAATCTATCCAATAATTTTATAATACTCGGTTCACCTAAGGTAAGAAGTTTGACAAGGAATTTCTAATTATCCAACAAGATGGACAATAAAGTTATATTACACTATAAATCCTACCACTTTCCATTCATGTTTCTCATTACATATGTAATGGCTTGAATTCTCTTGATTATATTTGGTGAAGTACCTAATGTACTGGATTGACTTATTGTGATAGTAGTAAACTATTTCTCCATAATGGTTTTCAAATAATCCAAATAACACTTCAACACAACATCTGATTTCAACTTTCCGACCTCTGCTAGAAATTATTTATAAAGAACATCATCTTCTTCCATTGAAATAGAGATGTCCTTCAGATTTTGATATCTATAATTATCTTTATCTAACACTTTTCGTAAACTATCATTATCTTTTTTGGCTATGCTGAACTTTCTGACAGGTTCCTTAACAAGATCAGAACTAGAATCAGAGGCACCATGTTCTTGATTAACAACTGGTTCTACTAAAATCGGTTGTAAAGATTGAGAATATTATTTTTCTTCTTCATTTTGACCCACTGGTTTCTCAACTAATTTTTCTCTAGAATTATCAACTGAGAAAGATTCATTCAGAACTCTTGTATAGATTATATAGAAATTTTCATGAATATGTGATTCTTCATTCCCCAATTCTAAAGGAACAAGATAATCCTAATCAATTTATTCATGGATTTAATCTTGAATTTGTTAAACATAGACAATCTGATCCACAGATTGACCGATAATTATTATTTCATGATATTTTTCTATATGTGGTACTTCCTTAGTTCTTGTCTCTACCATATCCTGAGGAAAATGTTTTACTTCATCTCAAGAAGAAGCTTCCTCTTGAAATTCTTCTATAACTGATTCTCTCTCAAACTTATAACTTAGAATGTATCTGGTTTCAAGAAATATCTATATAGAATGGTCATGAACAACTATTCTATTCCTTGATCTAAAGAGTCCTCCCTGATATTCTTCATCAACAAGTTAATGTACTATTTACAATCAGAATTTTTATCATTTATAGAAACATTCCATGTTCTTCATTCTGCCATACCTTCATCATATTTTTCATGTTTCTCCCCCTCAGTAGATTCTTGATCCTCATTAGCCCCAACATTCATGATTTTACCTTTTACAGTGATATATAAAAATCTAATATTTCTCAACGTTACATTATTCAGAACATTACTGTGATGGCATCTGACTCTTGCTTCAATCTGCATGATTGTGTATTTCATAAACAAAATCATTGATATAATCCTTCAATAAGGATAAAAACTCATCCTAGACTCAATTTGACAGTAGTAACTCAAATATCTAATTATATAGTGTGGAAAATTCAGGATTATATCACTTTAAAATAGAAAAATAATATACATATATGGAAATAGAATTTTATCCTTTATTGAAATCCTTGGGACTATCCTAGTCTGAATAAACATAACAAAAAAATTTGATTGGGTTATAATTATTTGACTAACAGTATCATTATGTAAGTAGAACCAAACAGAAAAGACATTCTGTCTTCATATTTATAAATTTTATCCTCGATAGACATTAGTTCAAAATGAAAAATTCCTTCATGAGGGAAATTCATGAATCTTTTAATTTAAATAGAAGAGATTGATAACTCTCTATCTTTGATCATTGCAACTATCGAATCTTCTGTATCTTCCAAAATAAATCGAACAGATTTAATGAAATTTATCAACTCATCTTCATATATAATTTTAGTATAGTTCTCAATGAATTTTGTTTCAATACCATGAAAGGTTACCCCTTTTTTTACCATCAAATTCATCTAAAACAACCATTTCAGATAAATGACTTTTCCATGATGGAAGTTTCATCCAGTTGTACATTGACACTTCGCACCACTAGGGTCTCCTTCTTAGATTCTCTTTTTTTCCATTTCCTTCAAAAAGATTTAACTGTTTGAGATTCTAAGGTTTCGATGGTGTGAGAAGATAATGATGAAAGAGTGAAGGTTTTCGGTATTTCGAAATGTTTTGAGAAAAAGATCAGTTTTAGGAATTTGAAATGGTTTCTGATATAGCTTGATTCCCATTTCATAAAATACATAAGAATCATTACAGAATTTAAAAAACATTAAACTGAATGCAGCGTATGAAAAATTTATTACAGAATAAAAATAAAATTTTATGTTTTTAAAGATAAATAAATAAATTATTTTAAAATAATATGATCAAATAACACTATGATTAAAAATAAAAATAAAATATTTAAAATGAAATATTCTTAACTCCCCTAAATAAAATGAAAACATTAAGTGGGATTTTGTTTAGAAAATATAACAGCTATTTGAAATCAAGTATTTATTAATTTTAATAATATATCTTCTTTTAATAACATGATATATTCGAAAATGTTTTCTAGTATCAATATTCTTAGTTCTAGAATGACTTATTGAAATTTTTAAAATATCTATACCACTGGTATTAAGAAATTAAATAGGTGTATTATTAAATGTTAGTCCAAAGTCCATAAGTGTGTTTTTCATCAACAAAACCTACTCACATCCACTGCCTAGAGATACATAATTTTCCTTGGCTGTTGATAATGTAACTGAGTGTTGTTTCTTACTAGTCCATGTCATTAAATATTTTACTAAAAAGTAAAAGGTTCCTGAGGATCTTTTTCTATATAATATACATATTCCAAAATCATCATATGAATATGAAATTAAATTAAAATAAGATGTTTTTAGATAAATAAGATATTGAAAAACATTTCCTTTTAAATACCTAAAAACTCTTTTCATTGTTGAATGATGATATTCCTTATTATTTGGTTTAAATATTCCACAAAGACATAGTGAATACATAACATCTATCCTATTAGTAGTATGATATAATAATCTACCCATCATACCTCTATATAAATTTTTGTCTACTAGTTTTCTTGTTTCATCAAAATCATGTTTTATATCAGTACACATTGGAGTTGTATATGTCTTTCCATTTTAATGTCCAAATTTCATTAGTAAATCAATAATTTATTTTCACTGATTTGAAAAATTTCCAAAATAATTTTCATATATTTGATTTCTTAAATTGAAATTTAGTTCTCCCATCATACTCAATTCAAATCCTTTTTACGTTTTATTTGAAACCTGATGACAAATTTTTCTATTTGTTGATCCAAAAATTACATCATCAACATAAATTTGAACCAATAGAATATTAGAATTTATAGATTTTTTTAAAAATTTGGATCTTCCATACCAACAGTAAAATAATTTTTCAAAATAAATGAACATAATCATTCATATCAAGCTCTAGGTGCTTGTTTAAGGCCATAAGGATTATTATTAAGTTTTAAAAATTTTATATTCTTTTGAGAATTTTCATAACCAGGAGGTTGTTCTACATAGACTTCCTCCATTAAATACCCATTTAAGAAGATAGATATAACATAAATCTGAAATAATTTGAAGCTACTATAAGATGCATCAGCTAAAAGGATCCTAATAACTTTTAATATTACTATAGGGGTAAAGGAATCATCATAACCTCTACCCTCTTCCTCATTATATCCTTTAGATACAAGTCCTGTATTATTTCTAGTGATAATATTTTATCATCTTGCTTATTTATAAAGACCCATTTAGTTCCAATAACATGATAATTATTTGGTCTTTCATCTTATTTTTGATCATCATTTCTTTTTAATTGAATAAGTTATTCTTGACTTGCTATCATCCAACTGTCAATAACTAAGGATTTTTCTATTGAATTAATTTTTAATAGGGATAGAGAGGTAGAAAACTCAACTAGATTTACTATATTTCTTTGAGTTTTTATTTCTGTGTCATGGTCTCCTATAAAAGTTTCTAAAAGGTGATCCTATAGTGTTTGGGACTATCTAGGTAAAACAATATCAAATTTATCAGTGTCGTGTTCTTCTGAAAAGAGATAAATTTTGTTTATATTATTTTCCAAATCATCATTTAGGAAATCAAGTCTCATGTTATTATTGGGGTCAGAATCATCAATTTGATATTTCCTTTTTTTTTCAAAAGGGTTATATTAATCAAATTTCACATGAATTGATTCTTCAACAATCCTTGACATTTTATTAAAATATCTCTATGTTTTGGAGGTAGTAGAATATACTATGAAATTTCCTTCATCAGATTTTGGATCTATCTTACCAAGATTATCCGTACTGTTCAAGATATAAACCTTGCATATTATATTAGGTTTTTTTGTTATTCCAGAGTTCATAGGGATTCCTTTTGAAAATTGATTTTATTACAACTATATTATTTATATAACGGACTCTGCTTACAGATTCATCCAAAAAATAAGTGGGAATTATGAATTCATTTAACATAATCCTTTACATCTCCTGAGTAGTTCTATTTCTTCTATCGGCAATTCCTTTATGTTGAGTTGTTCTTTTTTAGAGAATGTGTGTTTAATAAGTAGATTTGAGAAAAAGGAATTTAATTATTGATTCAAATATACTCAACCATGATCAATTCTTAGTGAAATTGTTTTAAAATCTTTTTAATTTTGAAAATATGGGAAAAAAACATTCCTATGTAGTAAAAGTTTCATTTTAATATTTCGGAATATATATCCATGTAAATGTATAATAGTAATCAAATAAAACATATATATATAATTTAATATCCATCCATGATATTCTTGAAGGTCTAAACTGATCTATATGGATATGTTCTAATGTTTTAGATCTATTAATTTTGTCAATTGATTTGAAGGATGATTTATATTGCTTACCAATTTGACATGCATCACATAATCTGTCAATGACACACATAAAACTAGGAAAAACAATAACTAATTGTTTCCTAGATAATATATTTAAATCATAAATATTTCAATGTCCAAGTCTTCTATGTCAGCTTCAGGATTCATATTTTTAGTAGTTAAACAATTTATAGATTGTTTACACAAGGAATTTATGTTTATGGTATAAATAGTTCTAGTTATGGGTGCTATAAATTTATGAAATTAATCTTTAAAAATAGAACAATAGGTTTTAGAAAAATCAACACAATAACCATCATCATGACATTGAGAAATACAAATCAGGTTACAATTCAATCCTTGTAAATAATGTACTTTATTGATTGAGATAACTTCTAGAGGTCTAAATATTCCAATAAAAATAATTTTCCCTTTGGAATTGTCAACATTGGTGACTATTCCACCATCTTTATGAGTTAAGGTTTTAAAGTTTGATGAGTTTCCACACATATTCCTAGAGCAGCAACTATACATGGACCATATTTATTTTCCAGTTATGTGACCAGATTCCTGTAACTGTATTTAAAAATGATTTTTTTGGTACCCATATATTCATAGGTCAAAAAATGTTATCTAGAAGTGATCTGGGAATCATTATTTTCATTGTTTTTCTATAATCATTTGAGTCAAATAAATTGTTTTAAATATAGTACCTTTTAATTCCACTTATTTTGGTATTTCATAAATAATAGTTTTTAGTTATATGACTTAGTGTTCCACAGAAAATACAAATTACCGTTTTTATATTTGGAACAAAATAGTTTTTGTACAGTTTAGGTTGCTCACCTTTACTGCCTATTATATATTTTCCTTTCTTAAACACATTGTTACCCATAATTTCGTTTAACGTATTTTCCCCTTTTGTAAAAAAGTGAGCTATAGTTTTGTATATTTCTTCCTTATCTTGTAGTGTTTTGATCAAGGCTTCATAATCAAAACTTTTTGTGTTAGATGAGTTTTATTTTCAATTAACTCTTGATGATATTATAGAAAAGTATCTTTTTCTCCTCAAATTGAATTGTGAATTTTTTTCTATAATTTATATATTTTTAATTAGAAATAACATACTTCTCATTTCATGTTACAATAAGATGCTAGCTTTTAATTTGAATATATGGAGTCTGAATCAGAATTGGAAGAGTAATATGATTGTACCAAATTATCTTCAACCATGAAGCACATGTTTCCTCTTAGATATGATTCTTCTTTTACTAATTCAGACATTGATGAGTTGATTGATTCTTCATAAAAACTCCTTGTATTTTAATTTCCCTTTTATATTTCTTATCATGATCAGTATTTTTAAAAAACATATTTTCCTTTTACAAATTTTTCAGAGGAAAGTCAAGTCTTATGTAATCCATTTTTGTCCATTCATAGCATCTGACAGCCTTTTTAACATTCACATATTTATTGAAGGATTTTATGAATCCTTTCTTCTTATTTTAAAATTTTCAGTATTTTCTGGCTATAAGTTCATGTTCTATTTTTAAATCATATAAGTCAAAAGTTTTTTCCTTTTTGATATTTTTTTTCATCTTTTTTGTCTATTTCTTCTAATATATAACATTCATAGTAGAATTTTCTATTTTTATCAAGAATTTATGCTCATTAGCTTCATCTTCAATCTCATCTTCGTACATCATCAAGGTTCCAACAAATTCTCTCATGGTTTGATTTTTAATAGGAAATGATTGCCTAATGGATGATGATATCTTATTCTATTAGGTTGGAAGTACTCTCAGAACATTCAATGATTAATCTTCTTGTTTAATAGGTTCTCCAAAGGAAGTAATGTTGTTGACTATCTTTGGATTCCTTCCATTCATCTGGGTGATTCTTTCTCCATCAAGCATTCTAAATGTATCAAATTTTAGTTTTGGTGTATGATGCATCATTTGTCTGACATTTTCAGTTCCTTCATAGGAAGCGATAATTGTTTGCCACATCTCATATGCAGTAGGGCATTGAGATGCTTGATTAAATTCTTTTGGTCCTAGACCACAAATTATTTCATTCATTTTGTTTGAATTTTTGTCATAATATTCTTTAATAGATGCACTCCAAGTTTCTAGTTTCTCGGGAATTTCATGAGGAGGGAGAATTTTTAAGTAGACTATATATCCAAGATTCTTTATGTAGATGATCATCCTCGATTCCCCAAATATATATTTTTCACCATTGAAGTATAGAGAACAAATCATTGACATTCCCACTCGTGTATTAGCCATTGAGATATCAATATAATCTTTCAGCATGTTATAACATTTTCCAATAAGCCTCTGTTGATACCAATTTCTAGATAATGTTATAGAAAATATGCACAAGAGGGGGGGTGAATTATGTCTTTTTAAAACAACTTCGAAGAATATTGATGATAATCAATTCTGTTCTTTTATCTTAAAAAGATTGACAATGTAACAGAAATAAATATATATCAGGACAAAAATATTCATAGTTGTTTGGGGGGAAAATAGCTCCTTGTACACACCACCAACACTCTTCTCTACAAGCATGGTGATTTTCACTAGTGAGTCCTCTTGTCACCAGACCATCCACCACTGAGTGTAGATAGTTGACACCTTTATAGTTTATGTCTAATATAGATCCTTCTAGTACTAAAAACTAAATTGATAAAAAATCATAGTACAAGAATCTGATACTAAAAATAAATGTTTATTTGATTTAAAATAATTCCTGGTTGATCTCCACAATTTCATCTGTACACAACTAATAGTTAATGAATCGTCCTTTTCAGAAAGGATATTCTTCACATAAGAGATGTTCTGAATCGACCTAGTTACAAATGATCATGAAATGTGTTCATAAAAAATCATCAATATATTCACGATAGATTTTCAATGTAGAATAAGTAAATCATCAACGTTTCATTCTATGACATAAAATAGAATCTGATCATTCTTTGTAGCATCAGATCTATAAATGAACTCTTTAAAGAATAAACATATTTCTGTCTTTTCTGAAACTCGAATATCTCTAGATTTGAATCTTCGAAACGTCATGAAATTCAAGAGATATCTTTTCACCCATGAATCATAAAAAAATCAGATAATTAAAATATATATAATAAATATGACCACTTTATTCATAAATTTAGATCCACAAAAAGTCGCCTAACATATTGCAATATTCAAATATTTGAATAATAGAGTAGTCATTACTTCCCTTAATAATCAGCATGAAGTCCTTTTCTTAAATCAATTATTTGAATTGCGAATAAAATACTTTAAACTAGTTAAATATGATCATTAAAATAGGGTCTTGAATATCGTTTAAAATCAGCCAGATATTCCATAAAAAAATTGTTTCACAATGAATATTAAAAATTAAAATCTCTGATACTAGATAGGGTTTAAAATATGGGTTCCAAATGTAAGGTTGATTACAAACGTATGGTTGATGATCTAAAATTTTTTCTTTTCCTTCAAAACGTATGGAATAAAATTCATATTTTTTATTTATTCAGAATGTAAGGTACATGATACATACTTCTTGATAAAACTTATGGTTCATTACAAAAGTAGGGTTGATGATCCATATGTTTGTGAAGTAAATGTAAGGTTCATTTCTTATGTAAGGTTTATCATCCATACTTTTCTAACATAAAAAACATAAGGTTCTTTCCAAACACAAGTTTTATTTACCATGACGTTATGTTAATGAATTACCATACTATTCTGAACTCTCGTCAAAATAAACGTTGGATTTAATCCTTACGCTATCGTCTCCATTATATGGTATGAATAGTTTTTTCAAAACACACTGAATAGACTTTCAGACACTCTGAAAAATATTTCATGTGAATCATTTGCTACAATAGTATTACAAAATTGGGATTATAAATAATAATCATTTCACAAAATATACATAAATTAAAAGCATTTGAATAACAAATAAGGGTATTTTTGAGCATCAAAATCATCATAAAAATATAGAGAGTTATTAAAAAACATGCTCAACAATTGGTATAAGCTATATGTAAATTGTATCCAAGATGACTTAATAGTTTAGTAGTCATTGTAAACTAGATATATACATGGGTATTGTATTACTAATTAATTATGTAAATACAATTGAATTTTTTTCTCATTCTAGGATAATAATTTTATTCCATATAGAGTGTCCTTGCATTACACTCTTTGTATGGTTCATATATTTTTAGGGAAAGGAAACAAAATAATTGTCACCTTAAATACATAGTAAGGGTAATTTATAATTTAATAATAATGAATTAAGGAGAATAAAAATAACAAGATAGTAAATAATTAAACACACATACCATACAATCACGAAACCAAGAAGAATGTCCATAAACAATATGCAAGGTAATAAAGGAAAACACATGCTAATAAAAATACAATATATGCGGAAACCAATATAGAAAGGTAATAAAATGTAGACTATTACATTTAGTCAATGAAATAATAAAAAATTTAATCCATAGATTTGTCGACACAAAATTTCATGTATAATAAAAACTAAATAAAAATGAATTAAATGCATAATAATTGGATATCATGTATCTATAACTTGAACCCCTACCATCAATACCTTTCACTAGATAGTTTATGTCTCTGGTCAAAAACTCATCTTTTCTACATGGATTTAAACTCAAAGAGTTTTTCCAACTAATATCATCTCATTAGATAACCAATGAATCAAGATGATTTCATTAACTAGTCCCCAACGAGCAGGGATTTATATTAATGGTCATCAACACATATCGTTCATGTCCCAAGCATTCCATGTATCGAATAAAAAATTCATTATCAAATATTAATATTAAATAAATGATATATATTTATCAATATTTCTTAAAATAATAAAATAACTATCAATGTAAATACTGTTTAAAAAACTGTATACTATTTAGTTAATGAATATATATATATATGATAAATGATAAGGATAATTAGGGGAAATACAATTTTCAATGAGCATTTGAGTATTTCAAAGGGAATACAAAAAAATGAATCAATGAACTGAATGAAAATATAATTCTTCACAAAAAAATATTAAACTAACCCGAGAAAGAGAAATGATGGTACTAATATATCATATACCATGTGGAGTGAAAATAAAGGGTTTTTAGCAAGATGAATAGAAATACTATAAAATTATTTCTTAAAAATATCATTGAGGAAAATGACCCATTGTTTTAAAAAAGAATTTATTTGAAAATCACTACTGAACACATTTTCTTTAAAAGTAACCTTTTATAAATGCATATTATACTTCAATTATATGGATTAAAGTATATAATTACATTCTATATAAGGAAAAAAGAACATTCATTTTGTATGGTAAAATGGATAAAAAAATTCATTGTTTGAAATAAGATAAGAATATTTTCTTTAAAACAATGGTAAATGGAAAAATAAGAAAAAATATCTTTATTATATAATTTTTATATTGCTGAAATTTTTTTTGTTAGCATTAAAAAAAGGATATTTATATGAATACATGTTCCCCAACTAAAGATTGAAATGATGTCCTTTTTTAAAACAAAATAAAAAATAGTTTATGTTCTAAATGGTGGAAAATGTTTCCAATATTTGGTAAGAAAATGAATAATCATAGGAGAAGAAAATGAAAGTGTTTGTGATAAAATGGTCATATAATTTCCCTTTAATTAAAATAACATTGAATTATCTTTAAAATTATTCTTTATGAAAATAATCTTGATGTTTTCCTATGTGTCCCATATCACTTTAAAAATTTTGAAATTACAATCTCCAAAAAGAAATAAAATTGAAACAATGTTTAAATTAAATTTAATATAAATTTATCTTTTATATAATATATCAAAAGGGTCTGTAGATACATGGCACAAGATATTTATGAAATGAATATGACATTTATCTCATATATGTAATATATTAGATGAAAACCCCTTACATTAATTCTGACATGTATCATGTGAAATTATATTCCTGAATTATAAACATATGTATATAATTTACATTATTCATATCATTTTTAATTATTATTAGTTATTTTATTTCTCTCAATTCAATTTTTTATACAACATCTTGGAAGATTATATTTATGTCGGGTGTTTTCACTAAATTAGATTTCTGTGTCAAAAATAACTTTGGATACATATCAAAGGTTAAAGGGGTAATTATGTAACATCTCCATAAAAATAATTATTAAATAATTATAAAAATTATAACCCAATAATAATTTTAAAATCAATCACTAATCATGGTTTTGATAAAAGAATCAGCATTAACATCATAGAGATGGTAGGTCGTACATACACAAGAGTAACATTTCCCATTTTCAATGAACTTTATGGGAAAAATGTATGTAACATTAATAATTCCATAATGATCCATAAATAAAAATTTATATTTTATTTAATGGTATATACTTATATATATAATTCTTTTTAGGTAAATGGAATCACATCATGTCTAGGAGACAACGGTCCACACATCTGTGAATGGCGTAATTACTTTTTAAGAGCATGAGAGGATAATAAAGAAAATGATATATTATGTTTCCAGAATGGTAATTATTTCATTAATAAAATATATATGTTTTTTATTTGAAATTATATTAATTAAAACTATCATTTATAAATTCCATGTATTTCAAGAAGGGGTCACATCTCTTTGTGGAGGAGGCAGTCCAAACTTCTACAAAAAATGTTATCACATATACACAAAATTGAAAGTATAAGGGTATGTTTTATGAACGAAATAATTAATGATAGGTAGATAATAAATATAATATATAACATATATAAAGAAATTATAAATTATAATTACCAATCATGCATTGTGTAAAATTGATAATGAACAATAATTATATCCTGAGGCGGTCATTCTTCATACATGTAAACAATATGTTTGTTATACATTAGACGAGGGTTTTGTGTATGAGTAGTTCTAAAACATCTAATTAATACATATAAATATATTTAGGATAGTTATTTTGTTATAAATTAATTAAATAAGGTTGTCTGATATGGTAGAGAATGGAAATAATATTAAAGATTGCTTGAGGAAAGATGCTACCTCTTCTTTGGAAAATTCATTTTGGTTTTCACTAAAGGGCTTACTTGGAAGGATTTTATATCAAAGATAGGATTCTAGGATTAGAGTAGGGATTTTGAGGATCTATTTTTCCATATATTGTTCAATCCATTATTGATAGAGATGTGTTATTAAGAGGGAGGATATGAGGCCATTTAAATGGAGGAGGAGTGGAAGTCTTTTAAATTTGGTAAATAGGATTTGGAACAATATTTTTCCCTATTAATTGGCTCCCATAATGGAATTTATTTCATTAAATAGAATATGTGGACAAAAAATTGACTTCCTATATAATTTGGAAAAGTTTAAAGGTTATTTAATCCTATAAGATTAAGGTATTACTCCCCTATATAGATTAATTTCTCCTTAATTGTTTTAATTAAATATAATTACCTTTATTAATATTTTTTATTAAATATTATTTTGAACTTATTAGACATTATAAATTTAGATTAAACCAAATATTTAATTCATTTTACCAAATTGCAATATCAATTGTTGTATAAATTAATATAAATGTAATCAATGATATATGATGACAATGAAGGTATTTAAAGTTCAAATGTTCAAAAGATTGCTAATATTTTATACCCAATGTCAATGTGAAATTTATTAAAATGACATAAATTTTATTAATTAGTAAATAATTTATATAATATTACCTAAAACCCATTAAAAATATAAATTATACTATAAATAAAGTATACAAAAAATAAATTTTGAATTAAAATTTTGTATTTTTTCAATAAATTTAAAAATATAACTCCCCAAATAAATTAAAATTTTTTAATCTATATTAATTATTATGTTTTATATCAAATATTATTTTTATTTTTCCAATATAATATATACAGGTAAGAAAAAGTACATTTAAAAACAATTTTAAATTAAAAGGTAATAAAAGTGACTTTAAAAATTATTTATTTTAAGTGAAATATTTTGGTTATCCTTGTTTTATGATTATATAATCTATTTTATGAATATAAAATATATTTGATGAAATTTATAATATATATATAATATAAATATCCCTCATTATTTTTTTAAATTAATTTATTTTCATAAAATAGATTTGAGGTCATAAATATAATTTTCTCTAAAATCGTTCCCGGTATATTCAATTGGTTATTATATGAGTTTCTAATTAATTTTAAACCAATAAATTAATTTTTTTTAATTGATAAACTATATGTTTTTTATGTTAGTAAATCCTATTTATAAACACTAATTTAATAGCTAGGTGATAATTTATTATATTAAATAATATTATATTAATAATATATATTGTTCAGTGAAACTCAGTCTTATGTGTAAGAAAGACATTGATGAAACTCATTGTTGTGTGTGACACAAGATAACTCAATGTTGTGTGCATTGGAATCTATAAAATATATTGAATTTTTTTACAATAGTAAACATTTTAAAAATTATTAGGATATTATATTCTATTATATGTTGTGTGTTGTGGGTCCTTTACGCTTTCTAATATAATGTTCAAGATTTACATTTTAGTGTGTTACAAGGGTGTTCATAAACTACCAATCACATGATTCGTACCTGAGACATTTTTTAAATGTGTGATATAGACTGTATCAATCTCCCAACTATATTATTATTGGATAATCAAGGGATCCCTTTTGGTTGAAACATCTAATTGTACATTGACATGATTTTATATTATAGATAATAATTATGTGTTTGATGCATTTATAAATTAGGGATAAAAATTAAGTTAAAATAATTTCATGACCCACTCACATGAAAAAAATAGTTGAGTGATAGTGGTCTTACTTGAAAATAAATGTTTTCATTACTCTTATATTCTGGTATTGTTTTACCACATACGAATGTCATTGCCTCAAAGACCACATCCTACAGATATTATAAAGGTGACCAACATCTATATCTATATCTATATCTATATACATACTAAAGAAGGGTTTTTTCCATCACATGTCATCCTCTCATCAATCCACTGAAATCTTCCATCTACACCAGATTACACTCCCTTGACGTCTATCCTCTCCATCCCGCGATATCTATCTGCGTATCCTAGGTTTTCTGCCTCGTCTCCACTCCTGCATCCTGTACTCCATCTACAGACACCACCATTCGGCTACACATATCCATAACTATTGGATCATAATCCCCATCTTCTCCTGCGCGTGATCCTCCTTTAGCTCCTCCGACTTCAGCTCCTCTAACTACGGCTCCTCCGATTTCTGCTCCTCCGATTTCCGCTCCTCCGATTTCCGCTCCTCAGAGTTCCCATCGCTTTCTCCTTCCGCTCGTGCTGTTAATCTAGGGTTCACGTTTTAGGTACTCATCATCTATGTTTGTCTCAATCAACTAATTTCATTTCTCTATCTTCCGCAGAAGGTTTTACCCATAGTGTCATTCCATTCATGCTTCAACTCCAGTCGACCTACAGTTCCAATACACTGAATTCCTCGACTACCAGCTTCAAACTCCTGTAATCTTCTTGGGTTCCCACGTCTCTAATTTATATTTCATCATTGACCAGGTACATCTCCTCCCATTTATAATCTGTGTTATGTTATTTTTAGGTTATGGTATGTTTCACTGCAATCTTCGTCATCAATCATTGGTTCTCCTGGTTATTTTTAGGTCTATACACCCATTTTAGGTATGTTCCGTTGCAATAACATGTGTAACAAAGACTGTTATCATTTTTTTGTTACCGGGTTTGAATTATTTATTTGCATGATCATATTTTTTGATGAATTTGAAATTCAATATGTTCATAGGTGCTTTCCATTATTTGTACTGAGATCGAACGACCTCAAACATGGAGTCCAATATATTATGAGGAAACTACTAAGCAGTCCATTCCAGTCATAGCTGCTTGGAAATTGAGTGAATGAATGTAACTAATTCTATTTATTTTTGTGGTTATCCTTCTGTTTCATTACATCTGCCTTTTAATTCTGAAATAACTTGACTTCGATCTTTCATATATCATAATAAGAGGGTTTGTCCCTTTTCAAATTCATGGGTTGTCGGAAAAAACAAGGTTGTGACATTCAATGAGGTCTATTTTATATGTTTAAATTTTATCTATATTTTTCATTGATTATATGTAAATGTTCATTAATATTACTATCACTTTAATGCTTAATTATTATTCTATATTAGCTATTCAACCAATAACTCTCTAAATATAAGTTCCATTTATTGTTGATTTATTTCATTGTTAGCTTTATATTCTTATTTTTGTAAGTCTACTGTTAATAAAAAACATTATATATGCACTAAAATATGTTTGGTTCAATATTCTGTTGAAATTTATTATTTAGTGGTTTGAGAACTGTTCAGGACTGATAATCAATGAACATCCAGTATTTTAACAACATTAATATTGTATACTTATCATTGATAAAGGCCTTCGCAAGAAACTCGGGCATAAAATCTTCTTAACATTTTAGGTATTGACTCTACTGATATTCCTTTTATTTTTTGGTGATTTATTTCACATAAGACATGAAATATTTGATATATAAAAAAAATAATCAGATCTTGTGATGTATATTTTTGTGTATAATAGAAATAGAACTTATAATGAAACATCTTATTACTACTATGTAGATATTTCCTGGATAATATTGAAAATGATATGTTGATATTAGATCACAAGGTTTGGTTTATTCTTAGGTGTATTAGAAGGATATAGAGGAACTTGACAAGGAATCCAATGAAGGATTTTTCAAGGGAGTTTATGTAACCTTTTAGGGATTCTTGGACAAGGCATTCTTGTTATTGGAGAGATAGGAAAAACTGAGGAAAATATAAAAATTATAACCCCAGTGGAGTGATTTATTGGGGCATCATATTCATTCAAAGGGCCAGTATGTATTCACATAGAAATTTTTTAGAATTGACCCATATTTTCTACACAAATGGAGCTCTAATTTTAGCAGTGATACTTCGACTACCATCTCCTAAATCAGGACATGATTCCTCTTAGAACATCATCTCTTCATCACCATAGCAGGTCCTTCTTTAATGTTTTCCTACATTGTCTTCCATGTTTTACAACTTTTTTTCTATGTTATGAAACTATAATATTCATGGTTTTAACTGTTCCACACCAATAATTTTCTGGAAATCTAGAAACAATCCAGTACTTTTCATAGGTGATACATTTTTTCAGAATTTTTTGTATGTCTATCCAAATTCATACCGATTGGTATGAATTGGGGCCCAATGGGATACTTTTTTGAATGATTTGGTAATTTTTCAGGGCTGATTTTTTTTAAATATACCAGCCGATGCATGAGAGTCTTCACTACTGCTTTTTAGTGTAAATGCATACTATAATTTTTAATTGTTTATTGTTTCATGATGTCTTACTGGTGTTTTTTTTCTATCTATGGTTTTTGATGTGTGAATTCATTTGATTTCATGATATGGGTTCGCATCGAAGAACATGTTTTTGCATGGAAAAGGTGATGGTTCATTTCAAGTTGGTACTAGGAAATCCTACACTACGACATATGTATTCTTATTCAATTTTCTCGACTGGTTATCTATTTGAGCTTTTTCATCTCTCAATATGATGGATTTAATCATGTTGTTCATGTTTAGAAAACTGGTGTGGATCTATGTTTTCCGTTTTTCAATCATGATTGGGAATATTATCCATTTAATGTCTTATTTTAATTATTGGTTGAAGATAGAATCATGTTTCCCTTTATTTATCCAACTGGATCCCTTAGTGTCTTTTGGTCTTTTATCATTACCTTCAAGTCTATTAACATCCACTACATATTTCTTTTTATGCACTAAAGACAATGTTCGGATATTCTATATATCTGGATCTCTTCAAAAGGTATGTTTTCCTAAAATTGTGGAATTAAAATCCCTTCTGTCCATCATTTTTTAGTGGCAGTTACACTCTATATAAATGCATGTTATTTTTCCTAAAATTTTTGAGTAAACCTCCCTTTTATCCTATATATGACTGTAGGTAATTTTCTTTAACTATTGGATCCACTATATATTGATTTCCATGCACTAAAAACATATTAATATGATTCATATGAGATAATACACATAAACCAAAATTTTATGATAAATTCATGCATCTGTCAGTTATGCATGACTATAGGAACATACAGGAGACATTCAATCAGCTTCTCCTCGGTTCTCCACCCTCAATCACTTACTTTACCAGCTGTAGTGACAACCATTATTTATTATGCTTGACAACAACCTCAAAAACCTCCTTAACATCACCCATACATTCTTCAAACAACCTACATACCAACCTATCCGCAATAGATACATTATCCTATTATCCTTCAATACATATCCCTTTTTTTCATCTATTATTCTTTGTAGTTTATCAAATGGTAATGATACATTCATACTATTTTTTCATATGAAAAAACTCCAAGTACAAATGTTTAATCTGATTGGCCTTTATTTATTGACCATTCAGTATTACCAGGGTTTACAATCGATTCATCATAGTAAACATCTAAATATGGTACCATACAACCCTAGAAGTGACTACATGCACAATCTTAGGAATATTTGTATTTATAGTATACATTGTATATACTCTAATCATAGTACTCAGAAGACGTTCAATTATACTGTATTTTTTGATGCATTTTTTTCTCTGATGTAACTTTACTGGAATTTTTTTCTTTGTGTAGTTTGCGCTGTGTTGCTTCTATTGATTTCAAGAGATGGTTTTTCATCGAAGAACATGTTTAATCTAGGGAACCTGTAGGTTATGATGAAGTTGGTACCCGATTAGGATGATACTGTCCCAACTACCTTCACATTATTCCTTTATTGTAATTTCATACTACATTATTTCTTGTAAATGCATACTATATTTTTATTATTCGTTTATTGTATGATGATGGATTACTAGTGTTTTTTCCACTCTATGTGTTTTGATGTGTGGATTATATTGATTTCAGGAAATGGGTTTGCATTGAATAACATGTTTTTGAACGGAAAAAATAGATGGTTCAGTTGATGTTGGTACCTGTCAATCCTACACTACATCATATGTAAGCTTATTATGTTGTCCATACTGATTAGCTATTTGATATTTTTATCTCTTAATGTGATGGACATAATAATTATTTCCATGTTTGGAAAACAGGGATGGATCCCTGCTTAGATTTTTGAATTCATGACTAGGAATCATATCCTTTTAATGTCTTCTTTTCATTATTGGTTGAATATAACATCATGTTTCACATTATTTAGCATTCAGGAACCAGTTGGTTCATCTGGTCTATTAGAATCACCTTCAAGTATGCATGGATCTTAATGGATTTATGTTAATTTTTTATAAATAAATATTGATTTAATAGAGCTATATGATGCCTTCCTTGATTTATTATGAGAAATTTGAATATCATTATCTGAAAAAAATCATCCCCTTCTTTCCCTCCCTAAACTCTTTATACTTACATAAATATATATGTATATTTACATGAATGCATGTATTTTTTACAATCTTCTATGTCAATATATTTGAATTTTTAGTGCAGAAGGTGGATGAAAAGGAATTTAAGGAATCAAAATTGGCTAACTTGAACAACAAGAATTTTAAATCAAGTCCCATTAATTGAGGTATCCACTGTCTTTCTATGATTTTTACTCATTAATATTCTTTCAATTCAAATTCACACACATATTTGTGTTTCCTGGATTTTTTTTCATTTCCCAAACATAAATATCACAGCCACTTGTCCCATCTATTCCTAACATTCTGGATTCTTCTATTTTGGTTGCTTCTCATGTGTAGTCATCTCTTAGAACTGAAAAACTAGAATTTATTGGCATCACTGATGATAAAACTTATGTTCGAATGAATTCATGGTTTACGCTGAACCCTATTACCCCTAAAACTGTTTATGTTGAAGGAATTCACTAGTTTGACTGGTTAACAGTAGATAATTCTCCATTGATTGAAGCTGTAGAGAGTCGTAATGGCATCATGAATTACTTCTATAGGAACCACATACCTAGGGTTAACCTAAATGATACTACTCCACGAGTCATTTCATTGAGACTTCAATATATGAATCCTAAGTATATTTCCTTTCTCAACCATCTACACATATATTTTATAGAAGTAATTAAATATAATGGTATGCATTTTCATCCCATGAGTATATTTTTGTTAAAGAAAAATCATTATGAGTAAATGGACTGAAAAGTGTTAAATGAGTTTTTTATATTTGGTTTTATGATTTTTCAATTATCTGTCTCGCTATCTCTTTCTAATTTTCTACCAAAAAAGTTTTAATATGCAATTTCTTTTGTGCTATAATATCTTTAGCAACAATATTAATTAACCTTTGATATTGAATGATATTTATGAAACTTTACATTACCATTACAAAAAATTGAATAGATTCCTATCATTATTGTTACATTCAATAAATTTAAACATTTCATTCCATACCAAAAATTGAAAGGTTACTATACATTCAATCACATTACACTCATTTTTTTCTATAATCATTAGGAGTTTCATGTGATGTTGTTTTGTTTAAATGGGAAATCATGTTTATGTGACTATAATTTTAGTTTTTTTTAGTATAATAACTTAATGACTACTATGTTTTGAACAGATTTTCCAAGCCTTCTCAAGGTAGTATATTCAGAAGATGATCTAGGGATTCTTGGATTTCTCTCTATTATGGGATATTTATATCAGGGGAAAAGTCATTGGAGTAGCAGAAAAGATGAAAAGGTATAGATCTCTAGAATCGCATGACGAGAAGACCTTGAGAGACAGCATCAAGGCGGTGTGGAAGCTCCAGTGGCTTCATGTTAGTGTTCATCACCGTTATGTGGTTTTCATTATTATTGTTGTTGTATTATTAATATTGTGTTTCTATGGATTTCGTGCATGCTAGAATTAGATACTTGAGCATGTAGACCACTCAACTGGGGACCTCATACATTTGCTGCAAGGCCTTTTTGAATTAATTTTTAATCTCAAATTCAAATAATGATGCATCCGTTTCCCAAAGGATCACTCCAATTTCTCTACTTTTATCCACTGTAACAGTGCCCTGTGGGCTGGGGTCTTGGCAGGGAGGCGGTTTTGAGAGGTTTTGGTTGTTAAAATGTTGGGTCAATGATAACCAAACACATTTTAATTTAATTTGGAATATCATTTTATTTAAAAATTCACATTTTTTAGTCCATTTATATTTTCTTATGATTTTAATTAATTGTCTGTTTTGGATTTTTAGAGAAACTATAGTGAAATTGGAATAATCGTTCATTGATTTTTTAATATAAACTCTTAATATATATTCACTTTTTATAATTTTAATATAATAAATACAAAAAATATATTGGTGAAAAAAATGGATTTTCATTTAACGCCTACATTGTTTACTTTTTTTTTAATAATTGAATATAATAAATATCGTATGTTTTGAAATCTAATCATTTATTCCATTTTTTGTTGTTTACATTAGAATGGTCTGAATTACAACATTATTTATCATAATTATTATAATTTCAAATATCAATTCCAATGTTTCCTTACATTCATTTAATTAAAATCTCCCTAATGAATTTTTTTATTTCTTATAGATTCTTCTACTATCATAATAAGGATTCTATATTATGTCCAACTGTATTTTAATAATAAGAATCATTATTTATTGATTTCAAAATATTGAATACTAATGTTAATTCCTAACATTGAAATGTAGTATCCATATCTATCTATATACATAGAAAGAATGCTTTTTTCCAGACATGTTTCACTCCCACAGCGCATTCCTCCTAACCTGATTACCTAACTTCATTCCCACGACCTAATTTCCATACACCAAAATTGTGATTTACATCAGCACCTCATCCTACTAAAACCCCTTTGTCGCCTCCTTCTTTTTCCGGAGATTTCCCCATGATTGTTCTCTAAAATAGAAGGTCATCTCTTCTTGTCATCACTCCATCATCACCTATTCCGATATGTGAAATCTAGGGTTTGGTAAGCTACTCCATTTAGTCTATGAAATATAGGGTTCAATGTTTTTCATACTCATATACCTGGGCTCCATCTTCGTCGACCACCATTAATTACTTCATGTAATGCTCATTTCTTTTTGTTATCTATTGCTTATCTTGGTGGATAAAATTTTGATACATTAAAAGGTGCATTTTTATCTCAAATCTGTATAAGTAAACCTTTTGTAATGGAATGGATTAATTAGTGTTTTTCTTATATCTTCAATGGTAAGAAGTTATATGAGTTGCACAGTTTATTTTAAAAGGATTTCATCAATATGCTGGCATTCAATAAGTACACATTCATAATAATAAAACTCCTAGCTTTCATCAATTTTTTTTAATACATCATGATTGATTTTGTTTTTCAGGGGAAATGATTTTTATTATATATTTTTGAGTGTTTGAGTTGATTTTACATAGAGAAATTTTCAGGGAAGGAAAAATGAGATGAAAAATGAGATGCGGATGTGTTTAGAATGGGCAAGGGTGGGTGTTGATATATTTGGTTTACTCTTTGCTGATAGAAGTGGTGAAACATTTATATATTTTCATTTTGTATATATGCATTTTCCAGATGTTTGTGCCATATATAAAAATACATTAAAACATTTAATTGTGTTGGATTTTTCTATTACATGAATAACTGTAATCAACTTTTGGGGTGAAATCATTTTGTAACATTGTTTAAATGATTAATATTCATGATTAAAACCACTATAATCAATTAAGAGAATGGTATTCATTGTCAATAAATATCAAAGTCATGAAGGTGAATTACGAGTCAACATCCAATGTTTGTGTGATCTTTGATTGGCTATTAGAGAGTTAGAAGTGATTTGATTAGCTATGGAATTGATAGTTTGTGGACCTCTATATCTATTCTAAAGCTAGTTTGTTTCTAGCACAGGTTTCACATTATCCATGCCCCAAATCACCCCTTTGTTATGTTCAGGTTACAATCCCGAAGCCTCACCCACTCCTGCTCGCGTTTTCTATTTGGTGTTCCTAGGGATTCTGCTGAATATCATTATCTGCCTCTGCGACCCTACACTCCAGTTGCGCCGCTTGGTGTCGTGCCTCCACCTCCACTTCAGATTTCCTCCCCGGAATCTCCTTCCATCAAGTTATCTACAAAATCCTTGATACCTCTTCCAAACCCTATTTTAAATCCACCACTCGTGACTTCCCTCAGTGGTCCTAGAGATCCTGATAAATAATGTTGTCTCTCTTATCGACTCTCCTCTCCAACCGTGTCATGTTGCACCTTCACATCCACCTCTGACCTCATCCCAGACATCTCTTTCCACCATGGTATTCTTCATCTTCCTCGACAACTCCTTCAAACACCATTTTGATTCCACCGCTATCCTCAGCCTCAACATACCCGCCTATCCAGCTTCTATGTTTTCCAATGTAGCTTCATTTACAGAGGTTAAAGGTCTTTAATTATGAGTACTATATAGATTTGGACTTATTTATTCTCATGAACATGATTTTGGTTATCAATATTTCAATTTGTATTAAGGGGATGCAAAATAACTTCCATATTGATGAATCTTATGATCCATTTTTCTCTTTAGATACTAATTATCTTTCAATGACACCACATGAAATGCATTCATGTTTCCTACTAATATGCACATATGCATCCTTGCACGCCCATATAATCCATTTAAAATCCATAAACCATGAAAATCTTTCTATCTTGCATTCCAGAATTTTTCTCAATCTCACCTCTTACCTCCATCTCAGCCTCCACCTTCATCATTCGTTTAATCTCTGTCTTTGATACCCGTCTATCCCATTCCATCTTGTTGCATCTCTTCTAGCATCAGTCTTCACTCAATTTCCATTTGGCAGATTACATCCACTTACTTCATCATTATAATTTTATTTCAAGAATTATGTTGACTATATTTTTTTCAATGACGTAGAACTAGATGATTTGAATAAAAAATGATAGACTCGTGCATTTTCACAGATGGAGTACAAGTATATACTAAAGCAGGCTTTTTTGTAACGCCCCAACCCCAGTTAACCAGAGTCAGTGCATTATTTTAATACATTGGCATGATTACAAGGAATCAAGTCCCAAAGGACTGATCGGTTTAGTAGTCTTGGAAAATAGATTACATACATGAATGTTACATTAAACTTAATAACATACAAAACAACATAAGTAATCCTTCACAAATGCCATTATATCTTTGGCTTAATCCGGCATATCAATCACAATACACTTCTTGGAATCATGGGAAAAATAAAAATAGAAATTGGTGAGCTCAGATGCTTAGTAAGGATAATAATACAGCAGAAAATTGCATAAATAATCATAAACATTTAAGGCAATGTATAACTAAAACAAAAGCCTTCTAAACGTGAACTTTAGCATAATATGGCAAAAATAAAATGAAGTAATTCCATTTATTTGTTCACATGGATATTCTACTAGTAGAATAATACCATGTAATATCACTAACCACTTTCATAATGATGGAATTCATAATGCCAGACTATTATAACCACATAGTCAAGGCCCTGTGAAAATACACTAGTTTGTCTCATGAGACCTACCGATGCATCGAGGAGCTATAGCGGGCTCCACCCGTCACTTACAAAGTCTAATGAATTCCTTATACGAAAAGGTAATAACATAAATATCTGTATTAAAACTAGCATACAAAATCGAAATACTTTCTCCATAAACCATGAATGGTATAAAAATAAAACATCCACATTCAAACACATCACAAAACCTTTAATACAATATGGAAGACTTGTATTATAATAAATCATCTTCAAACAAGTTTAAAATCCAACAAAGGATGTTGACATAGAAGAAAATGATTTGTAAAACTCTTTGAGAGAAATAACCATTTTTATTGAAAATATTTAAAAGTCACACAATTCAGAAAAGAAGACATTTAAAGACATTTTTGAATCAATGTGTCCCATACCACTTTGAAACTTTAGAAAAGAATTAATATTTTAAAAAAATTCATGTCCATATAAAAAAATCCTTAAAAACCATTTTTAAGACATTGACATTAATGAGAAATATTTAGAAGAATAAATATTTAAAACATTTGAAATGATGTTTCAGATAAAAAATTCCCTTAAAATAATTCATTTGAAAACTATTTCATAAAAAATGGACATGGATATTAAATATGTCCCAGTAGATACTTATATAAAAACAACCTTGGATAATAAAGAGATTGTGAAATTTACCCATATCGATTTGGTAGCTTAAGAAACATACATCCCATGAAAGATGTATCATACAATGAATATGTAAATACACATAGATTAAAGTGTATTACACAAAGAATACAATTACGTGTAGTACATACACCACACAAAAGGTAATAGGGGCTATATGGCATGAATCTCACGAGAATAATGAGTGAGATGAAAACCCCTTACCTTGCACTTTTCTTTAGTTGAGGGTACGTTTAACATCATATAGGAAGACTATAGTATGTTATTAAATTATTCCATAGAGATATTAATATTTATTATATCATACATTATTAATTTATGACTTTATACTACCCATTTAATAATAATTTCCATGTTATATTAATATTTCGGGTAATAATCGATGTCTTTATCGTACGTTTTTTAACTTGTTACTCTTGATTGTATCACTTAGATCATGATTTAAATACTTCCAGAATATAAAACATGATTTATATATCATATTTATTTAGAATATAAATATTTAGAATAGATGTATATATGAAATTCAAAACACCATTTATGGAGATGGTAGTCCGTACGTATGCATAAACACTGTTTCCGTTTTCATGTAGTATTGAACGAAAGTATGTGAATAATATATATGTAAGTACATAAATTTTTATTTAAATATATATATCATTAGAATCATTATTATTTCATATATTACATACTTATTATTTATATATATTTTTATAATCATTGATGAATTGTGAACTTCGAAATGAATCTCAGCGCGTCGTGGAGACGGTAATCCGTACGTACGCACAGGAGAAAATATCATTCTTTTGATATTAAAATAATATATAATAGGGTGTTATATCATATATACAGAATAATTATCATGTTATATTTATTATTTACATCAAATACACATCATTATTATACCCATCGAAATAATAATGTATTGAATAATAATTACACCACGACATGGAGACGGTAAGCCCTACATACACACGTATGGTGACATGTCATTCAAAGGGTGGATAGAATAATTAATTTGGTTGTACAAAAAATATAATAATATCAAATTATATAGAATATACTGGTTTTATTATTTTATAATGGAAACAAAAATGAAAAAGGAAGTGGAAGAGGAAGGGAACATGAAAGATGGTGGTGAAATCATTACCACTTCTTCGGGTTCTTCCTTTTGATTTGATAAAAAGGGTTCCTTAGGATGATTTTATGATCACACTAAGGCCTATAGATTAAGAGGGGTATAGGTGAGAGGGTATTTGGGCAGGGTTTGGGCGAGCCAAATGGCTTAAAAGGTGTGAATTAGAGTGAAGGGTGAGTGCCCTTTTATAAGATGGGTGAGGGGCACCTTAGTAAAAACATAAAATATAATTTTATAATAAATTCATATTAGTTTTATAATGACTAAAAAGTATATTATTTATCTTATAAGGTGTGGAGAGGTATAAAAGAACTCAACCAATAGGTTTTAGACAGGTTTGGGTCCCTTCATTAATATTATCTTTTAGTTTTAACTCTTAGTTAATTAGTTTGACATTTACCATGTCACTTTTTATTTTTATATTAAATGTTTAATAAACATACTATATACTTCCAAGTGACCCCAAGTGTTACATTAATGATACACCTATCATTACATAAGTTATTTTTCCGAAATTTAGATTTTTAGGAATAGAATATCAATTAATAATATAATATTTTTTTAAAAAACTCATTTATGTCAACTTTGACACTATTGAATAAATTATTTTTGTTAATGTATTAAAAACTTTATTAATAGAAATAAAAGTCATTTAAGAAATTTTAACAAGTCATATTAATAAATAAATTTTTTTATGGCATTTAAACATTAAAATTATATTTATTTTGACATTTATAAGACCAATTATTTGATTCTTTCATTAATAAGGAAAATATTGCATCATCATTGTGTCATAAATAAATTTAATTATAAAATATCTAAAAACTATAAATAAAATACCATAATGCAAGAAATACTTATATATTTATAATGAATATTTATATTCGAAAATATAATATATATAACACTGTAAAAATTGTTTTGCTAAAATATATATGCTTATGTAATTTTAGTATTTACTTTAACTTAATTAATATAAATTGCCATTATCACCTATAAGTGGAACCATGGGATCTAAAATCGACCCAAAGATGCCCATGGTCGAAAATGAATCATCAAATAGGGTTAGGACACGTTTTAGGTTAATTTATTATTATTATAATATTATTTTGTTACCCTCAGTTACCAGATTTACCATTTAACCATGGTAAATACAATATTTACCAAATTAATTATTCAAAATGTCGAAAATAACAGTTACTTATTTACACAATTTTGACATCATGATTCCAAATATGCAATCCATTTTTCAATATTCAAAAAAAAAGTTGCAGAAATTAATTTAAAATTAATTCCCGCTGTCAAAACAAAAAGTGTGTTTTTAAGAAATAATAACTATAAAAAGAGTGACACTTGTTTATGTTCGGTTTAAATGTAAAATTATGTCTAATAAACAAAATTTTATTAAATTGTAAATGTATATTCTAAATATACTCTAAAACCACTCAAATAAATAATTTATCACAATTAATTATTTTTATTAAAAAATTTGTTTTTAATTAAAATTTAGTAATTTTCACTATTCATCAAAAATTGTAAGTTTTCAGAAAAATACAAAAATTTCACCCTAGGATAATTTCAATATTCCTAATCCAAAAATGAAGTCATTTTTTAATGATAAAAGTTATATAATTTTAAAAGGTGGGTATTACTATTCATAACGTCTATTTTGATTGGTCACTGTGTGTTAGAATCTCAAAGTTGCGTACAATGCAAGCAATTGCATTATTCAAAGGGAAACGTACCATGGAAGCATGGGGTGTAACATTCCCTCCTACTTCAATAAATTGTTTCCTCAAAATTTTAAAATGTTCTTCTAAAATAAAAGGTTAAAAATAGAATATGCCTTTGTGGAAAACCCTTATTGGAAGTACAGTTAATAAGAATATAACTTTAAAAGAAAGAAAGGGAAGTACAAAGGTCACCCGATATAGAACATAATAGTATTGTATGAAAACATTGATATGGAGGAGAAACCAATCATCACGGTCTGATCAAGAGTTGTAGAAAACAAGATTAGGAGAATGTTAACTACAAGAAAATCACAAACTTGTGATTGGTTAAACTGCGTTTGATTCCCCAGTAGGAAAAGTTAACACACTACTTTTTTTAAGTTACGTATCATAAAGTTGAGGAATTGTTTATGAGATTTACTAAGAACGTAAGGAAATATAATTAATTTTCATGTAGACTTTCATTCTTTAATAAATTCTTACCACAAACCCATCTTTCACTCCAAAAGTTAATAGAACTAAAAAATATTCTATTTATCCTAACTGTATCGTGTTCCAAAAATAAATTTATAATTCATCTATCAGAACATAAAAAAACTACATTATACACTCAAGGGACATCATATAGTCTATTGGTAGGTGATAAATCCCAATTGCACTATGTTTGTGGGTTCGATTCCCACAACTTTGTCCGATGTGACAGGTTGTCACATGGTCTGCGAATTTTCATTATTATAAATATCCATAAATAACATTAACAATAGTATCCAATATGAAATATAATCCATTCAAACCTTTATTATTATCCAAAATACTTCTGTAAACTCTCATTCCAAAATTTATATGAAAGGTAAACATAATGTAGATCTTTTTACCCCGTAATAGCATGCGAATACCTTCACCATGTATTTTTTTAAAATGATGAAATATCCTGAATTACCATTAAACCTTATTGATTAAATTCATGCTCCCTTATTACATATAGAATACTAGATATAAGTCATCCATCCAAAAATGTTGTAAACTCCAACAATGAAGGAATTTAAAAATCTTTAATCAGTTTCAATGAAGTTAAGAATATCCAATATAATTTACCCAAATCAACCATATCTTATTCAAAAATCAGTACCTCAATATTAGGACCATATTAAGGTTTATCATTACTTCAAGTATGTAATTTCCAAAAAGTTTAACTCACTGTAGAGTCACTTTTCTTAGTACCATAAAATCTCAACTCCTTAATGAAATAATACTGCAGTACAATCCTTATTTATTTCCAGTACATCATTGATACACCACTTCAATGAAATAATACCAAAATACCAACATAATAACACTAGTAATTCCTCTTCATCTGTGGTAGTATCATAACTTGATTATTATCCAATAGAATCATTAGTGGCATAGTCTAAAGACTGGGATATTGGTTCGTGTAGTGTCAAAACGACTTTCAGATGAAGCATTGTACATTTGAAACCCTTTTCTTACCCTTTCAGTCATGTACTTGGTGTCCTTTTCCACCCCACTTATAATATAATCCCATTCCCTTCAAGAAATTTCCAAGGTGATTCTTTCCACAGTTATCACATATAGGAAAATCATTCTTTACCTTCATCCCTTTATCTGTCCTTCTCTCTACCATACTTTCCTTCTCTGGCTTCCCTTCACAGCCATAGGACATCGATAATTCATTACTTATCTTATCAACACATGATACTATTTCTTAATTTGATGATAATACATGGGATACTATTTCCATTATAAATTCTAGGATAAGACCATTAAAGATATGATCTTTCTTACTCATTGGATCATGCGTATTGCTGGAGTTCTCATTCCTTCAAAAAAATTTAAAATCCATCAATGGATGTTGACATAGGTGAAAATGATTTGTAAAACTCTTTGATAGATATATGCATTTTTTTAAAAAAATTTAAAAGTAAAACTATTTAGAAAAGAATACAATTAAGAACAATTTTTAATCAAATTTTCCCATACAACTTTTCAAATTTTGAATGGAATTTACATTTTAAAAACATTCATGTCCATATAAATAAATCCTTAAAAACCATTTTGATGACATGGAAATTAATGAAAAAGATTTAGAAGAATAAATATTTAAAACATTTGAAATGGTGTTTCAGTAAATAAAGTCCTATAAAATAATCCCTTTGAAAACTCATTCTTGAAACATGGACATTGATAGTAAATATGTCCCAGTAGATACTTACGTAAAAACAACCTTGGATAATAAAGAGATTGTGAAATTATACCTTATCAATTTTTTAACGTATGAAACATACACCCCATGAAAGAGGTATCATATAATTAATATGTAAATACACATTAATTAAAGGGTATTAGACAAAGAATACAATTATAAGAAGTACATACACCACACAAAAGATAATAGTGGCAATATGGCATGAATCTCACGGGAATACGGAGTGAGTTGAAAACCCCTTACCTTGCACTTTTTTTTATTTGAGGGTACGTTTATCCTCATGTGTGATGACTATATTATGTTATTAAATTATACCAGAACCATATTAATATTTATGATATCATAAATTATTCATTTATGACTTTATACTACCCATTTATTAATAATTTCCAAGTTATATTAATATTTCGGGTAATAATCGCTTTCTTTATCATACGTGTTTTAACTTGTTACTCTTGATTGTATCACTTAGATCATGATTTAAATACATCCGGAATATAAAAAATAATTTTTATATCATATATATTTAGAATATAAATATGTATAATAGACGTATATATGAAATGGAAAACACCGTTTATGGAGAAGGTAGTCCATACATATGCATAAATGTTGTTTCTGTTTTCATATAGTATTGAAAAGAAGTAAGTGAATAAAATATATGTAAGTAAATAAAGACTTATAATAATATATATTTCTCTAGTATAATTATTATTTCATATATTACATACTTATTATTAATATATATTTTTATAACCATCGATTAATTGGGAACTTGGAAATGAATCACATCGCATCGTGGAGACGGTAATCCGTACGTATGCACGAGCGAAAATATCATTATTTTGATATTAAAATAATATATAATTGGATGGTATATAATATATACAGAATCTTTCTCATGTTATATTTATTATTTACATCAAATACACTTCATTATTATACCTATCCAAATAAAAATGTATTGATTTACAATTACACCACGCCGTAGAGACGGTAATCCGTACGTACGCACGTATGATGACATGTCATTCAAAGGGTGGATAGAATAATTAATTTTGTAGTACCATAATTATAATAACATAAAATTATATATAATATACAGGTGTTAGTATTTTATAATAGAAACAACAAAGAAAAAGGAAGTGGAAGAAAAAAGGAACTTGAAAGAGGGTGGGGAAACTATTACCTCTTCTTCAGGTTCTTCCTTTTGATTTGATCAAAAGGGATCCTTAGGTTGGCTTTCGGATCAAAATAAGGCCTCTAAGATGAATGGAGGATAGTGGAGAGGGTATTTGGGTAGGGGTTTTCCGAGCCAAATGTCTTAGAAGGTGTGAATTATAGTGAAGGGGAGTGCCCTTTTATAAGAGGGGTGAGAGGCACGTTAGAAAAAACATAAAATATTATTTTATAATAAATTAATATTCAGTTTATAATGGATCCAAAGTAGATTATTAAAAATATAAGGTGGGGATGGGTCTAAAACAAATCAAACAATAGTTTTTCTATAGGTTTGGGTAACATTATTAATGTTATCTTTTAGTTATAACTCTTATTAAATTAGTTTGACATTTACCATGTCACTTTGTATTTTTATATTATATGGTTAATAAACATACTATATACTTCCAAGCGACCCCCATGTGGTCCAGTAATGGTACACCTATAATTATATATGTTCTTTGGATGATATTTATATATTTATGAATAAAATATCAATTAATAATATAATATTTTATTTAAAAACTCATTTATGGCAATTTTGAAACTATTCAATAATTCATTTTTGTTAAAATCTTAACAACTTTATTAATTATACAAAAAATTATTTCAGCAATATTAACATGTCATATTAACCAATAAAATTCTTTTATCTATCAATTCTTTCAAATTATATTTATTTTAACATTTATAATACCAATTATTTGACTCTTTCATTAATAAGGAAAATACTGCATCATTATTGTGTCATAAATAAAATCAATTATTCAATGTATAAAAATTATAAATAAAAAAACCATTATGTTTGAAATATTCATAGTTTTATAATGAATATTTATATTATAAAATATAACATATATAACCATATTTAAAAATTGTTTTTCAAAAATATATATGCTTATGTCATTTTTGTATTTACTTTAACTTAATTAATATAAAGTGTCATTATCACTTAAAAGTGGCTTCATGGGGTCCAAAAATCTACCCAAAGATGCCCATGATCGGACATGTATCAACCAATAGAGTTAGGACACGTTTTAAGGTACCTTAATATTATTATAATATTATTTTGGTACCCTTAGTTACCGGATTTACCCTTTAACCATGGTAAATAAAAAATTTACCGAAGTAATTATTCAAAATGTCTAAAAATAGGAGATACATATTTACACAATTTGGACATCATGATTCCAAATATGGAATCCATTTTTCAAAATTCAAAACTCAGAAGTGGCAGAAATTAATTTAAAATTAATTCCTGATGTCAAAAACAAAAAGCGTGTTTTTAAGAAATAATAACTATCAAAAGATTGACACTTGTTTATGTCCGGTTTAAATGTGAAATTATGTCCAATTAACATCATTGTATTAAATGGAAAAAATATATTATAAATACACTTAAAAACAACTCAAATTCATAATTTATCACTATTAATTATTTCGATTTAAAAAGTTGTTTTTAATTAAAATTTAGTAATTTTCACTATTCATCAAAAATTGAATGTTTTCAGAAAAATACCAAAATTTGACCCTAGGATAATTTCGATATTCCGAATACAAAAATAAAGTCAATTTTGAATGATAAAATTTATAAAATTTCAAAAAGTGGGTATTACTATTCATAATGGCAATTTTGATTGGTCACGGTGTGTTAGAATCTCAAAGTAGCGTACAATGCATGCTATTGCATTATTCAAATGGAAAAGAAAAGTGGAAGATTAGGGTGTTACATATATTCTTCCACATGTCACTCCCACAAAAATTCACTACAATAACTATTATCCATCATACCTCATACCATCACAATTACCTCTCTCCCGTCGCGACAATCCTCTTTGACCACCACTGTTTCGAAACCTCTGTCGATCTTCCTTCATCGTTATCCTACAATTTCACTGAAAATTGGCAAATCAAATCATGAGATTGTGTTTCATCTTGCTACTACATCTTATCCTCTTCCAATCTCCACTCTGTCACGAATGTGTTACATCATCTTCACATCTACCGATCTTCTCCCAACCGCGACTTCACTTTTCTGAATCACCGGTTGAAAAATCTCTACCGTCATCGCTTAATCATCGTCTGATGACTTCACCAAGGTTATTCATTTAATGATATGGTTGGAGTTGAATTTCAACACACCTTCTTCACCTCTTCGTATATATACAAACTAGGGTTTTGTAAACTAATCCATTTGGTGTAAAAAATATAGGGTTTCAAGTTTTTATTGGCCAACTACCATGTCTCTATTCAACCCAACATTCATGGCTGCTCATCATTCAGTATCTGTATCATTCTAATTTCTATAAATGATACATTGCAACCTGTAATACCTATCTATCTCTATAAACTCATGGTCATTCAATCTCTTATCAGTTCCGGATAATTTCTATAAATGTGTACTTATTTTTTATATTTTTTTGTTCTCTAATGTCAACTTACTTAGTACTATGTTTGTGTCGTTCTTATGGTCAGTTGGGAATAAGATGAGGCATTTATGGTTTCACTTTCTCCCTTCCTCCAACTGCATTTTATTTTAGTTCTGGTGTTAAATATTCAGGTATATGTTTTGTATTTGGATTATTAACCACCATAGTGAAACTGTACTATGATTGACAATTAATGTGATTGTAGACCATCTATATGATCATATAAAGCTGGTACTTAGAGAATATATTGGGAATATCACTAAATTCTATGAATTATCATTAAATCATCATGATTTATTATTTCATTGACCATTTATCTAGTAGAATCCTATCTATTATTTTGTCCTATTTTATTTTCTAAATGCATAATGGTTTTTTTGATTCTTTTGTTATTAGTTTTTGACTTAATGGGATTTGATCCTTCATCAGGATTACATTGTTTGGATTTAGTTTATATGAGGAGACGAGTTTGCATCAAATTACATTTTTAGACATGATAAAGTGACAGTTCAGTAAAAGTTTCACCCTCACAATCTTACGCTGATTTTAGTGGAACCTTATCGAAGCACTGTAATGAATATTTCTTTGTTTCTTTTGGTCTTTCATTAAACCATATTATTGATTTCATTTTTCATTAATCTTTCAATGCATATGATTATTCAACAGGATAAATATTATAATTATTTCTGAAGATTATATCTTTTAATTTTATGATCGATGATCTGATTATGAACAATAATAAAGAAATCTATATACAATTATGTTGCTTCAACACAAATAAATGTTATATCACTTTGAATTTATTTAATGCTGCAACATGAACAATATATAATAGGATTCATGTCACTTTTTGGATAACTATATAATGATTGAACACAATTGTATGATGGGTACCTTGCTTTATCTGTTGTCTCATGAGCAGTTTTTTTATGTTATGTTTTTGTTTTGAATTGTTTTTTTCCGATTCTCTATTATTCAGAGCATCTGATGGGGGTGTGTACCAGAAAGTGTTGGTGAGATATCAAAACATTACATTGTATAAGATTATCTATCTCTCTCTCTATATCTCACAATCTAAAACAACTATTTTCCATGACTTCATATATATTTAGTTAGTTTAATATAATGATTTGAAATTACAGGCAATACAAGTGATCTCGGAAGGAGGGTGGACAAATATAAGTTGTGTTGGTTGGTATTTCACTCTCTTTGTTTCTTTTAATCTTTCATTAAAAAATATTATTTATTTCATTTTTCATTCATCTTTCTATGCTTATGATAATTCAATAGGATAAATATTATAATTATTACTGAAGATTTTATCTTTTAATTTTATGATTAATGATCTGATTAAGCACAATAATAAAAAAATATACATACAATGATGTTGCTTCCACACAAATGACGATTATATCACGTTGAATTTATTTAATGCTCCAACATGAATAATATATTAATGGATTGATGTCACTTTTTGGATAACTATATAATGACTGAACACAACTGTATGATGGTACATTGCTTTTTTTGTTGTCTATGATTTTGAGAGTATCATGGGCAGTTTTTTTTGTAAGTTATGTTTTTGTTTTGAATTGTTTTCTTTTTGATTATCTATTATTCAGTGCATATGAAGGGGATCTTTACAGGGAAGAGCTGGTGAGATATCAAAACACTACATTTTATAAGATTATCTCTCTCTCCCTTCATATCTCAAAATCTAAAACATCTATTTTCCATGTATTCATATATATTATGTTAGATAAATTTAATGATTTGAAATTACTAGCAATACAAGTGATATCTAAAGGAGGAAGGACAAATATAAGTTGAGTTGGTTAGTTTTTATCTCTCTATTTTAATCAGTCATCACACTATCTCCTTTACAAAACCAGTAATCAATTTGACACGAGAAAAGGTTAGTTCGTGTTCTAATATTGTCTCATAAATTTCATATTGTTTTTAATTGGTGGCCTTAGTTCCCATAAATATTATTTTATATAGTTTTAATTCATAATATTAGAAATTGATGTCATTGAATAATGTCTAATGTCAGCCTCTATAGTTCATCTCATATATAGAATTTTTATTCTTGTATTCAATCTAGGATCTGATACACTAAGCGGTTTTCAAAGTATAAAATATTATTCTAATTCGATTTAAATTTTTTATGGAAGAATATTTTCTATATTATTGTAGTTCCTATAAGTATTTATGATATTCAATACAAAAATACTATCCTAACGGTCTCCTTGAAAATCATATCCACTTGAAATGTTTTTCAACATTGCTTCTTGATATTATCATGATCAATTTTTATTGTATAACAAAGGTTTAGGTTTGTGACCTACCTTGCGACATTGAATCATATATTAGAACAATTTTTATGTTATATATAACTGTTTGAGGGTGTTAAATACAAAATTGTTACCTAAAACAGTTTAGATTTACCAAACTATGTTCATTATAAGATAGTATGAAATTCTTATCTTTATGGTATATTATATTTTTGAACAATGATTTATTGCCTTATAATTTGAATTATTACTATGTGTGTATCCTTTTTGGAATGTTTGGAACAAGGTGAGGCATTCATGGTTTCACATTCTCCCTTTATTAAACTTCATTTTATTTTAGTTCAGGTATATTATTTTCAAGTCTATATTTTGAGTTTGGATTATTAACCATCAAGCGAAACAATACTATGATTGACAATTAATGTGATTTTAGACCATCAGTTTGATCATATGACGCTACTACATGAAGATTCTGCTGGGATTGTCACTGTATTCTAGTATAAACACATCTTTTATTTGTTACTATTTTATTTTATAAATGCGAAATTTATATTTTGATACGTTCGTTCTCAGTTTTCGACTTTATGGGACTTGATTCTTTGTTAGGATTCAATTTTTTGGATTCAGTTGACTTGGGGAGATGTTTTTGCATCAAATAACATTTTTAGATATATTAAAGTGACGGTTCAGTAAAAGTTGAATCCTCTCAATCCTACACTACTTTTAGTAGAACCTTCTCCACGAATTGTAATGCTTCTTTCTCTATTTATTTTGGTATTCCTTTAACCCAACTTATGACTTTAATTTTTCATTCGTTTTTATATGCTTTTGATTATTCAATATGATAATTTTTAGAATTATTACTAATGATTTTATATTTCAATTTTATGATCGATGATCTGATAAAGAATAATAATAAATAAATCTACATATAATTATGTAGCTTCAACAAAAATGAAGCTTATATCACTTTGAATGTATTTAATGTTGCAACATGAATAATATATTAATGGATGGTTGTCACTTTTTGGTTAACTATATAATGATTGAACTGAATTATAGGATGGGTAACTAGCTGTATTTATTGTCTATGATTTCGAGATTGTCATGGATAGTTTTGTTGTATGATATTTTTGGTTTTGAATTATTTTCTTTTCTAATTCTCTATAATTCAGTGCATGAGAAAGGTGTGTGTACCAGGAAGAGTTGGGGAGAGATAGAAACATTACAATGAAATATTTATCTCTCTCTCCTTCAATATCTCACAATATAAAACATCCATTGTCCTTGTATACATATATATTTATTTGGTTTAATTTAATGATTTGAAATTTCATGCAATACAAGTGATATCTGAAGGAGGAAGAACTAATATAAGTTGAGTTGGTTAGTAGTTCTCTCTCTATTTTTAATTATTCATCATAGTACCTCCATTAAAAAAAATATCATCAATCCGACATGAGAAATGTTTAGTTCATTTTCTAGTATTGTCTCACAAATTTCATTTTGTTTTGACTTGGAGGCCTTATTTACCATAAATATGATTTGATTTTGTTTTCAAAATTAATATTTGAAGATAATGTCATTGAATCATATCTGATGTCAGCCTCCATATTTCAACTCATATATGGATTGTTTATGCTTCTATCCAATATTGTATCTAATACACTAATCACTTTTTAGATTATAAAATGCTATTTTTATTTGATTTAAATATTTTTATGGATAGAACCTCTATCTATCATTATAATTATTGTAAGTATTTATGATAATAAATACATAAATACTAACCTAATGGTTCCTTATGAAATCATATCAACTTGAATATATCTTCACCATAGGTTCTTGATATTACCCTGCATAATTTTTTTGGTATAACAAAGGTTCATGTTTGTGACCTTCCTTGTGAAAGCGAACATAGATTAGAACAATGTTTATGTTCTATATCGATGTTTAAAGGTGTAAAAACTGTTTGTTACAAAAAAAACATATTTAACAAACTATTTAAATCATCATGTGGTATAAAATTATGATCTTGATGGTATGTTATATTTTTGAACACAGGCCAAATACCACTTTTTTTTATTGTAGTATTTCTTAAAATGAAATATAACATCATTTTATCAATTTGTATATGTGATGATCAAAATTAAAATAGGAAATTATATTTCTATATGTAGGTTAGTGAACCATATGTTTCATGGAACCAGTATGTAGTTCACTGATATTGATGAGGTGGTCTCACTTCTAAGATATATCTATCAAAGGTGTTATCTATTTCAGTTTTTTTATAACACAAAAGTATAGTTCATGTTCTGATATTATATAATAAATTTCATATTTTTATGACATCGAGGACTTATTTTCCATATTCATAATTGATCTAGTGGACAATGTTATTCTTATATCCTAATTTCATTGAATCATGTCTTAATTTGTTCTCCAGGTTTCATTTAATATAGATATTTTGTATGATTCTATTCTATCTTGGAACTCTTACACTAAGCTGTTTGCAAATACTAAAATAATATTTTAATTTGAATTAATTTTTTAGTGTCCAGATCCTCTCCTTATTATTATAATTCATGCAGGTCTTGTCTTCACCATTATCTAAATATATATGAACTCCACCAAGTTCCTGTTGGCACAACCAAAATGCAGTTTGAAGTGAACATTTTGTTTTCATTTTCATCTGCTCGAGGATACCGTCGGAAAAACCAATCCCGAATTGATTCTAAACCTGATGTGAATTCATAAACATCCAAGTACCTCAAATTAAATCATGTGATCATTCAGGTAAAATTATTTTATATTTTTATTATTCCTTTAACCATACACATATGATCCCACCTCAGATTACAGAAACATTGCAGAACCCCTTCTTGAAGCTGTAGCTCTCTTATGAAGAACTTGATTTCCATCAGTATAAATCCTTCATATTAAATATGTTGCAAAATATCTACTTAAATAATGTGGGTTTTTCTTTAGGAACATTGATGTTCATTATCATATCAATGGACACTGCAATGTGTAGAAAAATAACTAGGTTTGTTCTTCAAATGTCACCCTTAAAAATGGAAAAGCAAAGAACATTCTCAAACACACTTATCTTGTAGTTATTCTTGCTCTGGACCATCCTTTTTTCAACATGATAAGTAATGATTCCATGTACTCTAGTTATGATGAGGTTTTTGGGTGAGTATGCAGCAAATTCACAATATTCCAGGTAAAATTTATTCTATCATATCTTCTACTCACCAGCATTGTAGCTCTTTCATTCAAAGTATGTTTTCATTACTAATTTTGGATGCAAGTTTGTTAAAACATGGTACATATTTGTACATGCATGATTGTTTTCTCTGTATAGAATCATGTTATGTTGTTCATTATTTTATTTCACGAGCATATGTTTTCCATTCTTTTTTCATCAATTTTTTTAATTTCATAGTTGTGTTTTTTTGTAATAAGAAAAAAGGCAATTTTTTTTGTATTTGTAAAATTTATATAAATATCTAAATTATTTTTATTGTGTCTCTACTGTGATATGTTATATTTTTATGGAGAGATATTGATCTGATTTGTTTTTTATTGGTTGTTTTTCTTTATTAAATTGTATGTTTGTTGTTTATATCAGTCATTTAGACTTCAACTGAATGAATGTTTGGATTGGTAATAACAATGAATGTCAATTACCAGTTTTTACTGTATGTTGGTACGACTTATGATTTGTTCATCAGCGGGAACGGATGTGCAGAACCCATATTCAGGCGACACAATCCATTCATGGTAATGGAGAATATGAATATGTGGGAGATAACCCATTTTTATTGTGTTGTTTTTTTAATGTGATATTGATTATTTTTCATGAGTAAAATTGACCAGATTTGGGTTTTGTGTTGACAGCAGTTTATTATTAAATGATCTGTTAAAGGTTTATATCAATATTTTAGCTGCATGATTACTCTGTAGATTGGATTGGAAAATGTTTAGTCTTCATCTATGTGAATGTTCTGACTGGTAAAAAAATGGAATGAAATTAACAATTTATACTGTAGGTCAACACAGCTTATGGATGGTTCATCTGCAAGCATGGGTGGTGCACAACCCATGGGAAAGGGGAACCATCCATTGGTGTAAATGACTTATTTACTTCATTGTTAGGTTGGCCCGAGTAAAATATGACGTGTTTTTGTTGATGAAGTGAAGAATCGTAATTTACAGAATACTAGAATAAGTTGATGTTGCAATGAGATTCTCTATATAATGTTTTTTTTGGGATTTATATGTCATACAATGACTCCTTTTCTTCATTATTTGAAGTTTTATCTTATGTGACATTTCTATCCTCTTTCCATTGCTTAATTGGGCAAGATAATTTCATGTCATGTTCTCATTATATCTTTAATGTTCAATTTTTTTTCTAGGGTACTTGTTGGAAAACTAACACAATCATTTTTTCACTATTATATACTATTCAATTTTTATTTAATATTTTCCTATAAGAAACAGTGAGATTCCAATGGGTGTTATGTAGCTTGTGGTCATTGGTTTTCAAAGAAGGAGTCAGAAGGTAAATTTAGACTTCTTTTTTTGGTTTCTAATTAATTCATGTATGTTAACATTCGTTTTTTTATTTTTTAAATTTAGATTTCTTATTTTAAATATATTTTTCCATGTAGAAGAGTCTTCAAAGCATTTGAAGTTGGATATTGGTATAGTGTGACATAATTTCTCAGTGACATTAACACTTATGTTGAATGTTTTGAAATTTAAATATCCATTTGAATGTTCATTTCATTCATGTCCATTGGAATATTATGTTGTATATACTAATGCTGTATAATAATTCATTCATGTTCTTTTCATACTTTCTCAGTGACATTAATACATATGTTATTTCATTCATTTTAGTTTTTAAATGTAATTTTCTCATTAATTTCCATTTGATACTTTTATTCATGTATTTGAATGTATGTTTTTCCTTATATCATCTACAATATGATCTCTATGTTTTAAAATAATTTTATTTTTTCAATATATTCAATATTCATGGTCTTTATTAACCTTGAAATATAGTGTTGTATTCTGGAAAATAAGCATTGAACGTATTGTCGTGCGAACCCACGGGTAAGTACTAGTTATATAATATATAAAACATGATAGGTTACTATCTAAATATGTTCTAGGTAACAATTATTAAATATTAACTATTGATATGTTAGGAGAATCTCCCAAAAAAATCAATGAGGAATGAACATAACATATCCTATAGAATTTAGATTGTATAGTATAACAACCAAATAGATAGAGGACTATAGGAAGTGATCATGTTCACTAATTTATCCAGATCATTCTACATATCCACTATGAAGTAAAATTTAAAATGATCATTATAGAATGAAATGATTCATTTAGGTACTATATGAAGTACCTCAATATCATAGAAATAATACCTTCACATCTCATTGATATAAAATGTCTCACATATAGGTATAAAATACGAGTCCTTTGTGAATAATTCCAGAATGTACCATATTTCATTGATGCCTTATGGTGCCCTCAGAAACTCTATAATGAAATCCATTGAATCTTGATCCCAATTCTACATTTGAATGTGTAGTTCTCTATGAGGAGTTGTGGGACATTGGTGATTATTATTTATATAGTTAATGATAAATAATCATGAATTGACCACCGAATATTCTTTTATACAACTTATGCTAATAGTATTATGTATATATTTTAAGAAACATCATGGTAAAATCCATGTGAATAGTCCATCACAATATTTGTGTATCCCAAAGACTATTATTGTTCATGTTTTCATGGAAAATGACATAACATATAATATAAATAACCACATCTGTATCGGTTAAAGAATTATGTGGTGGGTCACCATTATGTATATTATCCAATATCATTGGGAAATCAAGTTAGATAACAAATTCAGCTTCAAATTCTCAGTGAGTGAGGTTGAAATAAGTTTAAATTTCATTTTTTATCAATCCTAATACATTAGAACATCAATGTATATCTCAGTGAACATGATTTTCATATTATAGTCACTACTAACCACAATCCGGAGATACTGGTCATTCTTCGTACTCAATAAATTAACAATGATTTTTCCTTTAACAGATTTATATCAAATTTCAATGTCAAAATAATATAGGTTCTCAACAAACCTCATCATCGAATAGGCTATGTCATGCTATGAAAATATATATATCAATGGAACTTATAGTCTATCTATACGATGAAAATAATTCCAAGAAAATAGTTAAATAGGCATCTCATTATGTAAACTACTTCCACCAACACAGTATCAGAAGTTGGATAATTTAGATAAAATAACCTCAATTATATTGATTCAAACCAAACATCCTGACCACCTTATATCATAAAAACACCCAACGTAATCCAAAATGCATTACAATTCATGTTATACACCATACCCAACATATGTGAGGCCAAAATCGGTGTATATGGTTGTCTAACCACTATATCCAATCTGAATCTACTGCATGAATTAGACCGTTGGACCAATACCGTATTATTATTTTGGTGATTCATCAACCCTACCAAATAGAAGAAGGATATAAATCATCTCATACAATATATTTCTAGTCCTAGGAATCTATATATCCAAATATATTATTGTGAATATCCCAAATAATTACAGCCTCAACCTTTCTAGGATGAAATAATATTCCATCATTTGATATCATCTTCCATAAGAAAGAAAATCATCAATATATAACAGAAAATTCAAAACAATGGTATAAAATTAATTAAATTTTAGTTTAATTTTAAATATCTTTCAACATAGAGAATTTCTCCCCTCAATCCACTGTACACAGTTATATGATAAAAAATCACTACAAATAAATCCCAATATAAACAAAATAACTAATATATAATGGACATAATTAATACTATAATGGTTTTCAAACATAATTTAATAACATGGTACTAATACAAGCCATAAATAATTTTTAAAAAAGTATTACCAATATAATTAGGGCTCAAAAATTATGGATGATATCTTAATATCATGTCATATATAGAGAACTATTTATCTCCACTTCGAAAATATGATAAATTTTCAGTACATGGTAATTGATATTAGTTATGTATCATCATTTTTGTTGACCTTTGATTATATAAGAATAAGAATAAAAATAATTTTCATTCATAGATAGTAAGGATATAGAAAAAAATGGATGCGATCAAGAAACATCCCGACTGGATCTACAAAATATGAGCTGTTTATCACATAACCACACAAATGTAACACCATACAGAAGTGGTTAATAACTTGCTGTGAGGGCCTAGAGTCTATTAGAAGAGATACTATGAACATAGATTCATAACATAAATTCTATAATAAATATAAAAAATATAAATTAAATATCATAGTACATGTGGATACTAAAATATGAAAAACATGAAAAAATAAAAAAAATAAACATATACCTAAGGAATCGTGAGTAATAGAAGGGGAATGATATAGAAGATGTCCAACTCAAACTCCATCAAAGAATATCCATTTACTCCTACCCCACAATCTCAACCATACACCATATAGACCATTCCCTATGTCGTAACTCAATATATTCTATCTATAAGTGAACTGAGATACATAAGTATAGTGTGAGTACAAAATCAGTAGGAAACCACAAATGACCCTTAAAATCATTTAAAAAAATATAAAAGTTTATTCGATGAACATAAACAGGGAAATAATATTAAAATAGTATGTTAGTTTAGTACCAAAAACATGTTGGTACCTCATGTAATGACTCTACCATTTTGGATAAAATGTTGATAGAAACAATATTTCTTTGTCACCATGCTAGTAGAAATGTCAGTAAGCATTATAACACATACCTAAAGTGGGATATATGAAAATCATATAAAAAACCTTCCCACAAGATGGGATATCCCAATAACATATGAACCACTATCTGACACATCCCTCCCAAATAATGTGTAATAAGTATGTGTCACATCCCCCTCGATGAAATATCTCAAGAACGTACAGACCAATATCAACTCAACAGAATACTCCCTCGCATATTTCAAGTACCACATGTCATCCACCATTTTTCACATCCCAAATTCCTACCAAATATGCCAAATGTTGTACCCAATTTGGATCGAGACAACTGGGAGGTGGGAGAATCAATGGTTCCTTTTCCTTTTTCTATGATGGGTTTTAACTCCTAATCAAAAACAATCATAACCTCTAAATAATTAAAGAGTATTGATATAATCAAATAAAACTCATCAACTCACCATTCGTATGCCACAAATATAATGAGAATGAAACACATAAAATTTACATGTTTTGGTAAAAAAAAATGTAATCCTTTCCATGTTGGATTGTCTCACCAACATGGTTTCATTCACTATCTATTTTTAGAATAAAAAGGTACAATGATGGAATTATTATACAATCCTAGTAGTAACTCTTATATTTTTGTTACATATACCACCAACTATAATTTCTAGTATCCAAATACCCAAAAAAATCCATTTATGTAACTATTAAGTATCCATACTCACAAGATTCAATTTCATTATTATTTTCTAATCTACTTCAGAATGACTTCAATTATGACATAGGTAAGAAAAAAATTTAAATTACACAAAAACATTATGAAAATCAACATTTAACTGAGGATATTGTTAGTCTAGAATATTCTTCTAGGACTTAGATTGAAAAATATTCTATAGAATTACCAGTCCAATATTCAAATCTGGTATCCCCAATATGATGGTCTCTATACAATTTTTAGTCTATTTTGATTCTCCTTTCACACTTCATTGTTTAATTTAGTAGATACTCATTCAGAACCTCACAGTTTTGCATCCGATGGAACTCATTCTCATTAACATTGATATGATTGATGTCACTCTGATGGACTCACACTAATGGGCTTTTTCTAATGGAATTTCATCATATTTACCCTATTTAGATGATCATATTGAACGTCAATCTAATGACCTTTCCCATATAGTACCTGAAGCCCAACGTTTGGTTGGGTACTCAATGTTTGTTTCATGAATTCCGGATCTTGAGAAATTGAATTGTTTCAAGTCACATTTACCTATGAACTCAACTCAAATTTTATAGGGAACTCGAAAATGGTATATGGGAGGTTCGCAAATCCTTCCATATATAAGGAAATTTACCGAATCATTAAATATTTGAAAATATTGGATCTATATTTGAATCAATAAATTACTTTTGAGAATTACAATTTTAATATATATTAGATATATCATTGATTCATTAAAATATTTTTTAATATTAAAATATCCTAGACATTCCATTAAGATAGTTTCATTATGAAATCTGAGAATAATTTTTTCATTATGAAATCCCAATACAATTTATTCACTAAAAATCATTGAATGATTTGTTTAATATTATTTATTTAGTACGATGTCTTCAATATGAATCTTATTATATGATTTCATTTGTATGAATTCATCAGTACGATTTCATTAATAAATATTATTTAGCATGATTTCATCGGTATGAATTCTTCATTACAACTTCCTCAGTTCGATTTACTCATTATGAATTATTCAGAACAATTACATCGATATCAATTATTAAATAAAATTTTCCTTTTAGGAAAATTCACCAATGAAAATATCAATAGGAAAATCTATGTACAAAAATAATAGAATGATAATCGGGTAAAAAATCCCAGTATGAAAATCCAAGTATGAAAATATCAGTACAAAAATTTGAGTTTGAATATCCCAATATGAAAATAGTAGTTCAAATATCCAAGTATTTAAATTTTAGGATGAAAATCATAATATGATTCTCCCAATATGATATTTTTCTTCCTCAGTCTCATCAAAATATTTTACTTCTTAACCCTTAGCATTATCTTTTTCTTCCTGATCCTCATCAACATCTTTTCCTTCATGATACTCATAAATTTATTTTCATTACCAACTGTTTTCTTAATAAATATTGTATCATATGTTTCAAAAATTACATATAATTATGATAAATAAAAAACATTAGACCATAATCCTCTTTACAGCGAAAGGTATTTCAATGTTCCAAAACTCCAGCAAAAATGATTTTCTTCCAACCCAACATAAATTCGATTTTCCTAAATACATTTTTCCTAAATACGATAGAAATGATTATCATATTCTCATATTTCAGACTTGATATGATTTCCCACATCAATCATATAATATAAAAATACGATAAATAATATTCAATGACTCAATCTGATGGGAAATGTTTTATTCCTCAATATGACTTCCTTATTCGAGAAACCAATAACATCTCATATTAATATCATTAGAAATATTTCAACTATTGAAAAAAAATAAAACCAATACAATCCGTTTTTCAATAAACCACCACCTTATTTTTTATTTTCAATACCCACTATGTCAATATTCCAATTAAAACAAAAAGTTTTATTGTCTCATTTTCTCAATTTTTTTCTATGTCCGCTTATCCTTCTCTTATAATCCTTGCTCTCTAGAGTTTCTTTTCTCACCGCCATAATATATTTACCCCCCTTATTAAAATTCAAATTCAAAGGGTTCATCATGATAATATTCCATCCATATTGACATTTTTTATTTCAAAATAATTGAACATTTCATCCCAAAAATAAGAAACATTTCTTTAGAAGAACATAAGTATCACAAGAGTTTATTTACAAAGGGACATTAACTAAAAAACAATAACTCAATATGTTTAATCCTATTGTAAAAAAAGTTTATAACCATGGTTCTCAATGTTTTCCATTACTCAAATTTCATGTAATACATTTTTAGGTTTCCTTCAATGTTCTATTCTTGTGGAAAATAATGGAATGTATTTATTTAAGATAAAATAACATGCACCCACATCAAAAAACATATCAATATGTTCTGGTGTATAACCATAATTTTTAAAAAAAATTGGTTTCCACATTAATTAATTTTATAATTATAGTGAGATACTCATCTTCAGATTCCTTACATAATTTTATTTAATTAACTGCAAGTTACTGAAAATATAAAAATGATTTATGAATAAGGATAAACCTCATAGCTTCTAAAAACCAAATCTTTGACTGAGAGTCTTCTATTTGTTTTGGCTTCATCTTATTCATATTTAATTTTTAATTGATATATTTTATTTATTCTAATAATCCCTATTGAAATTTTTAACTAATTAATCTTCATCTGTGGACTCTTCTAATAAGGTTTTCAAATTATTTCCCCTTTTGGATCGTTTTTTGTAGTGCATTTTTATCAAACATTTCATTTCATTCTATTTTTCTAGAAGTATAGTCAAATATATTTTAGTAACACTCCCTTGACTCCAACATGTCTTGCATCTTTTATGAATTCTCAAACCATAGTCTTTTGATATATTTTTACCACATTTTTTAAATCCTCAGAATTATTTTCCCTTTAGATTAGATTCTTTTTTGCTTCTTCTATCTTCCTAGACATGTCAATTTATTCTGAAAAAAAGCACTTATTCTTTTATGTTTCAACATGTTTGTTTTTCTCCACATTCATAATATACACATCCTTTCTAACATAATCATATTTATTAACTTTCTATGTCTTCTTTTTTATATTCCACATAATTTTTAGGAACATTTGATCCCTATTTTATATAATATCTCCCACTTGATTGCTACATATTTCCTTTTAGAGACATGTGATACAAACATGAATATGATCTATGTTTAAAAACTCCACAACATTGACTACAACCTATGAATATTGATTTTTTGGATAGATTTTAAAATTCTTTTGAATAAAGTTGTGGTTTTTTCATCAACAAATCATGGATCACTTTCCTCAAGATGATAATTTATTGGGTAATTCTTATCATTCATGGTGAACGATATTTTCTGATAAAAATAATTCTGCAATCCTCTCTTTTCATCGCTAACATAAATATCCTTGGTGAAAATCTCTATGATCCTTCTTATCTCACTTTGTGTTGTAGGAAGCATTGATTTTGTTTCTTTCAACTATTCTACTATCTCAAAAAAATATTTTTTTTCAAAACATCTATGTTTTTTAGATTCATCTATCTTCAGCTTATTATTTATAATTTCATCAACATGTTTTTCTTCTATCTTAAAGATATTCCCATTTCCAACAAATTTTTCTTCATAAATGTTTAGTTTTATTTCAATCTCACCATTCTGAAATGTTATTCATTAAACATATTTATTTATATTATTTAATTATTCTTTCTGTGGAGTATTATTCTAAAATTATTTCTCCATATTCCTTATAATAATAATTTCCATTTTCATCATCTCATCATCAGTATCATCATAATCAGAAGAATCACTTACTTTTCAAATAGAATTAATAAAGTTTAGTCGATGATCAAATTCATAATCATTGTTCTTTATTCTATTTAGTTAACATTTATTATTTTTTTCTTAATGAAATCTATTATTTTGTTTCATCAACCTTCTTTTAGTTTTATGATCAACATCTTCATACCCATATTATTTAATTTTCTTGATAGTATAATTTTGGGGAAAATTTTATTGCCCTTTAAAATTACTACATTTGAGAGTTTAACTTTTCCATTTTCCCTTCTTGATATCCATTTAATGAATGAAACAAATTGTTTTGATATATTCGCCTCCATCCTCTTATTTTGAATCACTTGATTCTTCTTTATTTTTATTATCTTGTTTTTTTACTTTTATCAAATATAGGACAGAAATTTCTTGATCAAAAAATTTGTTCTTTTCCATAACATTATCAATTATCATTTCATAAAAAACAAGAATACTATGTTGAACATCCATAGATATGGTTTCAGGATCTTTATAATCCTAAGATAAAACATTTGTACGATTTTGTTCCCTATAACAAACTTATTGGTAATTTATGAAAATATTGATTTCAATGTTTGGAATATTAATAAACAAATTTTAACATCATGAGTGTTATTCTGCGAAACATTGTATGTAATAATGTCCTAAGAGTTGTTGTCACACTAAAAGGTCATGGAAATTCCCTGAAATTATTTGAACTCAGATGTTCTATGACTATATTTTTTATTATCTGATCTATAGCCATATTATATCAATTTTGGGACACAAATGATATCGACTATTAGGGTTTTAGACTCATAAGGAATTAATCCACCTTTTACTAATGTATTCCCTTGGTAATATCCAGTAGATATTAAGAGAATGATCCCAGCAAGTAGGAAATCCATATGTCTAATTGTTATTGGATTTTCCTATCTATAGACATATGTATTGTTACTTCTATTTTGATACTATTATTAATGCTTGTTTTGATTGAAGAATATATATGTACTGATGAAATATATGACAACAAATGTTTGATGTGAGGTAGGATATATTCGGTGCATTACGAGTAATATTTCTTTAATGAATAATGCGAGAAAGGATTTATCCCTTTTGTTCCTGAACAGATGATTATATGTTAGGACCATTGATGGAAACGATATAGCCTAAATAAATCATGTTCCATGCTGATCTATAGGCATGTTCTATTTCCAGATATTCAATAAAATAGATATCGAGCATATAGGTCAATGGAACTGGCATGGAACCTGGCCAATTTGAGATACAATGATTAAGAAATTGTGTTACATTGTAAAAATCCATATGAGGTGACATTTCGTTGCAGAATTAATGTCATTCTATATGGGTTACTTGGTGTATTTCTAGATTTTAACCTTTTACTTTAGGCTGATTCACCTAATTCCATAAAGAAAGAGTCCTAGAGGGTTACACACTAAGTGTATCCAAAATCATAGTTAAATAATATATTATTACTTATTATTTTAGATGTTGAATAAATATTATTCCCAAAATGGGTTTAAAAACTATTCATATATATTTAGTCGCATTTATTCTATCAATAGTTATTCGAGAAAATATATTATGAGTAGAATATTTAAAATATTTTTAATTTCTATTTAGTGAATGTAATATTAATTTATTTATTGGTGAATAATGTGGTGATATTTATTTAATAACTAAATAGTCATTATTTAAGGCCCAGTAAATAAATTTTTGGAAGGGAATATTGTGTTTAGTGGTCTGGTGAGATGTATCAATAATGAATAATTTTTAATTAATTAATATTTTATTGTAATTCTCATGATATTAACATGTCATTAAATAATAATATTACTATTATTATTTGAGATGGGGGTTTTCTAGCATTTAATAACAATAAGGAAACTTCTGCATTCATTTTATTTTAATCCTTGCAATATAAATGCCCAATTATTTTATTTCTTCTCATTATCCTATTTGGTTGACCAAAATTATTCAAGGAGAATCCCCTAACTCCTAGAGATCTCCCTTATCTTGAAATGCTCCACATAAAAGTGAGAAATCTTTCTCCACCATATCAAGATGAAATTCTTTGGAAGCAATTATTGAGGTAATAAATATAGATAGAACAATCAGCAGGATCATTCTTACTAGAATTTAGAGACTCCTTTAGTGATGTATGGAGATTCCTAGAACACATATGGATCACCGCTAGAGAAAATTTACAGTTGGTTTCTTTGATGCAATGTTGGTGCTACACAGATTTATCATAGAGTCATCAATTAAGTAATAAGTATTTTGAGGAATTTCCTAATCTAATTAAATTAACTATAAATAAAATGTGTTGATCCCATATCTATTGTTTCTGATGCAATTATTATATGTGTATTACTTTGAGTAAATTCCATTAATCAGGGCATTCATCTTCATGAGATCTCCTATTGAACACTGATTATGAGAAAATTAAAATTTGGGAACCACCATTCGCATGCTTTGGTTGCATCTAGAACCTACAAGTTGTATCAATGTGGGGAATATTATTTTTTATAATTATTTAAAAAATTATTTTGGATTTATGAATTTATAATTTATTTTAATAATTCTAGAATAATCATACTTCTAATCTGTAATGTGATATTTTTTTCATCCTCTTTCTTTTCCCAAAGATGGACATCTAATTTTTTAATAAAATAAAATCCATTATCTCATCAGGAGGATCCAAGGATTCTTCCAAGTTAACATTGTACTACGTGCCATGTAACCTGAGTCACGCACTAAGTAGTTGTGTTAAATGAACCATGTGTTAATTAATCAATTACTCAACCCATGTGTGTTAATGACATGTGGTGTAGTTAATTCTTACACCGCATGTTGACTGGGACAGACTGGCACATGATAATCCAAACTACACTATGTGTATCCCATTGTATAAGACATGTGGTTCCCTTGAGTCAAAGACAACATGTGTATAAAATACATGGCTTACCTGACTAGTGACCATGTACCACATATTCAACATGGATTGTGGCCCATTAGTAATGTCAGGGACTCCAAACATTCTAAGGGACAGACTACATCCTGAGTCCCTAGGCGTGTGTCTTGAAAAGATGGTGAGGGGGTAAAAGCCATGTAGATCAGATATATATTCCCTGTACATATCCAATACTGCGCATATTTAAAATTACTTTATTTTACAATGGAACACTTCAAACATTTATTTTCATGACTTTATAATGATTGGATACTCCATGTGATAGATTTTAATTTATAATTTTATTTAAAAATTTAATTAATATCTACGTAATGTTTCATATCATTAGATCATGTATTAGTCTCATAAAACGATATTCCTCTACGTTCATTGAAGCACGACACATGACCATAAAATCATGTAGTTCATGTAAGAATATGTGAAGTACAAGCCATGAACTTACATGAAAAGTCATGTATGCCATATGACACCAATGTAAAATAGTATACGAGTATAATACAGGTTGGCTAAATTTGGATAGGTATTCATCATGTTTCATATAATTTACATTTATATACAAGAATTTTTTAAAATTAATTTATTTAAAATTATAATGGATGATAATATCAATTAAATTCATATAAGGATTAAGATAAATGGATTGAATAAATAAAGATAATAATTAATATATTCGAGAACAATTTATCATAAATAATAATGATTAAGAATTTAATTCTAGTTTTATTAAATGTGTTAGTCATTGAATGCATGCGGATGATCATGTGATTGACTAGACTGTTTCTTTTTTATTTTTTTCAGTTTAATTATTATTATATTCAATTTTTGGCATGCATTCCTTCTCATCTCTTTCTTATATAGGAACTTTGTGACCATAGTTTCATTTATGTAAACCACATTTTCCACTGAAATACATGTGACTAAAAGAAAAATGTAACGGATGGATCACCCAATCTATTAGAGGTAGTTCAAGTTAGGATCTGCGGTGAAACCAGTCACAGGAGATACAATAGTGTACAGGTGGAAATCTATAAACACGAACCTCAATTGGTTAATTTTACTTCTCCCATATGTCAATGGATGGTGTATCAACATCTAGATAAATTACCATTAGTATAATCTAACGATAATACCCTCTATTTTATTTATATTAGTTTCATAGATATTTCATTGTTGAGGTCTTATCGCGATCACATAATTAATGAATTAAACATCTTACAGGATAGAAGTAATATAAACCGTCTAATACATAAATATTATCGAATACATAGTTAGTCACACAAGTAATACCACATAATATAAAAATCATGTAATAATGATAATAATTAGAAATATACAAATAAATGATAAAATACCTCAATAAAATAATATGTCGGTATATCATTTCATTACTTAGATAATAATCAAATCATAGTTCAATGTACTTGATTGTAATAAGATGGGGGGATTCCATTTATTAAGTAAATATAACAAGAGGTTTTGGGTTGACATAACATACTTTACATCAAAGGTTGACTTCAAAAGTGGGAATTGGGGTAACAGAGAGGAAAATGTTTAAGAAATATAAAATTAAAGATTTTAGGAATTGGGATTCCACTCAACAAATCAAGGAACATTGAGTGAATTTGTTTCAAATTGTGAATTTTGAATTAAAACCATTCAAGTTTCTGGACAAACCAATGTTGCAGTAATGAGAAAGGAAATATGGCTCATTTCCCATAGGATGTACAAGAAACATTATATTTCAAATCAAATAGTGAGGGACATTGGGTTACGATAATATAGTAGCAGTATAATAATTATAATTTATTTGTCCAAATTTTATCAGATAATGTACTAAAAATCACCCTTTTTTGTAGAATCATCAACAAAATGACATCAAACATATCATTTCAATCCATACTTGAGAAATAAAACCTTATCATTAGCATTAATTTCTAGGAGTGGAAAAGTCACGTAGGTTTCATCCATTCCCATGAAGGGAAATTGAATGTGTTTGAAGAACATTGACATGTTTCTCATAGAAATGAGGAATGTGATGAAAAAATATCTCCCTCTGAGAAACATCTAAATGATTCTATTGATGTACAACGATTTAGGAAATAATCCATATCCAATGATATTTTAAATAAACATGTTGATATATATGCATATATAATGATGTCTCACATTCGATATCTATATCAAGGGAAAGATAGATAAGAGATATAAGAGATATCTAATGCGTTGTTCACAGTTAATTATACAGAGACTGCACTAGCTGGTCCACATGTAGTAAAACCTATTGGCCACATTGAACTAATAGATTAATTAGGGATTAAATATTCAGATGAGTTCTGTTAATTTATTATACTTTCCCAACTTTTTAAGACATTATTCAGTGTCATTTTGAATTATAATATGATAAATAATGATTAGAGTATTTCATAACATCTCACCATGATTCACCGAGTGGATATAGACCTTGGGTGTGACCAACCCATAGTACATATAGTGAATTAGAATAGGGAGTATATGGAAAAGGTTCCCAAGACATTTAAATTGACTAAATCATCTATGAAATGCCCTACCAACAAGAATAAAATCCATAGGGAGGGAAAATTAATGTTTGTAGTTTTTTTTTGCATGGGGAAAGCCTGGACACGTAAAGTGGAACTTAACAGAAAATCATTGGGAAGCTAAAGTTGAATTCATTATCGAGTTAAATATTTTCATATATACACAATGGGTATTTTATACAATATTTTATGATCCCATCTATATCTAAAAAATGGAACAAAGTAGATTACATATGATTTCTAGAGGAGATGTGGATCTGTGAGCTACCTATAGTGAGAAGCTGGATGCCTTGGACATTGATTACTACCACCTTTCATTTCTAATGGGAAGGATTTTGGCCTTAAAAGAATGTTATTATGTAGCTAAAGTTACCAAATACACAATTTCTATGTCATGTTTAGATATAGATAGTTTTTTGTTCAAATTTTGGAAAAAATTCTTTCATATGGAAAACATATTATATGGTATAGAACATTTAAATAATGGTCCCCATGTATTAAATTACAAAAAACATGTGTTGAAAATTGATAACAAATTATGTTCCCATGACTCATATAACACCCATTTATCATGTAACATCCCTAGTAAATAAAGAATATGGCATTTTTCTTGTTTGTTAATAATTTTGAATTAAATATGAAACATAAATTCGATGGCATTCTATGTTTGATATCATACTAAACACACCACAACGTGTTTCTTTGAAATCATACGTTGCACAAAAATTTTAGTTATACCGAAAATAATATAATTATTATTTTAAATGGTACTTAATGTGTAGAGACCCAAATCTTGACGTAAATAGACATTACATTACTTTTGCGGAATACTTAATACAGAACAAAAACAGACACACAAGGACCGTAATAGTTTAGTGTCTTTGGAAACTCGGAATATAATCTTATAATGTTGGTGAAAGATCTTCAACATCTCCCATAAAGATATTCCCCTCTTTTATTTTCTTACCTAAAATCATTTATTATATCCTGGGGAAATGAAAACATATTAAGGGTGAGCTCAAATTCTCAGTAAAGGTAAACAAGTAGAAAATAAAACAAACTATATAAAATTGAATTTCAAAACATGAACATAATATTTAAACATTAAAATCTTGAGCAAAGACATAAAACATGGCAGTACGTAAGGGATATATCAAAAAGAAACATTAATCATTATAAAATAGCATCTAAATAAAACTTTTAATTGTGGAAAAACATTAAGCACATGATATTATTTCCATAGTAGCCAAGGCATTGCCGCTAAGACCATCTTAGTGGACAAAGTCCCTTTCTGAATCGAGTTTACTCCTCGTTCCATCCCTGTAACACTAAACTAGATTAACATACCGTTCCAGCCATTTCTATCTCATGAGATATAAATCTTTACCCAATTAATTGGAGGGAGATATAGGTCCCACCCATATCATAATTAAATCATTCTTTCATGTGCCACAAAATCATAAATCATACATCATAGCATAACCCATGTAATAGAATGAGATTCTTAAACATAATTCCATCATAACATAATCCATATAAAAAAATGGATATCATTTAATCATAAGAAGAATAAATCCATGTAAATAAGGGAGACAATATACTTGAAAAATAAACATATTAAATAATGTCATTTTAGATGGAAAATACTTTTGATAAAACACTTGAAATGAATTCTTGAAGAAAATATACTTTCTTCTTGAAAATCATTTTCTTTTCACAAAATGCCATGAAACTTTAAAATAAAAGGGTTTTGTTGAAAATAATCATGCAATCTTGTAGAGTATGATTCTTGAAAATAAGGCGTTATGAAAAAGTTAAAATCCGTTCACGCCGAATAAGTTAAAACAACATTCTCCTTGTAATTTTGTCGGAAAAGTCAAAAAGTTTATCGTTTGGTAAACAAATGAAATAATCCTTCCATAACAAGTGGTAAAAGTAAAAAATGTGTAAAAAGGATAGTAAACATACATAAAAACACTATTATAAAACATGTAAATGGATGATAAAAATAATCCCAGTAAATACTTATCAATAAATAATCTCAGGTAAGAACGAGATTGGAATAATTATCCCTTACCTTAGGTCTGATATGCTTCGTACGTATCCAAACCACCTCTATAATGATTTAAATAATGTCATTGACTTATTGCAGACACATATTAATTTTTATGATATCATATATGGTTTACTTATGACAGTATCTTACCCATTCTTTTGTAAATTCGATGTAAAAGCAGCGATTCGGGTAAAATCGTTTCATTTGTTGTACTTGTTTCAACTTGTTGTTCTTGATATTATTACTTAAATCCTGATTTACTTAATTCCAGAATGTAAAACATGATTTATATATAATACATATTCATCATATACATGTATATATGATAGATCGATAAATGGAATGAAATACACTGTTCATGGAGATGGTAGGCCGTACGTATGCATAAACACTGTTTTTGTTTCTATAATGAATTGAATGGAATTAAGTAGATGACATAAATACACACACACATATATATAAAAATACTGTATCATTATTATGTCATATATTTCATGATTACTTATTATATATACTTTATAATCATTCATGAATGGTTAACATGGGGAATGAATCTCATCATGTCGTGGAGACGGTAGTCCGTACGTACGCAAGAGCGATGATACCATTCCCATGACCATAGAATTGTATTTAAGTGTATGTATAATATTTAAGAATCAATATCACTTTAAAATAATCATATATAGTTATTTATTTACACCATTATACCAATCCAAGTAAGGTGGTGGTTGAAAACAGATTACACCACGGCGTGAAGGCAGTATTCCGTACCTACGCACGTGCGGTGATTTCATTTTCTGAAGGATGTATAGATGGTGAAATAGGGTTGTTTGATATTTATAATAACATATTAGTATATAATTAATGATTATTTTATTACTTTATAAAGAGAAAACTAAATAAGAAGATGTAGATGAAGAACGAAACTTGAGAGAATCAGAAGAAGAGATTACCTCTTCTTCGACGCACCTCCTTTAAGCTTCCTCTTAAAGAAGTAGAGTTGGTCTTTTCAAAAGACCAGAACCTCCAAAATGTTTCTAGGGAAGTGTATAAGAGAAATGGGAGGGTTTTCCTGGGCTTCAAGGCTCAAAAGGGTGTTAAGAGAAGAGGGAAGGGGTGCCCTTTTTATAATGGAGGAGATGGGCACATTTGGAAAAACATAAAATATTATTTTATAATAAAGTCATATTCGGTTTATAATAGCTCAAAATTGATTTATCACAAAGATAGAGTGGGTATGGATAGAAATAATCTCAACAAATAGGTTTTAGGCAAGTTTAGGATACTATTTTAACCTTATCTTTTATATTTAACAATAAGTTAAATAATTTAACTTTTACCGTGTCTTCTTGTTTTCTTAAACTATATAGTCAATAAACATACTATAACTAGCCAAAAGAACCCCAAGTGGTTCATTATTAATATATATAATCTTATCAAAGTCATTTGGCCTAACCATAAATTTTTAGGAATATAATAACAATTAATAATATAATATTTGTTTTAAAAACTATTTTATGTCAATTTTGACACTATTTGGTAATTGATTTTTGTGAAAATCATAACAGCATGATTAGTTCAAAGAAAGTTAATTAAATCAATACTAACATGTCATATTTACCTAAAAATTTAGTGGAATTCATAATAATTCTAAAATTACATTTATTTGGGTATTTATAATATCAATTATTTTAATATTTTATTATTTAGGTAATTACTGCATCACCATTGTGTCATATAACATATATTATTTAATGTTTAAAAATTATAAATAAAATACCATTATTTAGGAAATCTTTATATCTTTATAATGAATATTTATAGTTGAATTTATATTATGTATAAACCTATTTTAAAAATTTTTTAGTTATTAAACTTTGATTTTAATTATTTTAACTCTTTTTTTAAATAAAATAATAATAAATGTCCTAATCTAATCCAAGTGTACCTAAAGGGTAATATTTTATTCCTAAGATTGTTTTTTGTCGAATTATACTTATCCAATTGAAATAGGACATGTTTTTGGGTAATAATAAAAATATCATTTTTACCCATAATGACCATATTTACTTTTAACAGTGGTAAATAAAAGTAAAAAGTGACTATTCAACAAAAATTATTTTTATCTTATTAAACAACATTTCACTCCTTGATATAAACTTTGACTCTCAGATTTTCGAAATTCCACTCACAGAAGCGGTAAAATTAATTTTTATGTAAATTTTCAAATTCTCTTTGGAGGTAGGTAAAAGACGGTGAAAAGTTCAATAAAATTTTTATATATCTAAAATTATTATAAAATGACTCCAATTAATTAAATTGAACTTATATAGGTATTATGTATCAATTTTGACCTAAAATAAATTTAAATAAAATAAATAATTATTTAAATAAAAAGTCAGTTTTTAAATAGTAACCCAGTGTTTTCACTATTCATTAAATATTTAATGTTTTCAGAAAAATACAAAAAATTCACCCTAGGATAATTTAGATATTCTGAATACAAAAATGAATTCCATTTTGAATGATAAAATATATAAAATTTTAAAAAGTGGGTATTACTATTTATAACGGATAGTTCGTAATAATATTATAATAATATCTCGTTTAGTGAAACTCGATATTGCGTACTACACACGCTATCGAGGAAGGTCTTGACTACGTGTAATGCAAGAAAATTCTGGGCTGCGTGTAGTGAAAGCTCTGTTTGGTGTTCCGTATAAAATAATCAAAACCTATTTCATTTATACATTAAAAAAATCTATACTTAATGTTGCATAGAATAATTTCCACAAAACAAACTTGAAATTGTGTGTAACACGAGCCAAGAATAGTGTTGAGTATACTACAATCTAATACAGTGTTGCATATAGTACAACCTAATATGGTGTAGCGTATATCACAAGCTAATATTGGTGAAGCGTACAACAAAAGACGTCAATGATTTTAAAAATAATATTTATCATAAAATCTCGGGGTGTTACATTCTACCCCCTTTAAAATGAATTTCTCACTCGAAATTTGTTGGGGTTATAATTTGTTTACTACTTTAAAGTTTCTTTCATAGAAACCCCCATCGTAAAAATGAATACTAAAACTTGATTTTAAAAAGGAATGTTAGAATCATAACGGTCTCCCAAAGTAACCCAGTATTGGGTTTCCACATAGGACAACATAGGTCAAAATATGGATGCAGAAGAGAAATCTAACCATCATGTTTAGATGAAGGGTGGTAGAGAAAATGTCTATGAAAAATCCAACCCTCATAAAGCCATAAATTTTTAATGATCTAAGGTACAATCTAATTCATCGTATATAAGGACACTAGGACAACATTTTTTGTTTTCAAGATCATTTCCCTAAAGTTGAAAAACTTTTGAATTAAAAGAAATACTTACTTGATTTTGGAACAATCTCAATGTTGCTCATGAACTCGAAAAATTCCCACTTCATCTCTTAATGAAATGAAGTTGAATTTCTCTTTCGCGATGTTTTAGCAGATCATGCAGTAGAATGTTAGGTCATTCCATCTGTTACTATCGCAAAAAGTTTTTCACAATTTATTAAATATACATAAGTCCATCTATGCTGAGATTAATCATATATGGTTGCTAAAATGGACTTACACTTCATATATCATATAACTTAATAAAATAAAACTTATTTCTACTAACCAAGGACTTCCTGTAGGCTAGTGGTAGGTGATAAAGGCATGTCGCACATCGGTGGTGGGTTCTATTCCTGCAGCCTTGTCCGACAAAACGGGTCGCGCCCATCCTGCATGTTGTTCCTTTTTCTAAAACAACATTATAACAACATTCCTGCAATAATATCAAAAAAAGTTCTATCCTTAAACAATACTATCTTATGTCTAACTTAATTCACTCCAATAATTAGGCATATCCAAAATAGTTATAGCATCCCACCTTTTTATCACATAAACTTTCATTACATTTTACAAAACTGAGGATATTTAAGGTTTAGTGTCTTGGAAACCAGGAACTTTAAACATGAAAACATAAAAGATTCTTCTTAAACACTTGAAAGGATTCTCCTCATGTTCATCCTAGGCTCATTACTGCATCTCATAACCTGGGGACATACATCAAAAGAAAGGGTGAGCAGAAGGCCCAGTAAGGGAAACAAGAGAAACATTTTACATGTGAACCTGAGATACTTCAATAAGGTCATGAAAAGAACATTAAGGAATGAGAAAGAAATCATGAGGCATATCATAATAAAAATAACATTTTTCATAATGTGAAGATGTGGCTGCAACATTTAATATTGAAAATCATTTCGTTTCACCAAGGTCCATCCCCAAGGTGTCATTAAAAATTACCAAGGTTATTCACCAAGGTATCAGTCTAAAAAGTAATCTCTAGAGATTAAGTCTTTACCCAATGCATTGGAGCACTATCTGGGCGCAACCTTGACATGCCTTTATTATCATGTGAGCCACATATATCATCATAAATCATTTCATAAACAACCCATATAGCATAACGGAAATGGATTTCATTTCATAATCATAACGTTTTAAAAACTTCTTTAAAGACATGATCTTTATGTCACTTTAATCCCACGGAAAGGGAAAGCGGGTTTCATGTATGTAAATCCCAGAATTAAAAATAGAACATTTTGATATATATGTGAATACCTCTGTAAAAATAAGAGCTTTGAGTATTCACTTAATAAAATAAAATAATTTTGAGAAAAGAGAGAGGCATTTTGAGATGAAAAGTCTGCAGCATAACGGCTACGTTTTGGGGTTTTAGAAAACATTGAAAAGAGAGGGGACATGAGTCAAACATTCATAAATAACCCATAAAACAGTAGAGGGACAGAATATAAGGGATTTAAGAACATGGTAATGAAATTTGAAAATATACCATATGAAATGAAGAACATGAAAGGAAGACAAAAATAAGATTTCTCTTATGAAAATTCGGCAGCCTAACGGCGCCACTTAAAACATCAAAATACTGAATTAAAGAGATCAAATGGGATCTCTCATAATATGGTCATAAAATATCATTATTATAGATATAGATATCATACCCAAATATAACAAAAAGGAACTTGAAAGAAATGACATGAAAGTAGAACTTCAAAACGAGAAGGGTGAAGAACCACTTAAAAATTCGGCAGCCTAACGGCGCCACTTAAAACATCAAAATGCTGAATTGAAGAGATCAAATGGGTTATCTCATAATATGGTCATAAAAGATCAGTATTTTAGATATAGAGATCATACTACAACATAACAAAAAGTAACTTGAAATAATTGACATGAAAGTAGAACTTCAAAACGAGAAGGGTGAAGAACCACTTAAAAATTCGGAAGCCTAACGACGCCACTTAAAACTTCAAAATACTGAATTGAAGAGATCAAATGTGCTCTCTCATCATATGGTCATAAAATATAAGTATTATAGATATAGAGATCATACCACAACATAACAAAAAGGAACTTTAAAGAATTGACATGAAAGTAGAACTTCAAAACGAGAAGGGTGAAGAACCACTTAAAAATTCGGCAGCCTAACGACGCCACTTAAAACATAAAAATACTAAATTGAAGAGATCAAATGGGGTCTATAATAATATGGTCATAAAATATCAGTATGATATATATATATAGATCATACCCCAACATAAAAAAAAGGAAATTGAAAGAATTGACATGAAAGTAGAACTTCAAAACGAGAAGGGTGAAGAACCACTTAAAAATTTGGCAGCCTAACGACACCACTTAAAACTTCCAAATTATGAATTGAAGAGATAAAATGGGGTCTCTCATCATATGATCATAAAAGATAAGTATGATAAATTTAGATATAATACCCTAACATAATTAAAAGGAACTTGAAATACTTTAAATGAAAATAGATCTTGAAAAATGAGAAGGGAGAAAGAATCTGTTACAAAACCTTCGGCAACCTAACGGCGCCACTTAAAACTTCATAAAACGAAATAATGAGAGGAAGAGGGGATATCTCATTATGTGAACATGAAAAGGGAAGTAAGAGTAGTATAAAAGAACACACTTTAACATAAGAACATGGAGCATAAAAAAATTACATAAAAGAGATTACTTGAAAAGAAAGAGAGAGGTCAGATCCCTTACATTAAAACGTAACTCTTAAAAATCAAAGGTTGGGACCTTGAGGGCTTGGGGGAATCTTTTAAGGACTCCATGGGAGGTAATGAGACCATAACATCGTTTGGGGAGAGTTTAGAGTCGAATGGATGGGAGGATGGCTTGGAATTTATAGGGAAAGTGAGGGGACAAGGCATTAATGGCCAAGGGACACCTCATTAGTGGTTTTGGTAAAACCATGGGCTTGCCCATGGTATTTGCCCATGGTATTGGACACTTGGGACACCTCATACCTTATATTACTATTCTTAAGTCGACCATATTGATTACATACTTAATACATCATTTAATGATGTCATTAAACACCCGTAACTTAAAAACTGTATTTTCACTATTCATCGAAAATTCAACTTTCTTAGAATAATCCCAAAATTTCACCTTAACCAAATATCAATGCTCTGATTTCAAAAATTAACTCCATTTTATAAAAATAATTTTCTAAATATTTTTAATTTATTTTTTAAATTAATACACTATTCACCGAAAATTCATTTTTTTAGGAAAAAACCCCAAAGATTACCATAACATAATATCGGTGCTCTGAGTTCAAAAATGAAATCCATTTTATAAAAACAATTTTTTAAATATTTTTAATTTAATTTATAATTAAAAAAACTATTCACTCGAAAAAACTAATACTTGAATAATAATTTATGAAATTGTTATTTAACCATTTTATTGAATCACATTACTTATTCAAGGTGCCTAGACTATATTAATACTTTATTTAAGTGATATTACTAATCCATTTGGACACATTACTAATCCTAATCATAAAATCACTATTCATAATTTACTATTAATCAAAAAATTATGTTGATCTTATTAGACTCTAAATTTCGTACTGAGCATAATTGTAAAAGACCATTTTTTGAATATCATTACACATTTTTAATTATTTATTCTTTACATAATCATTTTTAAAATATCTTTTTTCGAAAATTCATCAAAAATATGCATACTATATTTATCCGGTTATTTGAAAATTCATAAACTTCAACATAAGAAGAAATCCCAATTTTTTTTAAAACAAAGGATTACACAAGGCAGTTACAGTCTCCTTACATAGCCCCTTGTCACATCAATATATGACCTAACTGTAAGGTGTGCTACGGTGAGAGAATCTGAGGGAGGCTCGTCTAACATCGCACGAGTAGTAATTTCTATCAGTTTGAACTTCTCGCAAAGGTGATTCCGTTCTAGCTTCACATGATGAAGTTCGGCTTGGATTTGGTCCAGAGAAAAGCCCAGTGGTGCTACCTCCTTCCCAAGTTCTGTGATATGGGATTCAATCGATCCAAGACTACTGGGTGAGGCCATCAAATCTTCTTTCTATAATAATTAACCAAGATTACTTGTATTTAGAGACAATAATCAAAACGTTTAGTTTTCAGGGGTCATATTGACTAATGGTCATATAACAGTCAAAACCCAATGGTCTAATTTTAATTATACTCATGTTATCAAATGAAACATTTTTGTTGAGTATAAAAAAACAAAACAAAATAACACATAAAATTAGGAAACAAGATTTATTCAAAATTTCGGGTCGTTACAATCTCCCCCCTTGAGAAATTGCGTCCTCGCAATTTTTAAAATTGGGTATTGAAATTTCATTGAAAGTCCCACATCAGAAAAGGAGTCAGTAAAACTATTACTTTAAAAGAAAAAAAGGTAAGTACAAAGGTTACCCGAGTTAGCCCACACTAGGATTCCATGTACGAAAACATGGACATGGAGGAGAAAACAAAGGGTCAAGTTCTGAGGGAGTGTGATAGAAAACATGATTAGGAGAAAGTTAACCATAAGAAAATCCCAAAATTATGATGTGTGTAAACGGTCTTTGATTACCCAGTAGTAAACGTACACCAACAACGTTTTTGTTTTATGTTCCTTTTCATAATTTTGAGGAATTCATTTACAACATAAAACAAAAAAATAAGAAAATATACCTATCTTCATGTAGGGTTTCATCCTTTAATAAGTTTCTACCCAAAACTAATCTTTTCTCCAAACTATGAGCATTCAAAACTACTTGGTCTCATCAAAACACAAGAATCATCTTCTAGAGAATCACATAATCCACAAAAGATTAACTATCTATTTCTTCTATCTTTAAACATTATCCCAAAAACAGATATGGTAAGGTAAAACAACTCTTCAAAAAGAAATAATCCCATAGGAATGGAAACTACTTTTAAATCTTCAAAGTTCTGTGGTACTACCCAAAGTTCATCATAGTCCATTCCATAAATAACGGTCCTTAAAATTACTCAAAATAAACCAAACTATGATTGAAACCCAAATACAAGAAGGATTTGATAACATAGTCTTCCAAAATAAACTTCATTTTTCATCTCCAAACAACATCAACCACTACTAACATCTTATAAAAAAAGTATCTAACCTAAACATATTTTACCCAAGATAGGTTAATCATTCCTATAAGTAACCTAAATTACTATAAGTCCACCTTAAATTCATATATTCTTCAAAATATAAGTCAACCTTACTCCTCAATGAAAATACCGTAATAATCTATTTACCTCGATCATATAGGGTCCCCAAAATAGTGAACGTCTTACAAAATAATAATCATATTTTAATCCCCTAATCATCCCTGTCATATTAATACGACAATCGTCACATTTCCTATCACATTGGTTGTTGGGACATGTTCATCCATTTCCCACCATTAACTAAGAAGAGAAAGCATAATTAGGGGCTTATGTACTTATACAATAATCATGAAAAGGAACTGAAAGCATATTAGGATAAATTTTAGAAGAAATGTATACCCTAACTTGTGATCCCCTAGGTTCCCATCTAGGTTATCTATGATCATATATTCTTATGTGAATCTTTATTCTATTTTATCTTTGTTCCATTAACAATGGTTCATACTAAGCTTATGAATTTACCAAAGCATATCCCCCGGGAGTGTCGTAACCAAGAGTGCAGCGAGGCCCGTTGTCGTGTACCAGTTCCCGTTCAAGTCTAGCTCAAAGCAGTGTTTTCGGGTTTTACCCCTATGTACATCCGTGCCAGAGCCACCTCTACCTGCTCGTATCCAAACAAGGATGTATTTGCTTAGCAACCCCTTACTCAATACTCACCAAAATACCAGGAATATTTCCTATATTTAAACTTTTCTATAGGGTTCTTCCTAGAGTTTTCATATCCTAATTTCCACAAATAACTAAACCATCCTTTGATACCAACTATAGCATCCCTCCTTTTTATCACATAAACATTCATTACATTTTACAAAACCGAGGATCTTTAAGGTTTAGTGTCTTGGAAACCAAGAACTTTAAACATGAAAACATAGAAGATTCTTTTTAAACACTTGAAAGGCTTCTCCTCATGTTCATCCTAGGTTCATTACTGCATCTCATAACCTAGGGACATACATCAAAAGAAAGGGTAAGCAGAAGGCCCAGTAAGGGAAACAAGAGAAACATTTTACATGTGAACTTGAGAAACTTCATTAAGGTCATGAAAAGAACATTAAGGCATGAGAAAGAAATCATGAGGCATATCATAATAAAAATTACATTTTTCATAACATGAATATGTGGCTGCAATATTTAATATTGAAAGTCATTTCATTTCACCAAGGTCCATTCCCAAGGTGTCATTAAAAATTACTAAGGTTATTCACCAAGGTATCAGTCTAAAAAGTCATATCTAGAGATTAAGTCTTTACCCAATTCATTGGAGCGCTATCTGGGAGCAACCTTGACATGTCTTTATTATCATGTGATCCACATATATCATCATAAATCATTTCATAAACAACCCATATAGCATAAAATAAATGGGTTTCAATTCATAAACATAATGTTTTAAAAACTGCTTTAAAGACATGATCTTTATGTCACTTTAAACCCACGGAAAGGGAAAGCGGGTTTCATGTATGTAAATCCCAGAATTTAAAATATAACATTTTGATTTATATGTGAATACCCCTGTAAAAATAAGTTCTTTGAGTATTCACTTAATAACATAAAATAATTTTGAGAAAAGAGAGAGGCATTTTGAGACGAAAATTCTGCAGCATAACGGCTACGTTTCGGGGTTTTAGAAAACATTGAAAAGAGAGGGGACATGAGTCAAACATTCATAAATAACCCATAAAACAGTAGAGGGACAGAATATAAGGGATTTAAGATCATGGTAATGAAATTTTAAAATACACCATATGAAATGAAGAACATGAAAGGAAGACAAAAATAAGATTTCTCTTATTAAAATTCGGCAGCCTAACGGCGCCACTTAAAACATCAAAATACTTAATTGAAGAGATAAAATGGGGTCTCTCATCATATGGTCATAAAATATTAGTATGATAGATATATAGATCATACCCCAACATAAAAAAAATGAACTTGAACGAATTGACATGAAAGTAGAACTTCAAAACAAGAAAGGTGAAGAACCACTTAAAAATTCAGCAGCCTAACGGCGCCACACAAAACTTCAAAATACGGAATTGAAGAGATCAAATGGGTTCTCTCATAATATGGTCATAAAGGATCCGTATGATATATATAGAGATCATACCCCAACATAACAAAAAGGAACTTGAAAGAATTGACATGAAAGTAGAACTTCAAAATGAGAAGGGTGAAGAACCACTTAAAAATTCGGCAGCCTAACAACGCCACTTAAAACATCAAAATACTGAATTGAAGAGATCAAATGGGGTCTCTCATCATATGGTTATAAAATAACAGTAATATGTATATAGAGATCATACCCCAACATAACAAAAAGTAACTGGAATGTATTGACATGAAAGTAGAACTTCAAAACGAGAAGGGTGAAGAACCACTTAAAAATTCGGCAGCCTAACGACGCCACTTAAAACATCAAAATACTGAATTGAAAAGATCAAATGGGGTCTCTCATATAATGGTAGTAAAATATCAGTATGATAGATATGGATATCATACCACAACATAACTAAAAGGAACTTGAAAGAATTGACATGAAAGTAGAACTTCAAAACGAGAAGGGTGAAGAACCACTTAAAAATTCGGCAGCCTAACAGCGCCACTTAAAACATCAAAATACTGAATTGAAGAGATCCAATAGGGTCTCTCATCATTTTATCATAAAAGATAAGTATAATAAATTTAGATATCATACCCTAACATAATAAAAAGGAACTTGAAATACTTTACATGAAAATAGATCTTGAAAAATGAGAAGGGAGAAAGAATCTGTTACAAAAATTTCAGCAGCCTAATGGCGCCACTTAAAACTTCATAAAACGAAATAATGAGAGTAATAGGGGATATATCATTATGTGAACATGAAAAGGGAAGTAAGATGAGTATAAAATAACACTCTTTAACATAAGAACATGGAGCATAAAAGAAATTACATAAAAGAGATTACTTGAAAAAAAGAGAGAGGTCGGATCCCTTACCTTAAAACGCAACTCTTAAAACTCAAAGGTTGGGACCTTGAGGGCTTGGGGGCACCTTGGGAGAACTCCTTGGGAGGTAATGAGACCAGAACTTCGTTGGGTGATAGTGGGGAGTCGAATGGATGAGAGGATGGCTTGGTATTTATCGGGAAAGTGAGGGGACAAGGCATTAATGGCCAAGGGACACCTCATTAGTGGTTTTGGAAAAACCATGGGCTTTCCCATGGTATTTGCCCATGGTATTGGCCACTTGGGACACCTCATACCTTATATTACTATTAATAAGTCGACCATATTGATTACATACTTAATACATCGTTTAATGATGTCATTAAACACCCGTAACTTAAAAACTGTATTTTCACTATTCATCGAAAATTCAACTTTCTCAGAATAATCCCAAAATTTCACCTTACCCAAATATCAATGCTCTGATTTGAAAAATGAACCCTATTTTATAAAAATAATTTTCTAAATATTTTTAATTTATTTTTTAAATAAATACACTATTCACCAAAAATTCATTTTTTTCAGAAAAAACCCCAAAAATTACCATAACATAATATCGGTGCTCTAAGATCAAAAATGAAATCCATTTTATAAAAATAATTTTTTAAATATTTTTATTTTAATTTTTAATTAAAAAATACTATTCACTCGAAAAAACTAATACTTGAATAATAATTTATTAAATTGTTATTTAACCATTTTATTGAATCACATTACTTAATCAAGGTGCCTAGATTATATAAATACTTTCTTTAACTGAGATTACTAATCCATTTGGACACATTACTAATCCTAATCATAAAATCACTATTCATAATTTACTATTCATCATAAAATTATGTTGATCTTATTAGACTCTAAATTTCGTACTGAGCATAATTGTAGAAGACCATTTTTTGAATATCATTACACATTTTTAATTATTTAAGATTAAATAAACATTTTTAAAATATCATTTTTCTAAAATTCATCAAAAATATGCATACTATATTTATCCAGTCATTTGAAAATTGATAAACTTCAACATAAGAAGAAATCCCAATTTTTATTTAAAACAAAGGATTACACAAGGCAGTTATGGTCTCCTTACATAGCCCCTTATCAAACCAGCATAGGACCTAAGTGTAAGGTGTTCTAACGTGACAGAATATGAGGGAGGCTCGGCTAACATCGCACGAGTAGTAATTTCTATTAGTTTGAACTTCTCGCAAAGGCGATTCCATTTTTTCTTCACACGATGAAGTTTGGCTTGGGTTTGGTCCAGAGCAAAGCCCAGTGGTGCTACCTCCTTCCCAAGTTCTGTTAGATGGGCTTCGATCGGTCCAAGACTACTGGGTGAGGCCATCGAATCTTCTATCAATAATAATTAACCAAGATTACTTGTATTTAGAGATAATGATCAAAATGTTTAGTTTCCAGGGGTCATATTGACCAATGGTCATATAACAGTCAAAACCCAATGGTCTCATTTAAATTATACTCATGTTATAAAATGAAACATTTTTGTTGAGTATAAAAAAACAAAATAAAATAACACATAAAATTAGGAAACAAGATTTATTCAAAATTTCGGGTCGTTACAATACTTATGTCCATGCTCATATTATAAAGAAAACAATTACTTGAAATGTTATCTACCGAGCTTGTGAATACCATCATTTATCCCTCAAATATCATATGATATATATTTTTGGTCACATTCCAGACATGTGAATACCTTAATCATGTATTCTCTTGAAAAATTAATACCATTTGAACCTTAGTGAAAATATGAATGCTGTGAAAAGTTAACACTTTCCACATACCAAAATCCCAAAATTCAATATACTTAAAACATGATATAACTTTGTCCTAATATATATCATGAGCTCATTAATACTATCAAACATCTCATTATCTTTTTATCCCTTCATTATGTACATATCATATACTTTCTAAAAATATTTGAATATACTTTCATGGTTACTTGTACCATTCATCATATACTTTCAAAACTCAAGCAAAGGGAACAGTGTAATAATCCTTAGATTTTTCTTTATTCCATAGTACCATACATTATTCTTGATAATCATACAATGATTCCACTACCTTCTTAAACCACTGACTAAGATTCATCTCATATATCATTTGTAGTCTATTCATCATCATCCACATAAATACTACCCATATGACCATGTTGATTCTCTTCATGAGATTTTTTCTTAGGGCATTGGTTTGCATAATGCCCGTACATTCCACATTTAAAACATCTAATCATTGTTGATGTCGTAGCAATACCATTATCCTTCTCCATGGTGTTAAATGAACCTTTTACTTTGCACTTACTGGATTTGTGTCCTTTTCCGCACCAAAACTTCTTCCAGTTCCTTTGAAACATTCTCCTTGATGCCTCTTCTCACATGATTTACATGAGCGAAATTGAACATTCTTTCCTCTATGACCATAATGGAACTCCATATTTCTCTTAATAGGTGAGTCAGGAAACATACCAAAGTTGAGATTATTGATCATATTATGAGATTTCTAATTAGGTATAATAACGATATGTGGACATCCAGATCCAATTTCATTTGGTTGCTCACGAAGAATATCATTCAATTGTCCATCATATCCTCCATTATCATGAATCATCCCATTTCCAGCCAATATCTAAAACCCAAAAAGAATAGTGTGAGAGGAAAAATCAAAATCAATGGGGAGTAACATAAATATCTAACATCTTAGGTTTAATTCTAATATCGTTACCATAATTCTAGCACTATAACCTATACTTATACTTAACCTTAGGGACATCCGTAGACATACCTTAGAAATAACTCTAGGGATCTCACTAAAGTTTTTCGCATCCTAGTTTCCAAAGGTTAACTAAACACTTACAATAATACCAACTGTAGTGACCCAAAGCTTGACGTACATGGAAATTACATTAATTTTTCAGAATAATTTATACATAACAAAAATAGACACACAAGGAGTGTAATAGTTTAGTGTCTTTGGAATCTCAGAATATAATATTCTAATCTTTGTGAAATATATTCAACATCTCCCATAATGATCTTCCTCTCTTTTTATTCTTACATAAAACCTTTATTTATATCCTGGGGATAAGAAAACATATAAAGGGTGAGATAAAATTCCCATTAAGGGTAAGCATGGAGAAAATAAAACAAACCATATACATTATAACTTCAAAACATGAACATAATATTTAAACATTAAAATCTTGAGCAATGACATAAAACATGGCAGTACGTAAGGCATATATCATAAGGAAACATTAATCATGATAAAATAGCATGTAAATAAAAGTTAAAATTGTGGAAAAACATTAATCACATGATATTATTTCCATATTAGCCAAGGCATTGCTGCCAAGACCATCTTAGTGGACTAAGTCCCTTTATTAATTGAGTTCACTCCTCGTTCCAGTCTAGTAACACTGAACCAGATTAATTTACCATTCCATCCATGTCTCTCTCATGAGATATAAATCTGTACCCAATACATTGGAGGGAGATATAGGTCACATCCATCTCATAATGAAATCATTCTTTCATGTACCACAAAATCATAAATCATACTTCATAGCATAACCCATGTAATAGAATGGGATTCTTAAACATCATTCGATCATAACATAATCCATATAAAAAATGGATATAATTTCATCAGAAGAAGAATAAAACCATGTAAATAATGGAGACATTATACATGAAAAATAAACATATTAAATAATGTCATTTTAGATGGGAAATAGTTTTTATAAAACCCTTGAAATGAATTCTTGAGAAAAATATCATTTCTTATTCAAAATCATTTTCTTTTCACAACATTAAATGAAATTTTAAAAGAAAAGGGTTTTGTTAAAAATAATCATGAAATTTTGTTGAGTAATATTCTTGAAAATAAGGCGTTATGAAAACTTAAAAATCCATTCATGCTCTATAAGTTAAAAAAACTTTCTCCTCATACTATTGTCAGAAAAGTCAAAAAGTTTCTCGTATGATAAAAAAAGATACACTCCTTCCATAACAAGTGGTAAAAGTCAAAAATGTGTAAAAAGGACTTTAAAAATACATAAAAACACTGTTAGAAAACATGGACATGGATGATAACAATAACCCCAGCAAATACTTATGAATAAACAATCTCAGATAGGAACGAGATTGGAATAATTATCCCTTACCATAGGTCTGATATGCTTCGTACGTATCCAAGCCTCCTGTATAATGATTTAAATAATTCCATTGACTTATTAAAGAATCATATTCATTGTTATGATATCATATATGGTTTACTTATGACTTTATATTATCCGTCCTTTTGTAAATTCGATGTAAAAGTAGCAATTTGGTTAAAATAGTTTCATTTATTGTACGTGTTTCGACTTGTTGTTCTTGATATTGTTACATATATCCTGATTTACTTAATTCCAGAATTTAAAACATAGTTTATATATAATATATATTGAGAATAAGCATATATATATGATATATCGATAAATGGAATGAAATACACCGTTCATTTAGACAGTAGGTCGTACGTACGCATGAACACTGTTTTCGTTCCCTTATTGAAGTGAATGGAATTAAGTAGATGACATATATATATATATACATAAATCTAGTATCATTATTATGTCATATATTTCATGATTAATTGTTATATATTCTTTATAATCATTCATGAATGGTTAACATGGAGAATGAATCTCATCGCGTCGTGGAGACGGTACTCCGTACGTACGCATGAGTAATGATACCATTCCCATGTTCATGGAATTGTATTGAAGTGTATATATATAATTTAAGATTCAATATCACTTTACAATAATCATATATAATTATTTATTTACACCATTATACCTATCCATGTAAGGTGGTGGTCGAAAACAGATTACACCACGGCGTGGAGATGGTATTCGGTATGTACGCACGCGCGGTGATTTCGTTTTCCGTAGGATGGATAGATGGTGAAATAGGTTTGTTTCAAATTTATAATAACAAATAAGTATATGAGTAATACTGATTTTATTACTTTATAAATATACAACTAAATAAGAATAAGTATAAGAAGAAAGAAACTTGAGAGAATCGGAAGAAGAGATTATCTCTTCTTCGACGCACCTCCTTTAATCTTCCTCTTAAGGAAGTAGAGTTGGTAATTTGAGAAGACCAGAACCACCAGAATTTTTCTAGGGAAGTGTAGAATATAAATGGGTGGGGTAGGCAGAGCTTCAAGGCTAAAAAGAGTGTGAAAAGAAGAGGGAAGGGGTGCCCTTTTTATAAGGGAGGAGAGGGGCACCTTTGGAAAAACATAAAATATTATTTTATAATAAAGTCATATTCGGTTAATAATAGCTCCAAACTGATTTATTTAGAATCTAATGTGGGTATGGGTCGAAATAATCTCATCCAATAGGTTTTATACAAGCCTAGGTTACTATTTTAACATTATCTTATATATTTAACTCTAAGTTAAATAATTTAACTTTTACTGTGTCTTCTTGTTTTCTTACACTATATGGTTAATAAACTTACAATAACCAGCCAAACGAACCCCAAGGGGTTCATTATTAATATATATACTATTATTTATGTTATTTGTCCGAACCTTAGATTTTTATGAACATAATAACAATTAATAATATAATATTTGTTTTAAAAACTATTTTATGTCAATTTTAACACTATTTGGTAATTGATTTTCGTGAAACTTATAACAGCATGATTAGTTCAAAAAACATTATTCAAAGCAATACTAACATGTCATATTAACCTATAAAATTATTGGAATTCATAAAAAGTCTCAAATTACATTTATTTCGGTATTTATAATATCAATTATTTTAATATTTCATTATTTAGGTAATTATTGCATCACCATTGTGTCATACATAACTTAAAATATTTAATGTCTAAAAATTACAAAAAAATATCCATTAGGTATGAAATATTTTTATATTTCTATTAAATATATATAGTCTAATTTATCTTATGTATAACCATATATTAAAAATGTTTTATTTATTAAACTTTGATTTTAACTATTTTACCTCTTTTTTAAATAAAATAATAATAAATGTCCTAATCTAATCCAAGTGGACCTAAAGGGTAATATTTTATTTCTAAGTTTGTTTTTGGTCGAATTATACTTATCCAATAGAATTAGGAAATGTGTTAGGGTAATAATAAAATCATTTTTACCCTTAATTACCCTATTTAATTTTAACCATGGTAAATAAAAGTAAAAAGATACTATGCAAAAAATATTATTTTTATCTTATTGAACCACGTTTAACTCTTTTATATTAACCTTTTCACTCGGATTTTTAAATTCCACTCATAGATGCGGTAAAATTATGTTTTATGTAAATTTTCAAATTCTCTTAGGAGGTGGGTAAAAGACGATGAAAAGTTCAATAAACTTTTTAATTATCTAAAATTATTATAAAATGACTCCAATTAATGGAATTGAACTTATATAGGTATTATGTATCAATTTTGACCTAAAATAAATTTAAATAAAATAAATATTTATTTAAATAAAAAGGCGGTTTTTAAATAGTAACCCAGTGTTTTCACTACTCATTAAAAATTGAATGCTTTCAGAAAAATACCAAAAATTTAGCCTAGGATATTTTCGATATTCGGAATCCAAAAATGAATTCCATTTTGAAAGATAAAATTTATAAAATTTCAAAAAGTGGGTATTACTATTTATAATGGCTAGTTCATAATAATATTATAATAATATCTCGTTTAGTAAAACTCAGTATTGCGTACTACACATGCTATCGAGGAAGGTCTTGATTGGGTGTAATGCAAGCCAAGTCAGGGCTTCATGTAGTGAAAGATCCTTTTGGTGTTGCATATAACATAATGAAAACTCATTTCATTTATAAATTAATCAAATTCTATACTTAATGTTGCATAGAATAATTTCTACTAAACGAACTTGAAATTGTGTGTAACATGAGCCAAGAATAGTGTTGCGTATACTACAATCTTATATAGTGTTGTGTATATTACAATCTAATATGGTGTTGCGTATAAAGCAAGCTAATCATGGTGAAGCATATAGCATAAGACATCAATGAATTTAATAATAATATTTCTCATAAAATCTCTGTGTGTTACATTCTACCCCTCTTAAAATGAATTTAACCCTCAAAATTCGTCAAAGTTATAAATGGTTTACTAATTGAAAGTTTCGTTCGTAGAAACCCACATCGTAAAAAGGAATACTAAAACTTCATTTTAAAATGGAATGTTAGAAATTTATTGGTCACCCAAAGTAGCTGAGTACTGGGTTTCCACATTGGACAACATAAGTCAAAATATTGACACGAAAGAGAAATTTAACCATCATGTTTAGATGAAGAGTGGTGGAGAACATGGCTATGAAAAAGCCAACAATCATAAAGCCATCAAATTGTGATGATCTAAGGTACCATATAATTCATCGTATATAAGGACACTAGTACATCATTTTTTGTTTTCAAGATCATTTCCCTATAGTTGAAGAATTTTTGAATTAAAAGAAATACTTACTTGATTTTGGAACTATCTCAATGTCACTCACGCCTTGTACAATTTCCACTTCATCTCTTAATGAAATGAAGTTGAATTTGACTTTCTCAAAGTATTAGAAGTTCATGAAATATAATGTTAGGTAATTCCATCTGTTTCTATCGCAAAAAGTTTAGCTCAATTTATTAAATATACATAAGTCCATCTATGCTGAGATTAATCATATGTGGTTGCTAAAATGGACTTATACTTCATCTATAATATCACTTAATAAAATAAAACTAGTTTCTACTAACCAGGGACTTCTTGTAGGAAAGTGGTAGGCGATAAAGGCATGTCGCACTTCAATTGTGGGTTCTATTCCCGCATCTTTGTCCGACGCGATGGGTTGTCTCCCGTCCTGCAGGTTGTCCCTTATTCTAAAACTACATTATAATAATATTACTGCAATAATATCAAAACAATTTCTTGCCTTAAACAAAACTATCTTATGTCTAACATAATCCATTCCAATATTTAGGCTTATCCAAAATACTTCTATCCAAGCTCATTGTATAAAGAAAACAACTATTAGAAATGTTATCTACCGAGCATGTGAATACCATCATTTATCCCCCATATATCATTCGATATATCTTGTTGGTCACATTCCAAAACATGTGAATTCCTTAATAATGAATTCTCTTGAAAAATGAATACCCTTTGAACATTAGTGAAAACATGAATGATGTCAAAAGTTAACTCTTTCCACATACCAAAATCCCAAAATTCAATATACTCAAACCATGATATAACCTTTTCCTTATATCAATCATGAGCTCATTAATACTATAAGAATCTTATTATCTCCTTATCCCGTCATTATTCACATATCATCTACTTTACAAAAATATTTGAATATTGTTTCCTAGTTACCGGTAACATTCATCATATACATTCAAAACTCAAGAAAAGGCAACAGTGTAAAAGTCCTTAGATTTTTCTTTATTCTATAGTACCATACATTATTCTTGATAAAAATAAAATGATTCCACTACCTTCTTAATCCACTGACTGGGCTTCATCTCATATATCATTTGTAGTCTCTACCTCATCATCCACATAAATACTACCCATATGACCATGCTGATTCTCTTCATGAGATTTTCCCTTAGGGAATTGGTTTGTATAATGCCCATACATTCCACATTTAAAACATCTAATAATTGTTGATGTCGTAAGAATACCATTATCCTTCTCCATGGTGTTAACTATACCTTTTCCTTTGTAATTACTAGATTTCAATACTTCATTTATACACCGAAAGCATCTTCAAGTTCCATTGAAACATTCTCCATGATGCCTTTTCCCACATGATTTACATGAGTGAAATTGAACTTTCTTTCCTCTATGATCATCATGAAACCCCATCTTTCCCTTTTTAGCTGTGTCAAAAAACTTACCAAAGATGATATTATTGATCATATTATGAGATTACTGATTAGGCATAATAACTATATGTGGAAATCCAGATACAATTTCATTTGGTAGCTCATGAAGAATATCATTACATTGTCCATCATATCCTCCATTATCGTGAATCTTCCCGTTTCAAGCCATTTTCTAAAACCCAAAAAGAATAGTGTGATATGAAAAAATCATAATCAAGGGGGAGTAACTTCAATATCTAACATCTTTGGTTTATTTCTAATATCATTACCATAATTCTAGGACTATAACCTATACTTATACATAACCTTAGGTACATCAGTAGACATACCTTAGAAATATCTCTAGGTATCTCACTAAAGTTTTTTGCATCCTAGATTATAAAGGTAAAATAAACCTTTCCTCTGATACCAACTGTAGAGACCCAAATATTGACGTAAATGGACATTACATTACTTCTACATAATACTTAATACATAACAAAAACAGACAAACAATGACCATAATAGTTTAGTATCTTTGGAAACACGGAATATAATCTTCTAATCTTGGTGAAAGATGTTCAACATCTTCCATAAAGATCTTCCCCTATTTTTTCCCTACTTAAAACCATTCTATAACTACTGGGGAAAAGAAAACATATAATGGGTGAGCTTAAATTCCCAGTAAGGGTATGTATGGAGAAAATAAAACAAACCATGTACATTTGAACTTCAAAACATTAACATAATATTTAAACAGCAAAATATTGAGCAATGACATAAAACATGGTAGTACGTAAGGCATAGATCATAAATAAACATTAATCATGATAGAATGTCAGGTAAATAAAACTTTTAACTATGGAAAAACATTAAGAACATGGTATTATTTCCATAGTTTCCAAGGCATTGATGTCAAGACCATCTTAGTGGATAAAGTCCCTTTCTGAATCGAGTTCACTTCTCGTTCCAGTCTTGTAACACTGAACCAGATTAACTTACCATTCCCGTCATGTCTATCTCATGAGATATAAATCTTTACCCAATTAATTGGAGGGAGATATAGGTCCCACCCATCTCTTAATTTAATCATTCTCTCTTGTGCCACAAAATCATAAATCAAACATCATAGTATAACCCATGTAATAGAACGAGATTCTTAAACAACATGCCATCATAACATAATCCATATAAAAAATTGGATACCATTTCATCATAAGAAGAATAAAACCATGTAAATAATGGAGACATTATACTTGAAACATAAACATATTAAATATTGTCATTTTAGATTGAAAATAGTTTGGATAAAACACTTGAAATGAATTTTTGAGGAAAATATCCTTTCTTCTTCAAAATAATTTTCTTTTCATAAAATTCCATGACATTTTAAATGAAAATGGGTTTGATGAAAATAATCATGAAATCATGTAGATTATTCTTCTTGAAAATAAGACGTTATGAAAACGTAAATTTTTTTCATGTCGTATAATCTAAAAAAACATTCTCCTCTTACTTTTGTCAGAAAAGTCAAAATGTTCCTCGTATGGTTAACAAAAGAATTACTCCTTCCATAACAGGTGGAAAAAGTCAAAAATGGGTAAAAAGGACTTTAAAAATATATATAAACACTATTAGAAAACATGGACATTGATGATAATAATAACCCCAGTAAATACTTACGAATAAACAATCTCGGATATGAAAGAGATTGTAATAATTATCCCTTACCTTAGGTCTGATACGCTTTGTACGTATCCGAACCTCCTTTATAATGATTTAAATAATGTCATTGACTTATTACATAATCATATTAATTGTTATGATATCATATATGGTTTACTTATGACTTTATATTACCCGTTCTTTTGTAAATTCGATGTAAAAGCAGCGATTTGGGTAAAATCGTTTTATTTATTGTACATGTTTTGACATTTTGTTCTTGATATTATTAATTATATCATGATTTACTCAATTCTAGAATGTAAAAAATGATTTATATATAATATATATTCAGCATATACATATATATATATGATAGATCATTAAATGGAATGAAATACACAGTTCATGCAGACGGTTGGCCGTACGTACGCAATAACGTTGTTTTCGTTTCATTATTGAATTGAATGTAATTAATTAGATGACATACATATATATATAAATAAATACAGTATCATTATTATGTGATATATTTCGTGATTAATTATTATATATACTTATATAATCATTAATAAATGGATAACATGGAGAATGAATCTCATCGCGTCATGGAGACGGTAGTCTGTACGTACGCACAAGCGATGATACCATTCCCATGATCATGGAATTGTATTGAAGTGTATGTATAATATTTTTGAATAAATATCACTTTATAAAAATCATATATAGTTATTTATTTACATCATTATACCCATCCATGTAAGGAGGTGGTCGAAAACAGATTACACCACGGTGTGGAGACGGTATTCCGTACGTACGCACGCGCGGTGATTTCGTTTTATGTAGGATGGATATATGGTGAAATAGGGGTTTTTAATATTTATAATAACATATCAGTATATATTTAATAATTATGTTATTACTTTATAAAGTGATAACTAAAGAAGAAGAAGTAGAAGAAGAAAGAAACATGAGAGAATCGGAAGAAGAGATTACCTCTTCTTCGACACACCTCTTTTAAGCTTCCTCTTAAGGAAGTAGAGTTGGTCTTTTGAGAAGACCAGAACCTCAAGAATGTTTCTAGAGAAGTGGAAAAGAGAAATGGGCAGGGTGTGACCGAGATTTAAGGCTTAAAATTGTGTGAAGAGTAGAGGGAAGGGGTGCCCTTTTTGTAAGGGAGGAGAGGGGAACCTTTGGAAAAACATAAAATATTATTTCATAATAAAGAAATATTCGGTTTATAATAGCTCCAAATTAATTTATTTAGAAGATAAAGTGGTTATGGGTCAAAATCATCTCAACCAATAGGTTATAGACTCGTTTAGGTTACTATTTTAACCTTTATCGTTTAGATTTAACTCTAAGCTAAATAATTTAACTTTTATCGTGTCATCTTCATTTCTTACACTATATGGTTAATAAACTAACAATAACTAGCCAAACGAACCCCAAGTGGTTAATTATTAATATATATAATCTTTTCAATGTCATTTATCCAATCCTTAGATTTTTAGGATTATAATAACAATTAATAATATAATATTTCTTTTGAAAACTATTTTATCTCAATTTACACATTATTTGGTAAATGATTTTTGTGAAAATAATAACAACATTATTAGTTCAAAAAACGTTAATTAAATCAATACTAACATGTCATATTAACTTATAAAATTAGTGGAATTCATAAAATGTCTCAAATTATATTTATTAGGGTATTTATAATATCAATTATTTTAATATTAAATTATTTAGGTAATTACTGCATCACCATTGTGTCATAAATAATATAAATTATTTAATTTCTAAAAATTATAAATAAAATTCCATTAGTTAGGAAATCATTTTATCTTTATAATGAATATTTATATTCTAATTTATCTAAATTATAACCCTATATTAAAAAGGTGTCTGATATTAAACATTGATTTTAATTATTTTAAGTCTTTTTTAATTAAAATAATAATAAATGTCCTAATCTAATCCAAGAGGACCTAAAGGGTAATATTTTATTACTAAGATTGTTTTTGGTTGAATTATACTTATCAAATATAATTAGGACATGTGTTTGGGTAATAATAATATCATTTTTACCCTTAATTACCCTATTTACTTTTAACCATGGTAAATAAATGTAAAGCGTTAGTAATCACCAAAAATTATTTATATCTTATTAAACCACATTTTACTCCATGATATTAATTGTGTCTCTCAGATTTTCTAAATTCCACCCACAAAAGTGGTAAAATTATGTTTTATGTAAATTTTCAAATTCACCTAGTAGGTGAGTAAAAGACGGTGAAAAGATCAATAAAATTTTTATATATCTAAAATTATTATAAAATGACTCTAATTAATTAAATTGAAACTATATATGTTTTATGTATCAATTTTGACCTAAAATAAATTTATATAAAATAAATAATTATTTAAATAAGAAGTTGGTTTTTAAATACTAACCTAGTGTTTTCACTATTCATCAAAAATTGAATGTTTTCAGAAAAATACCAAAAATTCACCGTAGGCTAATTTCTATATTCCAAATACAAAAATGAAGTCCATTTTGAATGATAAAATTTATAAAATTTCAAAAAGTGGGTATTACTATTTATAACGGCTAAATCATAATAATATTATCATAATATCTCATTTAGTGAAACTCGGTATTGCGTACTACACACACTATCGAGGAAGGTCTTGACTGCGTGTAATGCAAGCCATGTTAGGGATGTGTGTAGTGAAATCTCTGTTTGGTGTTGCGTATAACATAATCATATCTTATTTCATTTATACATTAAACAAAATCTACACTTAATGTTTCATATAATAATTTCCACAAAACGAACTTGAAATTTTCTGTAACACGAGCCAAGAATAGTGTTGCGTATACTAAAATCTAATACAATGTTTATAATAGTACAATCTAGTACATTGAAGCATATAGCGCAAGCTAATCATGGTGACGCGTACATCAAAAGACATCAATGAATTTAAAAACAATATTTCTCATAAAATCTCGTGGTGTTACATAATGTCTAGCCACTGTATTGGATGGAATGAATAGCAAATATGATTAAAAATGTTTTATATAAGACATTTTATTTATCCAATAAATTTTAGAGGCTTAAAATCTGAATGAATCTGATTTTAAGCATGAAATACTCTATTATTCTTTAAAAGGTCAATTTACCGCCTATTGATGGAGAACCCATTTTAAATATATATTTGTAACATATAAAAGTTACATTTTAAAAAATAAATTTTTTCTTTACATTAGGTACATCAATATTTACTTTGGGCAAATTTTTGGTATTTTTATGATAAACGTCATTTTTTAAGGAATAGTAAAAAATAATGCATTTTAAGAGAAAACTGTAATTTCATCTAATTTATGTATATGATTAGATTGTCCTTTTAATTGGTTTTAATGTGTGATTAGATTATATTTTATTCTTTTAATCCAATTATGTCCATTAGAGGTTATTTTACTTTTAAAGTAGACATAAACACATGTCAATCTTTTTGTAGTTTTTATTTCTTAAAAACCCATTTTCTGGATTTTAAAACAAGAATTATTTTAAAAATAACTTCGAAAACTTATGTTTTTTTAATTTGAAAAAATAGATTCCATATTTGGAATCAGGAGTTTCAATTTTTTATATAGGTATCTTTTATTTTTATACATTAGAAATAGTAACTTTAGTCAATATTTTAATTACCATGGTTAAATGGTAAATCTTGTAAATAAGGGTAGATAAATAATTTTATAATAAAATTAAATTTCCTTAACATGTATCATAAACCTATTTTATGAGACATGACTGACCATTTTCATCCTTGGGTTTATTTTAGGACCCCATGGAGCCAAATGTGTGTGTAAATGACATTTAATTACATTTGATTTAAATATAAGGAAAATGTAACCTAAACATATATATTTCAATAAAACAATTTTATATGGGTTTATATAAGTGATCTTATAAACTATAAAATATTCATTAGAAATATAAAACGATTTTCTACATCAGGGTATTTTATTTATTATTTAGACCATATATAAATATATTTTAGTATGACACAATGGTGATACAATGATTTCTTTAATAATATAGGATTCAAATAAACGATATTATATATGTTAAAATAATTTTAATTTCCTTAATTCGATATCATCCATGAATTTTTTAGTATATATATATGTTATAATTTTATTAATGATGTTTTTTCAGAACAATGATGTTGTTATGGGGATTTAAAAAGTCATGATACTAGTAGTGTCCAAATAGACATAATTAAAATTTTAAAATATGATATATTTTCATAAATATTATAAAATTCCAAATAATATTAATAGTCTTAAAAATAGTTATAATAAGTCGAAAATTTTATTATTTACTCTTTAATAGAATATTTTTCATATTTTGGTAACTATATTGATTCTCAGAGTGTTAAATTCTCGTTTAAACGGTAAGAGTAAAAAAGGTTTAAGTATAAACGATAAGGACTAAAAAATTTAAAAAACCTTAAAATTATTATTGAATGATTTTATTTATACTTATATTTATCATAAATTATAATTTATTTTATTTTTTTCATTTTAAAAGGTAAAATGATTTTAGCAAAAATATAATACTTTCAATATTTCCTAAAGTGCCCTCCTCCCTCTATAAAAATGACACCACTACTAACCCTTAATCATACCTTTCTTGCCCCATTGGCTCATCCTAAATTTTCCCCAATAATCCCAAAACAACATTATCTTCATCCATTAGGTCTTCCCCATGGCAGAAGACAATTCAAGAAATCCATTTCTCTCAAATTAAAAGATGTTACTAGATTTGAATTATTGTCTTCTCTTGAGTTCGTATCCATTAATTTTACATCTCCACACCCAAGGATATTCTTATTCATTATTTTCATATATAAACTGGTATCCTAAATATACTAAGTTGTTTATAAGATATGATTTTGATCTAAACATACACACACATCCATCTAATGGGTATAAATCATACTATATCTGTGGACGGGGAACTACTACCTCACGAAACGATGATTGTTCAATTTTCTTCTACCACCTGTCATGGTGGCCATTATGATGGGACTGTAATTTTATATGATATATATGTTATTTATTTTATTTATATTCTTCTTCAATTTTAAATTCTAGCATTCCTTTATGATTTTAATGTTGTGTAAATATGATAATTTCATTTGAAGAAGTGCGACTACTACCCTAGAAAAATGATATGACTCATTATGCTATACATGGAACATATAATGGATCAAATTATTGAACTTATGTAAAATATGTAAAATTTATATTCTAAAATAGTTATAATATACCTATTTGTCATTTAGTTTTCATTTCATTAAAAATGAAAAAAATTAACGAATGTAGCGTTATTGTGTACGTTCAGCTTATCGTCTCCATCAATGGTACATTTCATTTGCAAATATCCAAATGATATGGACTATTATAAATACATATATAATTGATATATATTATATATATGATATCTAAATCATTACTATCATTCTGGATATAATTGAATAATGACCACATGGACAATTTGTGATTTTAACAAATTTATTTTTGACTAATGTTTCGAACATCGACAAAATTTCCAATATATACTCAAATAATTAAATAGTAGTATTAGAAATGTAATAAGTGATATTAAAGGAATAATAAACATGTAAATGGTCTGAATCAAGTATAAATTAACCTATGTTTAATATTTAGGAAGAACAAGTAACATACATGACATGTCAAACTTGAGGTAAGATAACCTTTCACCCTCCTCTTTAAGTAAAATATTTCTTTTAGTTTATGTATTTTGATTTCCATTTTATTATGTTGGAATATGTTCTTATATATTTTTATTTATGTCCATTTATGTAGAAGTGATGGGAGACCCTTTTTTCACTCATCAACTCATTTTCTGAATTTTTTATGTGACGTCGTTAGGATGTCAGATTTTCGTAAGGGAACTTCTTAACCGAATTTCCATTCTTTGGGTTAATGTTCTAATTCAGGGTTATTTTGTGTTATGAATATGTGTGAATTACATATCATTGTTTTAAATGTTATATCCACTTATATTTGGTGTTTTTATATTTTTCCCTCATAATTATAGTATTGATTTATCTTTAATGTAATGATACAATCATTGTAAGGGATTACGTCTCAATATCATTTTATTGAGGCATATCTGGATATTTTTCTCTTTTATTATCTTATATGTAATATATAACACCCTTTTCAATTTTATATCATGATTATATTTACTCTCATGATATTATAGGGTTCATTTAATGTTATTCATTAATTAATTTTATTCATGTATTTTGTCAAGTGGTATGCGACTCTATTACAGAAAAATTATTTTAAATGTTTTATAGAATTAATAAACTAAATCATTCTCATTAATGTCCATGGTCTAAAAATGGTTTTATGGATTTATTTATATGGAAATTAATTTTTTAATAGGTTAATTAATTTAAATTATTAAATGTTTTATGGGACACTTTGATTCAAAATCACTTTATAAAATGTTGTAAATGTTTTTGAAATGTATTGAATATTTCAATATATTGAATTGAAATATTCAGATGGATGAGTGGTATGTTAATAATTTCAATATTTTATGTGTTGTGATTATTTAATGGCACTTGTACATTTTACGAGTGGTTACGTGATAAACCAAATACAGGTGGTTAGATGAAAAACGTAGGGTGGGTGAGCCCGAGATAGCTATCAAATGGATTGGGTAATGTGACAGAGGTAAATGTTAATGTTTCTACAATGTTATTTAGGGAAAATCTATTGATGTGTATTCCAAACGTGACACCATATGTAGCTATGAATGATACAATGAATGTATGTTATGGATGCCACAAGTTACCTTAATGCTTTGTGATTTTTATATGTTATTCATAAATCTTTTTATTTTCATGAGGTATGTTAAAGAGATTATGATTTAAATGTATTGATGGAATAATAATATGTTTATTTATTTTAAAACCAAAAATGATATTTTGACGCTCATCCCATGTTTTTTAAATGTATTTCACTGTGTATAAGGAATTTTAAGAGAGATGAATAATTCCAAAAGATGTATATCATGAAAAGAATTCTTTATTTATTTTAAGAGATTTTATTTTATGAAAAAATGTATACAGAGTAGAAGTGTCTATTTTTTAATATTTAAGATGTAATGTAATAGTTATGGACTAATTCTGAAAAACTATAAACCTGAAAATATCTTCCATGTTAATTTTTTATTTAAATAATTATTATGTATTGTTTTAATGTTGGGCCCTTATAGTTGGTATCCGAGGCTAGTTTGGAATCCATTAGATGTTAGGCTATTATTTAAGCATATGGGACATAACCATAAATAATAGCTTATTAGAAGGAGTCATAGTTTTTTTATAAAAATTTAATGAGTTTAAGAGAAAATGAAAAATATATATTATTGTTTTCCCTCCTTAGAAGATAGTATATGATGAATTTACTGATATACTCACACTAACACATTAGTTGTTAATAAATTCCTGGATGTAACTGGAACCATAGTAATAATGAATGTGAAGAAACTGGGGTGGTTTTCTGGATGAGAAACTGAATATAATGGGAGATGAAATGAGAACTCTGGTCGATATTCTCAACCAACTATCTAGAGTCATGATTGACCACTTGACCCATGGCGATTTTCCTAAGGAATCATATACCTGAGAAACAAATCCCAGTGGATGTTCATGTAATAATTATAAAGGTGACTTTATTAAAAACCCTATTGGTCAAGGATGTGGAATGAAACACTTATAAAAATTCATCAAACGACTCAGAAGATGTTTCAAATGTGGGAATGATAGTCATAAAGAAATATCCTTCCATGAAAAAAGGAAGAATTTAGTTGACTATAGGGAAGGGAAATAAAAACCATACAAAGGATCAATTCAATGTTTTAAATGTGGTGTGCATGGTCATTATAAAACATCAAGTCATAATAATAAGGTTTAGAAGTGGGATCAGTATGATCATACAAATGTATGTTTACCAATTCATAATGTCATTCTAATTGAAGATGAGGAAACAGAAAATGACCTATGAAAGGTATGGATTATTTCATAGCTAATGTTTTGAGATTATTGAAATATCATGACATTATGCATGATTTATTTTTTAGGAAATAATAATTAAAGAATAGGATGGAAAACTTTGATAAAGGATCATGAAGAATGTTTGATGATTATGATGTATTGGAATTGAAGAGTTGTGTTGGATATTTGGATGATGAGATGTTTAAATATATTAATGATATGATTACATTGGGATAGTTTTTTTTAAAAAAAAATAGGTAGATGACATGTAATGGTTTCCCAGTTCATGCCCCCCAAAGGAATTTATTAAAAATAAAATGTATGCAGTACAGACTCGAGGTGTAATGAATTTACACCAGCGGGGAATAAGGGGGATACAAGTAGATGGCAAAGAAAAACCTGAAGAAAAATTCAGGACTGCAGAATGTGAACACAATTGTGATTCTTCCATTTGAGACTGCATTACAGCATCCAAGAGCTTCCTAATGTTTCAGCAGGTTCACAATACAGTCATCCTGCAAGATGTTCCATTCCATCCTGAACGCTTCATCAAAAGTTGGGAGCCTCCCTCGAGCATCGCCGAGCCATGCTCCAGTTTCAGGGAAACATCAACCACCTTCGATCAGAGCAAAACCTGCATGATGAGAATCCTATGGACAGAAGGTGCAACCAGAATAAAGAGAGAAAGAATCAGCAGAAGTTTCCCTCAAAATCAGAAAATCTCTTTGGAGAAATAGCATCTTCTTCAGGTGGACTCTTTAATCAGAACATGCAGGAATATGGCTCCTGCGCAACTTCATAAGAAGAGGAACTTCAGCGTAAAGTAGTCACACTACTTTTCAGAAGTCCAGAGACTTGAATAATGTATTGGGAACTGACTGTCCAGCATTTCCTGGAAAGAAAACATGGCTTTCAACGAATCCAGGCTGCAATCGTACTCAAAAGAGGATTTCTCGATATTCTTCTTCCTGCAATTCGCGCCAAGCTAAGCATAAAGTGCGCAGTCCCATCTGAGCATACTGTTCTCCAGCTTCAGTAAAAGTCCTTATTTGTTGCCCTGGAGAAATAAAGTTGCATGAAAGTGCAATCTGTATAGCAGTATTCTGTTTGACCCCCATCAGCATCCAAAAGTTAATTCCTGCTTTCCTAAGCACCTGAATGGTTTCTGGCACACCATCTTGTAGACGATCCTCTATTGCAGTAGCACCAAGAATATAAATCTCATGCTCTATCCTCTGGCAGACTTCTGCTAGTCTCCACTCCCTATCAACCAGTGTGCTATTGGCCTCTTTAAACATCAAAGACCACCAGAACCGTTCTCCAAATGAAAGCTCATATTGGAACAAACCAAACATCCACCAAAGTGAGTATAGGAACTCCCAAGGGCTAGTAAGCAGAGAACTTTCAAAACAGACTGAGAACTCCTTAAAAAATCAGTAACCAAGTAAGAAGATAAACAGAAATTCATGATATGATCCTTTCATATCCGGAACATAAAGCATATGATTCATCCTTCGGTTGCTTCAAAAGCTCCGTAGCACAGCATAGCCAATGAAATGCATAAAAGGCATCAAAGAGATCAGAAGTGAGCAGTGAAACTAAAATTACAGAGATGAAAGCAGGACCATTTGAAGCAGAGAAGATTGCCTTTTCCGCATCTATCTTTGAGAGTCTTCCAAAAGACCAATGAAGACATTTTAAAACTTTTCAAAAAAGAAAATTGAAATTTCAGATATCATTCTGAAATGAAAAAAAAAGAATTCCAGCCATCCAAAATATAACTTCTCAGAGTGTGAAACTGCCAAAAGAGTAGTAAAAGTCATTCCCAAGGGATGTCTCTAATGTTGAAAACAGGATTCATCTTGTATTCATCTATCATCCTGATGTACATTCGTTTCCGAATTTGAAGGTAAGTATCACCTGAAATATCACCATTGGTGTATTTCCTGAATGTGTTTTCATCCTGTTCATCTATCCAGGCATCAACTTCTTCGCTCAATACATCTGTCTCCTCCATCTGGTAGGCCTCTCTGTACACAGGATCATTATTTAAATCATGTTCCTCCTCTTCAACTTCAAGAGTTGTAGCAGGTTCAACAACAATAGGCAGCTTTGGAGGCTCAATGTTTTCTTTTTTAGAGGGGTCAAAAAACCTGGTAACTATTGTTCTTTCAAGAGTAGAGTAGTCCCTGCGCTTCCTAGTTTTTCTGAGATTTGGCGTGATAAACCCATCAGAATCCACCATCGGCTTTTTCCCCTTCCTAGAGCACGATTTGAAGTATGTTTCTTCAAGATGATTAGTCTTATCATCAACCTCCTGTAAGGATTCACAATGCTCAGAGAAGTCATCTTGCTCCTTGGGTGAGTCATGTGACTCAATTTGCTTTCCTTGCTCCTCCACCAAATTAGGAGTGGTAATGTTGGCACCTGTGGGAGCAGGATGGGAAGCAACGAGGCCTGACAGCTCTTGATTTTCAGAGTGCTGATTAACATTAACCAAAGCCTTCATTTTCATATCAGACCCCTGTCCTTCAGCAGATGTCCCAGGGAGGTCCAACTTAACTCTAAAGCAAGCCTTAGTACCATCCAGTTCCTTAGTCTGTTTGTTTTTCTCAACCCAAATGGCCTTCTTAGCCTCAGGACGCACGGATTTATGTTCGCAGTCTTTTGCATCGTGTCCAAGCTTGAGGCAAAGGGAGCAATAATCAGGAAGTCTTTCATAAACAACCTCCTGAAAGAATCCAAGGTCACCATTCTGGATCCAAATTTGAGGGGGAGGGTCTTTAGAAACATCTATTTCAACGCAAACCCTGGCAACAGAAGGTCTAGAAAGATTCTTTGTTGCTGAATCCAGCTTCAATGGGTTACCAATGAGCTTGGAGATATGAAACAGGGCAGTTTTTTTGAACAGGTGCAGTGGCAGCGCAGGGAAACCAATCCAAATCGGGACTATGGGGGACTCAGAATGGGGATCAAAATAAGGGGTCCATTTGAGGACTTTCATCGAGCATCCCCCGAAGAACCAGGTTTTCTTCGCCCATAAACGGTAGTAGTCATCCTCGGAAGACAGGCGAAAGACAACATTTAAGGAGTGCAAAAGGCCGATATAGAATCCCGAAAAACCAATTGCTTCAAGAGAATTTCTTAAGAAACTCAATGCTGGTCTGCGATTGAAAAATTTCCCAACAAGAACGAAACGAAGGTCCGAAGCGAGAAGTGATACCTCATTCGTTGAGAACGAAATCACCGGATGACCGCGGTGACGGAAAAGCTTTGGATTGATGCAAGAGTCGGGAGTCGCGACACCATTTGAGCAAGCCTCGTTATTCTCAGTCAATCTTCCGGCCACTACATCTGCGAAGGATCGCGAGCTAGGGTTCCTCTCTCCCAGAATCGGGTTTCTCACGTCGCTCCGTATCGGCCCCTCCATCCTCCATTACATTGGGATAGTGTTTATATTATGTTTAACCTTGAAGTCTGATAAGTGAAATTTTAATTCAAGGAAGAATTGTGTTTTCTTTTGTGGATATATTTATAATGATCTATTTGGGTTTATATGATCCTTGAATTTGAGGAAATTATAGGATATTACCTTTTTTAAGAAAATGTAAGGTATGAGATTGATTTTTGTGGTTAACATTTGTTATGGTTGTTTTGGAGGAATTTATATCATTTTTTGTATTTTTATAAAATAATATTTTTTTTGAAAAAGGAATCATAGAGTCCTAGTAACAACTTGTCACGTTGGAAAAAGTTGTGTAATCAAACCCACAACCAAAGTGTGAATGCGATTTATCTCCAACCACTATACTACTTGATGTCCCCAGTATATATGACTAATTATTTATAGTTAAATGATTTTATAGATCAATAATAAATTGATTTTGAGAAAATATGTTTTATGAAATGGATATACTAATAATAGGAAAATGATTTGGTGATTAAGTGATAATGGTTATTTTTAAAATACATTCTCTCTTTTGGTGAAATAGTACATGCATAAGGAAAATATAATACTATGGGATTTCATTTGGGGAGTAATGGGTGAAATTTTATTTTGGAAGAATCTATGTCGTGGTTGTGTACATATGGATATGGGTTATTTATGGATATGAATATCCTATCATAGAGAATATTTCATTTAGTTAATTATAATTCAGTATGATTTATTTAGAGAAGTCGATGTGATTTGAAGAAAAATATTATGATTTACTATTGAAGACTATGAAATCAAATCTTTCTGAATTTTGGGAATCGAACCTAGTCTTAATTATTATGAAGTATTTTATGGTCAATTGTGTATTGAAAGGTGTTTTATTCATCTTTGGGTATGGTTTGTTCAATTTTTGGTATTAAGAGTAGTATTTATTTTTATAAAAGATTATCCTTTTTGGGGATTGTCGGATATTGTAAAAAAGTTTTCAGTTTTTGTTAATGAATAGATATTGAGTAAATATATGGTTTATCTTATAGGGATCATTTTATTATTTAGAAGTGTATTCTTGGACATCAGGTGTGACCAAGTTATCTTGAATACTCATTGTTTAGAGAAAATATGAGTTTTGGTAGAAACTTATTAAATGAGGAAAATCAACATGAAAAGTAATTATATTTCCTTATATTATTAGTCAATGTCATAAATATATTCTCCAACATCATAAAAAGTATCTTAAAACAAAAAATTAGTTCATTTACTTTTCATACTAGGAAACCAATGATCATTTATCCTATCACAATTCAGTGGTTTTCTTGTTGTTAACTCTCTCCTAACCATGTTTTCTATCACTCTCCATCAGAACATGAAACATAGTATATCTTCCATATCCATGTTTTCCTACATTGAATCCTAGTATGGGTTATCTAGGTGACCTTTGTAATTATCTTTCTAAATTTTAATGTTATATTATTATTTACTCTTTTATTGATGTGGGACTTTTAATGATGTTTCTGCTCCAAATTTTAAAATTGCGAAGAGGAAATTCCCAAAAGGGGGAACGGATGTAATCTTAGAGGTAAATAAGAAATATGAAATTTTCATATATAGTAATTTTTTAAATTAAATATTAATTATTCATTCCTGGGGAATTGATTTCTGATAGAATACTCAACACAAAATAGTGGGTTTCTTTTAAATCATACGTTGCACACAACCTTGAGTTACACCGAAAAATAAAAATATTATTATTCTAAGTGGTAGTTAATGTATAGACATTTTATTGAATAGAATGAATACAACTAACAATAATATGAATAAACATGTTTTTTAAATGTATTTACATTTATCTAATAAATTTTAGAGACATGAAATAAGAATGAATCTGATTTTAAGCATGAAATATTCTAATATTCTTTAAAAGGTCGATTTACTACCTTTTAATGGAGAAGCCTTTTTAAATATAGTTTTTGTCACTTTTATTTGATCCATTAGTCAAAATACACTTATTATCTACAATATGGAAATCAAAAATTACTTTGGGTAAATGTTTGGTTTTTTTTGGATAATTATAATCTTTAAATGAATACTGAAAAATGCAGCATTTAAATTAAAAACAATCTTTTCATAAAATTTATTTATATTATTAGATTAAACATTTAATTTGTATTGATGTGTATTTATATAATATTTTTATACTTTAATCAAATTTTCTTCATTGGTAGTTATTTCACTTTTAAATTGGACATAAACACATTTCAATCATTTGTTAGTTTTTACTTCATAAAAACAAGGTTTTTGGTTTTGACAACGGGAATTAATTTTAAATTAATTTCTCCAAAATCTGTGTTTTGAATTTGGAAAAATGGATTACATATTTTTAATCTAGTAGTACAATTGTGTAAATAGAAAACATTTATTTTTAGACATTATGAAATGTAATTTCAGTAAATAATTTATTTACAATTGTTAAAAAGTAAATCTGGAAAATAAGGGTAAAAAATAAAATTATAATAATATTAAATTACCCTAACAAATTTAAAAACCATATTTTATGAGATATTACAGACCATTGGAATCTTTGGGTTGATTTTAGTACCCCATGGTGCCACTTGTGTGTGAAAATGTCATTTAATTTCATTTAAATTTAAGTTAAAGAAAAGTATAACCTAAACAAGTATCTTTTACTAAAACATGTTTTATATGGGGTTATATATGTAAGTTATTAATCTATATATAATAATTTGAATTCTAATAACATTTAAAACATTTTAGTATTTTATTTTTAATTTTAGACATTAAATAATGAAATTTAATTATGACATAGTGGTGATGCAGTTATTACTTCAATAATAAAGGATTCAAATAAATGATATTATAAATGTTAAAATAAATTCCATTTAGATATTTTTATTTCTTCCAAAAATGTTTTTTATTGATGTTATGTGTAATATTTGTATTAATGTAGTTTCTTAGAATCAATGAAGTTTATATTTGTTTTTAAAAACTAATGATATGAATAATGTCTCAATTGTGATAATTCATATTTTAAAATATTAAATATTTTATTAAATATTATAATATTCCAAAAAATATATAATATTTGGTAAAATGTTATAATAATATTATGTTTTTATTAATGACTCTTTAATTTTAAATTTTCATTTTTTGTTAACTATTTTGATTCTCAAAGTGTTAATTTCTTGATTAAACGGTAAGAGTAAAAAAGGTCAAATAAAAAAATATAAGGATTAAAAAATATCCAAATCCTATCCAATTATTTATGGATGATTTTATTTAAACATATATATGTATTTTCTTCAAATTTAATGAGTTATGGACCTTTTATTATGGAAAATATATTTAATAATAAAGTAATACTTTCACATGTTCCTAAAGAGATCATCCTCCCTCTTGTAAAAGGACACCACCAATAACCCTTAGTCACACCACTGATGCTCCCTTAGCTCATACAAAATATTCTCCAATAAGCTCCCAATATCCTTACATCCCCCCTATAAACTTTCCCCTAGTGGTAAGAAAATTCTAGGAATCCCTTTGGCTCAAATCAAAATATGTTAACCAATTAGAGGTAATGTCTTCTATAATGTTTCTTTCCAATATTTTTTCCTCTCCACACCATATGTTATCTTTTTGCATTTTTTACATAACAATAATATTATCTTCAATATACTAGGTTGTTATTATGAGATTTATTATATCTACACTTACATAAACCTCCATCTAATAGGTATAGAACATACTGTTTCTATGGACATCGAACTACTGCATCACAACATGATGATTGTTGAATATTATCCTACCACCTCCCATGGTGATCATTATGATGGAACTGTAATTATATATAATAAATATGATTTTTTAATCTATATTATTCTGTAATTTCCATTTATAGGATACCTTTTGTCTTTTTATGTACTATAAATATGATATTTTCATTTGAACAAGTGCGGACAACCACCCCCTCAATGTGACATGACTCATTAATGATATACATGGAATGTATAAAAGATTCAATTAATGAACATATGTAAAATATATAACAAAGATATTATAATTTATTTTGAAATAACTTATGAAACATTTTATTTTCATTCTGTTAAAAATGATAAAAATGAAATCAAAGTGACGTTCATTCGTACGTTTGGCTTACTGTCTCCATGACCAATGCATTTCATTTTCATATACCCAAATGATATGGACTATTATAAATATATATATATACTCAATATATATTTTATATATGATATCTAAATCATTAATATCATTCATGAGATAATTTACTTTTGACCAAATTGATATTTTTTTATTATAAAATGTTTGTTTTTGACTTAAGACCCGAACATTGAAAAAATGTCTAATATGAACTCAAATATTCATTAAATTGTTATTGAAAGGTAATAAGTGATATAAGGAATAATAAACATTAAAAAGGTTTTAAATTAAGTATACATTAACATAATATTACTTTTCAAGATGAATAAAGAACATACATGTCAAGTGACACTTGAGGTTTGTGAACCCTTCACCCACCACATTTAGTAAAGTATTTATTTTATGTAATGAATTTTAGTTTTAATTTTATTATGTTTTAATATGTTCTTATATATTTTTATTCCTTTCCATTTTTTGTACAAGTTATGATATATCCTTTTCGGTCTCATCAACCCATTTTATGAATTTTTAAATTACACCATTAAGCAGACAAATTTTCGTATGTGAAATACTTAACCCAATTTCAATTCTTTGGGATAATATTCTAATTCTTTATTATGTTGTGAAATGAATAGGTATTAATGACCTATGATTGTTTTAAACTTTATATCCACTTATTTTGAGTGTATTTATATTTTTTACACATAATTATGCCATAGATTTATCCTTAATCTAATGATGCAATCAAGGAAAAGGATCGTGTCTCAATCTCCTTTCAGAGAGGCATACATTGATATTATTCACCTTTATTATCTTATAGTGAGTATATACTACCCTTTGACATATTATACCAAGAATCTAATTTTCCTCATGCTTTTATATGTTTCCTTAAATGCAATTCATTACTTATTTTTATTCATGTACTTTCGGAAGTGGTAAGAGACTTTATAACTAAAACATTGTTTTAAATGTTTTAAACAATTTATCATCTCTATATTTATCATTAATATTCAATTATATAAATTGATTTTAAGGAATTATTTATATCAAAATTAATTTTTTAAAATATTAATTAATTTAAAAGATTCAATGTGGAATGGGACACATTGATTAAAAAATATCTTTATTAAATGTTTTAAATGGTTTTGGAAATAGATTGAATATTTAAATATATTGAACTGATTAATTTTTATTAATGAGTGAATTTTTATAATATAAGTATTTTATGTGTTATGATTAAATAATGGTACTTGAGCATTTGACGGGTGGTTACATGAAAATCCAAAAAATGGATGGTTTCTTGATAAACCTTGGGCAGGTGAGCCCAAGATAGCTTTCTAATGCATTGGGTAATGTGAAGGAGGTAAACATTAATGTTTCTCCTAAGTGATTTAGGGAATATACTGTGACGGGTATTTGAAATGTAACTCCCTATATAGCTGTGAAAGCTACAATGTTTGTATGTTATGTATTCCACAAGTTACCTTTATAATTTTCTATATCTATGTTTTATTCATAAATCTTATTATTGCATAGTGTATGTTAATCATCTTTTTTTTTGATAGTATTGATGGACTAATGTTTTATTTCAGTATGATAAAACCCTTACTGATATTTTTATTCTCATCCAATGTTTTCAAAATGATTTACTCAAGGTACAAGGAAGGGATAAAGAAAAGAATAAATCAAGAAGATTTATTTCTAGAAAATAATTCTTGTCTTCTTTTAAGAGTTTTTATTTAATGAAAAAAATGGATACTGAGTAGATCATTCCACTCTGTAATATTTGAGACGTAATTTAATAGTAATGTACTAATTCTATAAAACACTAAACCTGAACGGATTATCAACATTAATTGTTGATTATACTCAATATTTTGTAATGTTTTAAGGATGTGCCCTTATATGTGGCATCACCGTCCTGGTCATGTAAATGAAAAGCATTTGAAAAAATTATATAAAAATGGTAAATTAGTTTATTTTGATCTAAAACAACATGATTGATGTCATGCTTTTTTAAAATAAAAATGACCAAACAACTATTTGGTGGAAATGGTGAATGGACCCACATATTCTTGAATTATTACACACTGATGTGTGTGGACCATTTCTAGTATGAGCTAGATGTGGATATTCATACATCATTCCTTTTAGTTATGACTTAAGTCGGTATGGCTATATATACACAGGGAATTATAATTATGAGTCCATTGATAAATTCAAGGAATTCATAAATAAAGTATAGAATCAACATGGTAAGTAGAAAAAAGGATTAATCGGATCGAGGAGGTGAACATCTTAACCTAGATTTCATTGGTATTATATGGGATTTTGATATTATATCTCAAATCACTCAACATTAGGCACCATAGTGGAATGGTTATAGTGAAAGGGGGAACTATTACTTGTTAGAAATCATAATGTCGATGATGAGTCATGTGGATCATGAATTATCATTTTGGGGATATGCATTACAAACTTCATCATAAAAATTCAACCAAGTACCATCTAATGTTGAAAATAGAATTCCCTTAAAAAAATATAGTGGAATGAAACCCACATTATCACATACATGTTTATGAGGTCGTGAGGCATTTTTCAAGGCATTCTCAAGAAACATAATACTTCTGTAGGGAACAATTTGTTTCTCTATAGGGTATCATTTAGCTTTTTATTGATACTACCTATACAAACCCTCATAAATTAAAGTGAATTTCCATTGAAAAGACATCATTCTTGAGAGGGGGAAAATCCTCAGAAAGGATTGTAGGAGAAATAATGACATCAATGAATTTGATTATCAAGATAAACAATAGTTTTATAAGAAATGATTACTTAGGTCCTCATAGAAGATGTTGTTCTTGAAACACCAGTATTACATAACTACCTAAGATATGTCAGAGTACCAGAAAAAATGGATTTATAGTCACTAGAATGGTGACTCATTATTAGTTGACATCAAAGAACCTTTCTCCAACAAAAAGGCTATAATGATCTCTGAAGCTATTAGATGGTTTGATGCATTTAATTCATAAATGGATTCCATGTATCCAAACCTAGTATGGGTTTTTGATGATTTTCCAGTTGATGTAAAAAAATTTGGATGAAAATGGGTATTCAATAGGAAACTAGACATTGAAGTTAAATTAAGTACCTATGAAGAATGTGTAGTGGTTAAAGTGATTAAACAACATCTAGGAATTGACTATTATGAAACATTTTTTCAAATTTCCATGTTTAAATATTTCAAAATTGTACTTTTTATAGTATCTAACCTTGACTATGAGATTTGATAGATGGATTCAGAAACTATATTTCTTAATTGTAACCCATAATAATATATCTATAAGACAAATCCAAAAGGTTATGTGACCCGAGGATATTTCAAATTTATTTCCATGTTTTAGAGATCCATTTATAGATTTTTGAAAGAATCCATGTCATGGGACATTTGATTTGATGAAACCATAAATGAAATTGGATTCATTAAAAATTAATGTGAGACTTGTGATAACAAGAGATTTAATGGGAAATTGGTTGTTATCCAATTTGTATATATTGACGAAATATTACATATTTGAAATGACATACCAATCAAGAATATTTAATGGAATGGTTAAACATGTACTTATCCATGACGGACATAGGTGAAGCATCCAATATTCTAGAGATTCAGATCACTCATCATAGATCAATGATGATACTTGAACTGAGACAAAGTAAATATATCAACCATATTCAAAAGATATTTAGTATGGAAAAGTCAAATAGTGTATTGGTTCCTGTGTCACAAGGTTCACATATTTCAATGAAAATGCGTCCTAAAACACAACATGAGAATGATAAAATGAGTAAGATACCATGTGCTTGAATGATAGGACAAATCATTGTTGAGATGTTATTTACCAGACTTGTTATTCCCTATACATTGATCATGGTTGGAAGATATCACCAAAATATAAGAGAACATCATTTGGTTTGTGATAAGTCTATCCTTAAGTATCACGGAAGAAATAAGTATATTTTCCAACTGTATAGAGGAGATGAAGAGATGATCATTAGTGGTTATACAAATTCATGATTTTAGATAGATAAAAATGATATAAATTTATAGTCAAGATATGTTTTCTACCACAATGGAGGAGCTGTGAGAAAGAAGTGTTCAAAGAATGTAGTTTTCGCTAATTCCACAGGAACGTATGAGTATATAACAACTTCATATACAACCATGGAATCCATTTCAATTTGAAATATTGTCCAAGAGAATTATGTGGTAGCTAGTAGAAAACACCCTATCACATTGTGTTGTGAAAATACTTCAATGGTGGATCTTGTCAATGATCAATGGTCACACCATTGAACGCAGAATATACTCCAGATGTATCACCTCTTAGGGGATTTATAAAAGAGGGGTGAAGATACCATAAAAAGAGTTCACAAGGAAGAAAAAATGGATAACTCCTTGACTAACTACATATCTCAGTAGAATTAGGAGTATCTTGTGAGAGCAAGCATACCGAAGGTTGTTAGCAGTTTGCTCTAGTGAAAGTGATAGTCTTTTGAAGTTGGTACCCTATACCCTGTTTCATGATACTTTATGATAAATATGTATTAATTTTTTTTAATATTAATAAATTCATTTTCCCATCATGGTGTTTTTTCTACGTAATAGTCTAATTAATAATTTTCTAAGAGTATTTATTATACTAAAATGTCACAGTAGTTCGCTGATATGATGAGAATTGAGAATTTTGTCAACACGATTCATGAATACTGGTTCTATAGCCGGGAGATATCATTTGGAGGACATACCTAATATAGGATATCAGGGATCTAGACACATAGTTCATTGAGTCACCGTCCCATCGTGTACACACATGGTAATATCTACGAGAATATTATGACAATGAGACCCACTAGAAGGAAATCCACATCTTTATGTGTCATTAGATGTCCCAATCTGCAGACATGTGTATTTCTCTATAAACATAAATATTATTATTTATTATTATTATTATTTTCACGCATAAATATCTTGACTACAACCATTATGAAATATTTTCATAATGGGGTAAGATATGTGTGGTGTGTCCCAAGGAATATTTAATTAATTAGAACTGTGAGAAATGATATATCCATTTTGATCATTAATGGGTGATAATATATTAGGCCTTTTAATAATAATGATATAGAATAAATAAATCCTTATCCATGGTGATATATAGGAAAGATTGTTTTCAAGAAAGTCAAGTAATGAGTTATCTAGCCTATAGGTTGATGGCACTGGTTGGCAACCTACTCAATTTGAGATATTGTGATAAATATATCATATTACACAATAAGGTTCTGTATGAGGTGACATGTCATTGCAATATGGAAATCTTTCTCAATGGGTTCATTTGAGTGTTTCAAGACTCTATCCTTATAATTTATGATGTGTTGCCTAATTCCATCGACAAAGAGGCCATGAGGGTGACACACTACATGTATCCATAATTCCATGTTAATAATATATTATTATTTATTATATAATAGTGTGAATAAATATTATTCTAAAAAAAGGACTAATAATTACTCTTGTATTCTTGATCCCATTTATTCTTCCACAATTTGTTAAAGAGAATATATTTCCCCTGGAATATTTAAAAATTTTAATTATTTAATTAGTGAATATATTATTTTTTTATTTAATGGTGAATAATGGTGGGATATTTATTTTATAAATAAATAGAACTTATTCATGGTCCAATAAATATTATGAGGGAATGGATGACCTAGTTTAATAGTTCTTTGGGAAGTAATAATATTGAATATTATTTAATTAAATAATATTTAATTATAACTTTCATTTTAGGCACATGTAGTGATATAATAACATTAAAATTATTATTTAACAAGGGGGTTTTCTGGGATTAAAAAACAATACATGCACTTGTATTGTAAATATATTTAAACACTAATAATATAAATACACTATTTTGGTATTTTTTTTAATTAACCTATTCAGTTGTGACCAAAAATTCAAAGAGAATCCAATCAAGCCAAGAGAGATCCCTTCTATAACAACACTCTAAAGAATGGAGGAAAATCCTCGTCCACTGGATCAATGAGAAAACATTAGAAGCGATTCTCGAGGTAATGAAGGATGACATGGAAATTGAAACAATATTCCATGCTAGCACCCATAGAATATATTAGCAATGTCTACAAATTCCTTAAACACTTTTGAGTCGCTAATAGAGGAAATCTACACTTGGTTACTATAACAGAATGACAATGCACACTAGACCTATAAAATATTCATCAATTAAGAAATAATTCTTTTGAGATAGTTCATAATCCAATTAAATTAATTATAACCAATATGTTATAATTTTTTATCTCTCAGTTTTGAAAAATGTTTTCATTAAATATTACATTGAATCTATTCTGTGTATAAAAATCTTCATCATTGTGAGATCTCAGATTAATCATTCTTTATATAAAAAATATATGTTGGGCAGTACCCATCAAACTCTTCTACTACACCAGTAACAACAAAATAGAAACAAATTTATCATGATTAATTTTGAATGTATGTTCAATAGTATTTGAGTAGTACAATTTCTCACTCAATACTCTTATACTGTTAACAACATCATTTACCTGTGTAAATAAGCCTCCAATTGATTTATGCTCATCCATTTTTAGATCCTTATGCTTCAGCCTCCAACATTGTAACTTTTCCTTCATCACCTTTTTATTTCCTTCATAAATTTTTCTCAACATATACCAAATAATATTGGTAGTTCATAATCCCTTTACTCCAAGAAAATCACTTTCAGTATGTGATGAGAATAAATCATTTTTCTCCCTTCCAATATTCTCATGATTTTTATTATCATGCACAGTAAGAGGTGTATTCTCAATATGAGGAGGAACTATTTTGGTATTAACATATAAAATATCAAACCCAATGGATATAATATATGGAAGCATTCTCTCATTCCATATATGATATTTCATTACATTCAAAACATGAATCCCATTATATTTCACAAAATTGAAATCCTTATTTCCTGATAAATATCATTCATAGGCAACAAACCATTATGACAAATTGTTTCTCCCAAGTATAATCGATACCACAATGGGGGGGAATCATTGGTTCATTTTTCCTTTATAAGAATTTTTCATAACTCCTAAAAACATTAATAAACAACGAAACATTTTAGTTTTATGATTCATTCATATACAACTCGAAACCACACCTTTAATTTGCAACAAATATAACAAGAATGAATCAAACAATATTTAAATGGTTCTATTAAAATTAATACTCATTTACATGTTTTATTGTTCCACCAAAATGGATTATTTCAGTACCTTCTTTTACAAATACAAATAAAAACAATACAACAATTCTATAATCATAGTAGAAACTTTCCAACATTAGTTAGTTATACCCCATCTTTCCCTTCAAGTATCTACTTTATAAAACCAGTCCTTTTCCAAAACTAGAAAGTATCAAAAGACACGAGATTCACATTCCTTATAATTTTTTTACCCACTTCAGAAAGTATTCACATCCTACACAACAATGTTGAACCAAGAATTACATGTGTAAAACCTTCAATAAATTGGACAATTCACTATGGAACTTTTCAGTCTGGAAATGTCTTTTATAACCTGAGTGAAATAATCTTCCTCAGCATCGTTAGACTGATAATCCCTGTTCAGTAACCCTAATTCAATGGTATTTTATAGATGGTTAGCCTTTTCTAAAGATAATTATTCTCTTCCATCTTAAATTTACTGGAACCTAAATCGATATCTAAAAATTCTACACTTAATGGAACATGGTTCATTGAACCAGGATATGATAGATGTTTCTTTGATCGCCTCACTCCTATGGACTTATTTCAATGGAACATCGTTATATTGAACTTTCTCATATGATCATATTTAACACCAAATTGATTATATTTATCATCTTTTACCTCAAGCACACTGTTTGGTTGGGACTTAATACATGTTCAATGAATTCTGGTGCGTGATGACATGAATTGTTTCAAGTCTCCTTTACAAGTGATCTCAGGTGACCTTTTATTGGTGCCCCCAAAATTGTTTAGGCAGGGTTTTGAAAACCTTTCCAACATAAAAAAATCATGAATCATAAATTCTATTTAAATCCCAGATATATCTTTGAATCATCCTATTCTTTTTTATCTTCAAGTAACCTTAATTCTCGGTTCTATATTTTTCTCATTCAATTCATTTTTAAATATTCAAATATAATATATTTTTTAAAATTGTTTTTTTATTAATAAATAACAAAATTAATTGTTCATTAAGAAATACCAGTAAGATTTTTCCATTAGAAAATCCCAGTTTGATTTGTTTGGTATGATTTCTACGGTGTGAATTTATCAAAACGATGTCTTTAGAATGATTTCATCAGAATGATTTCATCATCATTAATTCTTTAGTGTGAGTTCTTCAGTATGAATTATTTAATAAAATTACTTATTATGATTTCTTCATTACTAATTATTTATCATTATTTCTTTAGTATGAATTATTTTGAATGAAATTTTTAGTAAAAAATCCATGTACAAAAAACATATAATGAATATCCATGTATGAAAGTATTTATATGAAAATATGAGTATTAAAATCCCAGTATGAAAATCCCTTTATAAAAATCACAATATGAAAATCCAAGTATAAAATTCCATGTACAAAAATACAAGAAAGTATATCTCAATACAAAAATCCCAGTACGAAAATCCTTATATGAATCTTCCAGTATAATCATTTTCGTCCTCACATTCAAAAACATATTTTTATTCTTGAGCCTCAACGACATATTCTTCTTCTTGAGCATCATCAATATATTTTCCTTCCTTATCCTAATCAACATCCTTTTCATCATAACATTTTTCATTATAATTATTATGTCATAAGTTTCACAACTAATAAAATATGATAAATAAAAAACATGAATGCTTCTTCATATTTAGAAGGTAATGTATTGCAACATTCCAAAACTCAATAAAATATATTTCTATCTAACACATCCTATGTATGATTATCTGGAATTAATTTTACCTAAATACGATAGATTTTATTATGATCTTCTCCCATTGTAGACTAAATATTATTTACATATGCATTCAGAAGAAATCCCAGTACGATAAATCATATTCAATGATCCACACCGATGGGACCAGTCTGATTCCTCAATACTATTTCATGGGTATAGAAACCAAAAAAATATCTTGTTCGTAACGTCAATAATCTATCAAATAATGCCAAAAAATACTACCAAATCAATCCTTTGGTCCAACCCCAAACCTATACACTCATCATTAGAACTCTAAAATATTCCATATGCGATACATATAAAAAATTTCATATCAATATCAAATCCAGTCAAGAAGAACCATAATCATAACCAAAAAAATCCATATTAATAAAAAATAAGAACAAGTCAATGGGTATACACACCCCCTATTTTGATCAAAGCATCAAACACGGTTGCAGAACAATCATGTCAATATCCCAATTAAATTTGTTCTTAATTCATCAGATTCCTATCAATACACATGCACACCAATAATCAAATCAATAACATGTATACGACATTCCCAAATTTTAAGGACACTATAGATTCAGCCAAATAGAGATTGATGGGAATGGTTCAACTCAATGTTTATATGCACCATGGAATAATTATTTTCTTAAAAAAATTATGTTTAAATTTTCAATCATCGAGTTGAATAAAAAAACCCCAATGACGCATAAATCCTATCAATATTGTAAGTTATATTTAAGATAAAACTTTTCCAAAATAATAAAATAAAATATTAAGGATTAATTGAGAGTGGGAGAAGAGAGAGAGTGAAGAGGGAGAGAGGGAGTGATACATGTGATAAATTAAAATACCTTGGAAATTATTATAGGAACAACTCCATCACAAAATATGTTTTATAATATTTTTAATCATTTATATAATTATTTTCAAATTCCATCATTTATTACTGTCGACTTCATGATGAAATACATGACTGAATCTGATAAAATCCTCCCAAATTTCTCTTAACCATGCACCAAGACCCCATTTTATAATCAATTAACTATTTCAACATTTTTTTCCAATAATCCAATTTATTTCATTTTATTTTATTTATTCCCCTCTTAAACCCATACTACATTTATTAAATTAACATATTAAAAACCTACCATATATATATAGACCAATTCATATATATACACACACCCATACGTATATTACAAAGAAATATATATATATATATATATATATATCTATACATTATATATATACAAACACACTTATATATAGGCCAATATATATATACCTACACCATTGTATATATACACACACATATTTTTTCAATATAATTACATGAATTACAGAAAAAATATTTTAAAGATTAAATAAATATAATAACAAAAATAATATAGTAATAAAAAATAACTACAAATATATAATAATTTCCCTCATGAAGTTTTGAATAATCAAAATAATTAAATAATGATAATTCTAATAAAATTTAAATCAAACAATCAACTACATTTATTCATCACAATTAATAATATCAAAATCAGAAAATATTACACCACAAAAATATTAATCTAACCAATGTTTATAATATAAAACAATTATTTATTATCCACAAATATTCCTTTTTTATCTTTTACATAAAAAATAATAAAACAATTATTATTGTTGTTGTTATTTCAAGTTCCAAGAAAATATTTAAATACCAAATGTTGTTACCATACTGTGTGATGGTGAAAAACACACAATGCACGTAAATTTTATATCATGACTAAGGTATAATTCCATGTATGGAACAAAAAATGGTATAATATATCTTATATGATAAAAAATTTATGAAACAATTTTTATTTTTGAATGAAAAATAACAAAAATATTAAATAAAGAATTCTATTGTGTGATCTATCCCAAAACCCAATGCACACAATTCTTATGTAATGACTCGAGAAAACCCCACATCTTGAATCTAATACTGGTCATTGATAACCCATATGAGACACCATTTTGGTCATAACAATATATTTGAGAAAAAAACCTCATGTAATATATTATATATCTAATATTATTATTCTTTCACCGTCTAGGCTATACGAGACTCGAAATCCCATGAGTTAGAAATGCCAAAAATAAAATATATTTCAATGAATATAGAATGGTGGTAATAATATTTTGATCCTAATGAAAATACATTTAATCATACATTAATTTATTTTTAATAATAAATTATAGTATTTAAAAAAATATCATTTATTATTCTGAAAGATGGTTTTATTTTCAAAAAATATTTAGGATGTTAAAATTATTCCCTTATAATGCCTTATTTTTTCATAGAGGTATTCTATATATCCTCCACAAATAAATGAGGACATTAATCTTGAACATTAGATTATTAAATACTCTATGAGATCACACAAGGTTCTCATATGAGTGTACCCAAAACCTATGGTATTACCCTCCCCGCTTTTAAACATGTCAATATCCATACATGTATGTCATAGTCATCATATACATTCTAACACAAAAAAATACATGATAACATAATTAATTCAAATATAGATATATCACATTAGAATATCATCATAGATATATCATACAATCAGAAAAGATATCTCAAAAAGATGTCACAATACACAACATTTAATTAATGAATTATTATACAACATAACGACAAGTATATATTCATGGAAAGTGAAAAAAATGTTCCTAGTAATGATGTATGAATGATCCTAATGTCCCATAAATAAAATATAATCATCATTTGCAACATAGAAGGTGAATTTAATCCATAGTAATTTTAAATCATAATTTCCACAAATTTATAATGATCTTAGAGGTCTATATATTCTACTGATTAGATACATTCCCAGTTCACCAACCCGAGTACGAATCATAGTAATTCCATCTTATCATATCCGAAATTACTTAAAGAGATTTTTATTAGTCCAAAAATATTAATCTGTGAAACTCTTTTTTAATATCCTTACATAATCCACAATGTCCAAGGTAGATGCTACGTGACCTCACACACACCTCTCCATATGTAAGAGGCATCCAACTAGTGGTGAGGGTCTTGAGTTCATTAGTTAGGATACTAAATCATTTTTATAATTTCATTGGTTTGATATAAAAAAATGTATAAATAAATAAATAATCCATGTACATGTGGTAACCACACTATGTTATACATGATATAATAAACTAAAAAAACAAAGGACCTAGGTACATGTAAAACCATTTAATAAAAGTTGTAGAATATGTACTACTCAAACACCATCTAGTAAAATCCACATTTGGATTATCTAAATTATCAACTATCCTCCCATATCTAGTTCCATACACCAAATCACTAGGAATACATTCTACAAGCGCACTGAAATGTTTGAGAAGTGTGTGAGTACAACACTCATTATCACATAATCAAAGGCCCTAACATCAGTTCATAAAATAAACAACTTCATTCTATCATCATAAAATTGGTGAAGATATAAAAAAATATATCACACAAGTACCAAACATAGGTTAAGTCCTCAGAAATCCTCTATATATTTACTACCATAGATTGGGTGAAGTATTTTTTACAGATGTTATAATTTTTAGACAAAACATTATTATAAGTGGGGGATTTTACAAGTGCACACAAAAATCACTGAAAAAATAACTTCTATCAACACTAAAACAGATTTTATGGCATTATATCCTTTATATATTGTTTTTTCTCTCATTAATAATATTTAACCCTTTATGATCATATTTGTATTACTGAAAAAAGTAACACCTTTATCATCATTTTTTTATTTTTCATTGAACATGGTTATATTGAGTAAATTAATTTTTATATAATATATATATATATATATTTAAATATAATTTATTTTCAAATAATTTTATATATGTAAATATAGTATATAATTATGAATTTTATATTTGTAATTGAAAAATAAATCTTACATACAATATTTAATATATAAAAATTATCAAATTCATATTATTTAGAAAAATTATTAATATTTTTATAAACATTAATTACAAAATATTTAAACAATTAAAATAAATATAATATATTAATATTTTATTTAGTAAATAATATTATATAATAGTGATGATATTTATATAAATATATATTTATATTGATATTAAATAATTTAAAATATACATATATTTATAACTATATGTGTGTTTGTTTATGTGTGTATATATATTTGTATATGTTTCAATGTATTTTTATATGTTTATGGGAACATATATTTTCTTTTCACGTCTATATGTATGTGTGTTCATATTCACACATATTCATTTAATATTATTTATTCCTTTATTATATCACCTCTTTTATAGTATTTTATTATTTAATATTTTCAAATATTTATTCATTTTATATATAAATTCATTTTAATATATTTATCATTAATATATGTGTGGGTGTTTAATAAAATAAAATATGAATTGATTTTATTTAAATTAATTATTAACATTATTTTATAGTTAATATAACTAATTTCAAAATCAATCGATAGCACTTAGGGGATTAGTGGAGGGGCTAAGGTTCATATCTCTCTACATGGTCTTGGTTTATTCAAGGGTTTTTAATTCTATGGAATTGTCGTCTAATCCACGTTTGGTTATGGATCACCTCTTCGGTGGATGATCCTTTGTGCTTGTGGATCTTTAATCATTTATAATGATGTTAGCTCATGTTGCTTGAGAGCATTGAGGATGTTGTGAATTAATTTAACAGAACTCTTTATTGTCTCTTCCAATTCAAGTACGCAGCCCCAAGAAGAATCATAATAAGGGTAATATTTCTCTTGTAAAATCTAATCATTATTCTACTGGTGATATGATAAAATTAAGTAATCATAAAATTATTTATCACCTAATCCCACTAATGGAATCAATGACCTAGAAATTTTTCAACCAGGTGATTGAAAATCGACTCTCTAGGATTTTACCAATTGGAAGTGTGTGTGTATGAGATGGTGATTTTTCCATATTCATTTTCTATCAAATAAAATTATGAAGATGTCATGGGGATTTGGCATAGTCAAATTCAAACTAGGATTCTTATATATCTGAGATAGGGGTCTCAAATATTAACTCTATATAGGTATGTAAATCACTATTTCAATTAGGGGTCAATTTACATGGGCTTACGTGAATGATTTGGTTTCCTCAGATTTCAAATTATGTATGTTTTTCAATTAGAGTGCCCATTAAAATGTGTAATAAAACATAAATAGATATTTTTTCCAATAGTATCATTTCTTTATTGATTTTGGTATATTCGAAACATTGGTTGAAAATGTGTTTTGGAAATTATTGTGATGAATTTTAATTGAGTATTGTATATTAGAGGATTCCATGGTTTTTTAGACAGAAAATTCATCAGACATGAAAAATTTAGTGGTAAATTTTCTATTAGTTGATCATTTTATTATAGCTATAGAAAATATGAATTGTTTTGTATGATTAAAAATAATTATATGAAACAAATCCATATAGGTAATGGAATTAATAGTCATCGAAATCATACATTTAGTCATAGTGATTAGCATCAAGAGAGATTATACTTACATAAACACAGAGAAAGGGTTTCTAAATAAGGGCATTTATAGGATGAGACTATGAGGTGAACTTACTATTAGGATTTGTAGGACCCTAGGCCAATTCACGAGAATGCTCATATTAAATCTATTCTATGTTATGGGCTTGGATATGGGAAAAAATACTGCGAAAAAAGGAGATTTTTGAGAACATACCTACTTCAACAGGACTCCATGTGTCTTCCCAGGTGAATTGATTTTTGGAGAAGTTCCCCACTTATAATGTTTTGGAGCAGTATCTTTAAGGGGTTCCTTGGGGGGATCCTCTTTATATTGGATTCCTCACGATCCTATAGCGAATGAGGATAGTGACTGAAGAAACTCATGAATGGATAGTCATTATATCTCACTAGGACTAGTTATTGAACCTTCTCATGTTTTTTTGAAATAAATTTGGTTTATGTGGTCAAAAGATTTTCTGAAATAGGGAATTTTGTTATTAAAGTCTGAATTGAAAAATGGGAAGAATATCATACTAGGTGATAAAATATTTTAAATGTTTTTTTAGGAATTCATGGTATCCTATATATCTTATTTTTATTAGGAAACTCTCCAAAGTACATGGATAATCTGAGTCTTACTTATATGGGATTTGAGGGCAAAGTCACTCAACCTATTGAATCTTTGGAAATGGAATACACTAGTGTGGATGGGGGCTAAATTGAGAATGTAAAAGGTGATATACTATATAATGAGGGCTGGAAATATATGAACCATTGTTTTAATTTAATGAGAACCACATATGATATATTTTGTACGTCCTCAGTAAATGAATTTCATTTTATGAGAGCTAAAAATGCTAATATCATGACGCTTCGAGAGAAATATGAAGGGGAATGAATCGAGAACATTAGGGGGGGACATGGTGGACTAATTCGACTTCCTGGTGGAATTAAATATTTATAAAATAGAAATACATGTTTTTGGCTATACGTACATCCTCTTAATCTACAAAATGTTATCAATTAACATTGAAAACTGTCTTAGATTCAATTCAAATAAGGATTATCATGACCTATCATATTAATTTAGGATCCTCCTTATTCTGGAAGACTCCTCCAACTCATTATCAAACTATGAACATGAGACACCTCAAAGGACAAAAACATGTAATAGAAGTGAACACCCAAGGAGAAGAGGTCAACAAAATAGGAATTTCAGGTCTATAGAAATTGAATTAAGTAACCTATTGTGGTATATTTTTTCTGCTCATGATGTATGTTTTTTCTTTATTTGACCACATCATCCAACCTTTTTGTTTTTTCTACTAAAATGGGATTTCTGAGTGACATTTATCAACTAAAAGTTAATTCATTTTTAGTTATTTTTTAGATATAGAAGTAATAATATCTATTTATTCATATTAAATTATTTTTTATGAGGTTATAATTAACAAAAATGTTATGAATTTACTAGTTTTGAATATTTTTTTTATTTAATTTATTTTATCTATACATCTATAACATTAATTATAATATTAGTATATATTTATTAATAAATTTATAAAAATATATAAAAATATATAAAAATATATATATTTAAATAAATATTTATAATTAAATAAGTATAAATATATATATTTTTATATATATTTTTATTGTATCTGTAAATTTGTAACTTTATAAATTCAAATAAATAAAAATAATTCTTATAAACTTTATTTAGACAGTAAAAATTTTAAATATTATAATAAAATAACAATTTTTATAAATTTTTATAAATTTTTTAAAATTTTTATTAAATAATATATATATTTATTACATTTATAAATTTATAAAAATATATATTATTTATTTAATACATATAATTAAATAGAAATATATACTTATATAAATATATTCATAATTATATACAAATATTTATAAATATATATACAATTATATTAATTTGTAATTAGATGTTAAATTACATATCTATAATTATATATTAAAATACATATTTACAATTCTATTAATATATTTGTAACAATATAAATAATTATTTCTTACAAATTATATATATTTATATTTTAAATTTTATATTAAAAATTCCTTAAATTTATTTATATTTATGAAAATATTTATATATTAATATATATTTATATATTTATGTTTAATTATTAATATATTCATTTTAAATATAAAATCATATTAGTTATATAATTAAATATTACTTACATCGGTATTTATAATTGTATTTCTATCACTAATAATGATACAACATTATCATTTCTAAATGTTCAAAAATTATAAATCCTATATTTACCAGTTTTAAATGTATAGCACCAATAAAACCTATTTTTACCAGTAGTAAAATTATTATGCTGGTGAAACCCTTTACAGTATAATAATATAACCCTAACAGAACCCATTTATATCACCATCTTCAAGATCATGGGGAAGTATTTCTATACCCCCACCCCCCGACCTTCATTCAAATAAAATAGTGTTATCAATTCTAATGGTATGTAATTCTTTCAACTCCTCTCCCATTTATCCATTTCATTATATTTTCCTCGACACATGTAGATCCATTCCTTCAATATTATTTATATGGAACATTCATACACAACCATCTCATTTATATCTAATGTAAGTAAACTCATATTCTATCTTATGTGTAGGTGACTCTCTTCTTCTAGGTTCAAGGATTACATCTTCCACTTTTACAATGCAACCTATTACCCGGTGATTCTCCTTCATCTCCATTTAAATATATAAGAGTTCAATTTTTCATCTATTTTTTAGGTTCTATTAGTCTTAATGTATTTTTTCCGTCTACATTATAATAACTATACAACAAGGATTATTTCAAAAATAGTAGTGGTTTGGTTATTTAATTATATAAGATAATATTTTGTATTTTTGAAAATGGGAGGGGAAAGAACCATATCATTTAGCACATTTCAGGATTGAGGTGAACAATATTTTTTAGTGGACAAATGTCTTGTATAATCTCAATAAATCGTTTCTTTTTTTGGGATCCCAAAATATTTATACATGACATTGTACCACTGGATAATGGAAATAACTCGAACTTTCCCCCTATATCGATATCCTGAGGAAATTTTAGAGCATGGTATTAGATTATACATCATTTCTCTATTACATTTAAACAGGCATTCCTTTCATAAATAAAACCTATTTTTAAATTATTATGTTAGTAACTTCATATATATTCCCTCATCATGATTCGTAGGGTCTTAAATAATATAAAGTCTCCCCTTTTTGATTTTTGTAGCTAGGCCCACAAACATAATGAGGTTAACACGAAAAATGTTTGTATGATTTACAATTAAAAATTTTACCAAAATAATTCATAGTTCATTTCCCTCTATTTAACTTCGTTTTACATTCCCCTAACCTATTCAATTTAAAATAAGAAAAATTCAATTCTTTATTATCCATTAATAACATTAATTCATTTATTTCATATGTTGAATAAATATTATTTATTCAATTTTTGAGAGTCTATATTCAAAATCTTTTTCCCATTATCCCACATTTAGAACTTCTAATTATAATCCTTCACATCTATTCCTAGAAAAAAAAATTGAATTTTAAACGACTTCACCACCATTATCTTAATCACCGGGGAACTCATCAGCAATCACTATTTAAATCAATAACCCCAAATTTTATTTACATAATGTTTCAACATTAGTATCATAATATTCACACTCCTCATTATCATATTTAGATAAAAAATGTATGTTTGGGGGTTTTTATAAATTCTTATACATTCTTTATTTGGGATGATTATGTTTTCTAAACATTATAGCTTTATTCTTATTTGAACTTATTATTAAGTCGTATTCATATTCACTTACCTTTTCAATAAAAAATGGAAAATTGGTCGAAAAAATTACAATATATCAACATTTATATAACCTAAATGGAATGTTATATCACTAATTTTTTTCTTAATTTGTGAACACTCATTATAATATGTTTCATAATGTTGAGGAAAATTCTATATGTATTTCTAATTTTTCCATTTCAATTCCTTGAGTTTTCATCCTAATGAATATAATTATTAAGTTTTGAAGATTTTTTGAAACCCCAATTATATTGTTATTTGTGTATTCCAGTATCTTTATAATTCATACCAAAGGCATTTGGTCCATTAGATTCAAATTAACGAGTTTATTCAAATATTGGGTTCTCAAGACCATGTTATTGGACCCTATCAACGTTTTTATCTTAAAATAACGGCCATAGTAGTTCCGACTGTGTATTATTAGTGAAACGCCATAAGGCCCGCTGTGTACCTAGTGAAACAATTAATAAAAATAAACTTCTATGTAATGTTGATATCAATCAATCAAATTTTTTTCATAAACATTAACATTCATTTAATCATATGAGATATAATCAAATTTATTAAATGAAATATTTTTTTTAATTTATCACTCTAATTTCATAAAGCTCCCATTTGAATTAGGATGTGGCTAAATGAACCATTTGCATGATATATAAACTATAAGTAAGTAGGGTTTCCTGTAGAAGGGCATGGGCTAGAGACTAGCGCTGAAGGTATTAAACCGGAAGTGTGATGCTTTTTCCTCAATACATGTACACACACAATCACACACACTGAACCCCATCCCACAATGCTGAATAGTTACAAGAATACCACTATGACAACCACTGAGTGTAGCCATACCAAAAATAAATGTAAAGGGGGACATAATTCATTCCCAACAAAAGATAAGTACAACTCCTAACGTCTATCTATGTCAAAGCGTCTAGAGTATGCACAAGACACGACACATGTGAGAAGACAATGTACATGGGTGAGTAATCACATACTTATTAAAGACCAAAAAACACAAAGGTACTACCAAATTAGACATTACACACAAGTATAGTCATCTCATGAATGTATAATCTAATGTATGTAAAGAAAGGCTAATAGTTGTAAAGCTTATCTCCATATATAGTTGAAACACTCATCCATAACAAGTGGTTAGGGCAGTTGGATCACCTATACCTGATCATAACATGGGCCAGTTGGATCACATAGACCTGCTTATCTATTGGGCCCGCTGAATCACAATCCAGCTGTCACATCTCAAATTCCATGAATGTTCACATAGTGTATACCAAACTAACAACCTCATCACGAGGGTCCCTACTTCGTAAACAACATGTCAATTAGACATTCATTTTGGAAGTAATGTTCATTTTAGTAAAAAGGTGACATTTGGGTCTAGGGCTTGTTCGACCTGATCGGACCGACCTACCGTGACCCTAACCAGGGGCCATCGACCAAACTCTGTTCCTCCAACCGAACATGTGTCCGAATCATATTGGATCCAAACTAGCCTTTTTGGCCCGAGCAAGAAAAGATGGGCCTGGTTTGGCTAGTTGGGTCATGGGTCCAGCTCGTTGTTGCAGCCCACCAGCCCACCCAGCCCGGTCATTGTATACTAGTTCAATACACCAGGTATGCGGCGAGAGCCACATCCCACCCTAAGTTATGAAGATAGCTTAGCTGGCCACCGTTATCCATTCGAATGTGGCTTGTGTCGTGGGTCCAGGCCACCCCATCGTGGTGGTTGTTGTCGCTATCATGGCATGTCACCAGAGCGCGCCGCCTGTTTCCTCAGGCAGGCTGACGCCGGTACTAGCATTAGTTAACTGAAATGTCATTTCTTAGACCTCTAGACACTCTTTGGTGGCCCGTTCTTCGAAACAGAAAAGGTTCTTGGATCCTTTTTCTGCATTAATCATCGTCGGGTATCCAAATCAATGTTGTGACTCCTTTTTTTGAAAAAAGCTAAAATGGCAGTATCTCCCACATCACCATGATTTGTTCTCCTTCATCATCATCACACATATTTCACTATATGTGTGTCCCTGATCTGTGATACCAGATCATTGAACAAATGATCAATTTCACATCGATCGATTGATAAAAAAAGGTCGAGTCGTGAGCCAATGGAAGAAATTCCCCCGAAAAATGTATAATGGAGGGAGGAAAATAATGATTCAAAAAATAGGGATGGGCCTTAGTTGATGTTAATATTGATCATTCCATGTCATTATTATATCAGATGTTGTAAACCAAAATAAAACACAATTTTGTTCCCCCATAATAACCCCACTAGAGTAATCCCATCTCGCAACATGATCGACCCGTGGGCTAATTTGTTTTTTATTTGGTCAGTGTCCATTTTTAATAATGGAAGAATGGGGAAATATTAATCCCATAGAATATAACCCCTTACCTAGAAAATAAGATCGATCGGATATGGTCAACAGAGTCGCACACCATCATTCATTGATCCTTGATCTGCAGTTCACCTCCATCATTAGAAATCTATTGTAGGAGGAGGAAGGTAGAAAGACCGCTCATCATCTCAAGAGATCTATTGTTCATCTCCATTGACCACTTTCCAGTATAAATCCTTCAGAAGTATATGAGAAAAGATTGATCTATCCAATGATCCAGTATCATTGTTATGTTTTTCACTGACGAACATGTTTCATCATTTTTGATACACCGAGTCACGGTGGGATTTGGCTATTTCATTTATGAAATGAAACTGTGTTACTATTATGCTTCCATTTAAAATTATTCATGATGATTTATTTATTACATGAAATAGATTCTCCATCATCGGGGTGAAGTGAACATTTTTGAATAAAATAAATCTTCAATTTTATTTTATTTTATTTCATATTATTTTAAAACTCATGGAAATTAACATTTTCCCTCAACCCACACTGATCGAGGTTAGGTCCATTATTAGGTATTGTAGTGATTCTGAATGCAATGGTGCCCCCAAATATTTAATCTGAGAATCCTTTTAGAAGCATACAAAATTATTCACACATGCTATTTTTATTTACTAAAAAATGATAAAACAACTATTCTGGGCTAAACAGGCCTTAGAATTACGTTCCATATCTGCCCGTAGCCTTGAAATAATCCCATATTATTTTAAAAAAAATACATGGAAATTTTGGGGACATTACTTTATCATTACCTTAGGGATTTTCATCCCTGAAATCCAAATCAATTACTAAATGAACAAATGGGGATACTGAGCAGAAATATGAGCTTTCCACCCTCAAGTGATCTCCTAGAGATTCCTGTGCTACCACCGAATGTGGACCAAAGGAATATACCATCCACTAAGGACCCTCTCTTATCGAACTTCAATATCCAATGTGAACTCCGTAAACATCACCTCATTGTCATTGTCTATCTTTCTCGAGTCGGTGACGTGTGATGGATCATGCACATACATCCTCAGATACGACACATGGAAGACATCATGCATACAATACATCTATGGAGGAATATCTAGGCAGTTATCCACCCCGCTATCTCTACTCAGGATCTGGAAGTGGTCAATGAATCATTGGTAAAACATGTCGACCCGACCAAATCTTCACAATCCCTATCAAAATGAGAGAAGATGGAACACAAGGTCTCGTTCCTCAAACTCCATGCGCCTTTGTCTCATATCATCATAATATTTCTACCTTCTTTGTGCAGTTCTACTCATCTCCTGGATGATTGGTACATTATTTGGGGTACCTCGTACTTTCTCTGGACCAATGACAACTGACTATCCTAGGTCATTAATACATAACTGTGATCTGCATGGCCTCTTATAAAGTTCCCTTAATGGTGCAATACTAATGGTGGAGTGATATCTTTTGTTGTACCCGAACTCACCCAATGGTTGGTGGTCCTCCCAACTACGCCCAAAGGCCATGAGACTATCACAAAGCATGTCAACTTAAATCTGGATAGTCCTCTCCATATGACTATCCGTCTGGGGGTGGAATGATGTGCTCCATTGCAACTGTGCCCCAAATTCCACCTACAATCCCTTATAAATCCAGGATGTGAAGAGAGCGTCATGTTTGGACACAATAGTAGTAGGAACCTCATGAATAATCATTATCTTTGGAATGTGGAGGAGTATCATGTTCTCTAACGAACATTCTCTTATATGGGTTGGATGTTAGCAGAAATGGTGAGTTGGTCCACGATCACCCATATGGAATCATTACCCCTTTACGTTTATGGTAAACTGGTCATGAAGTGAATTGAGATACCATCCCACTTCCACTATATTTCCTCAAGTGGCTGATCGAAGACTGTTGGAACCTAATGTTCTGCCTTCACATACTACAAATTGAGGCACATATGAACAATATCCACTACCTCTTTCTTCATTCTTGTCCCCTAGTACGGATGTCATAGATCGTGGAACATCTTCTCCACTCGTGGTTGTACCACAAAGGGGACGGTATGGAACTCCCTAAGAATCTACTCTTGGCAATGCCACATGTATAATGGTGTTCTCCGTAAAAATGACATTGTTCTCCCCACCTGTCCAATATCTTCCAGGGGATTTCCATGTAGATAAATGAGCATGTTTGGTTTCACATTCAACATACTGAAGATGTTCCCCCCAAGCACTCTACAAGCGTGGGGGAGTTATGACCATCACCTAATGTTATGCTCCCCATTACCATCCACAAAGGATATATACATCACTACTAACTAGATCTAATTCATAACAAGGAAACTCCAACCAGTTTAAAAAGTTGATCGCATCCACCACCATGTTTCCCTTCCCAAGAGTATAGACCATGTCGATGGAATAGTCCTGGATTAACTCTAACCACTTCTGTTGCCTCATGCTCAGGTCTTTATGAGACAAGATATACCTATGGTTTTTTTGTTAGAGTAAATGGTAAACTACTCATCCATCATGTATTTTCGCAATATCTTCAATGTCAACACCACTAGCACTGGATGAAGATTGTGGGTCACGTAGTTTTTCACAAGTGACCTCAATTTTTGTGAATTCTGGGATATAACTACTTTCCCCTACATCATGAAACAACCCAGTCTTGTCTCTGATGCATCACCGAATACTATATACCCAAGGCCCTCCTCTGGAAGATGCAATATAGGGGAACTCATCAGCCTCTACCTCAGCTCCTAGGAACATAGCGGGAACCTCTCTATCTAGAAGATGGGTTGTCCCTTCCTTGTCAATGATAGTAAAGGTGCTTCTACCCTAGATAATTAAGCAATGACCCTCTGATAGTAACCTGAAAATCCCAAAAACCTCACCACTTCATCCACACTATGGGATGTATTTCACACAATCACATCCTATATCTTTTCTAGATCTACAGCAACTCCCACATCCCATGTGAACATCCATATAAAGTTGAACTAATAAATCCAGAACTAACCCATTGAGAGACTCCCATAATTCTAGGGCTCTCAGAGTTTGATTAAGACATTTCATAGGTGTGTCTTTTTCTCCTTCTAAGATACTGAGTAAACCAAGATATCATCAATGAAGACCATGATGAACCAATCCTGGTAAGTCAAAAATCCCATTTTCATGTGTCCCTTGAACACTACTAGAATTTTTTCATGCCAAACGGAATCACAATGAACTCATAATGGCCATAACGTCATCTAAAGGTTTTCTTTGGAACATTTTTATCCTGTACATGAAGCTAAGGATAATCGAACCTAAGGTCTACCAATGAGAACCACCATGATCCCTTCATATGATTGATATGTGCATTGATCACTTAGTAGTAGATATCTGTTCTTTAAGGTTACCAAAATTAGGAATCAATAGTCCACTCATATCCTCAAGCTTCTATACTACTTCCTAGAAAAGAAAATTTGGGCTTCCCAAGATGAAACAATGGGCCTCATAAATCACATACTCAGTAGGCCCTATAGGTATACAATGAACTCATGAAGTTCCAAAAGAGACATAGGATATGCTGGTGCAGATATCATTGTTGTCCTAGGGTGCATGTCAATTCAGATATCAACCACTCAATGAGGAGGTAATCCTAGAACATCCTCAAGGAAAATTTCCTCATACTATTCAACCAGTACAGGTAACGGGGGACTCCTCTCGTCCACTGTACTGAGCGTAATTCTAGCCAACTGGTGAGTGATTAGCATCACCCTCCTCCAAGAATGTCTATCCCAAGCTACATGTTTTCATTTTTTCCAATAAATGAGAACATGGTCTCATCTCTGAAGACACAACACATTCTATGCCTAAAACAGTTAAGAAAAGCATGGACTGCGGATAACTATTCCATACATAGAATGATTTCGTAAGGCCTCAAAACAACTAATAAGAGATCAAATCCGAATATCTCAGCTCTATGAGTAATCTCAAACTTCTAAAAGTTGCGTGTGATAATCACATGCACTATGGTAGGAGTTTCTAATCATAAGGATCTATCCAATTGCTCCAGCAGAATCTCCGAGATCTAAATAAGGACTATGCCAAGGAAAGAGAGACTAGAAAATGTATCTATATGAACTTTATCTAAGATGGTGAAGACAAAAAACGTACCCTTAATCATCTCTAGAGTGCTACCATTGTAGTCCTACATCGCTTGAAGTAGGAAACTACTCTATCCCCGGGCTCCCAGAGCCCATGATGGACCACTTGGGGGAGGTGGTTGTAGTAACTTGAACCTCCACCCACCGCCTAGTGCTCTTCATGCTCCACTACCACTCCCACCTACCTAAGAACCACCCTTATCAACCCTAATCATCTGCTTCAGTGGTCCCTGAATCCATCGTTGATCATCTTCACGTCGAGTCAGGTAGTCACGAGTCATGTTTCCCTGACCACCGCATGAGTAGAACGACCTTCTCCATTACTAACTCCCACTGCACTTGGGGCCTCATACCACTGACCATGTTTCCCCGGTTCATCCCCGGAAACGCTTTACCAATTTCAGGCTCTGGGTTTGCTACCTGTTATGCCCTACTGAATACCCACACACAAAGTGTATATTGGTAGATCCTCCAACAAGAACCTAGTATTCCATGAATCTCCCTACATGTTCAGATTTCTCTAGAACCATTACCTGAGTAGGGATGCTATGTGATACCCTAGGTGTCTTTATCTCTTTTTTTGGTCCCTCCTAAAAAGCTCGAGCCTAGAAGAACATATCCCAACCCATGTCTATCGAGTAGCGAGAAATCTCATTGAATCTCGTTGAGTACAAAACTACTTCCATGATTCCCTACTATAGATGTGGTATCTCTTGTATACACACAAAGTGTAACATCGCTAGAAATAACTCTTCCCTACTAAGGCTCTCAATGCCTGTCCAGGTGATGGTCTCCTTGTCATGTGTTTGGATAATCAAGCTCCACTATCTCCCCACCGAGCCGGAAGAAGGCTCGCGATAAAGATCATCCTCTATTAAAGTGGAATCCTCATGAGATATAAAAATAACTTAGCTACCTCAATTTAATCCTCATCCACCAGGGGGTCAGTCTCACCCCCGAACCTGGGAGGTCTCTACCTCTGAAACTTGTGTAAGTAACTTAGCATGCGTGCATCCTATATCAGTAACCCTGGTAGGAACTATAGATAGATGGGCGGTGATAACAATAGTGCACCACATGCTGAGGCCATCTCCAGTAGTTTTCCCTAAATTTTCACCTCATCGCCATGAGTACCATCATAAAAGTGATTCCCCAGAATCCATGGTGGATTTATATGTGGAGGCATCCTGAAACTATTCAAGATGAACACTAATTAAAAGATTTTAACCGATGTGATGACTCTGAATAAAGAATAGAATGAGAACACTCTCAATTCTATTATGATTATTATGAGTAGTTTTTTATGTATCCTGATGAAAAATAGACTTTAGGGTCATTGTTTATAGATATGTCTGTCGCCGCACAAACACCGGACTCCCTGAGTGTGAAGTTACAACTGAAAACATTCAACAGTGTTTCCCCAAAACCAAACCATAGACTCTCGATCATTAAGGTATAATCAACAACCTATGATACCACTTTGTCATAACCCTTTCCCCAACGCTTTTTCCATGATCACCCCAATCCCACCCCATGATGTCCAGGGGATGGTTATAAGTGTTGAAGGCATTAACCCACATGTCTCGTAAATATTTCTGAGTACATGTAAAGATGCATGAACCCACATAGAACCCCAACCCACAATGAAGAAAGCTAAACAAGCATGCCACTAAGACAACCACTGAGTATAAATCTAAACAAATGGAATGTAAAGGGGGCCAGAATACAAGAAAAACAAAAGACAAGTATAAAATCATAATGTACATCTATGATGAAACCTACTTTAAGGGTAGATGATGGGGTTTCCACTTGATGTCTTTGAAGTACACCACGTCTGTCAGATCTCACTAGGAACATCTAGGCCCCTGACCACCAAGGTCTAAGGCGTAATGTCAAGAAACTGCACAATACATGAAAAATCTAGATGGATCCCTAGAAGGGGTTAGTAACACAATACTCAATAGGGACACCAAAACAAAAAGGTAACACCACAAAGGATTATACACACATGTATAGTTATCTCACATAGGTATAATCTAAAAGAAGGAATTCAAGAATAATAGTTATAAAGATTAACACATTGTAATGTGATGTTCCCACCACTAATGGGTTCATAGGTATGGATGATCAAATAGTGTCACTCTTCATATGGAATAGATGAATCACATAGAGCAACTCATATCTTGGGCCTGCTGGATCACAAATACATGCTCGTCTCTTGGGAAAACTTGATCAATTAGACATGCTCATCTCTTGGTCTAGCTAGATCACTTATACTCACTCATCATAGTCTTCTCGATATAGGAAACTTCAGGATTACCACTCGTAGTGTGCTTGATTCTTGGTGAGAGTAATACATAAGCCATCAGTTACATAAAAAAATCCATAGATGTTAATATAGTGTATACCACAAGGACCACCATATCGCGAGGGTCCCAACACCACAAACGACTCGTCCATAAAACATACAGTTTGGATGTAATTCAAATTTTAGTAAAAGTGGTATGTCGGGACCATGTCTGGTCCTACCCGACTCGGCCAGGGGTCCACCGACCCGACCCCACTCGACAATGGTGTCCAGTAACCCGATTGAGGTATGACATGAAATGGATCCAACCAAGACGTGCGGGGCCTGACCATCCAGTAAGGGCGGCCCATCGGGCCAGCCCCATGAGCTTGTTACGGGACTTTCTAATCCTCCTCGTATGAGGCGGGCACTGAATCCCACCCCGAGTCCCACATTCGGCTGAACCGACCGTTTTTTCGCACATGCATACGACTGGAGCCATGTGTGCTAGCCACCATGTAGTAGGTGCTTCCAGGGACCATTGGACGCACTACAGTGGTCCGTTCTGCGAAGCATAAGAGGTTCTGAGAACCTCAGATCATGCACTTCATTTCCAAGTGTCCAAATCCACATTGTGAACCCCTTTTACTAGAAAACCATCGAATTTCATTATCACCAACATCTCCTTGATCCATTAACCACTGTCATCATCACACCTACATCATGCCGTGTCCGTCTTACATCTGTTACCGGATCATTGTGCCAAGGAATGATCGGTCAACAATTGTTCAATTACCAATGTTTGAGTCATGGGAAAAAGATAGAAATGTTTTCAATTATCATATAATAGTGGGAATAATTACATGATTCAGAAAAATAGGGATGTCCCTCTGTCGATGTTAGTGTCGATCTTGGCTCATCACTATTCGATCGACAGTCATAAAACAAAATAAGACAAAAGGTTGTTATCCCACAATTTCCTCACCAGAGTAATATCATCCTATTACACAATCAAACTACAAGCGAATTTTTTTATTAATTGGTCCACATTCGTCATATATAATGGATGAACGAGGAATGGATAAACACATAGAATAGAACCCAAACATAGAAAACATGATAGATCAGAGATGGAGAATGAAGTTGCGTGCCATCGTTCGCTGATCCTTGATCCATAGTGAACAATTATCTTTTGTGATCCTTCAATGGAGGCGGATGGGATGAATATTTATCATTGGTACAAGTGATCTGTTATTCATCACAATTTCTCACATTCCAATGCATCACCATTAGAGGTTATGAGAAAATATTGAACCTTCCAACGATCCAGTATCCTTGTTATGTTATTAATCAAAGAACAAATTCCAACATTTATGTTTCCTTAATTATCCATCTCGTTATGCTATTACATTTATTAAAATAAATAGTGATACTATTATGATTTATTTTTAAAGTCATGACACTATTTTATTAATTAAATGAAATAGATACTATGTCGTTCTGGTGCATCGAACATTTTTGATCAAAATAAAACATCATGTTTATTTTATTTTAATTTAAAATATCCTGAAATTTACTATTTCACTCATATCATGCTCTTCGAGATTATGTCTATTCTTAGGTAACGTAATCATTCTGGACACAATGGTGACCTAATATTTTTAATCCAGCCAGCTATTTAGAAGTGTCCAAAACCATGCATGGGTTCTATTTTAAATAATATAAAGGGAGTCTTCTAACTCCCATGGAATAAAATCAAACAATAATTTTCAATTGCTTCCATTGGTAGTAATAAGATCCCCAATCCATTTTATATTTTCATTGTTTTCAACATCTATGATGGGACTCCAATACCAAGAAGAAGAACCCCAATCATCTCTTCCATCTTATTGTACTCTTACCTAAAAATGTTATTGAAACCATCCATGACCCTTTTGTTTTCCAATAGATTAAAATTTTAATAGATTCTTTCTAACTCTGTTGGAATAAAACTTTCCATTGCATGAATTACTTCCACAAATACATAAAATCTAAACATGAATCATTTTTCTATTATTATAATTGAAATATAGAATCATATATTTTAATTATATTCTTTAATAACTACCATTTATGATTTCTAAGGTCATACATTTATGGTATTTATTTATTTTGTTAAATATTAATATTACTGACTCAAATAGAATAGATATGATTTGATAATGGATGGATGCCGATTGTAGGAAAACAATTATACGGATGAGGTTAAAGAATACAACATGTTTTAAAATGATAATTAATATAAACCATATCAAATATTTTTCCATTGTTAAACTATTTTTATTCACGACTAATTAGTCTATAAGAGGTGGAATATCAATTGATATGACATTGAATATATTGAAGTTGTAAATCATGGATTGAAGAAGGTGAAAATGTTAATGTAGCTAGTAATTAAATTATAGTACATTATATAGATAATATGATATGATTAAATGTGTGAAAAATGAGAATGATTGTTTCAATTATATGATTATATGTGTGAATTATGATGAATATCGTGTTGATAGAATGAAAATAAAGATTGAAGACAAACTCCATGATTGTCTATAATTGGTTTAGAAGTTATTGAGTTTTGTAAATAAACCATTGTGTGATGGTTTTAGTAAATATACAAAATTTTGATCCATATAGAATCTATATCATATGAATGATGGTAAAAAATAGAGTGATACATGTTTTACTAAACTATATTCTCAATGGAATTATATAATCTCACAAGATAATGAGTATGATAGAAAAACACATGCTGTGATATGGATGATATAGTTATGATATGCAAAGAATACACACCTCTCCAAATGATTATGTACTATTTATCGAGATTGTGAATCAAATAGAAATTACATAAGTGTGGCATGTCATGATGCATTAAAGAATAATTATTTCATAAAAATGTGTAAGGAACTTTTAAAATGTTCCATGGTTTAGGAACATAAATTGAAGAATGTAGAAAATATGGATAATGATATGACACACATATTTAAGAAAAAAACGAGTTTAAAATTTTTCACCAGGAACACTTTATTAACTGGAATAAATTTGAAAATATGTACCATGAATTTGGAAATTAGTCATAACCATTAACTTGTTATATGTATAGATTGATTAAATTCAATGGGTTTCAATGAAGCACTCATTCTATATATCTAGTTATATTTTTATATTATAAAATTCATCAATTGTAGGTATGATACAAAAATAGATTATGGAATATCATTCTATACCATGACAAAAAAATATGGGTATTGATATTGATGTTTATTTTAATCCATTGATAGAGGATTTGAAATTATTATGGGATTCATGTGTTATGTTGTATGATACTTATAGAAATGAATATTTCAAAATCGTATCTGTGATGTGTATGATGATGAACGACTTTCCAAATTGTGAAAATATCCAGGATGTATCCTTAACTTATTTCATGCGTGCCCCATTTTTAAAAAAGGTACAACGTCAATTTTTTTAAAACATTTATCAAAGACTATGCTTCTAGGGAATCATATATTTATACCCCATTTATATATATATAGATATTTGGATAAATAATTAATTGGGTGTTCAGAATAAATTATTAAACGATTTCGAGTAATAAAATATAAACTGTTTTAGAAAGTAAAAATTATTGATAATGCTTTTGGTAAAAAAATTTGAAAACATTAAAAAAAACCTATTGGAAAAGGATTAATTTTTTTAAGACTTGCTATAGTGTAATTTTTTAACGTAAGGTATTTTATGGATGTTATTCATGTGGGAAAAATATGCGCTTTTATCATTTTCATGTTACTCAATTCACCAGATAATTCAAAGGATGGAATTTAGGGTAGGCGGGATGTGATTGACATGGATATACAGGAAGATTTGGTTCTTGTGAAGGGTGAAAATGGATATTTATTCCTTCATTCCCTTAAACTCATTATAATATAGATAGATATCAGTGTGAAAACTTATTGAATGTTGTAAAGCTTCGCTACTGGTTTTCATCAAACAACAATAATATCATTCTCATGGTTAATTTATATTTAATGGGTGTGAAATAACATAACTATTATGATTTAATGAAATATTTAATGAATGAAACTTATTGTTTCATTCTTTCAAATAATTTCCACTATAATTTATCGAAGTCTAATTTATTTTTCCTTGTTATATAAGTTAAAATTATAGACTTGGTAAAATTTCAACCTATATAAAGGTAAATTGCTTCCATATTATGTGAATTGGAGATATTATTCCCAAAACAATTCATCGACATGGTGGTTAAATTGATTGTTTACATTGTTAGATATATTTAACTATCTGTTCCTATACATTATTGTTGGACATAACACATTTAATGGAATATGATGATTATGAATGTGTATTTCAAAAATTCAATTCATCTAAAAGGTTTTCTTGATGAGTGATATGTTGTTGAGGAGGCTATTGAAATATGATCTAACTACCAGTCTAATGTGGAAAGTGATGGTCTATCAGAATTTCATCAAACCAGTTTTTTTTAGTGCGAATGAATTTCTAGAATATATGTTGATACACTTTCTATTGCAGAGCTGGAGAAGGCTCTCCATTGTATTTTTCATAATATTTTTGTGTTTGTTCCATATGTTGAATACCACATTGTAATTCTTAGTCATTAGAATAGTCCATGGTAAGAAATATGGATATCAATTACACATAAATACTGTTTTATGATGATTTTGGGACCATATTTTCAAGTAGTCAATTGCAATAATAGATTCAATTTTAAATTGAATTTGATGGCTAGCCAGAGAACCATGTGTGCATGTTTTATATTAAAATGGTTATGTAATAAATTTTTATATGTTCTATAAAAATTATATGATGAATACATTACCATGAAAAATAGTGGAGTTAAATATGTGGCTAATGTGAGAAATATATCTTGTTCCAAGGAAAGAATACAATTTAGGTTAATATAGATACATTTTCAAAATAAAAAATGATTTTGTGTTATACAACATTACAAGTGATTGTTTTTTAAAGTTAGTGATTTGATAATATAATTGTAGTTAATATTGATGGATTGGGGTTTAGGACATTTGATTTTAGTATGGATGGGTAAAAATACCATATATTTATAGTTGGAACAAGTCAAATAAATGTATTTTATGTTCCAGATCCCATAAAATAATGTGTTCAATTATAGTATTAACGACCAAATCCATTGAAGAATCTTTTTTTAATTAAACTAAGGTTGACCATATCATTAATGTATCACCCTCATTTCAAACTGGTTCTAATTTAGACAGGGTCTTGAATTTCATATGAAACATTAATGAGGGGATTTAGATACTCGATAGAGGGGTCAAATCCCTTTAACCATTAAAATGGATATAACTAATCAAGATATATTTTTCATTTAATATATATTGTGTTACCTCATAATATTATTTTTTAACTACATTATTAGGTTATCTAAATTAAATTTTTTACCACTTGTACAGATAATGACATTTTCAAATGTAGAAATACCCAATATCGAGTAAAAACAGGTTTTTCAACATACTAATTCTCCCAATGAAGTGGACCAACATGCATCTATACATGATGATTATACCATTATATATAAAAAACATATTAGTGATGATAATGATAAGTAAATGGTAGATGGTGAAAACCATGTTTCCTAGAAAAAATAGGAAGGATGTAACATGATATTATTAAAACAAATTATAATGGGTATAGATAATTTCATAAATTTTGAGGATGGATGGAATGTATGTGTCAGTCTAATGACTGAAAAAGTCCCTATTTAGTAGTTACATTGGGCTCACCACTCGTATGAATGTTCTCGTTGTTGTTGATTCAGGGAAAAATGTTGTTCTCTTGCCATTGCAATAATATTGGAAAATATTAGGGTATAAATATGATTTAATTTAATTATTTTCCTAAAATAATAATAATGAAATGTTGATTTAATCGTCCTGATTTCTTGTATGGTGTATTTATAGTAGATGTAAATTAAATGAAATTTTTATTAATGCTCACATGAAAGGATCATATTTATGTTCAAAAAATTATTATTATGTATCATCCCTAAGATATTGAAGGGATTATGAAAAAGCACCTACCATATATGTATACAAACCTAATAAATAAACAAATTGGGAATGAATTTAGTTGTCAGTGTAAGAAGAAAACATTTCAGGTGAAATGTAAATCATAATAACTTTTTTGAAAATATTGGTATTAATCAATTTCATTAAGAAATGTAAATTTATGAAACAATAACTGAGTGATGAAAATGATACACATGTAACAAAACAAATGCACCCCCACTATAAAGAAAGGATGTTTTATACATCACTAGAACAAAATGGATTGTATTTTAAATCTATCATAATAAAATTTTGAGACATTAAAAAAAATTTGTTTCATATTTTTTATATACATAATCACAACTCCAAATATAGAGACACATTCATCCCCTATCATGATCTGTGGGAGGGGATATTGTAAATAAATACATGGTACTAGTGTATATATATATATATAATGTCTAGGAAGCATACATATGTTCACAATAATATAATTTGTTTTAAATAAATCGGTATTAAAAATCAATTATTTCTTATTTTTTTATATTTTTATCTAAATTAGTCACATGAATAATCATTTGGTAAACCCAATGAAAAACTAAAATCACTATCATAGAAATGACTATAACAATAAACCTATAAGGCCCCGGCCTTAAACCTTACTTAATATTGAATTAAATGAATAATTCACATTGAGGATCTTTTCAGGTTTAGAGTTTTAGAGAATTAGAACATAACTACTACATCTCAAAAGATTACACAGTAGTCACTTCTACTAAGTTTCCATAATAAAAAAAACTCTTAAAAAGAAACGTGTCTAGTTCCATGTTTTATATAGGATGACATTCCCTTGATACCATCCCTGACCTTATTCCACATTAAGTCCTGTGAAAACATTTCAAAAAAAACTTGGGGTGAGCATAAAAATCTCAGTAAGGGATACAGAAAGAATGAAAACTGTTAGTTTTTCAAACATCAAATAAACCATATATACTCTATCAAAGTAATACCTTCACCTTCATGAAGTAGTAAAAACTCTTCACTGAATAAATTATCATTACTTACCTTTTTGTAACCAAAGGATTACCATAAAATCCACAAAAAGAACACATAACATATATAAAGGTAACTTGGGACATAAACATACTTAAGTGGAATAACCATACGGTTGACTTCCACACATATCACTTAATGGAATAGCCATACGGCCAATTTCCATACATACTTAATGGAATATCCATACAGCCGACTTCCATACCCAATGCATTGGAGGTTATAACGTAACCACCCGTCCTGGTATTCATGGCACCACCCGTCATATGGTTTATAATGTAACCACCCGTTAAAAATGTCCAAGTACAAATATAAAATCATAAAACATAAAACCAATATAAAGGAATGATAACATTTCCATATTTCAATCACAATATATCATAAATATATTGACATAATAGAATCCTTTTTCAAAACCATTTTCAATACCAAAATACATAAAAGAGTATATGGTATTTATTTTATTCTAAAAACATTACGGCTTGTTGAGAAAGCCAAAGACCAAATAATACTCGCGGTGGCGGAAAAAGTCGTTGTCACCGCGTACGTTAAAAAAACATTCCTTTTTGTGGTTTAGTAAAACGCTTCATAGAAAAAGATTCCTTTTGTGTAAAAGTAAAACTCAAAGGGGGTTTATACACCGTATAAAAGAAAGTTGTGTATAAAACGAAATATACCTCAATGAAAGGAGATTGAGACGAAGTCCCTTACCTCGGGTCCGACTTGACTCGATCATTCTTTAACATCCTGAATAACAAACTTGAGTTAATTTATAATTGATTTAGAACCTTTTTAAAGTTCATTATTCCTTTTATATGACTTATTGCCATGTTATAAACATTATGTAACCATTTATGTTAATAATGTTTGTTTTGTCAATATTTGGTTCTTAAGTCGAAAGTGGTCTTCTTACAATTACATGTTGTTCGTGTGGTCAATGGTTCTTTATATCCAGAATGAAATTCCCGATTTGGATATAATATGTATCATATATATCCAGAATATACATGTATTTATAATATTACATAATCATTTAGAGGTAAGAAATGAAATGCACCATTCATGGAGACGGTAAGCTGTACGTACACATGAACGTTACTTTTATTTCTTTGTCATATTAATGGAATTAAAACTAAATGAGAGGTATGTATATTTTAATTCCAGAATTATATTCATCATTTAGATATATCATTAATTATATATATCCATTATATACATGTACTTTTAATAGTACATTACATTTGGGGATAAGAAATGAAATGCACCGTTCATGGAGACGGTAAGCCGTACGTACGCATGAACGCTACTTTCATTTCTATCTCATACATTAATGAAAAGAAATAATAATGATATAGAGGTATATTATAATTCCAGTATAACATCATATATAATAACTTTAAATCCATTCATTACACATCCCACATATGGCATTAACGAATCACATCACTTTGAGGGGGCGGTAGTCCGCACTTCCTTAAATGAAGATATCGTGTTTACCCATAATGGAAACCATAAAGGTAAGCCCAAAATGAAAACACAGAAGCTTAAGGAAAACATAAACATATTATATATAATATATAAAAATAGTGACATCATAATGTCCACCTTTGAAGGTGTTAAATGAGTATTGAACAATCATCGTTTCGGGAGGCAGAATTTTGCCATCCGCGGAAACCGTATGTTCTTTAACCATTTGATGTAGTTTTGTGAGAGTGTAGCTCGAATAAATCTTATAACAACATCCTAGTATATTGAAGATACTGTTGTTGTTACAAAAGAAGTAAATAAAAAGAGTTTAGAGGGTTGGAAAAGCAAAATAAAACAACTGAACAAGAGAGAATGAATTACCTTTAAAAGTGTAACTCCTTTATATTTGAGCCTAAAGGCTTCCTTTGAAAGGATTATGCCCAAAGGGAATCCTCTAGGATTAGGAGAGGGATGTGGAGAGAGTAAATGGGCAGGGGTTTGCCGCGCCAAAGGCTTGATGAGTGTGTGAAATGAGGTAGAGGTGGGGGCCTTTTGTAAGAGGAGAAGAGGGGCACTTTTGGAAAGTAAAGAAATATTACTTTATTTGAAAATGTGTTTCGGTTTTAAAAGTTCTCACATTGATATAATTCGTGTATAAGGTTATAAATTTTCGAAATCCACCCATCCAATAAGTTTTAGACATGTGTTGTTCATATATTTTACATTATCTTTCCATTTTATTCTAATCGTTAAATAATGATGTCATCACTGCATCATTATGATGTCATAAATAATTTAATTTATTTAATGTCTAAAAATTATAAAACCAATACTATGATGTCTGAAATCTTTTTATCTTTCCAATGACTATTTATAATCAAAATTTGGACCTGTGTAACCCTACTTAGAAATTGTTTTAGTAAAACAACCCATGTTTGTGTCAATTTAATTTTAACATTAAATAAAAAGTTATTTATGTCATTTCCCAACCAAAGTGTCTCCATGGGGTCCCCAAGTTGGCCCATGGCTTGTCTTGGTCGTCCATGACTCACCCAATAGGTGTAGGACAAGTGTCATGGTGTTTTCACATTCTTATAATATCATTTTTACCTTAAATTACACTAATTACATCTAATCGCGATTAAGAACTTAATAAGTTACTATTCACCAAAAATTATTATAATCTCATTGAACCACATTTTACTTCTTAATGAAAACCATGTATGTCGGATTTTTGAAATTCCAAACACAATGATGGAAAAATTTCATTTAAACGGAAAACCAGTCTTTATAAGTACCACTTAGTGGTTTCACTATTCATCAAAAATTGATGTTTTTTAGAAAATTACCAAAAAATCACCCTAAGCTATATTTGATATTACGAATTCAAAAATGAAGTCTGTTTTACAAAATTCAAAACATATTAGTCACATTAATTAATTTAATAATTAATTCCCACTGTCAGACTAAATAGCGTGTTTTTATAAAACAATAAGTATCAAAAGATTGACACTAGTTTAAGTCCGATTTCAAAGTGAAATTAATTCCAACGACCACTATTGGATTTAATGGTAAAAATATTTTCTAATTTCACTTTAAAACCAATTCAAAAGATAATCTAATCATATAAATAAATTAGATTAAAAGGAGGTTTTGAATTAAAATACAACATTTTACATTATTCATTGAAAAATTGAACTTTATCCTTAAGATACCAAAAATTTACACAAAGTAAATTTTGATGTCCTGATTCTAAAGAAGAGTTATATTTGGTCCAATAGAATTTATAAGATTGATCAAAACTATATTTAATGACGGTTCTCCGTCAAAAGGTGATAAGTGGACCTTTCGTGAAAATTAGGGTATAAATGCCTAAAATTGAACTCTTTCCATATTTTAAGCCGTTATCTTTTATTGGGTAAATGTAAAAACATTTAAAAACATATATAATCATATTTTAGTTATTTATATCCATTCCCGCCAGTACAACAGCTACTTGTTAACTATCATTTAAAATAATATTATTTTATTACTTGTGTGCAACGTAATTTTTCAACGAAACTCATCGTTGCATACTGAGTACGCTATCGAATGTAGAAACCCCTTTTAATTAAAATTAATATTTAATTCTTAAATATTAATAAATATGAAAATTCTTTATTCTTTATTTACCTGGGATGTTACATCCTTCCCCCCTTTTGGTAATTGCATCCTCCCAATTTTATTCACATATCAAAATAAGTGGGGGTATTTATCCCTCATAGCATTTTCAGATTCCCACGTAGCCTCTTCAATCACATGGTTTTTCCACAAAACCTCTACCTGATGAATCACCTTATTCCGTAACACCTACTCCCTGTGGTCAAGAATCTGGACCGGTTGTTCCTCATAAGATATGTTCTCTTCCAGCTGAACTACCTCTGGACTCAAAACATGAGATGGATCTGGCATATACTTTTTTCAACATTGAAACATGAAAAACATTGTGTACCTGAGATAAACTCGGAGGTAAAGCCACTCGGTAAGCAACTGATCCAACTTTCTCCAGAATTTCATATGGTCCAATAAACCTTGGACTCAACTTTCCTTTCTTACCAAATCTCATCACACTTTTCCAAGGAGAAACCTTGAGAAAAACATGATTACCTACCTCGAAAGATAGATCCTTCTTCCGGTTATCCGCATAACTCTTCTGCCTTCTCTGAGCTATTCTCATGTGATTCTGAATCAACTGAACTTTTTCTGCCATCTCTTCTACCAATTCTGGTCCCATCAGCTTCCTTTCACCCACTTCATCCCAAAATGCTGGAGTTCGACACTGCTTCCCATATAATGCCTCAAATGGTGCCATCTGTATACTGGAATGAAAACTGTTATTATAAGAAAACTCAACCAAAGAAAGATGTTGGTCCCAACTTCCCTGATAATCCATAGAACAAGCTCGTAGCATATCCTCCAATGTCTGGATTGTTCGTTCTGACTTCCCATCTGATTGAGGATGAAAATCTGTACTAAAATTTAATTCAGTACCCAACGACTTCTGAAGGCCTTTCCAAAAGTTAGAAGTAAACCTGGGATCACGATCTGATACAATGGATAGAGGAACTCAATGTAACCTGACTATTTATTTAAGATACAAACGGGAAAGTTAATCAAGAGAGAAAGTATCTCGTATAGAAAGGAAATGAGCAGATTTGGTCAAGCGATCAACAATAACCCAGATTGCATTATTACCTCAAGATGTCCTCAGTAATCCCACAACAAAGTGCATGGATATGTTTTCCCATTTCCACTCTGGCACTGGTAAAGGCTGAAGCATCCCTTTCGGTAACTGCCGCTCTGCTTTAACCTGTTGACATGTCAAATACTTCACAGTAAAATCAGCAATGTCTCTTTTCATTCCATCCCACCAGTAATACTCCCGCAGATCTCTATACATCTTAGTACTGCCAGGATGAACTGAAAACGAGGAACTATAAGCCTCTCATAACAACTCATTCTTCAACTGTTTATCAGAAGGCACACATAACCTCTTCCCAAACCTCAAAACACAAACACAAACTTATCCAAGAACTCATGGAAAATTTTATTCATAAGGTCCATGAATACAGAAGGTGCATTGGTTAACCCAAAAGGCATAACTACAAATTCATAATGTCCATATCTAGTACGGAACACAGACTTCAAAACGTCTGCTTCTTTTACTTACAACTGATGGTACCCCGACCTCAAGTCAATCTTCAAAAAAATACTGAGCTCCCGGGAGTTGATACCACTTCATTCAATGGACCAACATCTGCTGAAGTTGTTGAAAAGGATTTCACCACCCCTTTCTGCTTGTAGTCTGGATGCATTCCCCCAGTTGAGTTCTTCATTAGACACTCGTTTGCATAATGACCCATTTAATTACACTTAAAACATCTCACCGTTGGCTTTTCATTTCCTGCTTGATCATCTTCCTTACAGTTACGAGCAATATGATCAGACTTACCACACCGAAAGCACTTACTAGACTTGGATAAACATTCTCCAGGATGCATTTTACCACACTTCTCACAGGATGGATATTTGGTTTTCTTACCTCCTTGCTTCTTTGATGAATTCTTCCCATTTTCCTGCCAACTAGACCTCTTATTCTGTTGTTTGTCATAGAACACCTGATCATCAGCAAACTACATTTCCACCTTCTCCGCACATCGAACAAGTTTTTCATAACTTTTGAACTCACGAGAAGATAAAGCCCTTCGATACTTTGGCGTTAACCCTTAGTAAAAACGGGTTATTTTACTATCAAGATCACGTATGAAGTTTGGAGCATACCTTGCCAATCGAGTGAACTTTTCTTCATAAGCTGCCACTGAATCATCCTCCTTCCTCAATTCTAGGAACTGTTTTTCCATCCTAAGACGAACCACCTTAGGAAAATATTTCTCAAGAAACATACCTTTGAATTCGTCCCAGTGAAGATCCTCAATCTCATCACTATCCATTATATTTTTCACCATCGACCACCACTGATCAGCTTCACCTTCCAAACGGTAAACAGAAAGACTAACCTTTTAATGTTCTGAACACCCCATGACATCAAAAATCTTCTCCAGTGCTTTAATCCACCCTTCAACTTGCACAGGGTCAGATGATCCTCTGAATGATGGGGGATGTTGCCTCATGAAATGTTCCACCACTGACATGTTCCTCTGTGGTTGATCTGGCTGATCTCGTGCATGGATACCACCACCATTTATAGCCTGAGTCAACTGTGCCATCACTGCAACAAACTGTTCAGTTCCGATTCCGACCATCTTAGGTTGCTGATTTGGAAGGTTATCTTCTTCCTGATGTCGTCCCAACATAGCTGCTTTGTTTCCTCTGCGGAAAACCATTCTGAACACAGAAATATCTTAGGCGAAGCAACATGGTAATCCGTAAATGCTATATCATTTCAATCATATTATAATTTAACACTTTTCTAACTCCTAAATTCTTCTAAACCTACCTCTGATACAAACTATAAGGCCCTGGCCTTAAAACTTACTTAATATTGAATTAAATGAATAATTCACATTGAGGATCTTTTCAGGTTTAGAGTTTTAGAGAATTAGAACATAACTATTACATCTCAAAATATTACACAGTAGTCGCTTCTACTAAGTTTCCATAATAAAAAAACTCTTAAAAACAAACGTGTGTAGTTCCATGTTTTATATAGGATGACATTCCCTTGATCCCATCCTTGAACTTATTCAACATTAAGTCCTGTGAAAACATTTCAAAAAAAACATGGGGTGAGCATAAAAATCTCAGTAAGGGATACTGAAAGAATGAAAACTGTTAGTTTTTCAAACATCAAATAAACCATATATACTCTATCAAAGTAAAACCTTCACCTTCATGAAGTAGTAAAAACTCTTCACTGAATAAAGTATCATTACTTACCTTTTTGTAACCAAATGATTACCATAAAATCCATAAAAAGAACACATAACATATATAAAGGTAACTTGGGACATAAACATACTTAAGTGGAATAACCATATGGTCGACTTCCACACATATCACTTAATGGAATAGCCATACGGCCAATTTCCATACATACTTAATGGAATAGCCATACGGCCGACTTCCATACCCAATGCATTGGAGGTTATTACGTAACCACCAGTCCTGGTATTCACGGCACCACCCGTCATATGGTTTATAACATAAACACCCGTTAAAATGTCCAAGAACCAATATAAAATCATAAAACATAAAATCAATATAAAGGAATGATAACATTTCCATATTTCAATCACAATATATCATAAATATATTAACATAATAGAATCCTTTTTCAAAACCATTTTCAATACCAATATACATAAAAGAGTATATGGTATTTCTTTTATTCTAAAAACATTACGGCTTGTTGAGAAAGCCAAAGACCAAATAATACTCGCGGCGGTGGAAAAAGTCGTTGTCACCGCGTACGTTAAAAAAACATTCCTTTTTGTCGTTTAGTAAAACAATTCGTAGAAAAAGATTCCTTTTGTATAAAAGTAAAAGTCAAAGGGGGTTTATACACCGTATAAAAGAAAGTTGTGTATAAAACGAAATATGCCTCAATGAAAGGAGATTGAGACGAAGTCCCTTACCTTGGGTCCGACTTGACTCGATCGTTCATTAACGTCCTGAATAATAAACTTGAGTTAATTTATACATGATTAAGAACCTTTTTAAAGTTCATTATTCCTTTTATATCACTTATTGCCATGTTATAAACATTATGTAACCATTTAAGTTAATAATGTTTGTTTTTTCAATATTTGGTTCTTAAGTCGAAAGTGGACTTCTTACAATTACATGTTGTTTGTGTGGTCAAAGGTTCTTTATATCCAGAATGAAATTCCCGATTTGGATATAATATGTATCATATATATCCAGCATACACATGTATTTATAATATTACATAATCATTTAGAGGTAAGAAATGAAATGCACTGTTCATGGAGACGGTAAGCCGTACGTACGCATGAACGCTACTTTCATTTCCTTGTCATATTAATGGAATTAAAACTAAATGAGAGGTATGTATATTTTAATTCCAGAATTATATTCATCATTTAGATATATCATTAATTATATATTTCAATTATATACATGTACTTTTAATAGTACATTACATTTGGGGATAAGAAATGAAATGCACCGTTCATGGAGACGGTAAGCCGTACGTACGCATGAACGCTACTTTCATTTCTATCTCATACTTTAATGGAAATAAATAATAATGATATAGAGGTATATTATAATTCCAGTATAACATCATATATAATAACTTTAAATCCATCCTTTACACGTCCCACATATGGCATTAACGAATCACATCCCTTTGAGGGGGCGGTAGTCCGCACTTCCTTAAATGAAGATATCGTGTTTACCCATAATGGAAACCATAAAGGTAAGCCAAAAATGAAAAAACAGAATCTTAAGGAAAACATAAACATATTATATATAATATATAAAAATAGTGACATCATAATGGCGACCTTTGAAGGTGATAAATGAGTATTGAACAATCATCATTTCGGGAGGCAGAATTTCTCCATCCACGGAAACCGTATGTTCTTTAACCATTTGATGTAGTTTTGTGAGAGTGTAGCTCGAATAAATCTTATAACAACATCCTAGTATATTGAAGATACTGGTTTTGTTACAAAATAAGTAAATAAAAAGAGTTTATAGGGTTGGAGAAGCAAAATAAAACAAATGAACAAGAGAGAATGAATTACCTTTAAAAGTGTAACTCCTATTGATTTGAGCCTAAAGGCTTCCTTTGAAAGGATTCTGCCCAAAGGTAATCCTCTACGATGAGGAGAGGCATGTGGAGAGAGTAAATGGTCAGGGGTTGGCCGAGCAAAAGGCTTGAGGAGTGTGTGAAATGAGGTAGAGGTGGGGGCCTTTTATAAGAGGAGAGGAGGGGCCCTTTTGGAAAGTAAAGAAATATTACTTTATTTGAAAATGTGTTTCGGTTTTAAAAGGCCCCACATTGATATAATTCGTGTATAAGGTTATAAAGGTTCGAAATCCACCCATCCAATAAGTTTTGGACATGTTTAGTTCATAGATTTTACATTATCTTTCCATTTTATTTTAATCGTTAAATAATGATGTCATCACTGCATCATTATGATGTCATAAATAATTTAATTTATTTAATATCGAAAAATTATAAGAAAAATACTATGATGTAGGAAATCGTTTTATCTTTCCAATGACTATTTATAATCAAAATTTAGACCTGTGTAACCCTACTTAAAATTTTTTTTAGTAAAACATCTCATGTTTGTGTCAATTTAATTTTAACATTAAATAAAAAGTTATTTATGTCATTTCCCAAACAAGTGTCTCCATGGGGTCCCCAAGTTGTCCCATGGCTTGTCTTGGTCGTCCTTGACTCACCCAATTGGTGTAGGACAAGTTTCATGGTGTTTTCACATTCTTATAATATCATTTTTACCTTAAATTACACTAATTACCTCTAATCGCGATTAAGAACATAATAAGTTACTATTCACCAAGAAATTATTATAATCTCATTGAACCACATTTTAGTTCTTAATGACAACCATGTATGTCGGATTTTTGAAATTACAAACACAATGATGGAAAAATTTCATTTAAACGGAAAATCAGTCTTTATAAGTATCACTTAGTGGTTTCACTATTCATCAAAAATTGAAGTTTTTCAGAAAATTACCAAAAATTCACCCTAAGCTATATTTGATATTACGAATTCAAAAATGAAGTCCATTTTACAAAATTCAAAACATATTAGTCACATTAATTAATTTAATAATTAATTCCTGCTGTCAGAGCAAATAGCGTGTTTTTATAAAACAGTAAGTATCAAAAGATTGACACTAGTTTAAGTCCGATTTCAAAGTGAAATTAATTCCAACAACCACTATTGGATTTAATGGTAAAAATATTTTCTAATTTCACTTTAAAACCAATTCAAAAGATAATCTAATCATATAAATAAATTAGATTAAAAATAGGTTTTGAATTAAAATACAACATTTTACATTATTCATTAAAAAAAATGAACATTATCAGAAAGATACCAAAAATTGACACAAAGTAAATTTTGATGTCCTGATTCTAAAGAAGAGTTATATTTGGTCCAATAGAATTTATAAGATCGATCAAAAATATATTTAATGACGGTTCTCCGTCAAAAGGTGATAAGTGGACCTTTCGTGAAAATTATGGTATAAATGCCTAAAATTGAACTCTTTCCATATTTTAAGCCTTTATCTTTTATTGGGTAAATGTAAAAACATTTAAAAACATATATAATCATATATTAGTTATTTCTATCCATTCCTGCCAGTACAACAACAACTCGTTAACTAACATTTAAAATAATATTATTTTATTACTTGTGTGCAACGTAAGTTTTCAAAGAAACTCATCGTTGCGTATTGAGTACGCTATCGAACGTAGAAACCCCTTTTAATTAAAATTAATATTTAATTCTTAAATATTAATAAATATGAAAATTATTTATTCTTTATTTACTTGGGATGCTATATCCTTCCCCCCTTTTGGGAATTGCGTCCTCGCAATTTTATTCACTTATCAAAATAAGTGGGGGTATTTATCCCTCATAGCATTTTCAGATTCCCACGTTGCCTCTTCAATCACATGGTTTTTCCACAAAACATTTACCTGATAAATCACCTTATTCCGTAACACCTACTCCATGTGGTCAAGAATCTGGACCGGTTGTTCCTCATAAGATAGGTTCTCTTCCAGCTGAACTACCTCTGGACTCAAAACATAAGATGGATCTGGCATATACTTTCTCAACATTGAAACATGAAAAACATTGTGTACCTGAGATAAACTCGGAGGTAAAGCCACTCGGTAAGCAACTGATCCAACTTTCTCCAGAATTTCATATGGTCCAATAAACCTTGGACTCAACTTTCCTTTCTTACCAAATCCCATCACACTTTCCAAGGAGAAACCTTGAGAAAAACATGATTACCTACCTCGAAAGATAGATCCTTCCTCCGGTTATCCGCATAACTCTTCTTCATTCTCTGAGCTGTTCTCATGTGCTTCTGAATCAACTGAACTTTTTCTACCATCTTTTCTACCAATTCTGGTCCCATCATCTTCCTTTCACCCACTTCATCCCAAAATGCTGGGGTTCGACACCGCTTCCCATATAATGCCTCAAATGGTACCCTCTGTATACTGGAATGAAAACTATTATTATAAGAAAACTCAACCAAAGAAAGATGTTGCTCCCAACTTCCCTGATAATCCATAGAACAAGCTCGTATCATATCCTCCAATGTCTGGATTGTTCGTTCTGACTTCCCATCTGATTGAGGATGAAAAGCTGTACTAAAATTTAATTCAGTACCCAACGACTTCTGAAGGCCTTTCCAAAAGTAAGAAGTAAACCTGGGATCACGATCCGATACAATGGAGAGAGGAACTCCATGTAACCTGACTATTTCTTTAAGATACAAATGGGAAAGTTTATCAAGAGAGAAAGTATCTCGTATAGCAAGGAAATGAGCAGATTTGGTCAAGTGATCAACAATAACCCAGATTGCATTATTACCTAAATATTTCCTCGGTAATCCCACAACAAAGTCCATGGATATGTTTTCCCATTTCCATTCTGGCACTGGTAAAGGCTGAAGCATCCCTTTTGGTAACTGCCGCTCTGCTTTAACCTGTTGACATGTCAAACACTTCACAGTAAAATCAGCAATGTCTCTTTTCATTCCATCCCACCAGTAATACTCCCACAGATCTCTGTACATCTTAGTACTGCCAGGATGAACTGAAAACGGGGAACTATGAGCCTCACGTAACAACTCATTCTTCAACTGTGTATCACAAGGCACACATAACCTCTTCCCAAACCTCAAAACACAAACACAAACTTATCCAAGAACTCATGGAAAATTTTATTCATAAGGCCCATGAATACAGTAGGTGCATTGGTTAACCCAAAAGGCATAACTACAAATTCATAATGGCCATATCTAGTACAGAATGCAGACTTCAAAACGTCTGCTTCTTTTACTTACAACTGATGGTACCCCGACCTCAAGTCAATCTTCAAAAAAATACTGAGCTCCCTGGAGCTGATACCACTTCATTCGATGGACCAACATCTGCTGAAGTTGTTGCAAAGGATTTCACCACCCCTTTCTGCTTGTAGTCTGGCTGCATTCCCCCAGTTGAGTTCTTCATTAGACACTCGTTTGCATAATGACCCATTTCATTACAATTAAAACATCTTACCATTGGCTTTTCATTTCCTGCTTGATCATCTTCCTTACAGTTACGAGTAATATGACCAGACTTACCACACCGAAAGCACTTACCAGACTTGGATAAACATTCTCCAGGATGCATTTTACCACACTTCTCACAGGATGGATATTTGGTTTTTTTACCTCCTTGCTTCTTTGATGAATTCCTCCACTTTGCCTGCCAACTAGACCTCTTATTCTGTTGTTTGTCATAGAACACCTGATCATCGGCAAACTCCATTTCCACCTTCTCCGCACATCGAACAAGTTTTTCATAACTTTTGAACTCACGAGAAGCTAAATCCCTTAGATACTTTTTCTTTAACCCTGAGTAAAAACGGTTTATTTTACTATCAAGATCTCGTATGAAGTTTGGAGCATACCTTGCCAATCGAGTGAACTTTTATTCATAACCAGCCACTGAATCATCCTCCTGCCTCAATTCTAGGAACTTTTTTTCCATCCTAAGAAGAACCACCTTAGGAAAATATTTCTCAAGAAACATACCTTTGAATTCGTCCCAGTGAAGATCCTCAATCTCATCACTATCCCTTATATTTTTCACCATCAACCACCACTGATCAGCTTCACCTTCCAAACGGTAAACCGAAAGACTAACCTTTTGATGTTCTGAACACCCCATGACATCAAAAATCTTCTCCAATGCTTTAATCCACCCTTCAGCTTGCACATGGTCAGATGATCCTCTGAATGATGGGGTATGTTGCCTCATGAAATGTTCCACCACTGACATGTTCCTCTGTGGTTGATCTGGCTGATCTCATGCATGGATACCACCACCATTTATAGCCTGAGTCAACTGTGCCATCACTGCAACAAACTGTTCAGTTCCGATTCCGACCATCTTAGGTTGCTGATTTGGAAGGTTATCTTCCTCCTGATGTCGTCCCAACATAGCTGCTTTGTTTCCTCTGCGGAAAACCATTCTGAACACCGAAATATCTTAGGCGAAGCAACATGGTAATCCGTAAATGCGATATCATTTCAATCATATTATAATTTAACACTTTTCTAACTCCTAAAGTTGTCTAAACCGACCTCTGATACCAACTATAAGGCCCCGGCATTAAACCTTACATAATATTGAATTAAATGAATAATTCACATTGAGGATCTTTTCAGGTTTAGAGTTTTAGAGAATTAGAACATAATTATTACATCTCAAAATATTACACAGTAGTCGCTTCTACTAACTTTCCATAATAAAAAAAACTCTTAAAAAGAAACGTGTCTAGTTCCATGTTTTATATAGGATGACATTCCCTTGATCCCATCCTTGACCTTATTCCACATTAAGTCCTGTGAAAACATTTCAAAAAAAACTTGGGGTGAGCATAAAAATCTCAGTAAGGGATACTGAAAGAATGAAAACTGTTAGTTTTTCAAACATCAAATAAACCATATATACTCTATCAAAGTAATACCTTCACCTTCATGAAGTAGTAAAAACTCTTCACTGAATAAAGTATCATTACTTACCTTTTTTTAACCAAAGGATTACCTTAAAATACATAAAAAGAACACATAACATATATAAAGGTAACTTGGGACATAAACATACTTAAGTGGAATAACCATACGGTCGACTTCCACACATATCACTTAATGGAATAGCCATACGGCCAATTTCCATACAAACTTAATGGAATAGCCATACGGCCGACTTCCATACCCAATGCATTGGATGTTATAACGTAACCACCTGTCCTGGTATTCACGGCACCACCCATCATATGGTTTATAACGTAACCACCCGTTAAAATGTCCAAGTACCAATATAAAATCATAAAACATAAAACCAATATAAAGGAATGATAACATTTCCATATTTCAATCACAATATATCATAAATATATTGACATAATAGAATCCTTTTTTAAAACCATTTTCAATACCAAAATACATAAAAGAGTATATGGTATTTATTTTATTCTAAAAACATTACGGCTTGTTGAGAAAGCCAAAGACCAAATAATACTCGCGGCGGCGAAAAAAGTCGTTGTCACCGCGTACGTTAAAAAAGCATTCCTTTTTGTCGTTTAGTAAATCACTTCGTTGAAAAAGATTCCTTTTGTATAAAAGTAAAATTCAATGGGGGTTTATACACCGTATAAAATAAAGTTGTGTATAAAATGAAATATGCCTCAATGAAAGGAGATTGAGACGAAGTCCCTTACCTCGGGTCCGACTTGACTCGATCGTTCTTTAATGTCCTGAATAATAAACTTGAGTTAATTTATACTTGATTAAGAACCTTTTAAAGTTAATTATTCCTTTTATATCCCATATTGCCATGTTATAAACATTATGTAACCATTTAAGTTAATAATGTTTGTTTTGTCAATATTTGGTTCTTAAGTCGAAAGTGGACTTCTTACAATTACATGTTGTTCGTGTGGTCAAAGGTTCTTTATATCTAGAATGAAATTCCCAATTTGGATATAATATGTATCATATATATCCAGAATATACATTTATTTATAATATTACATAATCATTTAGAGGTAAGAAATGAAATGCACCGTTCATGGAGACGGTAAGCCGTACGTACCCATGAACGCTACTTTCATTTCTTTGTCATATTAATGGAATTAAAACTAAATGAGAGGTATGTATATTTTAATTCCATAATTATATTCATAATTTAGATATGTCATTAATAATATATATCCATTATATACATGTACTTTTAATAGTACATTACATTTGGGGATAAGAAAGGGAATGCACCGTTCATGGAGACGGTAAGCCGTACGTAAGCATGAACGCTACTTTCATTTATATCTCATACTTTAATGGAAAGAAATAATAATGATATAGAGGTATATTATAACTCCAGTATAACATCATATATAATAACTTTAAATCCATCCTTTACACGTCCCACATATGGCATTAACGAATCACATCCTTTTGAGGGGGCGGTAGTCCGCACTTCCTTAAATGAAGATATAGTGTTTACCCATAATGGAAACCATAAAGGTAAGCCCAAAATGAAAAAACAGCAGCTTAAGGAAAACATAAACATATTATATATAATATATAAAAATAGTGACATCATAATGGCCACCTTTGAAAGTGTTAAATGAGTATTGAACAATCATCGTTTCGGGAGGCAGAATTTCGCCATCCACGGAAACCGTATGTTCTTTAACCATTTTATGTAGTTGTGTGAGATTTTAGCTCGAATAAATCTTATAAAAACATCCTAGTATATTGAAGATACTGGTGTTGTTACAAAAGAAGTAAATAAAAATAGTTTAGAGGGTTGGAGAAGCAAAATAAAACAAATGAACAAGAGAGAATGAATTACCTTTAAAAGTGTAACTCCTTTTGATTTGAGCCTAAAGGCTTCCTTTGAAAGGATTAATCCCAAAGGGAATCCTCTAGGATGAGGAGAGGCATGTGGAGAGAGTAAATGTGAAGGGGTTGGCCGAGCCAAAGGCTTGAGGAGTGTGTGAAATGAGGTAGAGGTGGGGGCCTTTTATAAGAGGAGAGGAGGGGCACTTTTGGAAAGTAAAGAAATATTACTTTATTTGAAAATGTGTTTCGGTTTTAAAAGGTCCCAAATTGATATAATTCTTGGATAAGGTTATAAAGGTTCGAAATCCACCCATCCAATAAGTTTTGGACATTTGTAGTTCATAGATTTTACATTATCATTCCATTTTATTTTAATCGTTAAATAATGATGTCATCACTGCATCATTATGATGTCATAAATAATTTAATTTATTTAATGTCTAAAATTTATAAAAAAAATAATATGATGTAGGAAATCTTTTTATATTTACAATGACTATTTATAATCAAAATTTGGACCTGTGTAACCCTACTTAAAAATTGTTTTAGTAAAACAACTCATGTTTGTGTCAATTTAATTTTAACTTTAAATAAAAAGTTATTTATGTCATTTCCCAACCGAAGTGTCTCCATGGGGTCCCCATGTTGGCCCATGGCTTTTCTTGGTCTTCCATGACTCACACAATAGGTGTAGGGCAAGTGTCATGGTGTTTTCACATTCTTATAATATCATTTTTACCTTAAATTACACTAATTACCTCTAATCGCGATTAAGAACATAATAAGTTACTATTCACCAAAAATTATTATAATCTCATTGAACCATATTTTACTTCTTAATGACAACCATGTATGTCGGATTTTTGAAATTCCAAACACAATGATGGAAAATTTCATTTAAACGGAAAACCAGTCTTTATAAGTACCACTTAGTGGTTTCACTATTCATCAAAAATTGAAGTTTTTCAGAAAATTACCAAACATTCACCCTAAGCTATATTTGATATTACGAATTCAAAAATGAATTCCGTTTGAAAAAATTCAAAACATATTAGTCACATCAATTAATTTAATAATTAATTCCCGCTCTCAGAGCAAATAGCGTGTTTTTATAAAACAATAAGTATCAAAAGATTGACACTAGTTTAAGTCTGATTTCAAAGTGAAATTAATTCCAACGACCACTATTGGATTTAATGGTAAAAATATTTTCTAATTTCACTTTAAAACAAATTCAAAAGATAATCTAATAATATAAATAAATTATATTAAAAATAGTTCTTGAATTAAAATACAACATTTTACATTATTCATTAAAAAAATGAACTTTATCAGAAAGATACCAAAAATTTACACAAAGTAAATTTTGATGTCCTCAATCTAAAGAAGAGTTATATTTGGTCCAATAAAATTTATAAGATCTATCAAAACTATATTTAATGACGGTTCTCCGTCAAAAGGTCATAAGTGGACCTTTCGTGAAAATTAGGGTATAAATGCCTAAAATTGAACTCTTTCCATATTTTAAGCCTTTATCTTTAATTGGGTAAATGTAAAAACATTTAAAAACATATATAATCATATTTTAGTTATTTCTATCCATTCCCGCCAGTACAACAACTACTCGTTAACTAATATTTAAAATAATATTATTTTATTACTTGTGTGCAATGTAAGTTTTCAAAGAAACTCATCGTTGCGTACTGAGTATGCTATCGAACGTAGAAACCCCTTTTAAATAAAATTAATATTTAATTCTTAAATATTAATAAATATGAAAATTCTTTATTCTTTATTTACCTGGGATGTTACAATACCCACATCGGTGGTGTTATTTTTTGAGTTTCACCCCGACCATAAATTGAGAAATGAAATTAACATGGTAACAAATATAAGAAAATTGAAGAGATTTTGACATGATTAACTGATCTAGATGAAGAAAATTAATTGGAATATTTATTTGCAATAAAATCTTATGAGAAGTAATATAGTAGAATAACCAAAACAATAACAACCACTATATGAAGATCCCCCAACACAGACTAACATTTAGTTGATCTGTTCCCCTCAAAGGTCTATCATAGAAGAGGTAATAAATTTTTTCATGATTTTTTATATGAAATATTAATTATAATGGCACTGATTCCATTATTTTATAGATATTATAAGGGTGAAAATAATATTTATTTATATATATCAACAACCAACCATATCCTTATTAATTGGTCTATATTGTAGAATATCATAAGATGCATTGTACACCAAATAAAACTACCAATTGGTAATGTGATAGTGGGAATTCATGTACCTCATGATCCAAATGAAAAAATAATTATTCCACATGATGAAACACATATTTATATTTCAAATATTATTATTGGAACTATCATGGAATCATCATTTGATCTTATAAAAATACAACTTGATAAGTCAATATTATATTCAAATTAATTTATATGAAAAAAAAATTCAATAATTAATATGAAATGGGAAAACTAATGAATTTTATTATAGATATAGAATTAGAAGTGGTTTAATGTAAAACCGCATCAAAATGATCTATAGAATTTACCAACCTACCAAAAAATAACCATGAAGTAACAATAAACCACTTTTTCAACATCTATATTTATTAACATTAATGTTTTGTTTGCATACAATGTTTAAAATTAGGGATAAAAACATAATAAAGTTTTAAGAAAAATTATAGAGAGGCCATTAAAAACAATATTTGTATATATAATACAAATAAAATGTTGACATATGATATTCCTGGTGTCTTAGTTTCAAATTCATACATTAGGAAGGTGCAAGTGTCAATAATATAATAATTGAAATTTTTTTAACAAAATGTTTTACATATCATACTTCACATAATTTCTACACAACTATTCCCATTAAAATAAATTAAATATAAATTAATATCGAAGAAATTGGAGATAATGATTTAATGAAAACATATAGATGATATAGTGTTCCCAAAACCCATAATTCATTTCTAAAATTAAAAAATTTAATCATTTTAGATATATTTTTATATATTTCATTAGATTTTCAAATTCAAAGCAGCATTTTTTATCCTCTGTAATCAATTTTTAGGATAATGAATTTAATTTTTACGGATTTATTTTATAGACTCACAAAATACACTCCAAACATGATTCCATTTTTCAATTTTTATTACACTACATAAATTTTTTTACAAATAATGATCATATTATACATTTTATATTATTTTCATATAAAAAAATATCTTATGACTGGGAAATGTTTAAATATCATGAAAATATTGACTTCATGGCTGCCCCTGATAAAACGTTTCTATCTAATTCTAACCTAGATAAGTATTGAAGTATATATAATAATTGTTCACTATCAAAAAATTAGTTTTTTTCACAAGGTTTACATAGTTCTTGAAGTCAGTTAATTGAAAAGTTTATAGTTATTATATTTGAAAATCTAGGAAATATATCATGTTCTATTTATAAACTAGAATCCTTAAATAAGTATTTTATAGGACAATTAATCTTCCATTTAAAATATTTATTGTTAAATTTTGTATTTATATTTTTTTCAATACTTCAAGGACTTCCAACAGTCCTCAAATTGAAAAATAGGAAATAGATTTGTTTAAAAATAAATTGGACGAATACATGGTTCCAGAATGTGTACAGACATCTTGAAAAGTTGACTTACTATGAATTAGTTATTTAATATCCTCATCATGTTATGTATATTTTTGTTTAATTTCCTTATATTATTTATTTTATACATATTTTGTGTATTTTCCAAGATGTAATGATCCAATGAACTCATATACAGGGACACACACTCATGATGACGTACATTGTTATTCTATAAAACATTAAAAATTCCATGTTATTAATAAATAGTAATGTAAGGTAATCCCAAATAATTATTTTATTATAGAATAAAAAATCATAATGTGATGTGTATGAGTAAACCAGAACACAATTTAAAACATTGTATTCCTCGTATGACAAGAAGAATATTTTTTTAGTTTAAAATTGAAATTTTAGTTCAAAAAACAACTTACAAACTGAAAACGATGAAAATAAATTGTTACAACCTATTACAATTTTTATGTACTCATTAACTGTAACACCCCAGGTAAATAAAGAATATGACATTTTCTTATTTATCCAAATTTGTGAATCAAACATTAATATTACTTTAAAGGGGATGCTATGCTCGATGGCGTACCCAATACGCAACAACGAGTTTCTTGGGAATCTTACATTGCACTCTAATAATAAAATAATATTATTTTAAATGGTAGTTAACATGTAGCCGTTGTGTTGGCGGGAATGGATAGAAATAACTAAAATATGATTGTATATGTTTTTTTTAAATGTTTTTACATTTATCCAATAAAAGATAAAGGTATAAAATACGTAAAGAAATCAATTTTAGGCGTATATGCCCTAGTTTTCACTAAAGGTTCACTTATCACCTTTTGATGTTGAACCATCATTAAATATAGTTTTGTTCACTCTTAAACATTATTTTGGACCAAATAAAACTCTTATTAAGAATCGGGACATCAATATTTACTTTGTGTAAATTTTTGGTATCTTTCCGATAAAGTTTATTTTTTTAATGAATAGTGTAAAAAGTTGTTTTTTAATTCAAAACCACTTTTTAATCTAATTCATTTATATGATTAGATTATCTTTTGATTTTTTTTAAAGTGAAATTAGAAAATATTTTTACCATTAAATCCAATAGTGGTCGTTGGAATTAATTTCACTTTGAAATCGGGCTTAAACTAGTGTCAATCTTTTGATACTTATTGTATCATAAAAACACGCTATTTGTTCTGACAGCGGGAATTAATTATTAAATTAATTAAATCAACTTATATGTATTGAATTTTGTAAAATAGACTTCATTTTTGAATTCAGAATATCAAATATAGCTTCGGGTGAATTTTTGGTAATTTTCTGAAAAACTTCAATTTTTGATGAATAGTGAAACCACTAAGTGGTACTTATAAAAATTGATTTTCCGTTTAAATGAAATTTTGCCATCATTGTGTTTTGAATTTCAAAAATCCTACAGTCATGGTTTTCATTAAGAATTTTAATGTGGTTCAATGAGATTATAATAATTTTTTGGTGAATAGTAACTTATTAAGTTCTTAATCGCGATTAGTGGTAATTAGTGTAGTATAAGGTAAAAATAATGCTTTAATAAAATAACATGAGCTTGAAACATGTCCTACCCTCATGGGTTGTGTCATGGCCGACCAAGACAAGCCATGGATCAACTTGGGGACCCCATGGAGACACTTTGGTTGGGAAATGACATAAATAACTTTTTATTTAATGTAAAAGTAAAAATGACACAAACATGATATGTTTTACTAAAACAATTTTTAAGTGGGGTTATACAAGTCAGATTTTTTATTATAAATAGTAATTGGAAAGCTAAAACGATTTCCTACATCATAGTATTTTTTTATAATTTTTAGACATTAAATAAATTAAATTATATATGACATAATAATGATGCAGCGATGACATCATTATTTTACGATTAAAATAAAATGGAAAGATAATGTAACATCTATGAACTACACATGTCAAAAACTTATTGGATGGGTGGATTTCGAACCCTTATCACCTTATCCACGAATTATATCAATGTGGGACCTTTTAAAACCGAAACACATTTTCAAATAAAGTAATATTTCTTACTTTCCAAAAGTGCCCCTCCTCTCCTCTTATAAAAGGCCCCCACCTCTACCTCATTTCACACACTCCTCAAGCCTTTGGCTCGGCCAACCCCTGACCATTTACTCTCTCCACATCCCTCTCCTCATCCTAGAGGATTCCCTTTGTGCAGAAGCCTTTCAAAGGAAGCCTTTAGGCTCAAATAAAAAGGAGTTACACTTTTAAAGGCAATTCATTCTCTCATGTTTATTTGTTTTATTTTGCTTCTCCAACCCCCTAAACTCTTTTTATTTATTTCTTTTGTAACAAAACCAGTATCTTCAATATACTATGATGTTTTTATAAGATTTATTCTAGATACACTCTCACAAAACTATATCAAATGGTTAAAGACTATACGGTTTCCGTGGATTGCGAAATTCTATCTCCCGAAACGATGATTGTTCAATACTCATTTAACACCTTCAAAGGTGGCCATTATAATGTCAATATTTTTATATATGATATATGATATGTTTATGTTTTCCTTAAGATTCTGTTTTTTTTATTTTGGGCATACCTTTATGGTTTCCATTATGGGTAAACACGATATCTTCATTTAAGGAAGTGCGGACTACCGCCACCTCAAAGTGATGTGATTCGTTAATGCCATATGTGGGACGTGTAAAGGATGGATTTAAAGTTATTATATATGATGTTATATTGGAATTATAATATACCTCTATATCATTATTATTTCATTCCATTAAAGTATGAGATAGAAATGAATGTAGCGTTCATGCGTACGTATGGCTTACCGTCTCCATGAACGGTGCATTACATTTCTTATCCCCAAATGTAATGTACTATTAAAAGTACATGTATATAATGGATATATATAATTAATGATATATCTAAATGATGAATATAATTCTGGAATTAAAATATACATACCTCTCATTTAGTTTTAATTGCATTAATATGACAAAGAAATGAAAGTAGCGTTCATGCGTACGTACGGCTTACCGTCTCCATGAACGGTGCATTTCATTTCGTACCTATAAATGATTATGTAATATTATAAATACATGTATATGCTGGATATATATGATATATATGATATCCAAATCAGGAATTTCATTCTGGATATAAAGAACTTTTGACCACACGAACAACATGTAATTGTAAGAAGTCAACTTTCGACTTAAGAACCAAATATTGACAAAACAAACATTATTAACTTAAATGGTTACATAATGTTTATAACATGGCAATAAGTGATATAAGAGGAATAATGAACTTTAAAAAGGTTCTTAATCAAGTATAAATTAACTAAAGTTTATTATTCAGGACGTTAAAGAACGATCGATTCAAGTCGGACCCGAGGTAAGGGATCCTACTCCTCTCTTTCTTTTTAAGTACACACTTTTATGTCATTCCTTTTAAAGCTCATCTTTCTTGTTATTGGGATGATATTTTATATTAAACTTACTGTAATTTTTATGTTCATGTGATGAGAGACCCTATTCTCTCTCATCAATCCATTTTGGATGTTTTGAGTGGCGTCGTTAGGCTGCCGAACTTTCGTAAGAGATCTAACCTCTCTCTTTCTTTTTAAGTACTCTCCATTATGTCACTTCTTTTAAGCTCATCTTTGTAATGTTGGGGGATGTTATTTTATATTCCGCTTGCGGTAAATTTTATTGTAATGTGATGAGGTACCCTATTTGATCTCATCAATTCATATTCGGACGTTTTATGTGGCGCCGTTAGGCTGCCGAGTTTTCGTACGGGATTTTTCATCTCACTTTTATTACCGTGAGATTTATGCTAAATTTTCCACAAATTCCATTGAGTGGTGTATGTACTGCCCATTATTATACTCTTTGTGTATTATACTTTCGTTTATGAGTATTTACATCAATGATCTATTGTCCTTCTTTCATGGGGTGTATGTTTTGAAAGATACCCAAGTCGGTAAGGGAACCTTTCACCCTCGTTTTTTTAAAAGACTTATTTTGTTGGGTCTTTTAATTTACATATTTTTATGTTGGGATATGTTCTCATATATAATTATTGATGTAAATTTTATTTCCAAGTGATGAGATACACTTTTTTATCTCTCATCAACTCATTTTGATGTGATGCCGTTAGGCTGTCAAGGGAACTTTTTAACCCAATTTCGATTTCTTTAGGTTCAACATGTAGTAATTGAATATGTCATCCATTGAATATGTGTGAATGACCTTTTATTGGTTTACACATAATATCCACTTATATTGGGTGTATTTATATTTTTCACACATATTTTTGAGATTGATTTGTCCTTAATTTAAGGATACCTTCTTTATAAGGGATTTCATCACATTTAACATTTCTATTGAGGGTTCATTGTTGTTATGCACCAATTCACTATTATATGGTGTATATACTGTACTTTGGAGTATTATATCATGAATCCATTTATTCTCATGATATTATAAAGTTCTGAGTAAATGTTATTCCTCAATTAATGTATTCAAGTGTCTCTAATTTTGGTAAAACCCCTTTAACCGAAATATCGTTTTAAATGTTTTAATTATTTGTTCTTATTAATATCCATGTTTTCAAAATGGTTTTAAGCATTTATTTATATGGATATTAATGGTTTCAAATTTTAAGCTTCAAGGTGTTATGGGACACTTTGATTCAAAAATATCTTTATTAAATGTTTTAAATGGTCTTGGAAATGGTTTCTTTTTTAGATTCATTATTTCAATATACTAAAATGTTATATTGTGATTGAAATGTGGAAATGTTATGTTTCCTTTATGCATGTTTTATGTGATACAATTATGTTATGGTTCTTGGGCATTGTTATGAGAACGGGTGGTTCCGTGATAAACTAAGGGCGGGTGAGCCCGATATAGCTCTCCAATGCATTGGGTAACGCGAAGGAGTGAAACGTTAAGGTTTCTCCGAAAAGATTTAGGGAATATACTGTGATGGGTATTCCAAACGTAACCAAGAGGGTTACTCCCTATGTAAGAATGTTATGAATGCCTCAAGTTACCTTTATGTCTTATGATTTCTATGATTTATTCATGGTTTGATGAGGTATTTTAAAGTGCCTTTGTTTTATGGGTAAAGTATGATTTCATTCTTATGTATATATGAACTCATGTTTCCTTTCCATATTTTTATAACTCTTACTGAGCTTTTTATGCTCATCCCAAGTTTTTTAAATGTTTTTCACAGGTCAAGGGAAAGGTACATGATGTGATGATAGTGTCAAGGATGTGTCAAGAAAGAATCTATGTTATATTTTAAATATGTTCCCGTTGATTGGAAGAATGAATACTGTCTTTTATGTAACCACTTTTTTTAAATGTGGAATGTAATGCAAGTTTCATGATCTAATTCTCTAAAACTCTAAACCTGAAAAGATCCTCAATGTGTAATCTTGTAATAACTCAAGATTAAGTAAGGTTTAAGTCTAGGGCCTTATAGTTGGTATCAAAGGTCGGTTTAGATAACTTTAGAGGTTAGGGTATTCTTTAAGCATAAGTGACATTACCATAATGGTTAGGATTTCAGAAAGAGTCCTAGTTTTAGATAAACTGAACGAGTAAGTATATCGTAGTTTTTACCTTCCTCATTAGTACATGATGGTTTTGTTGATATACTCCCACTGACATTTCTGTTTCTTGTGAATGGATGGATCTAGCAAGCACCAAAGAGACAACAGGTTTGAAGGAAACTGTGGTGGTTCTATGATTAAGATACTAGATAAAATGGGGGATTCAATGAGGAAACACGTGGTTGTTCTAAACCAACTATAAAGGAGTCATGATCAACCACTTGAACCTTGTTATGATCTTTAATACATCATGTACGAGATGACCAATCGATGTGGAAGTTCAGGTAATAATTATAAAGGTAACCATTAGTGTTTATATGATCCTTACTTTTGAGGTAATTATGGGTTATTATATGTTATGATGGAAAATGAAAGGCATGAGATAAACTTGAGGTTAAAATATGTTATGATCATTTTTGATGATTTTATCTCTTTTTGGGGAATGATTTGAAAATTATATAGTTTTGGAAAAAGGACAACACGCAGACCGTGTGACTACCCATCGCGTCAGACAAAGCTGTGGGAATCGAACCCACAACCAAAGTGCGACTGGTATTTATCGCCTACCACTGGACTACGTGAAGTCCCTGGTTAGTTTGACTGATTCTTTTTAGTTATATGATTTTATGAATTAAGAGTAAGTTGATTTTGGGTTATTTATGAAAATGATTTACCTATCATGGAGGATATGTGATTAGGTTAATTACTTTTCAATACGAGACTTTAGGAGCAACTGATGTTGTTTGGAGATAAATGTAACGATTTAACTTGGAAGACTATGTGACTAAATCCTTAAAATATTTGGGTTTCAATCTTATATTGTTTTACTTTGAAGCATTTAATGGACAAATTGTTTATCGGATGGTCCTCATTGAACTTTGGGTTTTGTTGGAAAATTTTTTGAGATTAAGCATAGATTTTCTTTTTAATGGGTTATCCTTTTCTGGATTATCTGATCTTATAGTAACCTTTTTTGTTTTAGTTTTGGTTAAGGTTTGAAGACATGGAAATTGTATAGTTCTCTTTTGTGGATTAGGTGATTCTCTAGAAGTTGATTATAATACTCTTAAGGTGAAAAAGTCTTCCTAAATACTCTCCTTTTGGAGAAAATATGAGTTTGTGCAAGGAATCTAATAAAAGTTGAAAGTCAACATGATAAGTGATTATGTTTATTTATGAATAAATTCCTCAATAAAAAGTAACTTAAAACAAAAATGTTGTCTATTAACTTTTCCTACTGGGGAATCGAATACCGTTTAACCCATCACAAGTTTGTGATTTTCTCATGGTTAACTTTCTCCTAAACATGTTTTCTATCACTCTCCATCAGAACATGACCCTTTGCTCTTTCTTCCATGTCCATGTTTTCCTACACGGAATCCTATTATGGGTTAACTTGGGTGACCTTTGTACTTATCTTTCTTTATTTTAAAGTGATTGTTTTACCGACTCTTGTTCCGATGTGGGACTTTCAAGGATGTTTCCAAGCTCAATTTTAAAAAAATTGCGAGGACTGAAATCCCGAAAGGGGGGAAGGATGTAACACCCCAGGTAAATAAAGAATATTACATATTATTATTTATCCAAATTTGTGAATCAAACATTAATATTACATTAAAGGGGATGCTATGCTCGATGGCGTACCCAATACGCAACAACGAGTTTCTTGGGAATATTACATTGCACACTAGTAATAAAATAATATTATTTTAAATGGTAGTTAACATGTAGCCGTTGTGTTTGTGGTAATGGATAGAAATAACTAAAATATGATTGTATATGTTTTTTTTAAATGTTTTTACATTTATCCAATAAAAGATAAAGGCATAAAATACGGAAAGAATTCAATTTTAGGCGTATATGCCCTAGTTTTCACTAAAGGTTCACTTATCACCTTTTGATGTTGAACCATCATTAAATATAGTTTTGTTCACTCTTAAAAATTATTTTGGACCAAATAAAACTCTTATTAAGAATCGGGACATCAAAATTTACTTTGTGTAAATTTTTGGTATCTTTCTGATAAAGTTTATTTTTTTTAATGAATAGTGTAAAATGTTGTTTTTTAATTCAAAACCTCTTTTTAATCTAATTCATTTATATGATTAGATTATCTTTTGAATTTGTTTTAAAGTGAAATTAGAATATATTTTTACCATTAAATCCAATAGTGGTCGTTGGAATTAATTTCACTTTGAAATCGGACTTAAACTAGTGTCAATCTTTTGATACTTATTGTTTCATAAAAACACGCTATTTGCTCTGACAGCGGGAATTAATTATTAAATTAATTAATTCAACTTATATGTATTGAATTTTGTAAAATAGACTTCATTTTTGAATTCGGAATATCAAATATAGCTTCGGGTGAATTTTTGGTAATTTTCTGAAAAACTTCAATTTTTGATGAATAGTGAAACCACTAAGTGGTACTTATAAAAATTGATTTTCCGTTTAAATGAAATTTTTCCATCATTGTGTTTTGAATTTCAAAAATCCGAAATACATGGTTGTCATTAAGAAGTAAAATGTGGTTCAATGAGATTATAATAATTTTTTGGTGAATAGTAACTTATTAAGTTCTTAATCGCGATTAGTGGTAATTAGTGTAGTTTAAGGTAAAAATAATGCTTTAATAAATTAAGATGAGCTTGAAACATGTCCTACCCTCATGGGTTGTGTCATGGCCTACCAAGACAAGCCATGGGTCAACTTGGGGACCCCATGGAGACACTTTGGTTGGGAAATGACATAAATAACTTTTTATTTAATGTAAAAGTTAAAATGACACAAACATGATATGTTTTACTAAAACAATTTTTAAGTGGGGTTATACAAGTCAGATTTTTTATTATAAATAGTCATTGGAAAGAAAAAAAGATTTCCTACATCATAGTTGTTTTTTATAATTTTTATACATTAAATAAATTAAATTATATATGACATAATAATGATGCAGCGATGACATCATTATTTGACGATTTAAATAAAATGGAAAGATTATGGAACATCTATGAACTACACATGTCCAAAACTTATTGTATGGGTGGATTTTAAACCCTTATCACCTTATCCACGAATTATATCAATGTGGTACCTTTTAAAACAGAAACACATTTTCAAATAAAGTAATATTTCTTACTTTCCAAAAGTACCCCTCCTCTTCTCTTATAAAAGGCGCCAACCTCTACCTCATTTCACACACTCCTCAAGCCTTTGGCTTGGCCAAACCCTGACCATTTACTCTCTCCACATCCCTCTACTCATCCTAGAGGATTCCCTTTGGGCAGAAGCCTTTCAACGGAAGCCTTTAGGCTCAAATCAAAAGGAGTTACACTTTTAAAGGTAATTCATTCTCTCATGTTCATTTGATTTATTTTGCTTCTCCAACCCCATAAACTATTTTTATTTATTTCTGTTGTAACAAAACCAGTATCTTCAGTATACTAGGATGTTGTTATAAGATTTATTCGAGATACACTCTAACACAACTACATCAAATGGTTAAAGAACATACGGTTTTCGTGGATGGCGAAATTCTGCCTCCCGAAACGATGATTGTTCAATACTCATTTAACACCTTCAAAGGTGGCCATTATGATGTCAATATTTTTATGTATGATATATGATGTGTTTATGTTTTCCTTAAGATTCTGTTTTTTCATTTTGGTCATACCTTTATGGTTTCCATTATGGGTAAACACGATATCTTCATTTAAGGAAGTGCGGACTACCGCCCCTCAAAGTGATGTGATTCGTTAATGCCATATGTGGGACGTGTAAAGGATGGATTTAAAGTTATTATATATTATGTTATACTGGAATTATAATATACCTCTATATCATTATTATTTGTTTCCATTAAAGTATGATATTGAAATGAAAGTAGCGTTCATGTGTACGTACGGCTTACCGTCCCCATGAACGGTGGATTTCATTTCATATCCCCAAATGTAATGTACTATTAAATGTACATGTATATAATGGATATATATAATTAATGATATATCTAAATGATGAATATAATTCTGGAATTAAAATATACATACCTCTCATTTAGTTTTAATTCCATTAATATGACAAAGAAATGAAAGTAGCGTTCATGCGTACGTACGGCTTACCGTCTCCATGAACGGTACATTTCATTTCTTACCTCTAAATGATTATGTAATATTATAAATACATGTAAATGCTGGATATATATGATATATATGATATCCAAATCAGAAATTTCATTCTGGATATAAAGAACTTTTGACCACACGAACAACATGTAATTGTAAGAAGTCAACTTTCGACTTAAGAACCAAATATTGACAAAACAAACATTATTAACTTAAATGGTTACATAATGTTTATAACATGGAAATAAGTGATATAAAAGGAATAATGAACTTTAAAAAGGTTCTTAATCAAGTATAAATTAACTCAAGTTTATTATTCAGGACGTTAAAGAACGATCGATTCAAGTCGGACCCGAGGTAAGGGATCCTACTCCTCTCTTTCTTTTTAAGTACACACTTTTATGTCATTCCTTTTAAAGCTCATCTTTCTTGTTATTGGGATGATCTTTTATATTAAACTTACTGTAATTTTTATGTTCATGTGATGAGAGACCCTATTCTCTCTCATCAATCCTTTTTGGAAGTTTTGAGTGGCGTCGTTAGGCTGCCGAACTTTCGTAAGAGATCTAACCTCTCTCTTTCTTTTTAAGTACTCTCCTTTATGTCACTTCTTTTAAGATCCTCTTTGTAATGTTGGGGGATGTTATTTTATATTCCTCTTGCTGTAAATTTTATTGTAAAGTGATGAGATACCCTATTTGATCTCATCAATTCATATTCGGAAGTTTTATGTGGCGCCGTTAGGCTGCCGAGTTTTCATAAGGGATTTTTCATCTCACTTTTATTCCCGTGAGATTTATGCTACATTTTCCAAAAATTCCATTGAGTGGTGTATGTACTGCCCATTATTCTACTCTTTGTGTAATATACTTTCGTTTATGAGTATTTACATCAATGATCTATTGTCCTTATTTCATGGGGTGTATGTTTTGAAAGATACCCAAGTCGGTAAGGGAACCTTTCACCCTCCTTTTTTAAAAGACTTATTTTGTTGGGTCTTTTAATTTACATATTGTTATGTTGGGATATGTTCTCATATATACTTATTGATGTAAATTTTATTTCCAAGTGATGAGATACACTTTTTTATCTCTCATCAACTCATTTTGATGTGATGCCGTTAGGCTGTCAAGGGAACTTTTTAACCCAATTTTGATTTCATTGGGTTCAACATGTAGTCATTGAATATGTCATCCATTGAATATATGTGAATGACCTTTTATTGTTTTACACTTAATATCCACTTATATTGGGTGTATTTATATTCGTCACACATATTTTTGAGATTGATTTGTCCTTAATTTAAGGATACCTTCTTTATAAGTGATTTAATCACATTTGACATTTCTATTGAGGGTTCATTGTTGTTATGCACCAATTCACTATTATATGGTGTATATACTGTCCTTTGGTGTATTATATAATGAATCCATTTATTCTCATGATATTATAATGTTCTGACTAAATGTTATTCCTCAATTAATGTATTCAAGTGTCTCTAATTTTGGTAAAACCCCTTTAACCGAAATATCATTTTAAATGTTTTAATTATTTGTTCTTATTAATATCCATGTTTTCAAAACAGTTTTAAGGATTTATTTATATGGATATTAATGGTTTTCAATTTTAAGCTTCAAGGTGGTATGGGACACTTTGATTCAAAAATCTCTTTATTAAATTTTTTAAAAGGTTTTGGAAACGGTTTCTTTTTTGGATTCATTATTTCAATATACTAAAATGTTATATTGTGATTGAAATGTGGAAATGTTATGTTTCCATTATGCATGTTTTATGTGATACATTTATGTTATAGTTCTTGGGCATTGTTATGAGAACGGGTGGTTCCGTGATAAACTAAGGGCGGGTGAGCCCGATATAGCTCTCCAATGCATTGGGTAACGCGAAGGAGTGAAACGTTAAGGTTTCTCCGAAGAGATTTAGGGAATATACTGTGATGGTTATTCCAAACGTAACCAAGAGGGTTACTCCGTACATAAGAATGTTATGAATGCCTCAAGTTACCTTTATGTCTTATGATTTCTATGATTTATTCATGGTTTGATGAGGTATGTTAATGTGCCTTTGTTTTATGGGTAAAGTATGATTTCATTCTTATGTATATATGAACTCATGTTTCCTTTCCATATTTTTATAACTCTTACTGAGCTTTTTATGCTCATACCACGTTTTTGAAATGTTTTTCACATGTCAAGGGAAAGGTACATGATGTGATGATAGTGTCAAGGATGTGTCAAGAAATAATCAGTGTTATATTTTAAATATGTTGCCGTTGATGGGAAGAATGAATACTGTCTTTTATGTAACCACTTTGTTTAAATGTGGAATGTAATGCAAGTTTCATGATCTAATTCTCTAAAACTCTAAACCTGAAAAGATCCTCAATGTGTAATCTTGTAATAACTCAAGATTAAGTAAGGTTTAAGGCTGGGGACTTATATTAACCACCCGATTTTTCATTACATGATTAGGGATTGTATTAGGTTTATTCTAGTGAAAATTTGATTTTTTATATTTCCTGGTTGTGCATGGTTCGTACACATTTTTCCCAAACCAAGCACCTTCTAAGTGTAAACCATGAAAACCATGAAAATAAAGGTTTTCTGAATAGGTACATTGTTTAAAAAATGGGTCAACCACCATGTATAAACCATGAACCCCATTAGACAAGATCACAATTTGATAAATCAAGTGGCCTTACCCATGTAATAGTGCAGGTAGTGATTTTAATTTCTAAAAATTAATTTAAAATTTAATAAACCCATATTTCGTCACCCGTTCTAACCTAACTCAGTGTATTATGAAATAATAGGTAATAGGGGTTTTTAGAAACCCCTTTTGGATATTACATACCTATTAAAAAATGGTTTAAATAATGGTGAACCTCATTTGATCTCTCTATGATTATTGATATTCTCCCATTCCATCTCTACCTCTCTTGCTATCCTTAATTCATATTGTTTATATGATCATATTTTTTATGGATCTACACTTCTTTGTTTTGGATCTTGAATCTATATTTGATTTGATGATTTTTTTTAACTTTTTTCATTAGAAACTACTATTGTGGGCATTCTATTTTGTGTGTCGTTGATAAAGGTAGGTGGTTCCCTCAAGTATTGGAAAATTGTACAACCCTTTAGTAGTATAATTGTTTAATTTCACTTCAATTAAATATTTAAAACCTAATTTTATGAAAATATAAAATTGATTTAACTTGGAAGGGATTTTAGGGGGAACTCCCTAATTCCAATTTAATTTGAAATTTGGGTGTGATTTAAAAATTGATGGAATTTTTGAAATTGAGTTTTGAAATCGATATTTGATAAAAATTTCATCAATTAGAATGAAAAATATTGTCATTGGATTTTTCAACACAAAAGAAGTATCGAAATACCCCTATTTAGGTAATTGCAAATGAAATTGTCAAGTTGAAACTAATAATCATGAAATATTTTAAAAAATTAAAATGATATTCCTTTTTTTGGATTGATTGATTGATTGAGCACATATGAACTTGGGAAGTTAGATTATTATTTGGGAAACAATTTATAGGATCATAATATCCTTGGAATGATTTGGGACTTTAAAACTCCATCATAAATCAGGTATTGAGGATCATATCCCTAAAAAGATATTATTGGGTCCTATTCAGCTTGAGCCCAAGGGAGATGTGTACAAATAGTTGTGATAATTGATATGAGTTTTTGATGACTCAAATACTAGTGAATATACTACTACATAACATATAAACATGTTTCCCTCCATGATTTTTTAGATTAATATATTCCATAGACTATGAACTGCGTTATTCATTATTTTTTATTTATATTAAATGTTTCCCTCAAAATTATTATTAATATATTGATTAAAATTTTTCCATCATTTGAAAAGAAATAACAGGTTTTCTAAATTATTTAATTGTTCTTTTATACGTATATTATTATAAATGGGAATCATGATTGTGGTTATTTTTATAGAACATTAATATAAAATACATGGTGAGACCCTACTGGGATTTTTGATCACACCCTACCTTTTCCTTCATGCATTAGTGGATTATATTATTATACGTTTTTTGTTAAGGGAAATATTCTTTGCTAGGGGATGGATTTTCTCGAAATTGTAGGCTTGTAGTGTTGAGACCCTTTGGATGTTTGAGTTTTATTTATTTTTTGAGTACATGAGGATATATTTTCTATGTTTTGATATACCTTTTTGTTATTTTGGTACCATCTCAATTTAATGTATTATTTTAGAATATTTATGTCGAACTATTTCTTCCACTATATTGGTGGAAACATTTATCCCACATTCATTATTGTGTAAATCCAACTGCTAGTCACCTACCCATTGGGATCGTGAACACCCTTTCAGATATTTTTGGGTTTGATATGGTATCATGGTACCAAGATATCTCTGTTTCTTTTTTAAATGATGGTATGAAAGGTGCATGTTGTTAATCTTTCTATGATATCAGTATGCAGTTTGAATTATTTTGAGTAATTATGATGTAGTTTTGAGTGAGTTCCTAGAAAACTCTCAACATAATGAACCTTATGTAACCAAATGTAGTTTTGGAAAGGTATACTAATTATTAGTTTTATTGATTTACAATCTTATGATTTAGGTAGGTTCAAATAAAAATATTGTTAATCTATCTATTGTTTTTAATTCCCCTATCAATTGTTTTTGGGTTTTTTATCTGAGTGATCTTCCCAACACATCAATATTGATTTCTAATTTTTTTAGGATCATATATCCATGAATATCTATTAATAAGATTCTAGAGGATACTGCTAATTGACCGTAATGATAAAATCATACCATGGACCAAAATCTAGTTAAAAAATTATGTTTGCTTTTCATGCTATTTGAAATGCACCTACACATGTTTCCATTAAGGATATAGCTATTGAACCATAGAGGGATGAATTGGAGAATAATTCTCTAGAGTTCCTCCATAGAAATCAAGTAGTATTTCATCATTATAATGATCTCAAGAGTTATAGGATTGGACAACTAGGATTGATATTATTTTTGTGTTCATGTAAATTCATGTTGTAAGGGAAATATTTCACCATTAATATAAAAGGTCATTGTAGGAGAAGGTGGAACATGACAGTGAAAACAAAAAAAAATTGGTGGATTAGTGTGTAAGAAATTTAGTGTTAAATTAACTGAACATCTTTATCTAGAGTCTATGGTGCTTTCTATGGCTATGGCGGTTTCAAAGTCATGTAGGCTGACCTGACCGTGATGGACTATGTGATCCAATTCACTGATCCAGTGAAGTTCCATGCTGAGATAGTATCTAATGAGATGATAATGTCTTGATGGTTTAAGATGGGATATTGATCTGATATTAATTCTGGGTTTTTATTATTGAATCTATATTTTTATATTAATTTACAAGACAGAGTGTGATATTTGAGCAAGATCTAGTTGGTAAATACAGTTTGACGGGAGTTCTATTTTCTCCCAATTGTATCTTTATGAGTTCTTTTAAACAAAAGAGAACGCGTGATGAGTCTTGTGGTGGTTCTCTATAGTAGGGTTCTTCTATAGCACATGTAGTTCATTGAATATTCCCTTTCACTTATAAACATTGTAGAAATATGGGGCATTCGAAATGGGTGTCCATTGAGGTATCTAGAAAATTTGGTTCCGGCGGATACTCAAGTAACATTGTTAAATTATAAAAATTTCTATTATGTTCTATATTGTAGAAATATATCAACAATACCAAAATTTCTTTTAGTTCTATCAGATTCTTCAAGATTTAAGGGGTTCCAGAAAAAAAAATATAGAATGATGCTTATTCACACAATATAAGAGTCTCCAGAAGATGTAGATATGGGTCCAAAAAATGTGAGTGGTGCCATAGCTATAGAATCATCTTTACATAATTCATTATTATACAATTTTGTACCTCATTTATTTATTTCAACTCATATTCTGGATATTCATAATTCTACAATAGAAATTTTTTCTTATGTGATGGGTATTACTACACCCATAAGAACAATGAGAGGGAAGGGTCTCTATTGACCAAATTATGTATTCTCTTTATCATATATTGATCTTACATAAGATTTAATGGTTCTGAAAATGATACCTCTTGATTCCATTTTCTGGATGAATTGTATCATTGATAACATAGGATAAATTTACTACTAACATCAATGGATCTCCTTTACTACAACCAATGGGGTGTGCCATGTCCTTCATAGAGAATTTGACCAAAGTTCGAGTATAGATAGATATTCTTATCTAGATGTCAAGAATGTGATATTATTCTTTGTTATTGACTTGTATCAATAATTTTTTAGTGATGATCTCCCTCCAATAGTATTTGGTTTTCTAGTCATTTTACCTTATGATTTTTCACGTTTCCCCCCAGTAAGGTATATAGAGTTTTATATTGTTTTAGTTCATGGTACTAATCCAGTGTGTATACCATCTTACTATATGGAACAACAGAAATAATTGGGTTGATGACCCTGTTGTATGATCTTTAATATAAGGTCAGTATACATCCATGTATGTCACCAAAGGCTACACCTATTCTCTATGAAAATAATGTTGATGGAACACATAACCTGTTTTTTTTACTAGAAACTCAACTGTGTAATGAGAGATAACATGTATCTACCGGAATGAATTAATGACATATTAGGAAAGTTGAAATTATCGAACTGGTTTCATAAGATTCATCATCGATCTGGTTATCACTAGTTGAGAATAATGGAATATCAAATTAAAATAGCCACCATCCAATGTATGTATGGACGTTATGAGTACCCTGCCATGCCATTTCTTCTGAACAATGATCCTTTCGTATTTGTGGTCTTGATGAATAGGATATTCCATGAGTATATTGATAATATTTTTCGTCATTATGATTGGAATCCTAATATAATCGATGTTCTATGAGTATAATGTTAATAATTTAAGAGAGGTTCTAGATTTTTTGTTAAGTCACTTAATTTATGAAAATTCATAAAAATTTAATTTCAGGATCTAGGAAGTGATGTTATTGGGTCATGTTATCTTGGAACATGGTATTTCAACAGATCCTATGAAGGTGAAGGATTTTATAACATGAGAAAAAACACACTCAATTTTCTGTATTTAGTACTTATTGTGGCTAGTAGGGTATTATTTTTGGATTGTAAGGTATTTATCAATGTTGTATTATTTGATGAACTCCCACACATAAAAGGGAGTAAATTTTTATAAGGATGATAAATTTCACAGTTTATTTTTTGAGTTGAGACATATTTTGAAGACTGGATTTTTGTTGACTCTTCTATCGTCTACGAATGGTTACATTGTATTATGTGATGCATTTGGTTCGAGTTTAGGTTTTTTATTTATTTTGGTTAATAATTTTGATGCCTATGTATCTCAAAATCATAGGTAAAATGAGAAGAATTAATCAAACCATGATGATGAACATTTAACTCTGATGCATCCACATGAGATTAGGTTGAATAACATTTTGGTGAATTGTTTACCATGTATTATGACAACAATATATTGAGTTATGTATTCTGTATTTTTTTTTAATCCTTTCCAGAGGATTTGTTTTGAGTACCATAAATAGGATAATTTCAACATTACATATACCATATGGAAGGGGAATGTCATCAATGAATCTTTGATAATGAATTATCATACCATAGGCATGAAGGAATCATTATAAGAGTGAAGGTTGATTTTTATTTTTACTAGTTTTATATTGGAGTAACAAAATTGGTATTAAAGTTGTTTTCACCAGTTTTCAGTTGACCAACACTCTTCTTAGGGTGATTCTTCAGCGACAAAATATTTCTGATGAATTCCATGGAATTATGAACTATTTTTATGATAGGAGACCATTCTTGTGTGGTCATTATTCATAGAGAGTACTATATGTTTTTGGATCTGGTAAGCTTTACACATTATTATGGGGAAATATGTTACAGGGGTTTATGTAGTTACTTGTGGGATATGAACCCATGCACCATAAATATTTTCTATGGGATGTTGTGATGATTTTGGTGCTGGGGTATGAGTTGACAAATAACTAACATTGTTTCTTCACTCCAATACATTAAAATAGATAAAGAGAGAGCATCAAAAGAATACATGGTTTTGTTTAGGAAATTTTAGTTACCGCATAAAAGTGAGATGGTATTTCTATGGAAATTGTGGTGGTGATACTACATACATAGAGATAGAAGAATGAAATATGGGGTTTCATTGATATGATGACCAAATAAGATCACTTTATGCACATCCATGATAAAAAAATGTTATGCAGTAGGGAAATTTATTTGTGAGAGATATTTTTCATTTTAATGGAGCTTCATCTACTATACTATCTAATAGCGACCTCTATTTTTCATCTCACTTCTCAAAACGATTTCATCTTGGGCTATTTCTGGGGATAAGTTGATTTTTTGGAAATCATTTTGATGGGTAGAGTTTTCCCAAAACCTGATCCCACCCAATGTAATATGTGAAATCCGATATAAATGGTGTTTACATGGGTAGACCATGGTTTAAAAACCATGCCCACACAAAATATAAATGTTTCACCCCATTATAGGAACACATGTTCAAGGCACACAATTTTACAAACCATGAGGCACTTCATTACTAACTAGGCTTGGAATATTTTTTATTTCTCAAAATTCTTTTGAAATTCATGAACCCCTGTTACATTTTATTGTATGACCCTATTTTATGGTATCATGAAATCCTACTACTTGGGGTATCTCATGTTCCCAATTTTGATTCTAATCCTTTAACTAGGAGGATCAATGATGGGAGAACCACATTCATTCCTTATCTGGTAAGAGACCTTCTCAATTTACCACTCTCTCATTCTACCTACCATTCCACCATATGGTTTGTTAGATGATCATGTTGTTGGTGGATCTATACTCCTTTGTTTCAGCTATTGAATCTAGTATTGATTCCTTGATATACATTTCCATTATTCATTTTTGGAAAATCTCATTACATGTGTTTTTGTTTCTTATTTCCATGATAAATATAGGTGCTTCCATCTATGATTAGTCAACTTCATAACTGCTGAGTTTTTTAATTGTTGAAATTTATTTCAATAAAATTTTAAGGATACAATATCTTGTAAACTAGAATTTTATTTAACATCGTATGAATTTTTGGGGAAACCACCCAATTCTAATTGAATTAGAAATTGGTGTGTGAATCGAATATTGTGCAATTATTTGAAATTGAGTAGTGAAATTTATATTTGATAAAAATGAATTAATTTTAAATGAAAAATATATATGCCTATTTTATAATGGAATTATAATGAGGAAAAAAATCACTTTTGATTACTGAAAATGAAATTGGAATATTTAAACTAAAATGAGGAAAATGTATTTTTAAAAAGTTTTGAAATAATTATCCCATTGTTGATTGATTTATTGACAATATGAAATCTTGGGTAGTTAGTAATGTGTTTTGGATAAACATGTAATGATGTTAATTCCATAATAATTGATAGATTCTTTAATTCTCTAAATTAATCTTAATTCGATGGATCTTATACCCAATGGAATCTTAATGGGTTATACTCATCCTCTGCTTGAGGGATGTCTATTAAGTTTTCCATGATCACTTAGATGAATGTGTGGACCCCATAACTAGAAACTATCTCATCACTTGGATGATTATAATGTTTCTTTCTATGATTATTTTGATAAATATATTCCACTAATTGAAAATTACAATATTTAATGTTATTTAATTTTATAAAATTTTTTATATAAAATTTTTATTAATACATTTTTTGAAATTTTTACATCATTTGATGTGAAAAGAATGTTTTGTTTAAAATTTGTATTTGTATTTCCTTGCATATATTATTGTATATTTAAATAATTATTGTGGTAATTTTTATGGAACCTAATTATGGAACACATAGTGAGAACCTACTGGGATTTTAGTTCACACCCTTCGTTTACATTAAGTAATGTATAGATTATATTCCACCTAGTTGAATTTAATTGAAGGCACCTCTCAGAGGTTGTGGATATTCTTGAACCATTAGGTTGGAGTGGTGATTAATTAATAATGTTAGAGTTTTAAAAAATTAATTAGTACTTTAAAATATATTTTTTGTATTTTGATATCATTGATATTCTTTTGGTATAGTATCCTGAGGAATTTTTATTTGGAAAAATGGATATATATCTATTTCTATTTTTTGGGAAAATGCATTTCCACTATTATTTTTTTTATTATAGGTGATAGTTACCAAAATGTGGGTATCAAGAACACCCATATGGAAATGTCCATACAATATCCACTATCAAGGTAACATTTTATCTTGTATTTTTTGTGAAACACATTAAAGATATTATGTTTTAGAATTTATAAAAGATATCATTTTAAATAAAAAATTAACTTTCCAAAAGAGGTATTTTTGGTAATATTTTTAATTTTAGTTGAAATATTTATTATTCCTTATTTTATTTATATTTTTCAAGTACTTAATGGTGTTTTCATTGTCCTGGTATTCCAATATGGAATTTATTTTTTTTTAAATGAGTTGGTTGAATATGTGGTGTTTGAATGTATAACGATATCCTGAAGGGGTGAATTCATACTACTTATAAATTTAATTTTATAATTAATTTTTCTATTATTTATAATTTAATTTAATTAACTTATTTATTAAATACATGTTATTTAGTTTTTTACAGAGTTCATGAAAAAATATGATACACTCATGATGTAATAATGTACTATGGAAATGAAAAGACTCATTATGATGTACTTTTCATTTTATTCTACAATTAATTTAACATTGTGCATTCTCAAAACACGTGAAAGTCATTGAAATAAGAGAAAACAAGGAAAAATTTCCATAATAAATTTTGGAAATAAATCTTGCTTAAATTTTTCTATGAAATAATTAGTATCATATAAATCCAACACACAATGTGACTTGTATGACTCAATGTTCATGTTTTCTGTTTTAAATGAATATTTTTTAAAATGATAAATGATATATATAGATCAATGAAAACTTATTATTATTTTCGTTATACATAAGGAAAATGAGATATATTTCATTTCTGAAGTGTAATAATTGACCATTAGTCAATCTAATACATAGTGCGACCAGTATTAATCAAAATTTATATTATTAATGGTAATTTAAAATATATTTCAAATCATTCCTTACATAAAAAAACCTAAGAAAAAAATTTCTATTATTTATGTAACACCCCATGTTTTATGGATCTTTTTTAAAAAAAATTAAAATTTCAACTTTCAATTCACTATGTCAAACATTCATTTTACAAGGTAGAATATTGGCATGTGTTACACACATATAAAGCATTATTTTAATGTAATAGTTTTTTAAATTAGATAAATATAAACTATTTACTAAAAATAATTCCATAATAAGAATTAATACTTTTAAAATATAGTTTTTATATAAATAAAATATATTGGTAATGAATGATATAATTTTTGGTAAAATCCTTTTATGTTTACGGATAAAATTTTCGTGAATAAACTTTTTTATATGGACTTCTATGGAAAATATTAAATTTAAATTAAAAAATATTTAAAAACTTATTTTGATAAAATATATTTCATTTTTTAATTTATAATATCAAAATTAGCTGGGAGAAATTTTTTGGGATTTTTCTGATAAACATTATATTTTTTTTAATAGTGACAATAATAGATTTTAATTCAAAATTTAATTTCGTTTGAATTTATTTATAATTTTAAATTATATTTTTAATTACTTTGAATGTTTAATTAAATAATATATTTTAATTAAATAAAATTTATTTCATTTTACTCATTCTTATAATAAAATTAGATATAAAAATTATTAAACTTTTCACCGTCTCGTTTACCTGCCTTTTAACCACATTTTTAGGATTAGAATTAAACATAATTTTACAACTTTTATGAGTTGAATTTAGAAACCATGATATACATGGTAGTAATCAATATGAAAAAGTGGTCTAATAGGATCAAAATAATTTTTGTGAATTCAAACTTTTGAATTTTATTTACCATGGTGACACGGTAAAAACTGTAATTAAAGGTAAAATAATAATATAATAATATAAACAGACCCAAAAACATGTTTTAATTTCATTCCATAAGTCTGTATCAACCTTAATCAACCTTAGGTTGAAAATATGATCCTTTTTATTCCACTTGTGTAATATTGGGACCTTTATAATATGTCATTTAAAGTAGAGTTAAAAATGTCATATTTATATTTTAATAAGTATATTATTTTTCATTAGAGGTAATATTATTGAAATTATCTACTATAAATATATATTAGAAATATAGAATGTATATATATATAATGATAATTTATTTATAATTTGTATATTTTAAATAATAAATTTTAATTATGACAGAATGATGATATATCAATATATTTATTAAAGGAAAAATCAAATAAATGATATTAATAAAACTAAAATAAACACCGTCTGAGATATTTGATGTAAACCAAGAATTTATTTGATTATTTAAAATATTTTTTCACAATAAATCTTGTTTATATGGGTTTTTAAAAATTAATGTGACAAATATTTTCAAATTTAACAATGATATTTTAAAATAAAGAATATTTCATTAACTGATATAAGATTCATAAAAACATATATCTACACCAAATAACTACTATAATATTTAATATGTTGTAAATGACCTAATTGAGGTTAATTTGGAATTTTATAGTACCAATATTTACCATAAATGGTAAAATACATGTTTTCATAGTAATAGTTAAATAGTTTATATAAGGGTTAATGAAAAAAATAAAAGGATAAATTTTTGGGCCAAACATTTCTAAAATTCATTGGAAGAGAATATTTAGACAACTAATCATCTTATCAACTAGAAAATCACTTGGGAGCTATTTTAAATTGAAAATAAAGATATAATAAATTAAATCCTTCCGAGTTTCCTAAACATCCCATCCCACTGTTATTAAAGGGAACCTCTATGTCTCTTTTATTAACACCTCTAAAGCATTTTTTTCATCTAAACCCTGCCAATTGCTCCACCCAACGAACCTCAAATCATACTAGAGTCTATAATTGTTTCTGAAATCCTACATATGTAGTTATTTTGTACAAATCAAAAAGAGAGACTCGATGAAGAGGTAATTGCTTTACCAACTCCTCCAAAGTTCTTCTATTGTTTTATATACATTTACTTTGTTATATAAATTCTAAATTATTAAATATTTCATATATTATATTATGAGATGTTTTTATGATAATTGGAAATGCATATTCATCATTTTACCCATCCTATGAAGAACAATATCACAATGCGTTCATACATACAACTTACTGTATCTACATAGTGGTGTAAATAGTTTTTCATTTATACATTATTTAAATCAATATAAGGATCAATATAATAGTTTTAAATAATTAATAGGATATAAAAATTATGTTTTATGGTTATTATACATTATAATTATTTACCATTTAACCATTAATGGAATGATACCATCGCTTGTGCGTACGTATGACTTCCCATTTCCACTACACGATGAGATTTGTTATCCACGTTTACTATTATAGAATAATTATAAAAATATATATAGTAAATAATTAGGAAATATATGACATAATAATTATAATATATAAATATATATATCATTTATTTTCTTCCATTCAATACGGTAAAAAAATAAAAACAACTTCCTTGCATACGTAAGACAAACCATCTCCAATAATGGTGTATTGCATTTAATTTATCAATATATTGTATATACTTATTTATATAATATATGTGATATATAAATCGTTTTTAAATCGTTTATGTATGTAAATTATGATATATGTAATATAATCATGAATAACAAGTAAAAACATGTATGATAAATAAATAGATCAATACTTGAAACACAGCTTTAACATTGAATTTCCAAATTAACGGGTAGTATAAGGTCATAAATAAATCATAAATGATTTCAAAAATACTATTGAAATTTTTTATATGTTAATAATTTTTTTAATAACTATATATAATCATACCTATGGTAATGGATAATATTGCAATCTCATTTTTATCTGTGATTGTTTACACAAAAGTATTTAATTGGTATATCTATCATCCATGTTCAAGTTTTATACATATGTATTATAATATATTATTAATATTATTCTACTATTTTGTAAATACAATTTTACTCATTCATGAATTTTACAAAATGGTATGAAAGTAGTCTTTTTTCATTTTCGATATGAAGAACTTTTTGACATTATGAAAAATGTATGAGAAAAACATTTTCCTTTAACATATATGGAACGAACATATTTTTATTAATTCATAATTCATTAATTCCTTGGATATTCCTTTACAATATTTCTTGATTATATTCAAAGACATTAATTTTTTAATTGTGTGGAATTCTGAGAAAAGATAAAAATATTGAAGAAGAAATTATTTTTTCCACTTGAATTAATTTCATGTGTTTTATCAAATTTATTTCCCATATAAGATGAAATTATTTAACAATGAAGTGTTTGAATTATACTATCAATATTATTATTGTGGATATATTATGATTATGATGGAATTATATTTTTGAAATTCGTATATTTTTCATGGAATATATTATGATGAAATCATTTTTATGAACCCCATTTTGATTCTATGGATTATGATATGATAATGATTTATGTATTATTTTTGGAACAAATAAGAATGAATTCATTTTGAGATTAGTGGGACCTGTATCTCCATCAAATGCATTAGGTAAATATTTATATCTCATGAATTATACATTAAGGGAATTGTCTATGAAGAGAGTTATGGGAGTGATCCATGATTACCAAAATGGTTATGGGAGCCATTCATGGATAAAATATTGTATTGTAATTGAACACGCACTACTATAATGTACTTGGATGAAATTCCTTGACAATTATGGAAATCCTTTTTATATTCTTAGGTGTCTACCATTATTCCGTGTTTTATTTCTATGTTATTCTTTCATGGATTATTTTCATTATTTCCATATAATTCCTCACTTATTAAATTCCATGATTTATGTTCTGATTCGTGTATATTATCTTTCATATTTATGGTATGATATTCTATTTTTAATAATCATTTTTTTCAAACAATTATTCTCATGATAATCCCTATATATGTCCCATGTTTACCCTTACAGAGAATCTGATATCATTTTTTTTATGTTTCCCTTCACCTAGGTCATGAAGATATGATTTATGTTTGTTATTTACAAGAAAGATGCTAGCCATTATGAACCTAGTGGTAGATGATGTATCTCATTAGTGTACCATTTTTTATGTTTCAATGTTTCCAACGACCCTAGACTAGTATGATACTTTAGTGTTGGTTTGTATAATGTTTTAGTATTTTCACATGTAATGTAATGTGTATTTATGTATAGGATGGGTCATTATAGTTTTCATCAGAGGAATGTTTTAGTTAAACATTTGAAAAATGGTTGAGAAAACCATTGTGCTAACCCTACGGACATGCATAAGGATATGTCTAAGCATATGATGAAGAAAAATAATATTTCGTCGAATTTTGTTAAAGGATAGAGTGAGTGGTTTCCTATAAATACATTCATATATCGATACTAAATGTTTATGTTGATTTAGAACAAAATTACATAGGATTAAAAACACCAACAAGATGTTCGAGGCCATACTTATGTAATCTGGTACACAAAAATGGGCCATTATTCAAAACTAATTTGAAACTCGTTGACTATATTCTTTGTAAATAGACAAACTCTTCATAAAACATTATAAAGGATTTGAATAAAATATTTCTATGAATATACTAGGATAATCATATGGTTTCATATATTATTGATTGTTTCAAAACATTGATGTCTTATAAGTGACATTTCATGATCATGAAGTTCCTCAATATGAAAACTATTTCTTATATAATTCTTTTTTTAGTTAATGGATGGAACACTAAAGAACCACTTTAATGATTATTGTGGCTGTAAATGTAGTGAATTTCACCTGTATAAACCGAATTCTATGGGAGAAGGAATGGAAACTCTTGTTTATATACTCAGAATGCTTTCACATGCTACAAATCATGGTGGAATTTATAATGAGAAAAGGATGTAACAACATTATGTTCAGTCTTTCCTGAGGAAACATACACCTTTACTCATATTGAATTTTGATTCACTTGTTTTTGAAAAATTTATTTATTCGAATAAAAATATATTTTCCATTATCTAGTGTTTAATGAATGAAAATGTAATTTCAGGAGACCTGTGAGGTAGACATTAGGAATTATCATCATACATCAAAGTAAAGTGGACAGGTTCATTAGTTTTTTAAATGAAAGTCTCAAAATGGTGTAGTCTATAATCTATATGATTAGCTATCAATATATTGTTTGTTGGGATGTTAATGATAAATTAGATGTTGCTGTCACGTATCAATATAATTGTTTTGGAAAGAAAAGGATGATAGAGTTTCAAGGGAAATATAAAAACCATGATGAGATGAAAATGAGCATTATCTTATGTTCTATGTTTTGGAATAAGCATGAAAATTATTTCATTAATGGATCTAACAAGCATTTTAAGTGTGGAAGTGACATACAAGGTTCTTTTGATTGCAGATGTTATGAGAATAATATATCTAATAGTGTGAATGTTAAAAAGGTAGAACGTAATTCACCTCCTACACTTCAGTGCTACAAGTTTAAGGATAATGGGACTTGTCATAATCCATGCCCAAATCCATGGGCAAGAGATGATGTTAGACGTTAGTAAACTCTTAGGCCGATGGATAGGGGGAATCTCATGAAATCACTATTTATGATGATGGGTGTGATAACAACATGGTAAAAGGTACACCTATCATCCACTATAGAACTTGTCATGTCTTATTTGATTCTACATATACCCTCTAATTCATATCTAATGAATTCTCGAATGGTATTAACATGCCACTAAAATTATTATATGGGGAATTAGCAGTGTAAACCAATAATGTTATGATAATTTCAACTCAAGTATATGATTCCTCTCTGGTTAATGTTTTTCAGAATTTAATTACTTCTAATACATTTATTTTTCCTCTGGTAGAATTTTATTTTTTCATAAGAATGGATTTTCTTTATCTAAAAAAATCTCACATTAATTGTTGAAATTGGGATTTTATGTTTGATATTTTTGTCCCTTAAATGATCATCCATTAATGTGATGATAAGCATGATCCTTCTATGGATATTACATCTAGTTTATGGGTCTTAATTACCCATTAAAAGAATATTTTTTTTCTAAAATGGTCTATGAAAAATCAACATTGGTGATATGCATGTTGTTCGGGTGATTTTGGATGACTGTTAAGAATGGTTTTAGAGCCTTCCGAAAAAATTAGAAGTTGATTTCTCAATAGGTATCTTAACCTAATGCACACAAATTTCAATGTATCTTTATAAAATGGAACCGATTTAGTAGTAGGAATTTAAGAAGAAACTCCAAGAAACCCCTGACAAAGGATTCATTCAAAAAAGTGTGTCACCATTGGGTGAATTTTTTTTGTGTGAAAGAAACTGATTGGTAAATGCGAATATTCCTTGATTATCTAATTTGGAACTAGATCAAAATAAAAATGGTATTCTCTTTTCTATATTGATGACCTATTTGATCAATTGTGTGGAGCTCAATAATTTACCAAGATAGACTTTCATTCCTGATATCATCAATTGAGGGTCAAGAAAGAGGAGATACCGAAGATGAAATTACTTACAAGATATTCCCACTATGAATATATAATTATTCTTATTGTTTATAATAATTCCCCTTCTATCAATATGGATTTAATGAAAATAGTCTTCAGTGATTACCTTGATCAGTATGCGGTAGTATTTGTAGATGATATTCTTGTCTATTCAAAGTAAATGGAAGAGAATGAATACCACATGATAAGAGTACTAGACACCCTATGGATGGAGAAACTATTTAAAAATTTATGAAGTGTGAATTTTGGAATTAAACGATTTCATTTTGGGGTCACCTAATCTCATGATATGGTATATTAGTAGATGCACCAAAGACATGGGAAATTGAATGTTGGCATAGACCAACATTGATGAATGATTCCAACAAAATTATTTTTAATGTATGATATTATTGATGGTTCTTGTTTAATTTTTCTAGAATAAATATTCCTTTGAACATGTTAACATAGAATGACTTCATGTTCCTATAGATAGATGAGTGTGAGGAAAATATCCAGGAACTAAAGAGATGGGTGGTTAGTGAAAATGTGCTTACAAAACTGTATAATGGAGAATTTTTTTAATCTATAGTGATGCATCCAAATAAGGATTGGGATTTGTTATTATAATGAATAACATTGATATATCTTATACCTCATTACGATTGATGATTATTGACCAGAATTTACCAAATCATGATTTGGAGTTAGCAGCAGTAAATTTTTAATTAATAATTTGGAGGCATTATATTTATGGAGAAAATTTGAAATATATACTAATCATGAATATATGTAATATATATTCAATTATAAGGATTTTAACAATCGTTGGAGAGGATGGTTGGTTATTACAATGAAGTATGACTACTCAATCAATTACCACCCTAGGAATTCGAACAAGGTGGATGATACTATGAGGTGAAAAAATAATTCATTTTTATCGATGGTGTCAATAAAAACAATATCCAGTATTTCTATATTTTCAAAGAATTCATCCTAAAATCCTGAAGGAAATGAAAAATAATATCATTCTAAAATGAGTGTTCAACCCTCTATCCAGATGATTATTTAGGGAAAAGAAAAGAAATATGTAGATCTATAAAAGAAATTCAGAAAGGTTGATGAGTTTAACCTTGATCAGGATGGAATGATATAGTATAAGAACTATGTAACTATTCATTAAAACTATATTTGAAGAAGGAGATATTATAGGATGTTCATAATTATTAATTCTCTATTCATATTTTAAGTATGAATACATATATGGATTTGAGAAAGTATTTCTGATAGTACAGAATTTATAGAGATATCATAGTGTTTGTATCGTAGTTCTATTTATTCCACAATGTTATTGAAGAAATACAAAATTGTAAAGGGATGTTGAATCAATTACCCATACCAGATGGGAAATGGGAGAACATCACTATGGATTTTGATCTCGGACTCCCAATACCTCTTAAGTGTTTGATGCTATATTGGAGTTTTTTATCTCTTTATTAAGTCAGCATACATTATTTCTATATGGGACTATTTCTCTTTAGATTAGCTTTACACGATATTCATAAAGTACATGGTAATGATACAAGGTTTACCAATTTCCAATGTATTAGTTTGGGATCTGAGGATTCCAAATTGTTCTCGAAAAGTATCCAATAATTACTCAACATAGATTTCAGTTTCAACACTTCTTATCATCCTCCAATAGATGGTCAGTCCGAACGTACAATTCAAACCCATGAGGGTATTTTGATATCTTTTTTATATATTTAAATAGTATCTAGGATCATAAACTTCCCCAGATGAGTTTTTGTACAACAATAGATTTCAATGAAGCATTCAGATGTAACCTTATGAAGCCCTCTAAGGGAAGAAATGAAAAAAATCCAATTATTTGGGATGGAGTTAGAGAAATAAACAAATTGGGACGTGATATCTCGGATGTAATGGAATAAAATGTAATATCCATTCAGTATCATATCAATGATTCTCAAAGAGAGTAGAAAAGATATTCTGATAACCATCTATGGGATCTAGAATTTTATGTTGGTGAAAAGGTGGTTCTACGAATCACACCCCAGAATAAGGATATGATGTTCCAATAGAAAGGGAAAATAAACCCCATTTATATAAATACCTTATTACAACCTTTTATGTCTCTTTTAGCTTCATTCTAACCACATTTGTTAGATTTCCATTAAAAGTAATTTTACAAATTCTATGAATTTAATTAAAAAAATAGGCACATATGATGGTAATATGAATGAACATTTTGTTCTAATAGGATATAATAAACTATTGAGTAGTAACATATGAATATTATTTACCATAGTTAAAAGGTAAATATAGTAATGAAATTTAAAAATATTATTATAATAATATAAAATTACACTAACAACTGTAATAATTTCTTTTGATATGTTTTTCTAAATTAAAATAGACTGTATGGGAAAACATTATCCTTTTATGCAACTTGTGTATGATTAATACCTTTATTATATTTTATTTAAAGGAGAGTTGGAAGTGTCATATTCCAATTTCAATAATAATATCATTTTCAATTTGAGGGAATATAAATGATATGGTTCACAGTAAATTATAATTAAGAAGGAAAAATTGTGTATCTACGTCAGGATAATTTAATAAAAATTTGTAGATATTATATAATTACATTTAATTATGACACAATGATGATGTTGTAATAATTTTATTAAATTAAGAATCAAATAAATTATATTAATACTATTACAATAAATAATATTTTAGACATTTTATAGAATCCAAGAATTTATTGTTTGATTATGACATTTTTGGAATATGTTAATTTAGTTTTTTTAAGAAAAAAACTTATGATTTTTAAAAATGGCAGGTGATAAATTGTGTGAAAATTGACATAAATGATATTTTACAATAAATAATATTTTAATAAACAATTCAAAATCATAAAAATAAATATCTCAACCAACTAACTAGGATAATGTTATGTATTTCATAAATGATCCAATCGGTTTTATATTGGCTTTTATAGTAAATATATTAACCATATATTATAAAAATACATGTTGTCACTGTAATAGTTAAGTTGATTAACTAAGGGTCAAAGCCCAAAGATAAGGTAAATTTGGTAACCTAAACCTCTATAAAATTTAATATTTTAGAAGATTCAGACACACTCTTTGATTATCCCTTAAATAACTAAACATGGAGATATTTTAAATCAAAAATAAATTAATAATAAATTAAAAGTTTTGGAGTTTCCTAAAGTTACTAAACTCCACATAGAAAAAGGCACTTCTACTTCTCTTTTTTTTCACGCCTCTAGAGAAATTTGGTTCATCGAAACACTTCCCATTTCTCCTCCAAAATTCAACCATTCATCCTAGAGGCCATAATTTTGGAATAAATCTAGACCATGGTGTCTTTATGTGAAAATCAAAAGAAGACACATATATTAGAGGTAAATGTTTACAAACTCTTTAAAAGTTCATTTATTATTATACTTCCTTTTCCTAATTTTATACCATAATAATGTCATACCTAAAGAATATCATATATTAATATATTTTGTTCTGATTATTGAAAATCATATTCACTCTTTTACACATCTTGTGAAAAACTACATCACCATGTGTGGGTACGTACGAATTTCAGTCACTATTAAGTGGGGTAAGTAGTTTTTACCTATACATTATATTGATGAATAGTAAAATGAATATAATGTATTTAATTAATTATTAAATCATGATAGTGAATATATATGATTAATATTTCATCCAATTCCATACCATTTAAACATTAAGGTATTGATATATTTTCTCGTGCATATGTACGACTTATCATCTCCATGATGAGATGAGATTCGTTCTCCACGTTAACTATTCAAGAATGATTATAAAAATATATTTACTCGGTAAGTAGGAAATATATGAAATAATAATGTTACATTAATATAATAAATGTGAATTTCTTTAAACTTATTTCATTCAATATGATATTAAAATAGAATCATTGTTTTTATATATGTACGATCTCTTGTCTCCGTGAACGGTGTATTCCATTCATTTATCTATCAATTATATATAGTTATATAATGTATATATTTGATATATAAATATATTTTTTTTATATTATTTATGTATTTAATTCATTGTAAAATTAATAATATTAAGAATAAAACGTCAAAACTTGTAAGTTAAACAATGCGATTATTACATGAAATGTAGTTTTAATATGGAATTGTTAAATAAAAAGGTAATATAAGGCCATAAAAATATCATATTTGTTTTAATAAAAATTATTATATTTTTATACATGTTAGTAATATTTTTAAACCAACTATAAATTAGTTTTAAACATGTATGGAGGCAATTGGTCCTAAGGTAAGGGATAAAATAACAATATCATTTTTATTGGAGGTTATTTATATGTAAGTATATTACATGGTATATTTATCATTCATTTCGATGTTTTATACATATGTGTTATAAAATATTATTCACATTATTATACCATGGGCTAGACAAGTTTAACTATTAGTTAATTTTCTCAATATGTTATGAAATGAATCTTTTGACTCTTTTGATATGAGCTGCATTTTTTCTTTTAGACAAAAGTACAAGAAGAATGTTTTGTTTTAAATGATAGAGTATGAAAATGATTTTTTACACCCTCATAATGACTTATTTCCATGAATATTGGTTTATAATATTTCAATTTTATTTTCAATGAAATTAATTTTTTTAATATTGTGTGAGTGCTTTTTAAAAGAAAATATTTTTTAAAAAGAAGTGATATTTTACACAAAAATTAGTTACAAGTGTTTTATGAAAATTATTTTCCATTGAAGCTGAAATTGTTTAATAAGGAAATGTATCAATTATAAAATCTCTATTATTCATATGGTTTTATTTTATTTTTGATAGAATTATATTTATAAAATCAATTTGATTTACATGGATTATGTTATGATGGAATGATGTTTAAGAAACCCATTCTTATTCCTTAGGTTATTCTATGAAGAATGATTTATGTTTTTTGGAACACATAAGAATAATTTTATTATGAGATGGGAGTGACCTATATCTATCTCCAATTAATTTGGTATATATATATATCTCTCTCATTATATAGACATGAAGGACCATGTCTGCCATGATGGTAATGTGAGTGAACTGTGACTACAAATATGGTTATGGGATTGAACTATCACTACAATGATGGTATTGGAAGTGAACCCATACTCTGTAAATTTACGTGGTATAAATTTTATGACTACAATGGAAATAATTATTTAATTTTTATGTGACTATTACCATTCCATGGCTTATTACTATGTTACTCAATCATGGATTATGTTATTTATTTTATTATAATATATGTATTATGAAATGACGAGAATTATACCAGGATTCTTTAATATGATCTCTAATATGTTTGGTATGATCTTTTATTTTTTATGATCGTGTTCTCCTAACCTTAGGATCACGAGTATGGATACATAGGTACCTTTTAATCCCTTAATGAGCATCTAAGATCGCACCATTTATGATTCATTTAAACTATGTTATGAAGATAAGCATTATGTTTGATGTGTCTGAGAATTATTCTAGTCAAGAAGAACCCAGTATTAGATGATAATGAGAATTAGTTTATATGAATTTATGCATTCATGTTTCCAAATTGAAGAGACTTGTACATACATTTGTAGTTGGATTGTATAATACTTTAATTATTCTGCACATGTTATGTAATATCTATGTATGTGAAGGTGGTGTTGTTATATTCTATAAATTATGAAATTGATACTTAAGTCATTTTTATTTTATATGAATCTTTAGAAAATAAATTTGACACACCATATGACCAGTATGACTCGGTGCTTCAATTATTATTTTAAAATTGAAATTTTAGTTAAAAACTAGGGTCACTCACTAAAAACTAAGAAAACAAGTTCATATTTCTATGATACTTTATCAAAAAAATTTAAGAACTCAGTTTTCGAATATAAGAACCATTATAAAAAAACCCATCGTATGATCTAACAAGTAGGACATAAAGTGAATGTTAGCGATTTAAATAGTCATTTTACTAAAAATGAAACACGCCATAATAAAAAATTATTAGACACATTTGTATATCCATGATACTTTATTAAAAGTGTCCTTTTGTATTTTATGATGTGAATGAATCAAACACACATTAATATGATACATAGTGTGACTAGTTTGATGCCAAGTTTTTTACTTTTTTTAAATTTATATTTTAGTTATAAATCACTTAAAATACTATAAATAAAAAAATGAATTCGGATTGTTTTGATGATTTTTGGAAAGTGATCCTCATGTAATTTTTGATGTGTATGAATCAACCCAATTTCAATCCAATGCTTTGCGTGAATGACATTACTCAATGGTTTTTTATTAGAATAAAATTGACATTTTAGTTCCCAACATGCATCACTCATATAAAATAAAAACATGTGATTGAATTGTCTAGATACTTTGTGAAAATTATTCATATTTTATTGTTGACATATAGGAATTAGTCTCATGTCAAAAATACCCATGATGTGACCAATATGACTCAATGTGTATGTTATCATTTTAAATTATCATTTTTCTAAACAAGGCTGATGACATACTCCAAACAGAGGAAAATTATTCACATAGTCTTTATAATTTTTAAAAATGATACTCAAGTAATTTTTGATGTGTAGGAATAAACCAAATGTTAATAAAATAACCCATGTTTCTGGTATGACTCGATGTGACTGTTATGGGTTAAAAAGTGCAATTTTATTTAAAGTTTGTATGACTCACTGAAAACTGAGCAATCAAGTTATTATAATTGTAAAAATTTTGGAAAATGATTAAAATTTCATTTAGGAAATATATGAATCATTTTCATGTGAAAATGAGACATGAATTGTCCAATATGAATCATAGTGTGTGTGTTCATTTTAAGTGGAAATTAATTCTAAAATGGCATGAGTGCTTCTCAGTATCATGAAAATGTTTTAGTTTGGTTCTTTTAATTTAGAAAAATGATCCTTAAGTCATTTGAAATGTGTATGAATAAATTCTCGTAAATATATTTCAACATGTAACTAGATGATATCCAATTTTTCCTTTTTTAATGGAATTTTTTGTTGAAATAACATGTCACATTTCCAAAACTTTGAAAACACATTCTAATTGTTTTGATAGTTTATGAAAATGATCTAATAGTTAATTGTAATGTTTTTTAATTTTATTATATCAATCTATTATATGACCTTCCTGATAAGACTAAAATTGTTTAATATCAAATAAAAATTGACATTTTACATTAAACCATGTGTCACTCATTGAAAACTTATAAAAAGAACTGATATTGTCCTGATATTTTAGTATGAGGAATCATAATACATTTTTTTAAATTTTGGAATCAGTCTCATGTCAAACCGACGTATGATGTGTCTGGTATGACTCAGAGTACATGTTTTTAGTTTCACTTTATATTTTCATAATAATATCACATAAAATTTTCAAAATTAATAAAATTAATTTATATCAATTTGATACAATTGTAAAATAATACTTATCTCATTTTTTATGTGTAAGGATCAACAAAACGACAATTTGAGGCACCATGTGACAGGTATGACTCCAAGTGTTTCATTTTATTTAAAATATTAATTTTACTTCAAAAACATTTCACATAGTCAAAAATATTAAAATTCATTATTACTTTTATGATACTTCTGGAAAATGATCAATAATTCATTTTTGAGATTTTGGAATCATTCCAACTCAATTTCATTCATAGTGTTCCAATTTGACTATAATTTTTTTTTGTTTAAAAATCACATTTTTTTCAAGATACAACAAACATAATTTTGAAGTAAAAAATCATTTAGATATTTATTTAGAGATGGGAAATTAAACGCAATCCATTTGTGACATGAATGAATTTGAAGAATATAAATATGACACAGGGAGGGCTGGCATAACTCAAATGTTGGTGATTTGTTTGGAAACTAATACAATTATCATGTATTTTTAGTGGGGGTTAGCCACCAAAGTCAATGAATCCTTTGATTTATATTATTTTTTGTTCATTTAGATATTCCATTGTAATTTTATATTTTTTTATTTAAATGGATTTAATATAGTTTTTTTCGAGTCTTTTTGATGTAATTATTATTTCATTTAAATTATTAATTTTTGATAAAGTTGTATTCGATACAACATTGTGTTGTAATATTAGTTACAAAATATATTTGTATTTCCTTTATCATTTATATTTCAAGTAATGAAAAAGGGTTCCCTTTTAATGACTCCATCTTTGAAAACAACTTTTTAGAATTGATAAATGATTTCTCAAGTGCTGAATATAGCCTCATTTGAAATAGTTCTACTTCAACACCATGCTATGAGAAACAAAAGTAATTCAAAATTATACTGTTATAAACATCTATAACTTGAATGACATATATTGTTGGTAAAAAAACACAAAAACATGTATGAAAAATTGCAACCATCGGGGATAGACAGAGTACATAACAGAATTTTGTTAACACATCCCTCTCATAGGATAGCCCAAATGAATGTCACACATCCCACAAACATGAATACCCTGTGTACGTGCTAAAAAATGCCTAACACAATCCACTCAATTGAATAATCATAAACATTTGATGATTCCCACATGTCATCAAACATGAGTTACATATCACATGGTGAGAAAATTGTACAAACATTCACACTCTACAATAACAGAGAATGACATATAAAATATCATAAATAATGAAAATGGCATATCAATATAAAATCAAATCATGCAGTACTATAAATATTTTCCTAAAAATATATATGTAGGAAACACAATAAAATTTCCAATGTCATACACACACACACTCACCACATATGATCAAAAATCAAACACACATTCCAATCAATCATTCGAATAATCGGTAAAACATATATGATGATGTAATTGACTTCTTATGAAAACACAAAGACGTGCAAACAATCACGTCAATAACCTATATAAGACATGCGATAATGAGAAATAGTTCCAAACATAGTTAAACAATTTATGGATGATAATGGTTGACGTATTATTTTAATTTCACAACCAAATATTTACTGGATTAACATAAAAAAATTACGTTTAAAAATATGGTTGGTGAGATAAAGCCAACAGAAATGATGGTGCATCAATAAGATCAATATCACAAGTTATATTGATGTTATATGTTTTGAATAAATAATAGAATAATATATAATAGAATAATACATAGTGGGATAAGGGAGATAAACTATAGAGGGAGGGAGAGATATGTGTTGTAGAGAAAAATTCCAAGGAAATGATCATAGCCATAAACTTTTTTCAAAAAAGGTTTTATTTATTTTTTAATCTCCTCCTTATATTAATCCAATTTGATCATTTATTAGTTTCCTTCTCATCATTCATTACACAAATGAACACATTAAATTTATCCCAAGAAGCTATTTTACATGCACGAAGCCTCCTCGTTCTCATTAATGATTTTTTTTGAAATCTATTATTTTTTAAATATCCCATTTATTTCATTTTATTTATTTCATTCATATCAGAAATCAAATAATCATTCATTATATATTTATGTACTAACAATCATTCATATATAAATATATATAAGCATATGTATATATTTAATCCAGATAATTAGTTATAACTAAACATTATATATATATATATATTTGCCCGTATATATATAGCCTCACATACACACACACACATATTTGTGTGTGTGACTGTATTTACACATGTACATATATATATATATATATATCAAATATATATATATATACACACACACATTACTCTAAAATTATATTGTCAATTTAATAATAATAATAATAATAATAATATTAATTTAATTGTTAAATACCTTTCATAATTTCCCCCATAAAAGATTCAACTATTTCTACCACTAAATAGAAATAATGGTAAATAAATTTTCTTGAAAACACTATATTACTATTATTTAGGAAAATTAATAACACCACCATTTTATTTACTATAATATATGTACTATGGAATGTATATAATGACCATATCATTAAATATAATTATTAAATGAGATTACATGTGTCACATATTAATGATAATTTGATTAGAATTCATCACAGAAATCACATGAGTAGGATGTTTTTAGAAAACAACATGGAAAAAATCACATATCGAAAGATATGGTAGTTTTATCAATTTTTAGGAATGATATCCTATGAGATTTTCTTTGATACGTGATGGTGGCCATGTGAATATGAATTAAGGTTAATGAGATTCCTATTTCATAGTCGATTAAAGGAAAATCGAATTAGGTGTTAATATTGAACTCAGTTCATATGTGTGGAAGTATTAAATGAGATCATTAATCCCAATGGATCATGTGAACTCTTATATATGTTGGGATAATCTGAAGTGAATTATTGGGTACATAATATAAATAAATGATTTATTGGTAATCCTATTGATCTTGAACTCATATTAGTTACATTTCATGTAGTTTTGAAAGTATTTCTTGTTATCATGAAAGTCCGGAAACAATATTTGTTTTTTGGGAATCAAGTGGATGACTCTCTGCATTTTTAGATTTATATTGCTGAAAAAAATCTATAAAAACCAATTTTTCATATCATTAATGAGTTTAATATAGGATAAAATGTTCTATCCATTTCATAGTTCATTCATAATTTTATGGCTTTCTGACCGAAAGTAATCACACTACTCATTGATTGCAATAGTGGGATACATGGTAGTGTCTTGTAAGGGAGGATTCATAATGTAGATACAACACTGAGTTAATGGAACATGAACTCATGGATATTGACTCTATAAAAGGGATAAAATTTTATAACTCATATAAAAAATTTCATTTAGAGTAGGTTATTCTATAAGGGTATCGTATTTGGGGATTCAAAACCAGATTATGTGAAAGGGTTGTCATTCATGGGGTTCATGATTGGTTTACATACAAGGGGTCTCACACTGAAAACGAAATGTAGATGATTTTGTGTCATTAATGAGTTTCTTTATAAATATATTCTGATATAGATGAATTTTATTATAAAATATTAATTTATAAATAAATTATAGGAATCATATTATTCCATTCAAATGATGATGGTGTGAACTTTCTGACATTAAACTGAGGAATAACTCAACCTATGCAGTGATCTTAGAGGAGTTGTATAATCTGATATGAAGAAGTAATTTCACAATTATATAAACATTATAATTTATTTTGACCAATAATAGAGTGTTTATTAAAAATATATGCAGTCTATAAAAACTATTTTCTAATTTTGGATTTATTTACATCGCCACATTGTCTGTCTGAGATCCAGGGTGGTATCCCCTTTTGGTGAATTATGTAAAATGTTTCATATAATGTGGTCACGTCCTACATCTACATTTCAAATGAAATTTGATTCTAATCACATTAGTTTAAAGATCCCATAACAAGGTGGGGACAATGTGTATTGATACAAAAGGGAAATTTTACACCTTCAAAAATTATTCCTTTCTATAGGTGTCTCTAGGGACAATGAGATGTATTCGAATTAGTTTGTGAGGGTTTAATATTTCATTTAGTTCTTATATCTTATAGAAAACTATTTTAATTATAATGGATTCTAATAGTTTACTATAAGTAACTATAATAACTATAAGAATATAATGATATACAATTTATGATCACATTGGCTATATATTCTAACTGCAATATTATTCGATACTAATGTTAGTGACACCAAAAGAATTCATATAATCGATATTGATATAAAATCATTTTATACTGATAAAATTTATAAATTTATTTTACTGGTTCCCTCATAGATCATTGTCTTAAAAAATTAGTGAATTTCACTACTACTAAATCCATGTATGAGAAATGATATAATACACATGAGGTGGTGAAATGTGAAGAATCAATGATTTTTGTTTTTTAAAACATATTTGAATATTAAAATAGGTATACGGATGAAAATTTTAATATTTTATTCAAAAACATCATGAATGTTCTTGTATATATTCGAGGACGTGGGGAGGTGATGCATGATGTTTACATTGTTAAGATGATCGTGTGAAAACATCATATTGAATATAGTCTAAAAGTTACTTTACCTCGAGAAAGATATTTATCCAAATTATATATAGATGATATGTTAATTAGTTTCATGGAATATGAAATGTTATTTATGACATAAATATTTTTAATAAATATATTGATAGGGATTGGAAAGCAGTGAAAATCAAGAAATGGTAAAGGAGATAATATTAAGTAGGGAACTGATGATAAATAGTTATATCATATTGTTAGAATGTTCAAAATATTACAGGGAAGAATTGAAGTTATGCTAATTATGTAATGATTCTAATGTGGGAGAGTTTTTAACAATTCTATGAGATATTAGGGACATTTTGAATATGAATGTAGTGATTAAGAATTTACTCATAATATTCATGGGATATATCATCCATGGAAAGTAACTAATAATAAAAATTCATATGAAAGAAAGTATCAATAGAATATCGTTGAAATAAATCTAATTTTGTTTTTGAAAAATTTGTTTTGGATAATGATAAAATAGATATTATATATCATAAATAATGTTATTTGATAGAAATTATTGAAAATGGGTAGTAAAAAATAAATCTGAGTAGGAATAAGAATGAATTTTTAATTTTATGATTTATTTAGATGGATATGGTGATGATATATACATTAATATGATGAAAAATAGAAATATGTGTGGATATAATAATGAATTATTTGAGTATATCAATCATCCCAAAGATTAATGAGATCAATTTCTAGACAAATAAGAAAAACCAACACAATAATGATGCTATGTGGCGTTTAGTGGAGTCTATACGTAAAATAGATTAAAACATTAAGGTCACTAATGATCTTAATTCTATTCAAGATGATATAATCCAGAATATTGAATCTATTTATGAATAAGTTTTCTATCGTATTAGGATATTGGAAGTAGAAATAATATCATGTGAACCCAAAAATATGTTATGATTCACCTATTTAGCAAATTATTAACTACACTAAAGTTCCAAGAGAGTCTCATATAATATTGAGGGAATTATTATTTATCAACATTACAAAAAATTTGATAATAATTGAGTTTTAAATAACTTTAATATTTCAATGGATCTGGCATCAACTAGATAAAATTACGTAGTGAAGAAGATTACACATTTTAATACCAACATTCAGTCAGCAGGTGTATAAATTATGATTTTTCTAAACATCAGAAAATAGAGTATTGTATATACTCCTAATCTATCACAGAATAATTAAAACACAATACGTCTCCCAAAGCATGTATACATTCCATGAAATGATAGAAAAAAATTATGTCCACTAATGATGCTTCCTTTATGTTGTAATCTGTGTCACACCAAATCTGAATGAGATGATGAAATTTATTTATAGAGGTCATCAAAAAAGATAATAGAAAAATTGATATCTTATCCCACATCATAAAGAAGAAATTACTTTTATGGATATTATTTTAAATGTTCTAACATTGTTCATAAATCCATTAACTATGGGGAATGATGATGTGGAAACAATCATCAGTGAATATGTCATTGTCATCTTGATTTATTTTAGAGGCTGAAAAATGTGAGGCATCTCATCTAGATAACATTGATAAACATGTATTATGTTTTAGAATGAAAAATATTTTTATTTTAGTTAATATTAAGAATAGGAATAAGGGAGGAATTCATACACTTCCACATAGTTGAGAATCACATTAATGGAAGGGAAGAATATAAAAGAAAAATCTGACTAAAATTTATCTCAAATAACTAAAAATCAATATTAATGAGATTTTGGATATTCAATGCGCCACCCATATGATTTATGTTGAAAGTATATTAAATTAATATGAATTTCAGCATTGATTTTACAATCATTTTAAGAAATTATTAGGCATTATGAATAATGGAAATTAGCAATACCTGACTTGATAATGGTGATATGAAATGGAAGGTAGGGATATTTGTGGATAGACACTAAAAAAAATTATATGTGTGAGAAAAAACTTTGAATCTGGTCTTCATGATTCATTTAATCTGAAATTATGTCTCATAAATTTAAAAATTAAGAACTCCCTAATAAAAGGAAATGATAATTAAGGAAAATCTCAACCAGGTGAATATTCATGAGAATTGTGGACTTATTACCATTTATAACATTAACTTCTATTAAAATGAAATAATAGGACACAATCATTAGTATATCATAGAGAATGTTTTTAAGACAAAATGTCCAATTGGAAAACCATAGTTTTAATAGAGATAAAAAATTATTCTCTGATGGATTCATGTATAGGAAAATTGATCAAAATCTATATTTAACCAAAAAGGATTTAAATTTTCTAGACACTGTCACCTCTAATACGTGTAGTCCAATGATTGCTCTAGAAAAAGATGGGTAAATATATTTAATTCTTTATATTAATTACTATTGAAGGATTTTTAATATCAGATTCATCCAATGTAAGATTTATGCAATTTCATCCATGAATAGAAATTATAGAAGTGTTGTAAATGAGATAAAGAATACTATTATAAAATTACAATATGAAAATGGAACTAAATATCCATCAATTTTATTTGATAATTATTTGAAAAATAATGGAATAAATCATGAAGTTCCATTACGATGAACCAAATATCAAAATCACATTGTTGAGAGAAGAAACAAATAGTGAATAATATGGATAAAACCATGTTTATCAAAGGTGATGTCTTTTACCTATTTTGGAAATTGGTTGTTCAAGAGGATGTGTTCACATATAATCAGGCTTTAATAATACTTGGAGAAGATAAAACACCATTAGGGTTGTGGAATGGAAGGAATAACATAATCTAAAAAAATTTAGGGTTCAAGAGTAGTTTATACATCTAAATTATAGAGGGAGATAAAGTTAGCATTTATGATTCAACCAATATATGAATTTCATTAGGTCACTCATCGTATAGTATGTTATATAAATTATTTATAAAAAGAATATGTATAATTGTGTAATGTAGTGTTATAAATTTCATAGATGTGTAATATTTATAGAATCCTATCATATTAAACACATATTTCTACTATGAATACAATGTATAAAAATAATGAGTAAAACAAAATTCTAATACAGTGTAAAATCATGTGAGTGATGAATAATCTCATACATAATTATTAGAGGAAATAATGGATGAAGAATAAAAACACGCATAGTAAAGTAGAAACATAATAGGAGAATATGATCCTTAAAACATAATTTGGGATAGATATTCCCAAATAAATATAGTTCAATTAGATAATTTTGATGAGAAACCTCTACTCTCTATGGTAGAATAGACCTCAGTATAAGAGAAAACAAAAGATCAATCATAATAAAATTCATGATTCATGAAATTTATCAATTTTATAAAGTAAATACATGGGAGGTTTTTTACATTCTATAGAATCAAAAAATTATTATATGAAATTGGATATTTTAGAAAACAATTTATGAGGATTACCATTTATTTAGAAATAAGGTACACCAAGTGTGTATAGGCTAAGAGAAAATTAATAGAGCTAATGTAGAATAATATTTTTCATGTGTATCTCACCTACAATTGATCATATTATTCTTTTCTAGGTCTATTTAAAAAGGTAAAATATTCATTCTAATTAATGAAAAATCATTATTTATAAATGGGTCTCTAAAATATGAATTAAATATTTAAAATACTATGGAATTTCAAATCAAAGATTATGAAATGAATTTATGATCATTGAATAAGGCCTTATATGGACAAAAATATGAAATTTGAGGATTTTTTTTTATTTATGGTTTTATATATAAATATTATCAAATTTTAAATACATGTTCTGGAAAATAAATTTATTTAGAACATTTCTATAGATGAATTGTTCATGGTAATTTTTTATATAGATAATGTCACCATTTGTGGAATCAATCTAATGTTATGGGGAAATTTTATAAATTTCATGACAATAGATTTTGAATTGTAAATTAGTTTTGAACAAATATATTTTTTGGGTTATAAGTTATTTTAAATGTAGTACATTCATTAATATCACATATTATGTATTCTAGAGAACTATTAATGGATTTTAAGATAAATTAATCCAAGAGAATGTCAAAACTGATTATAATAAGAACCAAGATGTGAATATGTGTATTATACCATATACATATGTATAATTTTTAGAATTTTTTATTTATATAGAACCTTGTATGATATCATATATTAAATTTTTTAGAACCGTTTTTTTAGAGTTCTCCAAATGAACAACATATGAAAATAATGAAATAAATCTTGAGCTATATTTTTGGTACATAGAAATCTGGAATAATTTATGGTTCAAAAAACCATGATAGTTCTATTTATTTAAATTCCTACTCAGATGGATATATAAAATATGGAAGTATTTCAAGTTATTTTTTATTCCTTATTAGAGATAGATGGCGTGTGTGGCTGTGTGAGAAGAAATATGGAACAAATAAAATCATAATAGATATAGAATGTATTTAATTCAAAAGGCCAGATACAACATTTATTGATGAAAATATATCAATATGATATTGGGCATAATGTAATTTAAAAAATGGGGGTTTTATTTGAAAAAAATATCTCTATTAAGATAAAAAATTAGGATTTTTATCATGATCACACTATGAATTTTGATCTCGGTTATCATTTTATCAAAGGAGTGTTGAGAAATACAAGATTCATATGGAATATTTTAGAACTGAGTTATTGATATCTTCACTATTTCATCAGCCAATACTATAAATGTTTTTTATTGTTTTAACCATAGTTTTCAACCACCTCCCCCATATCCAAGATTTATTTTCTTAACCATCTCCTTATTTTATAATTCATTAACAAATTTTTCATAGTTAGCAGGTTCTATTTCATTGGGTTTAATGTCTATGTGGGATAATGGTTAGGATGAATTAAATTATTTTTTACATCAATTTTAAATTATCGGTTTCAAATATTATAAAAACTCAATTATTAACGTTTATTTAATGGTGTTGATGTTAGGATAATCCATTGAGAATTGGTGTGTCTATGGAATGGATGTTGATTGATCATGGAGATATTGGTGTTTTGACATGGGTATTTTTTAGAGTATCTTCGGCATTAATTTCAATATCAAAATATAATATTTTATAAAAATAACTACTCATGTAGACTTACAGTTATAGAAGGTAAATTCTATGGCCATTTTATGGGTGTGGGGAGGTGAATTTCTCATTGAATTTTAAAAAACACAATAAATAGTCAGTTTTAGAACAAGGGGATCTGATATAGGGGACTTGTGTAAAAATTTATATTAAAATGTTTTTGATTTGATATTGGATTATTATTTTTATGTTGGATGATTATTTAAATATGAAGAATATATGTTTCCATCAAGAATGTATGGGAGGACGTCATTATCATACAAGGTTTACATATTTTTGGGTTGAAAATTTAAATGGAAGGTAGTAAAATTTCATAAGAATTAAATATTCACATTACAAATATATAAGGGATCTTATGAATTATTTTTAAAAATATAATTTATCATTCATCATTGGTGTTTCTTATATGGATGATCATGTGAGGATAAATGGTTTTTCAAATTGTATGATAAGGATGGTACCAAGAGACAACATGAAGAATAATATATTAATAAAGGAATGATATATCTGATGGAGTTTAAGAATGACCTTGTGAGTGGGATTTTCATTCAAATATTTGATTTTGGTCATGCAGATAATAATTCAAGGTTCATGTAATGAATTTTTTTGGCTAATGAAGTGAAATGTAAAATAGGTGGAAAATATTAAATGCATGAGTTTGTTTCAAAACTACTAAATTAACCTTTTGGAATGATTCTTTAACCACATTTCCAAAAACCATGGACATAGTGTGGTCAAATTACAAGGAAATTAGAAAATTTTTGTAGTAGGACTTTGTGGTTATATCAATATCCATGATTTTTCTGAACCATTTTTACAAGAACAACTAAATTATATGTTACATCAAACAACCAATGTATGTTTTCTTGCAAAATTATAGGGGACTACCAATTTAGAGAAGAAAAAAGGTGGGAAGCCGAATGGAAATGGTTTTTTATAATCTATGTCCATAATAAAGTATATAATCATGATTTTCAGTAACCATGGATGTAGACTTCTTGAAAATAACATATGGTCAATTTTTAATTTTTTACATTTTTTCAAAAACCATAGAAATATATATCGAAAGAAATATTGTTATAGTTTAAAAAAACCATTTTCATATATTTATTTATATCCATGGTTTTCTAAAACTAGGGAAAAATCCTACAATTAACAACCTATAATCATTATTCAAAAAAATAGTAAAAATAATATTTACAATAAGTAATTTTTAATAATTTTATAAAATAAAAAATTTTAAATTTATATTTATAAATATATATATATTTAAAAATATCTATATAATAAAATTATAGAGCATCATAGTGATAATTTGACTTGTGTATATGGAAAAGTACCACCGGTTCAAAATATACCACACCCATTTAAATTTAATTATGTTATGAAAATTTTAAATGAATACATGGAATCAGATGGATAGTCTAAAATAGATTACCACCTTTAGTAGGGATCGTGGGTAGAGAAGTATTATTTCTATTTTTATGAATTAATGAAATAGGTTTCGTTGGCATATTAAATGTACAAAGTATATGTGGATTGTTTCCACACGAAACCAATTTCTAGGATTTAAAACAATGGACATATCTAGATCATATCTCAATGGAAATATGGACCAATAACTAAGGAAACTATTGCCTTAACATACAACCATTGTTTTAAATCATATTTCCATGATTTTTAATAGTGGAAAATAGTAATATTGTGGATGTGGGTGAAGGTGTATCCTGAGAATGAAAATCCTAGTGTATTATGTCACCACATATTTTTCTAGGATTTGGAGAAGTTAATAAGTTGATAAACTCTTGAAATTACTGATATTTTGGTTAACCTCCAGATCCCAACAACATATGGGTAATGCTGCTTATGGTTCATGAACTTATTATGCAATCTCGAGAGTCATGAAACTATATAATTTTTTTTGTAGTGCTATATTTAATGTATATAAACATTTTTTGAAGATAATTATGTGTAATTAAATCTACAAATACCCACTATTAATATTAGTGTGGGGTTAGTTAGATGATGAAATGGATTACCCTTATTTGAGTGAATTTGTAAATTGTTCTTATGTAAGATTGAATATAGCCACATGAATCCATGATTTTAATTTGTTGATACATGATAGATGATATAGAATGATTATTTTCGAAGGTGATACATCCACTGAGTTCACACAATTAGAATTCATGTGAAATAATTATCTAAAAACACATGATTTTCAAAAAATATGAGGTGAAGTTCACTTATAGCGTGTTAAATGAAAGGTGTATCATTTTTAGGGGTTCAAAATAAGATTACATGAATGGTGTTTCCATTATGGGTTTTAGACTGGGTTATGCTTCTATGATTATTTAATGAAAAATGATTTCGGGTTTAACTTATTTGATTAATAGAGAATATATTTATGAATCTATTTTGATGAAATTGAAGAATACAATAGCATCATACTCTATAATTAAATGATAAGAATATTAGAATACAGTACTGATAATGATGAAGTGTTTATAAATTAATTAAACATCCTAATAATTCAACCAGTACATCAAGTGATGAGGTGTTAGAAAAAGTTATATGAGAGAGGAATTTTGTTATTCCCCCAAAAAATATAACGGTGGTTCTTTTATTCGGAAGTCACTGTGGAAAAAATATGTAATCCAAAATTAATATTTAGTTATACTTTAGTTTGGAACATTTAAACATTATTTTGTTTATTCCTTATGGATGTAGACCTTTTTAGTGAACCATGTAATTTTTTTATCTTTACTTCTTGAATATTCTTATATTATGAGCATGCATAACGGTAAAAAATTATTAATGTGTAAACAAATGTGGGGATAATAACCATTTATTTGAAATGAATATTTAAAACCCCAATTCCCTAACCTCCCAAGGAGTCTTGGGGTGATATAGGAAAAAAATTAGTGACTATATTACAATGTGTGATAAGGTGTCATTTGAGTTCATAAGAGACCTCAAGTATGTCTTAAGATGCGATATGATGTAAAAAAAAGACTTGGATAGTTTTCCAAGGATAATTTATAATGAATAAAAGTGTTATGTATAGTGTTGATGGTGGAATGGTGATAGATATCTTGTCAGATTATGAACACATTATCGGAGTTCAGTTGTACAAATGTTGAGTTCCCTGAGATGGATCAGTTCACTAAATATTGATTAGTTATGTCATGATGGTTTCCTCAAGATTATGTGATCGATGGATATCTAGAGGGATACAATTGATGGAACTATAGATTTATAATAGTATTGATAAAGGACAGGATAAAAGGTTTTCTAGGGTTTTCCTTTGAGTAATCCTTGAATGGTCCCTCATGAGTGGGGGTGTGTTGTAATATTTTATTCTGGAAACATATAGACAATCCCCTTGACGTTTGGGTAAGTGAAATTCCTAAAAACTGACACATCATTGTCAGGTGGTGTATAGGGATATCTTTTTTGTGGTGGAGACTTGTATGTCGATCGATTGACAGCAGTTGGTTCTCTGGACGGTGAGATTAAAATGTTGATGGGATCAACATGATGTTCCTATGAATCTATGATGATCTTTAGGGGATCATATTGTGATGATGGGTTGTTGATGAATTTTGATTCTAGATGTGAATATAGGAATTGAGTGATGAAAATCCATGTTGATTGGGTGAGCTTGTATGGTAAGTTTTGATTTCCTTTTGGGTATATAAAATCTGTAACCAGTTGGGGATTTTTTCTACACCCCTCATTTATCTAACAATATGACATTTTACCCAATAGGGAGTGCCTAGTCCTCATTGTATCTAGTGATATGATATGTTTACTTGTGGAATGTATATACTCCTTCATTTTTCATAGGGGTATTATAAGTTTCCATGAAGAGATATGGTACACCTATGAGTCTCATGATTCTATGTTATGTGATTCTATAAAGGTAGAGGATATTCCTCCATGTTCGTAATGACACTGAATATAGTTCAAGGTGGGGAGTAGATATTACCCATGGATTCCTGATAAAAGATTCTATTTACTAGTTCTGACATAGCACATGGTTCCTCCTTAGTGACTCTCTTATCATTATCAGGCTATAGATGGTTTCCCTTAAGTGTTTCTCTCATGGTTCTAGGGAGGGATCTTCCTCCCCCTCATGTTTTATGATATTGTTCATGGAGAAAGATGTGTTTACCCTAGGTGTTACTCTCATAGTTTTAAGGCAGTTTGTGACTCCCTGAGGTGGCATTAAATATTCTCAGATAGTTGGGGCACTATCTGAATTAGGTATAGTAAACCTTGGGTTTCACCTTATAACCCTAGGGTAAATATTTAATATTTATATTTTCCTTCCATTTTTTGATTATATGAATATCGCATGTGTATACACTATGATACTGCTAATTCTTGTGAAACAATTGTTGTTTTGATATGGAAATTAACCTATAATCTGTTGAAAAATCCTATGAAAATTTACACACAAGAAGAAATAAAAATCACATGTTCATATAGGGATGATTCCCAATGTTGATTGATAATGAAAAAAATAGATGATGATTTTGGGACTGTGATGTGATGAATATCAATGATGGATTTAAATGTTCATTTTATTTATTTATTTTTATATATGATTCCAATAATGGAAAATCAGCTACAATACATAAATATGAGATAATTGTTTTATTTCATATTGAAATGATATATATTTTTTGAAGGATGTAATTATTTTAGGGATATATTTTCGGGATTGATAATATTTTTAGGATTCATATATGATGTTTTTGTTTACCCATAATAATAACTTATACCCTCACCAAAAATAAGAATATTCTTGAATAAACAGAGGGATTTTTTAGGTCATGGTGAACCCCATCGTTGACCCATTTGAGTGTTCTAGGACGAATTAAAATTACAATGTGGAATCAAAGTATAAATTTTTCATACAATTTTGGGTCTTGAAGAATGTAAAAAAATTCATGTCAAAACTATTGATGATCCTCAGAAATGGGTGGAAGAAATAACATTTTGGGGGGGAATCCAGGATAAAAAGGATATTTTATTTTTTTCATGGTTACAATCATTATTATTGATTGTCTCGTTACTGGTTTTCGGCCACGAAACACCCAACAGCTCTGTATCCAATGATTGATGGACCTGATTTCCAAAGGCAGGTGTTCGCCGGACGGTCTGACCAGCGACTCTTAAGAACTCACATTGGTCGAGAGGATGGGAAGTCGGGCTCATCACGCCCTTTTTGAGGGGAAATTATTGCCTGTTCCGAGACTCTCTTATAGATTTAAGACGTATTCATATGTTCACAAATCTTTGGTTTATACCCAAACATAGTATCCACGGATTCAACCCTGGTGGGTAATAGTCAACTGGACATAGGGTTTAGGAATCATTTATGCCCGAGGATTACCATCCCTCGTTGGATTAATGACCCTGAAGGTTTGGTACTCGATAGAGGCAGCACTAGGAGTGGCATGGTGAACCGATGTAGGGATGATCAGATCGACCGGTTGTTGGGCTTGAACCTCAGGGAGGCTTCCTATGTACCCTATATAGGAGGAAGGGATCAAAGTCCACGTAGTTCAGATAATCAGTTTAATGTCATGTTGGATGGGGGTGGAACTCGACATGAAAAAACGACCGAGTGGCAGGCTTGAACCTTGTGGAGGCTTCCTACGTACCATGCCTTGATATTGATCGAAGTCCACGTAGTTCGCTCTGGCTTGGGGATTACACTTTAGGGCAGTCCAAAATGATGGATTGGGTCTTATGATCTAAGGCGGCCCATAAGAGGATGTCATCGTCGATGCTTACTCTATGAACACGTGAGTCATGCTCAGTGTGAGAAACAAGAGGCAGTAGGGACTAGAGAATCACATCGCGAAAGGTGCGTCCATAAGAAGCGGAGTGGGGCTTACGCATGAAGGCAGCCCAAGGTGAGGAATTGGGGATTACACTCTAAGGAGGCCCAGAAGGTCGGGGATTACTCCGAGATGCATGCCTAGGGTGACAAATCCCAGCGGGAGAGGGAAAGGGGGTGCTCATGTTCCCATATCCTCTTTTTCAGTCCACAAGGGCCTCCTTTTGATTGGTATTTTAACACCCCCGAGGATCCCTGGACAAGTGGAGGGGTAGAAAAAGGATTCCCAAGCTCAGACTCCACATTACCTTTGGAATGTGAACCCAGGAATGCTTCCGAAATATGCTCAAGGGTCGTGGCAACCCACTTTCCCCTACTTACTGTGGGTATGTTAACTCAAAATGGCATGCTGATGCGCCTTCAAGTTATACCACGTGGATTCGGCGGCTCTGGCGGTGGCCTTAGCTCGGGGCCGATGAATAGGCCAATGAGGGAGTCGCGGAGGACCTAGCTGGATCAAAAGGATTTTTTCCTGACTCTCGAGATGAGAACACCGAAGTATTTTTCTGACCACTGAGAGGTGTGGGTAGTGACACCTTTCGGGTGGGGAAGTGCCACGTGGATGGAGAAGCCGTCCGTGAACCAGGGTGGTCCGCAGACTAATGGGCGTCCCGCAAACCAAGGTGGTTCGCGTCTTCGGGTTCAATCCGTGAACTAGGATGGTTCGCGACTTCGGGATCAATCCTTGAACCAGGATGGTTCGCGACATCAGGTTCAATCCGCTAACCTAGATGGTTCGCGGAGGGTTCTAGGCAGGCAGCAGCGGCCAAGGGCGGCGCCGATCGGAGGCTTGTCTGTCGGGGCTTCTCCCGCAGAGGAGGGTTCTCCGCGGTACGACAGATGGGAAAAGAGGCATAAGCTCCCTGGTCCGTGGGGAAGTCATCCACATAGGGGTTATGGTTCACGGTTCTCATTTTTTATTATTTAGGTTTGCGGTTCCCCAAATTATTATGCATTTTCCAATTCCTTCTTAATTCATATACCTGTTGTTGTTCGCGGGTGGTAATTTAACTGTTTGCGAAATCCGAAGCCTTCCTTCAACCGATCTCCTCCCTCCGAATCCGATTCCAGTTCACCGATCCTTGCTCTCCGATCTCTCTCTTCTTCTTTCCCCCTTGGTATTCTTTTATAGAGTGGGGAAAGGAAGGTATCTATGGCCACACGGTGCTTTTGGTGGAGGCCCATAACCAAAAACCCATTTCAGCACTGACTTGGTCAATCCACGATTCGTGGTGGGTATTGAATGCTCCCCTCTTCCGCGAGGTGAAATCGGGGAGTGCTCCACGGCCGCGGAGGGTTCCGCCTCTATTCTGCAAACGACAGCGTGTGCGGCTTGAGCCGGTCGACACGGTCCGTGGTTGGGGCAGCTCGCGATGGTGAACCGGACTGGTTCCCATCCTACCTCGCGACCGCGGAGGCTCTCCCCCTCCATTTCGCGAACGACAATGGTTCGCGGAGGGGGGTGCCTCGCGGTGCCTGGCCACGTTGCGCTTCGGTGGACCGGTTTTCAGATTGGTCCTTTGTGTCTCTTCTTTGATTATTTTTCCCAAATTCTTTGGGGGATTTGGATAAAAATTCCTTTACGTATTTTTCAGGACCCCACAAATTCCCCCCATCAGAATGGGGTCCAATCGGAACGAAGAGGAGGCCATTCCGATGCAAAGTGGTCCTGAAACTGAGGTGGTTTGCGGTAGAAAGGTGAACCCGGTAGGGGACCACTCCTATAAATATTGGGATCCCTCACTTGTCCATTACCAAATTCTTCATGAAACCAGAGCTCCTTCGCCTCCGACTGTTTTCTCCTTCGTGAAGTGCCTCGTCCGCTAACTGGCAGCAACCTCCACGAACCATTCTTCCTTCACGGTCGCCTTCATCCGCGGACCGACATCCCAACTGTGAACCATTACTCTTAATTAATTAAAAAGTAAGTGATGACGGGTTGCGGAGGAACTTGCTTCGCGGTTTCGATGCTCCACGGACTAAATATCTCTTGAACTTTAAAATTATTTGATCCTTCCGAATAAACTTGAGATTGAATTTTCGTGGAGCAACTTGGTTTGAGGCTTCCTGGCAAACACTCCACGGGCCAAGGCTTCGCGGACTAATTTCGAGAAGGAATGGTTCGCGGAATGATTTCATCACGAACCATGCTCCAAGGCCTCCTTGAGGATTTTGTTGTGAAGGATCATTAACCATTAATTTTGGTTATTCTTGTACATAATTTTATTTCGGACTGGGTTCTCTCATTGTGCCGGGAGAAAATATGGTTCCCCCTCATTTTGCATCGGGGCCTTCTACAGAGTCCCTCTCAACCGCCTCAGAGATACGTTCGGCTATGATTTGAAGAGTGGAGTGCGTTAAAGGGGACCCTAGCCTATCCATCACTCCTGATGATAGTGCATTGAATAACCTGCTCTCTCCAGTGCTTCTGAGTTATCCATTATCTAATCGACTCCCGCTCTACGGCTTCGGTCTTCAGGATGACGTCCCTATCCCCCCTACATTCGCTGGTCTCCGTTTTCCTTTCCTGGAAGCACCTTCGAAATGCATTCAAGAAAACATTACCCAATCTGGGGAGATAATCTCTAATTCTAGTCCAAAAGTCACATCTATTCTGAGGGGCTCTGTCTAGACCCAAAGCCATCAGTGCACTCACGACTTTTCTCAGAATGTTGTCCCTGAGGACTACCCTTCTATTATTATTCTTGCTCAAATGGATCTCGATGCGTTGTGGGTTCCTAGGTGGGATCTTCATTCCGACGGGCTCTTCTTAAATTAATGGGCTTGGGCTTTCTGGTTCCATCACCACGGTTGGGAGTCTCCCGATTCTCTAGAAGTTGTCAACCTGTACTCCATAGTGTGGGCTTTCCAATTTTATGTTCACCCACCGTCTTTGGTCCTGCCCGACCTGTTCAGCCACTTGTGTTCAAGTATTAATACATTACTCCATGCCCATGGTGAAGTCGGCATTGTCTGTGGGATATCTACTAGATATAAGGATTGCCGATTACTGGTGAGATGTATGAAAAAAATTTTCCCACTCTCGATTCGTGGGACAACATTGAATAGGTGCCTTTATTGGTGAAAGAGCTGCTGACCATGGCAGAACAATCACCGGGTCAGGCCTTGCGTGCCCGCTCGCCTTTCCATACGGGACATGGATATAGTTATTTCTGAACACCACCGGTCCTAAGATGAAGATTAAGCATCCCATGACTCATCCTTCCCAGTAGTCATGAACCATTCAAGGTTATTAGTGGGCGGTTCTGGAAGCAGGAGACTGCCTTTCATTGGGTCACGAGGCGCGCACTAGTGTGTCGCCTATGCTCCAGTTGGCCGGTCTGTTTGCTATGTTTTTGAGCGGAAGGCTATTTTCTTCCCGGAATGTTAACCGAGGTGTCTGGGCCTGCACCTTGATGATGGCAGCCGAGTTAGCAGAGGGACGCTTGTTGAATTTAGTCGTTCCCACTTTGGCCCGTATTTACGAGCTACTGAACCAAATGCAGGAGGGCGGGTCACCCTACCGTCTAAGTGGGCCATTTCAATTTTTTATTGCTGGGTGGTAGACCACTGTCGCTGTTATGAATATCATCATAATACTGACATCCTACATCATACCATCCGGCCTACGCTATGGGATAGAGTCGGGGTACGCTTGAAGTCTCTCAACTCTAGCAAAGTCCTCGAGCTCCTGAGCAACTTCTCCCAGTTCATCTTCACTCCCTACCCCACTCCTTCTGGCGTCTTAATCGACAACCATCGAGGGATCCTGGAGGATCACTCTTACATGGTCTCCCTGCGGGATAGGTTTCTATACGCATGGATTGTCGGTGTTTCTTTGTGCAAGTTGTACATCCCGTATCGCTTTGCTCGCCAGTTTGGGTATATGAAAGTCCAAGATTCCCTTCCACCTCCTCAGGCCCAAGGACTGCATCCATCCATACTTCATCAGTGGTGGATGATGCTGACGTGGGAGGGATCTGACACAAGCATTCCCCTGCCTGATATGGGCACGGCTACCAGCCTTTCTCTGGAATATGCAAGCACATGTGTAAAATACTATCATGATGGGATCCTAGGGAAGGCTGTCTGGTAGACTCCCAAATCGGGATGTATGGTGGCTGCTGCTTCCACTACACATTCCTCATCAGTTTCAAGGGAGGACCGACTAATGGCTCGTCAATCAAAGTGATTCAGAGAATAATCTTCTCCCAACACTGCGGTGGCCACAGTTCGGGCAAGTTCAACCTTCTTGTGCATGGATGAGGACGACCCTGTGGTGCCGGGTCCTAGAGAGACCATCCTGGAGGTTCCGCCAGTTGACCTCAGGCTTACCAACTTGGTCCCCAAGCCTGAACTGGGGCTAGGAGCTCCAAACATTCCAACTTCAGAGCCAACTTCTGGTGAGCATGCGTCTGCGCGGGCCACCATGCCAGACATTATTCTCATGTCGTCTAGCGAGGATACCAAAGATCCTCACATCATGGCAGACCATAGGGAAGTGTGCAAGTGGTCCTGGCCCCGAATCTGTGAAATCATCACCGAAACACCCTTAGCTGAAATTGAAATGAAAACCGCAGCTCTCCGTCAGCTCTTCCTGGGTCTGGGGTTGGGTGGCTTTGACTATCGGCACATCCATTCTCTTGCTTTCCATGTTATCAAGACCCGTGAGGAAGATATCACTAGTGAATGCAGGCTTCCTCACTTCGAGACCACTCATTGTGGGGTCCTAACCTTAGAGTAAACCACAACAAATCTCCATCAACTGATAGCACGGGAGGTGATATCCCGAGATCAGGCGGCCATCCTATCCTCCAAGTTGCATGCATGCGAGGAACGAGCCACGATGCTGAGGGATCAGTTATCGGCTATGACTGGTCATCTAGAAGTCACCAGAAAATGGTTCAACGATCTCCAAACCATAGTGGAGCGTATCGGTCCGGTGGCTGAGGCTGAGACCAGGGAGAAGGCAGTGGTTGAACAATCCTACAATGAACTTCGTTGCGCAGTCTCTGACCTTGTGGGGAGAGCAAGTTAAGACCTTTTATAACTATCAGAGCTAGTTTTGTATCCCTTGTTTTACTTACCCCCTATCCCCCTATCCCCTGCCCCCTTTTTTGTATGAAGGAGAGACCCTGGATTTTGGTCATACTCCTTTTTTTAATGAAATACAGTCTCCATTATTCACTCGTTGCTGAGGAATTGGATTTTTACTTAGAGAAATTGTTGTGAAAATAAAAATTCACTGAATCAGATTTAATCATAACCCAGGAAAACAAGCTCAAAATTTTGCCTGCACCATGGGATCCAGCGAGCATAGTGTGACTATTTCTAGGGTTTTATAAGAAAACCCTACAATCATTTTGTCTTTTTCTCCTTTTAATGCCCTGGTTTTGCCTCGGCCCATTTGATATGGACCCAGCGGGTATAACCTGGCTTTTCCTTAGGTCACCCTTTTCGGGTTTTCGGCCTAACAGGCTTTGTGCCTCTTTCTTCTGTGAGCGGTTTATTGTCCCGCTGACAGGACAATCATTACTGATTTGTTGGTCGAACAGCTTTGACCAAATATGGCTGGTCAAGGGCCCCAATAGGGTTCAACTGATTAAAATATTCCTTATTACCCTTCAGATGTACGTTGGGGAAAACATGTTTGAATTTGACCGGCGTGCAAGGCATGTCTCAAGGCATGGGAACCGTGTCGGCGTACAGAGGCAAGAAAAGCATTGCCTAAGGAAAACATGCCTTTCGTAGATGGGCCAGGGGCAATCAATATGCAGAGCCGCTGAGGGCATGGTATGCATAGTCATACAAAGGAGTCCTTAAGTCAAAGACTAATCCATTTCGGATGGCCAGGGGACTCCATGGAATTCCGGTTTATGGAAACCACGATGGGTGGCGTGGAAAAGAATGAAAACCACCATGGGTTTCTCAAAAGGGGAATGTGACATATGAAAGGGTTTTGGGAACATCTGTACTAATTAGGAGAATGGTCCGGAGACCACCTCCCTATGCATTTAGTTGGTGTAAGGGATGGTTGAGGCTTGACGTAGTTTAAAGTCATGCAGTTGGGACATCATCTGAAATGGAACGACTTCTCTTGGTTCTTGGTAATCTTGTCAAAAACGTTCCACCACATTCAGGTGGAATTGTGGAGGAGGTTGGTAATCTATAGCTCAGAGGGTTTCCAAATCTCAGGATATAAATGGGGGCTTAGAGGCCAAAAAGGTGTACAAAGAGAAGCATTGCCTAAGGAAATATTGCATTTGGTAGACGGGCCAGGGACAATCAATATGCAGATCTGCTAAGGGAATGGTATGCATAATAATACAATGGTGTCCTTAAGTCAAAGACTATCCACTTCTGAGAGTCGAGCAACTTCAGGGAAGTTGATATTTGGAACCACCAGGGGTGGCTTATGAGTGTTCAGCTTTTTCCTAAGTACAGAGTATGGTTTATGATGAGAGTGTGCCTGAACACAGGGGAAATATCTAGGCCAAACTTCTTGAGAATAGTTGAAGTAATTCTTTCTTACGCTGATGTGAGGCGGTGGTTCGTGCAGGTCTGACCCATGCACTGCAAGACAGAGAAAAGCCTCTGTTCCTTACTGAACTCGTGATGGGTTCGACCATGCAGTTTAATGTCATGCAGTAAGGAAGAGGAGCATTATTAAAGGTTGTCGTGTAGCTTAACGTCATGCGGCGAGGACGGGTGGCATTTTTTGAAGCTCGCTATGTAGATTAACGTCATGCAACGAGGACGGCTTCCGTGCAGTTTGGCATCATGCGGTAAGGACGGGGATATCTTTAAGGGTTGTCGTGCAGTTTAACGTCATGCGGCGAGGACAGGGATATCGTTAAGGGTTGCCATGTAGTTTAACGTGATGTGGCGAGGATGGGGGGGGACATTATTGCGTAGGCTACTCTTCATCAGAATATAAATGGGCTTAAATACCTCAACGTGCCCCAGACGTGGAAGGGGGGATGATGGTGTAAATCATGGTTCTGGGGTTTCTTGGATCAGGAAAGGTGATATGGGGGCTCTATGGCTAGTAAGCGTATGGGGCTAAAAAGAGCATCGCCTGTCGAAATATTGCCTTTGATGGACGATCCAAGGGCTATCATTATGCAGAGACGTTGAGGGAATGGTATGCATAGTCATACAAAGGTGTCCACAGGTCGATGACTTTCCACTTCCGATGGTCGTGAGTGGTCATGAGTATCCGTGATTGTCCAGGCCATGAAGCCTGTCATCTGGTGAGGAAATATATGGACATGTTGGTGATATTTGTCCCTAATTTCTATTAAAGAATAAAGAGCCCCCCCCCCTATGGTGATTTACCTTTCTCACGGGGGTGTTCCTTTGCTCCTCGCAGTTTAACGTCATTTGGTGAGGATGAAGTACTCCCAGTTTACCGGTCATAGAACTCGGACCATTGGGTGACTATTATTGCACTCACATCTTGGATAATTGGGTCAAGATGTTCTGATATACTTAGAACAAGGTGGGTAATGAAGGTCGTAAACTGCAACTTTGAGATTTCTTGGATCAGGAGGCGTAGTGTGAGGGCTCTGAGGCCGGTAAGTGTACGGAGCTAGGAGAAGTACCGCCCGAAGAAATCTTGCCTTTGAAGGATGATCCAGGGGCTATCATTATGCAGAGCCGCTAAGGGAATGATATGAATAGTCATACAAAGCTGTCCCTGGGCCGATAATTTTCCACTTCCGATGGCCATGACTGATTATGAGAATCAGTGATTGCTCCCAGTGAAGAGTTCCGCATGTGGGGATAATGGTGTCTAGGTACACAGAAAACATCTTCATTGCAATTTTCCATTGAGTAAAAGTATCCTAGTTCTAGCTTGATGTTTTCTGATGTAGGTCACTATATGAACCACTAAAAAACACATAGGCTAGCCAGATAAGGATACCCTGGAAACATCTGGATGTGAAAAGGGGAATGAACTTGTAAACCACTTCGCCATAAACATCTGGATCAAGAGGTATGGTATGGGGGCTCTGTGGCCTGTAAGCATACCGAGCTAAGAAGAGTGTCGCCTGTGGAAATCTTGCCTTTGGTAGAAGGGCTAGGGGAAATCTATATGACTATTCATACCATGCCCTCAACGGATCTGCATATAGATGTCTGGGTCGTAAGTGGTTATGAAGATCCATAATTGTCTGGGTCGTGGAGTCTGATGTATGGAAAGGACGTATCCAAATGTGAAAGGAGTATCTCTATCTTGTATCACCATGTTTCCTAGGTGGTTCGCAACGAAGTCAGTGCAGTTTAACGTTTTGTTGTGAGGATGAACTCCATGCAGTTTAAAGTCATGTGGTAAGGACAAAATCCATGCAGTTTAACGTCATGCGGTAAGGAAGAACTCCATGCAGATTAACATCACGCGGTAAGGACAAACTCCATGCAGTTTAATGTCATGCGGTAAGGACAAAGATATACACCCCGCGTAGGTCTGGTCTGTACACAGCGGAAGGGGAATTTTTAACATCATCGTCCGTGCAGTTTAACGTCGTGCGGTAAGGACGGGAAGTACACCCCGTGCTGGTCTGGTCCCTACACAGGGGAATGGAGGCACTTTTTTCGAAGGGCTGGGCCAGGACTGGGGATCCTGGCGTCGCTACGTATCATGTGAGGGAAGGAATCAAGCCGTACATAGTTCTTTGGAATCCGTGCAGTTTAACGTCATGCGGTGAGGATGGAGTCCATACAGTTTAATCGTCATGTGGTCAGGACGATGACCACACCCCGTATAGGTTTGGTCCATACACAGGGGAGGGGGATTATTAATTCTTATTATCCGTGTAGTTTAGCATCGTTTGATAAGATGGACTCTATGCTGTTTATCGTCATGCGGTGAGGATGTGAATACACCCCGTGCAGGTCTGGTCCATACACAGGGGAATGAGAACTTTTATTTTTCTTTTTGAGGTGGCTGGGCCAGGGTTTGGAATTCTGGCATCACTACATATCACGTGAGGGCACAAATCAAGCCTCACGTAGTTCTCTAAAAGACGATACACCCCGTGTATTTATGGTCCGTACACGGGGGAAGAGAGCATTTTTTTGAAGTGGATGGGCCAGGATAGGGAATCCATGCATCACTACATATCCCGAAAGGGCATGAATCATGCCATACGTAGTTCTCTGTGAAGATGATACACCCCGTGCAGGTCTCGTCTGTACACGGGGGAAAGGGGATTTTTTTTGAAGCGACTGGGCCAGGATAGGGAATCCCGACGTCGCTACATATCCCGCAAGGGCAGGAATCATGCCATATGTATTTCTGTGAAATCCATGCAGTTTAACATCATGCAGTGAGGACAGTGTCCATACAGTTTAACATCATGTGGTGAGGACAAAATAAAAAATGAAAGTCATGCAGTTTAACATCATTCGTTGAGGACGGGGGGAATTATTAGATTACATATAGTTTAACATGTTCTGGACAGGATGAGGTTCTTGGCAGCTTAATGTCATACAGCTCAGACGATGTCTTCATCTCATTTTTTTCCATCCGTGCAGTTTATCGTCGTGCGGTAAGGACGAACTCCATGAAGTTTAATGTCATGCAGTGAGTACGTGGTTACTTCCTGGTCTCTATGAAAAATACTTCATCAGGAATCTCGCATTGGTAGGGGATGTAGTGAATTGGCCATCCATGGAGATCAGGGTATATGCTCCATTAGAGTAGACTTTGTGTATAGCATATGGTCCCTCCCACTTGGGCTCCATATTTGGAGGCTTCTTGTCGGGTATCATTGGGGTCCAGAGGACCAGCTATAATTCTCATTCCAAGAACGACCGGAGGCGGACCTTTTGTTGAAGGCTCGTACGATCTGGTTCTGGTACACTTCCAGGTGGTGCAGAGTGTGCATCTGCTTCTCATCTAGCTATTACATTTCACTTAGCTGCTTTTCTGACTGCTCATCATTGGACAATCTATCACAGGTGGAAACGCGGAGTGAGGGAAGTTGGAGTTCAATGGGCAGGACCGCCTCTGTGTCGTACACCAATGAGTATGGGGTAGACTGAGTTGTTGTGTGGATTGTGGTTCGATATGACCACAATGGAAGGAGGAGTTTATTCGTACATGACTTCTTGTCTTTGTCCACCATTTTCTAGAGGATGTTGGATAGGGTCTTATTGAAAGCTTCTATCTGTCCGTTGGCCACTGCATGGTAGCGGGATGAGTGGTTATCCATGATACCATACTCGTGGTATAGCTTTTCCAACTCAGCAGAGCAGAAATTGGTGAGGTTGTCCGTCAGTATGGTATGAGGGACACCAATCTAGTGATGATATTGGTTTTCATGAAGCTGAAAAAATTTCTTTCCTCTAATTCATTGAGGGGTATGGCTTCTCCCCATTTGGAAAAGATGTCGGTCGTCGTGAGGGTATACTTCAGCTGTTTGGCCGTGGTGGGAGGATATGGTCCCACGACGTCCATCCCCCAGACGAAAAACGGCCAGGATTACCTAGCTTGATGATGTAACTCCGGGGGCTGGTGTATGAAGTTGGCATGAATCTGGAATGTGTGGCATTTTGTGGTAAAATACTCGCAGTCTTGTGCCACTGTGGGCTAGTAGTACCCAAGCCTTTGAACCTGATGGGAATGTTTGGTCCCTTGTTGATGTGCTCCACATGCTCCTGCATGTACTTCAGTCATGACGATAGTGGTTTCTTCTACGTCAATGCATGTGAGGAGCACTCCATCACGACCTCATTTGTAGATGACCTCTTACTGACCCGCGCCACCATATATGACAAAATTGATTTCCCTTCTCCATATTTGCTCTCGTTCAGCCCTATCTGATATAAGCTCTCCCCATTAAAGGTTGTTCGTGATAGGGGTCATCCAGCCGGTAGCAGGAGCATATGGCTCGGGGACAGGACTGACTTCATAGATCTCATCCGTCTTATCTTGAACAAATGGAAATACCATTCGACGGTGAGCAATACTGATGACTGTTTCGTCCTAGTCTGGATCGGCTAGGGCTGTGGCCGCGTTGGCTAATGCATCAGCCTGAGTGTTCTGGGACCGGGGAATATAAGTCAATGTTGTTTCTGTGGAGAACATGGCCATTAACCCCCGGACATGGTCAAACAAGGGGATCATATCCTCCTTTTTAATAGCATAGTCACCGTTGACTAGATTTATGACCTGCTTCGAGTCACATTTTACCTTAAGTTGTTGTACTTGTGCCTGGAGTGAGAGTTCCAGGCCTGCATTGAGGGATTGATATTCCGCTTCATTTTTCATACATCCCATTGACAAGAGGATGGAGTACGAGAAAACTACCTTTTCTAGGGACACGATTATTATCCCCAGACCCACTTTGTTGAATCTGGGATCCTCCATCCTCTTCTCGGTGGGGCTTCGGGATGCGCTGTCAAAGTACATTTCCCATGCTAGGAACTCCTCTTGAACCGATAAGATATCATTGTTAGGTAGTTCAGCGTCCAGTGTAGTGGTCCCTATTGAAGGGTTCTCTGCCAGAAAGTCTGTTAATTTCGGGCCCTTGATGGATTTTTGAGGCATGAACTGGATGTCGAACTGTTGCAAGATGACCTCCCATCAGGACAGGCGTCCGGTTAGCATCGGGATACAGAGGATGTACTTGAGTGGGTTACTCTGCGAGATCAAATGGAAATCATGATGCTGCATATAATGTCGCAGCTTTTGAACCGCAAAGACCAAGGCCAAACAGCTCTTCTCGATATTTGAGTGTCGAGTCTCAGCATCAATAATGGTTCGACTGAGGTAATAGAGACTGTTTTCGCTGCCGGCGTCATTCTTCTTTGCGAGGATGGCTCCAAATGACCATTCTAGGGCCTTTACATATAGAATGAGAGGCCTTCCTTTGACTGGGGGCATGAGCACCAATGGGCATAAGAGGTACTTCTTTATGTTTTCAAACTCCTCTTGGAAGTCATTCGTCCACTGGTACGTGACACCCTTCTTCATCAACCTGGTGAAGGGAAAACATTTGCCTTCCAGGTTGGCTATAAAATGCCTAATATAGGCTAGGTGTCCTTGGAATCCCCTCAGCTCAGTGAGATTTCAATTGGTGGCAGTCTCAAGATAGAATTCTTCTTCTCAGTGTCGACTTCGATGCCGCTATGGCGTACGATGAAGCCAAGGAATTTCCATGAGGTAACCCCAAAGCCGCATTTCAAGGGGTTCATCTTCAAGCTATGCTGTTGAAGCTTGTTGAAGACGGTCTCAAGGTCCGAAAGGTGATCCGAGCACTGTCTAGACTTAACCACTAGGTCATCCATGTAACATTCAACGAATTTCCCCAAGAACGGCTTAAAGATCCGATGAATGGCACGCTGATACGTGGCGCCATCATTCTTGATACAAGAGGGCATGACCCTGTAACAGAATACCCCTTGAGGGACCTGAAGGCTATGGCTTCTTCGTCTTCTCGGGCCATCCTGATTTGATTATATCCAGAATATCCATACATGAAGGATAGAGCCTCATACCCAGCTGTTGCATCAATTAACAACTCGGTGATTGGAACCGAGAAGTCATCTTTCAGACAATGTTGATTTAGGTCTCTGAAGTCAATGCATATGCAGATATTCCCATTATTTTTCATAATGGGGACGATGTTGGCCAACCAAATGGGATACTGGTCCTCCCTGATGAAGCCTGCTTTAATGAGCTTATCGACTTCAGCCTCTATCCAGGCAGCATGTGGGGGTGTGTCCTTCTAGCGGCCTGTTTGTAGCCCCGGTGGTCTTCTAGAAGACCCAAGTAATGTGTTGCAACCTTGGGATTGAGTCCTAGAATTTCCATGTAATTACTTGAAAAGACATCCCGATGTTGGCTTAGGAAGGAGGTATATACCTCGTGTTCCTCTGGAGACATGGCCAGGCTAATGAGTGTGGGCCTCAGGTCCTCTTCGGTACCCAAGTTTATTTCCCTGAACTCATCCACAATGGTGAAGATACCCTCCTAAAATGAGGGAGGTGCATCTCTGAGATCCTCCCCCTCTTCTTCTCCCAAGTCCTCATCTTCTTGATCTGACGAGGAGAGAGTTTCCGGTCCGAGCCTTCGAGGGTTTGGGGGAGAGGCATCATAGGCATCCCTTCTTGAGTACTTGTCCCCAAATAGAGGGTTGGTAGGCGCTCCAGCGTTGTCATACTCGACCATGGTGGCTGAAGTCATGAGGACATCTGAATGTGTGTCCGGGCTTGAACTCCCACTCTCAACACAGTTGATGGGCATGACATAATCTCTGCCAAAGATGCCTGAGGGGGTCCTCGGGGACCATTTCCAGGCCATTTGGAGCAGGGATCCAGTCAACACTGTCGACCAAAGGCTTCTTCTTCTTTTTCTCATAGAACCCGACGTCAATGTAATGTGACTCGGAGAGCTCGAAAGGGGCCTTGTCAGCGTCTGACATCCCGCTTTGTCCATTGATGCAGTACCTGATACACTGGTGGTAGGATGATGGAACAACCATGTGCTTATGGAGCCATGGCCTTCCCAGCAGGGCATTGAATGTTGTGCTCTGTCAGACCATCAAGAATTCCGTGTTGGCTACCAGGTCACCAAAATGGGCCTTTATCTTAATCTGTACTATTGGTTTCTACTCACTCTGGTTGTAACCTAAAAATGTTGTGGCTGAGGGAATTAGATCGTCCTCACTATAGCCCATCTTACAGAGTGTCCGTAGGGGAAGGAGGTTAACTCCATATCCATTTTCTATAGAGACATTCCGAATCTCAATACCATTCAGTTTGCCAGACACATATAGAGGTCTGATGTGTCCTTGCATGATGGCATCTTCTCCTTATCGGTGAAGGAAATCACCACATTGAATTCAGCCGGGCCAGTCTCCGTCAGGCAAATCTCAGTGGTAGCTACCTCAACTTCGAATTCCTGGGGGCTGATCAAAGCTTTGATGAGTGCCTCCTTATGCTCGACTGGTAAAATTAGGGAATCCAGGATTGACCACCTGGATGGTACTGATGCCAGTTGCTTAAGGATGTCGTATTTTTTCTCCAGTGGTCGACGCTTCTTCGTTAGCAGGAGAGTCTTAGCGGGTGATTTGGGAGCTGGATCATTTGATGAGGAGGAACCGGATGTGGGGTCAGATGTTTATAGAGTTCATGCATTTTGAAGTCTTCGTATGGACGGTCTGTTTGTTCGCCCTAGGCGACAAGACACTTGCTCCTCCTCTGGTGGGTATCACAGAAAAATAGGGCCATCATGGCTGCTTGTGGAGGTGGAGGGGCATTACCTCTCCTACTGAGTCCGCTGAAGGGCCCTCCCATGGGTTTCTATGATATTGAAGGTCTGGGCCAGGGTCCAACCATAGGGTTGGTTTCGGCCGTGGCTATGCCTCCCCTGATATCCCCTGCCTCTGTGATTCCTCCTCCCAGATCCTCATGTAGGAATCTCGGGTTCTTAATCATACCCTTCGTCCGGGAATGATTCCACGAGATGGAGGACGTTTATAGAACCAAAGATTGGCTCTTCATCCTCTGACAGGTCAACCTGGTCTGTTGTCTCTGATGGTGTCATTGGTTGGGTCGGTGCCCGTGGTACTAAATTTGAGGGAATGAAATCCGCCATGGTCAGGACTCACTTTGGCTCCGTCGCAGACTGCTCCTCTTGTGATTGTTTCCTCCTTTGACTCTGTCCGGATGACCGAATTGTGGAGGTTTGTGAGGCTGATGTTGTCGGATCTGCGGCTCCAAGGGCTGTTGGTGGAAACACCAGCTGCTGTAGTTGATCTTGGAGTATGCCCCGGGCCAGGTTGATAGTTTTCCGAGTCATATAGTTGTCAAATTTCTGCCCCGGCTTGCTGGTGACTTTCTGCCACTCCTCCCTTTGTCGGATTTGGTGGTAGAGATACACGCCACATGTGCTGGGGGTGGTCCCAGCTCGACTTGTCAAGAATCTACCATCCTCTGCAGAAGGTCTTTTACGATGAAGCATTCTCGGATTCTGTTCCCTAACATCCTGTGGTAGGGGAAATAATACGGCCTGTCATTGAGGCCAACTTCTTCATGTCTCCTTGGCTCCGGGATGCGGATCAAGATGCAGATTATGGCTGCAATGAAGTACCCAAGAATGTGATCGTCTCGGAATGAGTATACTTTTTGTCTTCGTTCCTCAAACTTGTTCTGCTTTGGTCCTCGCCGATCGTCCCATTTAGGCGGGGGCAGCCGCTGATATGCAGGGGGCCCATGACGATTTGGTAGAGGCCTGAGCGGTGGAGCGGGCACAGGGGCCGCCTTGAGTGTGACAACGGACTCTTCAGCTCTAGGAGCTCTCTTCAAAGGAGCCTATGAGGCTATTCAGGACTTTGAATTAGTCTTCTGTAGGGATTCCTTGATTCTTTGGGCAATGGCTGAGAGATGGCGGAATATAGTGGTGCACTCTACCGGTATGAGCGGTGTTCGCTGCTCATCATTGAGATTATCGATGCATATGTCTAGCATCTCATCCTGAGGCTTTGGCCTGTTCATAGAATAGGTTAGGCCCTTACATCTGGCGATGAAATCTGAGACCCTCTCGTTCTCCCTCTGCTTGCAGTTCATGAGATCGCTGACCATTGTTTTAGGCAGCGTTGAACTGAAGTGGTACAGGAACTACTGCCGCAAGTCCTCCCAGCTCTTTATCAAATAGGCTGGTAGACTCCTATACAAGACAAAGGCAGATCCTTGCAAGGTCCGTATGAAACATCTGAGTGTCACTGCTTCTTGATGTTCCGGAATCCCCATCATAGGGTCGCAATAAGAGGCATAGTGCCTCAAATGTTGCTCCAGATCACCTGATCCATTGAATATGGGGAATACAGGGCTCCCAAAATTGGGTGGAGGTGGTGTGTTGGTCCCCCAATATGGGTAGGGTTTCTGATCCAGCTGTATTGGAGCGCGTCGACCTTCCATCGCTTCCAATAGAGTTGTAATGCCTCGATGGTATTGGTGAGTCCCTGGTTTACATCATGTTGGGCCCAGTCTTGGAAAGGCGTAGCCCGAGGCATTACTTAAGGCTCCGGATTGGGTGGAACCAAGGGTGCATATTCCGTTAAGGGTACCCTCAGAGGGTTCAGGCGTACCTGCTCCGGTTGCCTCCTAAGTGGAGGTAAATATTGTTATTCATCATCCACGTTTAGGTAGTTGGATGAACCAGGTGCCTCATTGGGCATGAGCCCTGATCGTGCTTCATTTTTCGGGGAATGACTCAGCCGTTGAGGTGCGCTTGCTGGGAGTGAATGACGTGGTACTTCTTGGGGCATACATTCAATAAGGCGGTTCCTCTGGAGCAGCTGGGCGTTAAGCCGCCTCAACTCCTTCATCTCTTCTTCTTGTTGAGTGAACCTCTCTTCGAGCGTGAGTGGCTTGTTTTTATCGAGGGAAGGGGACGAGATGAGGGTAATCGTTCCCTTGTTCTTGTACTTCTTGGAAGCTCACTGGGTGGGTGGAGGGAGGTCAGCTAAAGGGGTGGACAAATTTAAGGCGGCCCTCTGGTTTTGGGTGTCCACACCTGGGGGTTCATGGTGAGTCACAGCCTGACTAGAACCGTCATCTCCCGATCCGTCCAGATTTTCATTTTCTCCGGTGTCACCCGCGGGGTTAGCCTCCATGGCATTGATGAACGAATACTACGGGGTGGTGGGGACATCATATTCCAAATATGAAGAGGACCTCTCGCGTCTTCGGCTGGCCTTCCCTTTCATGACTTGGGATTTCCCACGGACTTCTCGACGAAGGGTGACACAGAGAGTTCTTTGATGCTACCATATTGTGAGCCTTCTTTTCAGAGGGGATGATGATTCAAATGATGGGATAAGATGAGAAATTCCTCTTCTGATTGTCATCCCTAGATGATAGAATATTGATTCTCATGGGGGAGATTTTTGTTGAGGGGTTAATAATGCCCCCAGCTTTGAGGGCTGGGGCTGGCTTCGTTCCCTAGACATTGAGTCTCTTCCCAGTTTTATTGGTCTTACGGGGGAATTTGTTGTCAAAAATTCCCCCAGCCCTATAGGCAGGGGTTGACCCTGGATTGTGGCAGTAACTGTGGCTAAAGAGACCTGCCTGATCTCGCGTGTCCCCATCTGAGGGTGAACCAGATCTGGTGCCGAATTAACCTATAGATCAGTCCCTTCTGGGGAGGTAGGCAAAGATTCTTGATTGGCCTCTCTTAGGAGAGAGGAATGCTGTATGCTCTCGGTGTCCTGATTCAGGAGTATTTGAATGGCTCGTTCCAGCCCGGCCTGATGCTTCTGGGACTTACTCGAGGCCCGACTCTGTTGGGTGTGTTGCCTTTCGAGAACAGGTGGTCCACCCGATCGTTGTCTCGATGTGACGACATTACATGATACCATGCCAAACGGGTTCTTCTAGGTAGGGAGAGGAGTGAAATGGAGATCTCCGTGTTCCCCCCATCCCCTGATATGGACTCCTGTTGGAGCGTCATCGATGAGGTGGCACAGTTCGTGCAGTGCACGGAGGAAAGCTGCCTCCATATTCCACTTGCACCTCTTAGGGAATTGTTGTCACGTCGAGGAAAGGGTCTCCAGGTCGATGTGACGAAGGAGGTCCCCTATCGTCTGGATGTGGTATACATACACGTCATAGGGAAGGAATCTCGACTTCTTCCAGCGGAGGGTATCCATATACTATGGCGGATTCCGTGCATGAATTCTTCCGAAAACTCCATGGGTATGTCATACTGAGAGGTGGTCATGGGCCAAAACCTGACTAGTATATCATTCTCGGCCAGTCGTTTCATTAGGTGCAATATATTGGCATACTCCCCCGCCTGTGATTCCTCTACTTGGTCGGCCCAACTGAGGCACTCACTGTAGTCGGAGGCAGTGGGACCGGTTGGTGCTGAATTGTCTTGTGGGTGATTCCGAGGTGGTTCGGAAGATGAACGCAGCCCTGGAATGGCCCCTGATCAAATAAGGGCATCACTAGTGACATTCTAGGAATCTGACATGCTCGATCCCATCCATCTGAGTGCCTCGACATACAAGGGCTTTTCGGTGCTTGATTTGGTAGGGGGAGGGTTTTCCTGTCGAAAAAAATATGTCATCACGATGAGGACCTCCTCAATGGCGGTCGTAATGGAGAGGACTACTATTACTACTTGATGGCTCACTAAATAGAGGAATTTTGCAGTGTACACCCTAGGGAGGACCTCCAAGGAATGTTGCAGCAAGGGGAGGACCTTCTGGCTACATGGAGTTGTTACGGGGAGGACTTCACAACAACTGCCATCATGGTGAGGATGACCATCCTGACTTGACGTTTGACGTGCATCATGGGGAGGACCTTCAGGGCACGCTGTGACAAGGGGAGGACCTTCTTGTTTCTTGGGGCCATTGCGGGGAGGACCTTCGCAATGGCGGCCGTGGTGCCGAGGACTACCATCACAGTTGCGAAAATGGTGAAGACTACCATTACTGCTGCCGCAGGGAGAATATCTACGGGATACATCCTGGGGAGGGACTCCAGAATGTACCGCAATGAGGGGAGGGCCTTCTCGTTGCTTGACGTCTCTACGGGGAGGACCTCCGTTATCAGGGTGGCGAGGACTATGACCGTGACCTGATGTCGGGCTACATGGAGTTCCATTGCAGCGTAACCCCTGGGGAGGACCTTCAGGGCAATCCACGACAAAGGGTGGGCCTTCTTGTTGTGATGAGACGTCACTACAGTGAGGACCTCCGTAGTTGTGACTATGATAGCGAGGACTACCATCACAATCTGTGGTCCCACTGGATGGAGAGTGATTGGAGTGTATACCTTGTGGAGGACCTTCAGGGTGGACCGCAGTAAGTGGAGGACCTTCTTGATGCTCGATCATCTGGTCCCGTGGAGGGTTTCTGTGACTCACATAAAAGGAGATTCTCCCGTGACCGATTGTTATATTCCCGCGAGGGAGGCCACCACAGGTGCTCTGGGGGGGACCTTCAGAGCTGCTTGTAGCGACATTGCGGGAAGGAACTTTGCAACTGCTACTACCACTCCCATAATATGGTAATGGGTGGGCAGGGTTTCGAGCCTTTGATGAACACATAGCGGCATCAGAAACCCCAGCTTCCAGAAGAGCGGAGTCATGAACCCGCTCAATATTTTCTGGCTGCATTTGGCGCATTCGGGGCACTCTTTTATGGGCAGCGGGGACCGTTTGCTATTGACAACGGCCTTCACCTTTGGGTCCCTATATAATTTGGTCCCGTGATGTTGTCGGGATATTCCGACGAAAATATTGACTTTGTGGATGGATATATGCCTGCTCTGGAGCATCCACCATGATGGATGGGTGTCCCCTAGTTGGAACGAGTGAAGCTGCTCAATCTGGTTGCCCTTGCGTCACATAATATAGCCGGCGACCCTCCTGGGCTGAAGCAGGGATGTAGATCTACTCCAAGGTGGATATATAGTCTCTTATATGAGTCGCCTCAATTGAGGAGATGGGATCAGGGTTTCGAGTTCTTACTGTTGTCACTGATGCAATTACATGCTGGCAAGCATGCAAGATATGATCTGGGATCAATACCTGCTCATCCATCATTTCCAGGATATGTAGACAGACATCTTTGGCTGGAATGGGTATGAGGGCCCATTCCGGTATCGGAGTAGGAATATCCTACTCCAGTCCTCCAGTGGTCAGTGCGTACTGACAATTCTCGTGTGTCGGGGTAGGTGAATGAATCTGCCCCTGTACTAGGATACGCCGGTTTATCTCTCTATTTGCTGCCACATCGGGGTGGCTAGAATTACTTACATCTGCAGGGACCTGGCCTTGAATATATTGGTTTTCCACCTTATCAAGTCGGTGGCCTTTGTTGGCGGGGAGACGTTCCCACCGATGATTTTCCGCCACATCTGGGTGATGGGCTTTGTTGATCGCCACCATATCAGGATGGCGGGCGTCTGAAGCAAATGCCAGGAACTGGTCCTATAGGTGTCGGTTCGCCACCATGTCATGATGCAGGGCTTCATGACCCTGGGCAGGGAGAGGTGCATTCCTGGTAAGTGTCATCCTGCATGAGAGACGGGCTTGATTGAGCTCGGTGGGGATGCGCGCCGGCTCGTATGATGCCGCCATGTCTGGATGGCGGGCCCAAGAGGAGCGAACAGGTGTAGGTGCCTGTTCATGGTACGTCTCTGTGGCTGAGCAATGAACCTCCTCCATAGGGACCAAGGTGATGACTGGACCCCGATTGTACGTTTTCCCCCCTCGTCGAGTGGTCCGAGGGGCTGGAGCTCAGGGAGCGTGGGCCTGAATCCTCGGGGAAACATCCCCCTCGGCGCAAGGATGTTGGGTCGCAGCATGACCGTGATGATGCCTTTCGGTGGGGGCCTTGGAGTGGAACCCCCATTCGACAGGGATGGAGTCCTCAATGTCGAACTCATCCGCCTCCCTAAGATAAGGGAGGTACGCATTGTCTCGTTCCGGGGATAGACTCCCTAAACGGTTGGAGACAACGACGGGGGATCTCTGGGTCTGCCTTTGCGGTCGCTGCTGGGAAGCCGGCCGGTGAATCTTGATAGATTAGAGGGTGTTCATGGCCGCCTCCACCATTGGTATAGTACCATTCACGTGGTACTCTCAGATTAGCACTTCTGAAACCCAGCGTTGAAGACGCTGGGTGGGTGATGGGGTCCTCTGTTGTCGAAGAAGTCTCGCCCTTGTGTCGTTGGAAGCGCGCACTTGTGAGTTCCATTGCGATGCAATTGGATTGAAGGGATTTCTGAAAGAAGTGCCTGTGAATCATTTTAGCAAATACATGAAGAAAACCCATCAAAGAAGTATCTCATAATCCCATGCATAATTAATGACCTTTCTTGGCCCTCCTTTAGAGCATAAGGGGGTACTGGGTGAGATTAAGTTAAATCTGTCATGTTTGGTTAAATATTCACGTCGGGTTCACCATTTTTTGTATCGTTCCTAGTTTTCGGCCACGAAACACCCAACGGCTCCGTATCCAATGATTGATGGACCTGATTTCTAATGGCATGTGTTCGCCGGATGGTCTGACCAGTGACTCTTATGAACTCACATTGGTTGAGAGGATGGGATGTCGGGATCATCGCACCCTTTTTGGGGGGAAATTATTGCCTGTTTGGGGACTCTCTTATAGATTTAAGATGTATTCATATGTTTGAGAATCTTTGGTTTATACCCAAACATAGTATGCACGGAGTTAACCTTGGTGTGCGACAATCAATTGGACGAAGAGGTTCGGAATCATTTATCCCTGAGGATTACCATCCCTCATTGGATTAATGAACCTGAATGTTTGGAACTCGATTGAGGCTACACTAGGAGTGGCATGGTAAACCGATGCGGGGATGATCAGATTGAACTGTTGTTGGGATTGAACCTTAGGGAGGCTTCCTATGTACCCTGTCTAGGAGGCAGGGATAAAATTCCACATAGTTTGGATAAATAGTTTATCATCATGCTGGATGGGGGTGGAACTCGATGTGAAGAAACGACTGAGTGGTGGGATTGAACCTCATGGAGGATTCCTACGTACCATGCCTTGACATGGCTCAAAGTCCCCATAGTTCTCTTTGGATTGGGTATTACACTCTGGGGCATCCCAGAATGATGGATTAGGGCTTATGCTCTGAGGCGTCCCATAGAAGGATGTCATGGTCGATGCTTACTCTAAGCCCACGTGAGTCCTGCTCGGTGTGAGAAACAAGAGGCAGTAGGGACCAGTGAATCACATCGCAAAAGGTGCGTCTATGAGAAGTGGATTGGGGCTTATGCATGAAGGCGGCCCAGGGTGATGAATTGGGGCATACACTCCGAGGAGGCCCAGAAGGTCGGGGTTTACTCCGAGATGGACGCCCGAGGTGACAAAGCCCAGCGGGAGAAGGAAAGTGGGTTCTCCTATTCCCGTCTCCTCTCTTGCAGTCCACAAGGGATTTCTTCTGATGGGTATTTTGACACCCCTGAGGAGCCCTGGACATGTGGAGGGGCTGAAAAAAGATTGTCGAGCTCAGACACCACATTACCGTGGGAATTTGAACCCAGGAATGCTTCAGAAATCTGATCAAGGGTCGGGGAAACCCCCTTTCCCCTACTTACCGTGGGTATGTGAACTCAAAATGGCACACTGATGTGCCTGAAAGTTATACCATGCCGATCTGGTTGATCTAGAGGAGGCCTCGGCTCGGGGCCGATGAATAGGCCAAAGAGGGAGTCACGGAGGACTAGGCTGGATCAGAAGGATTTTTCATGACTCTGGAGGTGATAACACCGAAGTATTTGCCTGACCACTAAGAGGTGTGGGTAGTGGTGCCCTTCGCGTGGGGAAGTGCCATGCGGCTGGAGAAGCCGTCCGTGAACCAGGGTGGTCCGCAGACTAATGGGAATCCCGCGAACCAAGGTGGTTCGCAGCTTCAGGTTCAATCAGTGAACCCGGATGGTTCGCTGCTTCGGGTTCAATCCGCGAACCAAGATGGTTCGCGGAGGGTTCCAAGAGGGTATCAACGGCCAAGGGAGGCGCCGATCGGAGTCTCATCGATCGGGGCATCACCCACAGAGGAAGGTACTCCATGGTACGATTGATGGGAAAAAAGGCATAAACTCCCTGGTCTGCGGAGGGGGTATGGTTCGAAGTTCTCCTTTTTTATTATTAAGGTTCACGATTCACCAAATTATTATGCGTTTTCCAGTTTCTTCTTAATTCATATACCTACTATGGTTCGCGAGTGGGAATTTCACTATTTGCGAAATCCGAAGCCTTCCTTCAACTGATCCCCTTCCTCCGAATCTGATTCCAGTTCTCTGATCCTTGCTCTCAGATCTCTCTCTTCTTCTTTCCCCATTGGTCTCCTTTTATAGAGTTGGGAAAGGAATGTATCTGTGGCCACATGACGCTTCTGGCGGAGGCCCATAACCAAATACCCGTTTCACAGCTGACTTGGTCAATCCGCGATTCGCGGTGGGTATTGAACGCTCCCCTCTTCTATGAGTCGAACTTGGGGAGTGCTCCACAGCCACGGAGGGTTCTGCCTCTATTCCGCGAATGACAGCGGGTGCGGCATGAGATGGTCGACGTGGTCCGTGGTTGGGGCGGCTCATGACGGTGAACGGACTGGCGCCCATCCTACCTCACGACCACAGAGGCTCTCTGCCTCCATTTCGCGAACGACAATGGTTCACGGAGGGGCGTGCCTCGTGGTTCATGGCCACGTTGCGCTTCCGTTGACCGGTTCGAGGATTGGTCCTTTGTGTATCTTCTTTTATTATTTTTCCCCAATTCATTGGGGGATTTGGATAAAACTTCTTTTGAGGATTTTTCAGGACCCCACATTGATAAATAAATTTAGGAATTATATACATGTTTTGACTTATTTTATGGATTTCCTCTTTTCCAATTCACATGAGTTTTTTTTTCATGATTCATTTTGGAACATAAGAATCACATGAAAGTCATGTTCTTTTCTATGGATTCTATTATTTAATATGAAGGATTTTGTTTCTTATTTAATAAAATTTAATTGATAGGGTTGTCCTATATAACATGTTGGTGAAATTATCATCAACGACACATCAATAATATTTCCTAAATGAAGGCCACATGGATCCTATGTGGGTGGATATACAATGATTGCTTTATCATCCTTCCAAGAATGGGTCATTTACTATCCCCCAATTGTATGGTGAAGGATTTAAATACCTTAGTACTAGACATGAACTTGGTGATGGGGATTCTTGTTATATTATATAATATATCAAAAAATAACATACATAATGTTTACCGATATATTTTATTAGTCTAATTTTACATCACTGAAATATATGTGGGTGCTTTTTATCAAAATAAATAATTATAAGAGTGTTTAATTTTAAACAATAGGATTTGAAATGGTCATTAAGGAGGGTAGTCTAGAATATTTATTCCCAGAAAAATGAGGGACTGGGAGTAGATGTATTTTTGGTAACATGATATTTATATATGATAATCATAGAGAGTGTGTTTTAGATTGTGATATATCTCGAGAATTTTGACATAATGAATGTGAAATGGGGTCTCTATTGAGGTTTTGTTTTAGAGGGAATGATCTATTATATTAATTACAAATATATTCCTCATTTTTTATTGATAATGAGGAAGTGTGTTGTGATCTATGACAGTTGGGTCCTGGATTGGTAGATCATGTGTAGATGATTATGGTTCATTAATGACACCTTAGTGATCTATGATCATACTGTTGGACTTTACATGAGAGATATACATATCAATTTCATTGTGTATATTTAATTGAGATGCTTCTAGCTATATGATATTGATTTGTGAGAGAAGAATAGAAGGTTAGTTTGATGAGTGAGGCATTGTTTTTTTAGGTGACTCATAGGGGAATGATTTTAGTCATGATCCGGTGGTGTAGGAGCATACACACATGGGACATGTGTGAGACCAATAAGAAAAAAGGATAATAAACTCTGAGGGGATTCTTAAAGGGTTTAACGTACCTCGATATGATGAGAGTTTGTATCTAAATCCTTTTCGGTGGAAACATTTTAGGGTGTGAGGGAGAGTATGAACTCGGTATGGCTGGTATAATTAGTTAGGGAATTACAATGTTTCCATGTATATACCATAAACCAGTGTGTTAAATTAAATACCTATGGTACTATAATCTCAATGTTTCATCGATAATGGGTTGTGTACCTATATAGTGGAAGGATACATCATATCTGTATAATTGTACCACTGTATTGTTTTTTATGCTTGTTCTATGATAAATTTTGGAATAATGTGTGCGACAATATTTTTAAGAGAATCATGAAAGTAATTATTGAGTATATTGAGTGATATAATGATCTAGAAGTGTAAGAGAATATATATATTAAGGAGGTAACCATAGGCCTTTGGAATGTGTGACCCTTAGTATGGAATTATTTTTTTTATAATTACTTGGATAACCTTATTAGAATGATTGGAATGGGTATGGATTATTATATTTCAATGGTGTTCATGTATGTGTGGAATTATAACAACTAGTCATTATCTATTGGAATACAATGGGTTTTCAAAAGATAGATCCATACTTTTGGTTTGTTAGGAAAATTTTGGGATACAATTATGGTGGGGATGATAACATTTTTGGTGATGATATGACCCAGTGTTGGTAGGTCCATATATTGGGATACTAGTTATTTTATTGTTAACATTGTACTGATATACTGGTTGGAAGAAAGATTTGATTTGATTTGGTTTCTAAAAGGTAGAATATTAGGGATTCTAATGTTATATTAGATAGAATCGACACATTTTCATCAGTGTATAGATGAAATTTGTTTATATGAGAATTAATTAGGTTATTGGTTAATTGGTTATCATGGGAATCTATAATGATGGATTTCTATGTATAAGGATTAAAAAAATGGGACTACACCAAATGTCACAATTGGAATTTGGTGTCATTTTTCTAAAAAAAATATTCCCAAAGGGGATAATCCATATTTATTTGGTGATGTGAGAGATAATCAATGGGAGAGAATGAATTTTTTGGAGAGGATTGATGAAATAGGTACTATTAGGTTTTTTAACATATTGGATTCAGTATGTTTGAAGACACATTTATTGTGTTGCTAATCTCATGGAAGGGAATTTTAAGAAGGAGATATTTATGGTGGGAGAACTGATGATTACAATAGTATATTTTGAGATGATTCATATGGTAGGGAGACCTATAATATTTATAATTATTCAGTGGATGAAATATTGTGGTCTGAATATATATGTGTTTGGTTGAGTGATATATCTTTATTGGGAATAGGATCATGCTCATAACTTGTGTTTTGTTGATAAATGCTTTTGGGTGATGTGAGGTGTCTCATAGAATAATATTCATCATTTGGAGATAGAACGATGATTAGTAGTGGAGAATTTGGAACTTGGTGGATCTGTATTATTGGATGATGATTCACCAAGACTTTTCATGAATGATATATGTTATATTGGGGATATTTGAAAGAGTCATTTCAATACCTGTCATAACATTCAAAGGAAGTTTAATTTTATTTTCCAAAAGATGGGAATGTTTCACTAATTGTGGATCATATTTGTAATTTGATACTTTAAATAGCTTTAGGAGTTATTTTTATGTAGGGATCATATCATAGTTGTTTGTATGATTCTATAGTAAATAAGGGATTAATATTGGTGAGACCCTATTTTATGTATTTTTGTTCTAATAGTGAATCACACAATGATTTTTGTATATTGTGTTGTGATTAATGTTGAGTAGGAAATTGATTCACTATACCCATGGGCCTCCTAGAAAGGTAATATTGTTTTATGATTTATGTAAATTATGATTACCTGTACACATATAGTGGTGGAATGTAACACATTGGGTTAGTAACCTTTTTATGATTGATCTATGGAATTCAACATTTTTAATTTTTAATTTTCTCTGATGAATGTTGATCACACAATGACCCTTAAGCTATGTCTTGATAAAAATACATAATGGTTGTCCTCGGTAATATCATGATGAAATTGAACCACAATATAGAGAGGTTTTTCAGGGAAAATGAGCCTTAAATGTGAGACACAATCCATATTGTGACCCATAAGGGTCATTCCATGATGATGATAAAAAAGGAGATAACCCTTCCCACATAGTTTGTAACACTATTACCGATATGGGGTAATGCATTCCCTAGCATGGTGAATGAGAATCACATATATATCCTTATGATAATACATTGATAGACCTACCTACAAGCTTTAAAAATATGGATAACCAATTTTTTTAACATCAAACCCCGTAATTATAGGTCAAATAACTGTACATAGGGGGAAGTTTTGAAATCAACTCCCCCTTCTTCCTCAAATTCTTCCCCCTTAATGTTGATAAGTTCTTGAGATGATCCAGAGATGCATTGTAAGTATTCCCTTCTTTATCCACCTTTAATTTTTATACCCTTACATCACCAATAATATGGTCAAATATTAAATTAGTAATATGACACTAATTCCACTAGGTCATGGTGGAATCAGTTCAATGACATATGGGGGGTTTTCAACTATCCTAGTGGATGTTATGAGAGGATGATCACATATTGTTTGATACCAATTCACTAAAATTTAATCCTCATTTTTGGAATAGACAATATCTCTAAACATGTGATTTTAGAGTCATGGGATGGACAATTTGTTAGGTAGCTGTAGTGATATTATTAGACTAGGTGTTCCTTCAACGAGAATAGTAGCGGTGGATGATCTTTATTAAATTGAATGAAAGAATATCAGATTGGCAGTGCCTAAAAATTTTCCTAATGTATTTGAATTTCAGATTTTATTTTTGTATGTTGTCTTTCCACTCTATGATTTCAAGCATAAATTTAAAATGAAAGTGAAAATTTTCCCATAAACTTTTTCGAAAAGAATGAAGTGAAAGGATAGTGATGAACTCTTAAACTATGGATAATAACATAACTTCTAATTATTTAGTTCATCATCATAATTTTTTACCTTATGATATATATAACCTAAGTGGTATAAATGAAATTAATGAACTCCTTGGACTAGATGATGTGGTGGCTTTGATCTTCCTAGTTATAGATAATGTGTTCAGGTGACATTTAATGTTAATATCATATGAGGTATGATTTTAGTACATAAATTTAGTTGTTAATATAGTATATTTAATTCCTTGTAAGAAATGATACATAAAAATAATAATGTTATTTGGCACAAATGAAAAATCATTTAATAAATAAAAATATAACAATTTGTTATGATTCTAAAATAGTATTATTTTTTAATATAATTTGTTTCAAATAATTTAATGCTAAATAACAAAATTTTTTATATAATTATTTTTAAAGTGTTGTGCATTAATAATATTAATTAATCACTTGTAGAATATTATAATATTAAAATTTTAACAGTAATAACTAACAGATTAATGCTCAAATTGATTGTAAATAAGTTTATAAAAACCTATAGTTTAAAAAGGTTATATTTAATAAAATATGTTTTTCTATATAATATTTATTTACATTTATAAAAATAACATATAAAATTTATAATTTCTCTCCGTTGATAAAATTATAATTTCGGAATAAATAATTTAAAATTATCTTAGTATTTTTTAGATATTTCTGAATGGTTGAGTTTTATTTGAATAGAAAAAGATAGTAATTTTACATGTACTATCAGTTTTATGAAAAAATTATTGTACAAAAACATTAATGTTGGTAATATATTTTTTATAATACAATAATACATTTTATATTTTAAATAATACATTTAATAATGTCATATAGAATCTGGATTCCCAATTATGATATTTTAAAACCATTGTGAGTTTTTATTCTAATAACGAGACTATTTTTGATACTTTAAATTAATTAAATAATTAAAAAGTTTCATTTTGTTTCAAAGTATTAATACATTCTCATTAATATTATTTATTTATATATAAATAAAAAATTATAATGATAATCAAATTTATATATGGGTTGGGTATAAATTCATTTTTATGCATAAGATCACATTTTCCAAAAACAATTGTTTTCCATTTTGGTTTGTTAACTCATATTAAAAATAATTTTACCACCATTATGAATTGAATCCTATAAAATATAATATATATTTGGAATTATAAAATTCATATTATTTAATAAGGATATTTTTTAAAAATAATTAATGGTTCCCAATGTTAATAATTTTAACCATTATTGGATTCAAATGGGTTAATGAGGGTGTTATACTTAGAGTGAAGGCTACTAATATCATAAAAACATTAGTGTATTTTATATGTGGAATGTATTTTTTCTTTACCATATGATATGTTTAAGAAATCATTTTTTCCACTATAAAATGAAAATTAATCTTTATTATTTTACTTTTTAGAGTCTTTACTAAAGTTCCACAACCCTCAATTATAAATTGGTATAGCCTCTCCTAACTTCTCCACACATGTAAATCTCTCTTTTTTGATGAAGTTCTCCCAATTACCTCAATAGTACTACTTTTAATGACATATATATTATATTCTCCCCATAATTCCAATATTATAAGCCTTAAGGTCTTTTTAAAGGATATAATCCAAGGAATATGTGGTCTTAATGCAACTAACAATGAGGGAATCCATGGTAACCATTTAGTGTAAAATATCAATTTCATTCCATATTTTATTTTTATAAATTTAAATTAGTGTAATTATATATAATTTTTATCCTAGATATATTATATTTTTTCTCATTCAATTATTTATGTGGTTTCCAAGTTTTATATCTATTTTCAAACTCTTTCGTGTATAAAACCACCAAAAGGTTGTTTAAAAGAAAAAGAATCCTTAATTCTCTATTAGAGAAAAATTTATTTTAAATTCATGTCTAAAAAATATTATTTTTATTCATCAATGTCCTATTTTATTATAAAATGATTTATGAATGTTAAATTATGTTATTTTTTTCATTATATACAAATATTTTAAAATAATATATTTTTAATTCCCATAAAAAATTTTAGATATTCTTTTCTAGTGTATGAGATATTATTTGATGACTTTTTTATATAATACTTTTTTAGAACTATCATGACATTTATTAATTATTTAGATCCCTTTTTGTGTTTTTATGTTTATATATGGATATTTAAATTCACACTAATATGTGAATATTTCAAAATAGAAGGATTATATTTTCATAAAATATTTATATTCCCTTTCTCATATTTTACATAATCACACTTTATTCCGATTTTCAATTGTTATGAATTATTTTAATTATTTTTATATTTTTTACACCACATCACATATGAATAGAATTTAAAATGATGTACATATTACTTTTTTCAATAATTATAATATAATTTTTGGAAGGAAATTTTTAATTTTTTCATCCATTTTCCTGAAACATTTTATAAAAATACATAACTTTAAAACAAATCGTTTTTTAATAATTAATTGAGTGTCTTCTATCACCCATTAGAAATTTCATGTCTTCAAATTTCCATGAACACAATGATTATTCTATGTTCTTTTACTTCAATAATTTTATGTTATTTAACACATTACCTTATTATATTTATATAAATACATATTCATTCAAAACATTGAAATATTTATCATTTATATATGCCTTTACTATATACCATTGTTACATAAACTATTACATACGAATTCATAGAACAAAATTTATTTTTTCCACTTGGAAAAATATTGACATTATGTATACTTATTTTAATATATATTTTTTCATTTATTACTATGTAATTTGATTAAATTTGTTTATTATTCAATTAAATTCTTATGATGATTTCATTGGAAGTAGAAAGCGATTAGTGTGTCCCGATATTAGATATTCCCTTGATCCATTTTTAGGTATCCTAAGACAATCAATCCTTTGTATTTTAGGTATTCCTATCCAATTATATATGATTTCCTGGAAAAAGGCCATAATATTATGTTTATGATGTCCTGGAAAAATGCCTTGTTAATATTTTTAGATTTCTAACATACTGAATTCTCTAACAATAAAACTAGTTATTTGAATATATGTGATTAGTCATGTTTATTATTTCATCCAGGGATATATTCCTCGATTATTATATTTTTTATATGATATAGGTGAATCTTATTTATCTCAATAATATTATCCCAAACTTTTTTATTCTATAATATCATCCATTATAGGATTTACCTTACTGATTATCTATGTCTCACTTTATTATTTTTACCTTTCCCTAGGGCACTAAGAAGGGATATTCATTTTTTTTGTTTTTCTAAAGTAATATAGAAATATGGTATGATGTTTACATGTTATGATTCATTATTATATTATATTAGTTGAATCATTGATATTTATATCCTCAAAATTCGGCTAAACAATTAATTTTTTATATGTTATCCTTGTAATCGTATACCAATATACTAAGGTAATAATCTTCTTTGGATTACTATAGAGAGGGTGGTTATAGTTGGTATCAAATAAATATTAGTATAACTCTTAATAACCACATTTTTTAATTTTCTTCATTCAAAAAAAAATTAAACGCTTATAATGAATCAATATATTTAACAAGATTATGGATTTTGATTACAATTATGGATTTGTATTAATAATGTTATATGATGGCCTTGTATACTAAATTTTATATAATTGGTTACTATTTAAAAAATAGAAGTTCATTCAAAACATTTATTATTTGTAGGTATTCCACTATTAAGATTATCATTAATAATACAATTGTAGAATATCATATTAGAAATATAACGATGATATTTGGGACTAATAATCTGGCCTATATAGTGAAAAATTAGTTTGAAGCCTGATATTCCATTTTCAAACAATTAAAAATAGTGGAAAACATTATCCATTAATGGAATAGGTAGTCCATCGGTAGATAAAAAATTGGCCAAGTCTCTTGAAATTATATTTTAGTCAATTTTATGTAATAAAAGTGAGAATATTATTTTGGTATTGTACACTTTAAAGGGGTATAGTAATAAGTGTTTCCCATTATTAAAAACAAAAAGGAAAATGTGGAGATTTGGGATTTAGAATTTGAGACATTTAAATTTATATTATTTGAGAAATACATTCCTCATAATAAATTCTTTTATTTGGACATGAAATTTAAAATTGTGATATAAACGATAGGAGGAAACAATTTCTATTTATAAAGATAACTTTACAAGATTATCAAGTCTTGGTGAAGACTATATACACAATATAGAAACAATTGATAATTGTTTCTTTGATGATCTAAATCTGAGTCTCCAATTTATGGTACTCGCTTAAAAAAATTCAACATATGCCGATATAGTATACTATTTATTTAACATGAATAATGAATTCTAGAGGTCTTAAATTCTCTAACGAATGTAAGAGAAAATATGAAATGTGGATTCTAATGTTAATAGATATGTGTAAAAATTACAAAATATAATTGTATAACTTCAAACATATAATGGTCTTTAAAAAATGTATTCAGTTATTATTGAAGGTAATGATAGTCTATTATATGCTGGGAGATATGGAGAATCTACCTCATGAATTCCTGTTAAAGAAAAGTAAATTTTCAATTATTTCAATTATAAATATATTGGGAACAATTCAAACTAATTCCTCAATTGTGAGGGTATTTTTCCTTATATGGAGTCAACTATACATAGTCAATATTATAATATTACTACAAATTATGTTAGATACCCTTATGTTGAGAAAATATAAACTTGTATAATAAAATCCTATATCATCTGGTTTTTGATCTATGTACTCATTTATAGTTTTCATATAAATTTTTATATTCTATATACATTCCAATTAAGGAGTTTTCAATTGAATAATCTAGTGGTAATTTGGTAATTGTGATAATATAATAGAGAAAATATACTAATATGGACATATATTTTCTAATTGATAACCCAATTTTTGTAAATATGGAGGATTAAGAGAACGTGTTGGTTCATGTTGAGTAAATTCTATATTTGGGATCAGTATATAAAATATTAAATATATGAGGAATACAAATATGATGATTTAATGATTCTTAGAGTGGAATTTAATTCCATTCGTGTTAAACCATCCATGTAAGTCCATAAGTTGATGGAGGTTTTAAAATAGTCTATGCAAGAAGGACCTGAGTCTACTATCTTGAAAAATTAATGTAGAGATGTTCAGGACATAGTGGAAATAATTTTTTATGAATTTTGAACTAATAATATATATCAAATAAAGGATTATATGGTATATATGAAATGACACATTTTTTTAAGATGCTTGAGGTGTTTGATGACACATTGTTTACTGAATAATTATAAGGAATACATATAGTATTATTTTCTCATTATTACATATTGAGAATATATATTTAGATGAACATTTAGAAAATTGCAATTTATTTTCTAATATATATTTGAGTTGGTCTTATATTAAAACATTTGTTAGACCTTATCCAACCAAGGACCCAACATGCCCACACATGAGGGGGTTAGGTATACCTTGTGGGAGGATGATCATCATGGATAAACCATGGAAAAATTTCAGAGTTTTAGTGTATTAAATGGAATTAATATTGTATATATAATGTATAAAGGATCTCACGGGACCACTGTATGGGGAAAATGTTATTGGAAGTAGAAGAAATGGTTGGTGTTAGTAGATGCCCAGAGTGGACCCAGATACTCACAAATGAAGGGCTACGGGAATGTCATCCATTATGAAGTATAGGTTATTCATTATAAAATAAATTATGGGATGAATTTTCACATAAAAAAGTTACTACATTAAAATATAATTCACAGAATATTGAACACCTAATAAAATCTAGTGTGTATGATCGATTGTCACCACATCATCTCGTGCAACTTGATGATGGTTTGTTACACTGGTCAAGAAAATTGATGTCTTAATATCACATATATTTTTGATTTTATAAACATCAGTTTCTTATGTTGAAAATTTGAGGAATTATCGATCATCATTACACCTTTCATGAGATCTATATATTACATGAATTCAATAATTAGAATATTGTTCCTCTAGATGAGAATGATACAATGTTACGTGGAGAATTACAGGAATATAGAGGAATGGAAGAGTAATATACTATATGATTTTATATATCAAATGATTATGTTATTATTCATGTTATGATTCCTTTAAAAAATCGTGTAGATCATTTTCACCATAATCAACAACATCATTTTGGATAAAGAAGATGAATGTAAACCATGTGACAATTTGAAAACAAATTCAGATCTTTGCATCCCTGAAAAACATTATTGAATTTTCATGAAGTATTGGAATTAAATTCATTATTATTAATGGATAATATGTTTTCAAATTTTCTTTAAATATGAAGTAAATTATAGGGATTTTAATTATATATATTCTTGTTATAGAGCTCTCTAATTAAGAATAAATTACAATGGACCATCTTCATTCCATTTAAATGAATGAAATAAGATCAGGAAAACCATTCATGGAATTTATTAATAATCTAATATCTGATATACATACTAAATTACATGATGGGGATATATATTTTTGAGTCACTTTATCTTTATTGGGGAAGAAGTGGGAAATCTATCATTTTCCTGAGGATGTTCCATGAACATAAGTTTATTTCATGGTAATCATTTTTTTGAATAAAAAGAAGTTGTATAGTGATCCTATAAAATTTTGATAGAAATTACATTTATGATGTAATTACATAAAGGGGAAGTATAGAAACTACAAACCTATCCTCGTTTTTTTAGAGGAAGATAGTGTTTTGAAATTCAATGCAATGTTTTATTTCATCAGAAGGAATATGTATCATTGCCCAAAGAAGAACATGATTAAGAATAATAAATCATGTGGATTAAATTATGGAAAACACTAAATAATAAGGATAATAAAATGTTTCTTAATTGGTATAGTCAAATATCACACACCACACATTACATCAAGAAAGAATAATTTGAATCTAAATATATTTAATTGAGAATCAGAAGATCCGCGATTGAGAATTCCAGAAAAAATATTCACTGAGATTGTGAATGGTTAAACATTCATTAATTAATTTCATTAACTATATAATATGGTAACATGGATAATATAATAAGTACCCAATTTAAAAAATATTTTATATTTTTGAGGAATACTTAATAATTCCTTAAATATTTTAAGTTATTAAGAAAGAATATCAAACCTAATTAGTAGTTGTTGATGTTCTTTAAAAAGTCTACAAAAGAAATATAGTTGTTCAAAAAGTCTCATATTTGAGGATCTACATGATGTGTTAAAAAAACCAAGAGTATATAGTGAAATTGTTATCACTGGATCAAAATATTTAATCAAGTTTTTGACGGTGGGGTCTAACCAGTCACTAAATAAGAGGTTATAGTTTTGTTCTGTAACCAATTTATTAGGAAATGCTATTGTGCATTCAAAAAAAATATTTGTAATGACATGTGGATATAGTGGATAATTGATGAGGGGGTACCTAACTATCACGACGTGGATTTTTAATTAGTATTAAACCATTTAAATACCCCAAGTGGTACTCAATAGTATTATTTCTTTATATGAGGTGATTATATGAGATATTATTAAGAGATTATATAATATTAACTAATTTAATGTTCCATGATTACAAAATAACTCATAAAAGTAAAAAAATCACCCCCACTCCCAAAAATATTATTCTTCCTATGTCAATTATAAATGACATCGAAGGGATGTTCCCTAAAAAGAACTATGTCATTCACTGTTTCATTAAATAGAAAAAATTAAGTTCATAACTAATAAATATTTAGAATTAAATCATATGTATGAAATTCAAGCTAATACTAATATATATATATATATATCATCCATTACATGGAAATTAAGAAGAAAATATTAGAAAGGATGCAGGTGTAGAATATAGTAGAAAATGGTTAGACACTGGTTACAGAATTTAATTATTGGAGTTAATGTAGTAATAATTTTTTTTGACAATGAATATTATAATATGAATTTCCAAAATCTATATTTTTATGTATCACATACTGATATTAATACTGAAATCCAATTATAGTTGATGAAATTAAACAAGGAAGTAGTAAATTGGATGTTTGAAATTGTCACAGGTCGTCTAGTTAGAAAATCTAAAAGTGATGGAATAGGTCAATGCTATAGAAATTTAACTAGATAAAAATGTTTGGATATGAAATAATCTCATAATACATGTGTATGAAAAGGAATGATAATATCACCTTACATTGTATTATATCATTATTTTATTGAGAAATTTCATAATAATGGTTGAGAGAAATGTTTCATTGATATAATTTCTATAGAAGCTATCTATAGAATAAAAATATTTGAACAAGCATTCTACAACTTTGAATGTATTTAAATTAGTTTTTAATCAAGGAAATATATTTTAAAAATTCATAAAGATATTTAAGAAACAATATTAACAAATTATGAAATATGAGGTTATAAGAATATGAACATAGAATAAGATATATTTATGATGAAAACATATATAATAAAATTAACTGTTTTGGGATTGAGGTGATGCCAATGAATCAATAATCACCACTAGATAAAACATCCAAATATTGTGGAAATAATAATTCTTCCACATATATATTTCAATGAGATTCATGAGACCAAGAAGAATAATTTTCTAGAAATAAGGTTATGAGGTCATCCTCTAACAAAACGAAAACATAAAATTAAGAGGTATCCAATAACATCGATACATTTGTATGAACTAATATTGTTTCAATTGGTGGTAAAAGTATTAAACAAAATTCATGAAATGTGTTCATTTTAAAACATTCTCGTAAAACAACAACATCATGTTTGTATAAGATAAATATGTTTACATATTTATTCCCAATTAATTATAAACAAAGTAGTTGATAATCTCCAAAGGGTCAAATTTTTACTATCTATGAAATCTAGATAGAGTACAAAATAAATTGAACTGATAATATTCAATGGATATTGATAGTATAATGGGGTGTTTGAGATCATGGAATATTAACATTTTTATAATAACAAAATTCCTAAAAATAAATAAAGTCCACATATAAGGGATATAAAATATATGTAAAAGTAGAAAAAGTGAATTATTTCAACAATTTCTCTTAAGAAGTCAATGAATAAGGAGGGAGTATATATCTTCATCCAAGATAATGAATTGGGAAAGGTAATAGAAAATGATATAATAAATATTATATAACATTTCATATAATCAACTAAGATCAATATTGAATCATCCTAGGTTGTTCAATTAATGGGATAAAACTTGAAATAATAATTCACACAACATTAGATTCAAAAAAAAAAATTATTTCTAATATTATTACTATAAAGTATTAAAAAAAACCTATATGGGCCTATAACATAAGTGATTAATATTATAAAACAAACATTTACGTGATAAATATGTTAATAAAATCACATTCCCCTTAGATAAATAGGACTCATTTTAAACAGGTGTTGTAACAAAAATTTCATGAACAGAATACAAATCAAGTTAAAAGATCTATTTTTTGTGTTTTTTTGATGTGAATGATGTCTTCATAAATCCTAATGTAATTTATATAACAAATTATTTCTAGTAAATATGAATTAATCAAAGGAGTTTAATTTTTAATGGATTAGAGTGTACTATAAAAGAAATAATGTTGTTTATGATGTACATAGTGTTTTATAATACCTCTAGATCTAGGATCTGTTTCATAATGATGAAGGAAAAATGAATTCACAAGATATTGGTCTGTGAAGTTGAGACCCACAAGAAGAACTACTTGACTCAAGACCATGTGTTGGATGTGGAAGTCTTATCTCTAATTATATGGATGAAATATATCTAATGAGAGTTCTTTTTGTTGAGTCATACCACCAGAGTATTAAGTAAATCATCACTTAGAGAAATATTAGTTTATGTCAAAGGAATTAGATGGTGTACTTATAAGACTATGATAATGAGATACTCAACACTAATGGATGGGAAATGTGGTAGCATATTACCTTACCAAGTAGTCTCGTACCCTCTTGGTGGAGGAGGCATATAATATGTTCAATTTTTTAAAGATGATCCTAATGGGGGAGTTAGGTGTATTTTTTCTTTAGTCAATGCTGGTGAAACCTCCAGTTCTTTAACATGTGATAGATTATTAGTTACGATTCATTGAATGTGTGGTTATTTGTGACATGATATCACTATAAGATTAACCATATTTATTTTATGAAGGAGTGGATAACCTCATATTTTTAGGGACATGTGGTAGTTCCATTCATATTATGTGCGGAGGTGAAGATGTATGTTTTCACATCAACAATGTTTTACATCCCAATGTGAAAAATAGTTGCATAGACCATCATTATATGTTTTTTGGGTTATAATGATGAATATACTAGCCATTTTCATCTCCTACTGTCTCACATGTAAGGTATTAAAGTATGAGCAACATATTCTAATAGGTTTGGCACATCCAATTATGATCACTAAGTGGAAATGGTATTAAAATTAGGAGATCATTATGGTTCATTCACAAAAAACATATTCCATGTTGGTAACTACGATATTTTTTACCAACTATCTTTTTCATATCACTTTTATTCTAGTATGTAGTAGAGTATAATTGAGTGTGTATGTAGTTTCACATGCGTGGGACTGTTATGTGTTACAGGGTACCTTAACGAATTATCATTGACGATGATTCATAGTTCACATCACTGTTTTGGGTAGTCTTATAGAATAAATTTGAGACCTAGATGAGTATGAGTACATTATTCCAACCACATATTTATGGGAATTACTAGAATACTATGATGGTGTTGGAGGATATAATAAGAACTTGCATATTAGACACTGACTAAAGCTAGGAGGATTACATTACATTAGTGGATTCATTTATTTTAATAGGTATCACACTAAAGTTAATGTGGAAGACTTAATGGACCTCTAGGGAAGGCCCATTATGTCACCATTATGAAAGAATTTTATTTTAAATGCGTCCCTTGTTGATCTGGATATGGTGTATGAAATGATGAAGATGGTTGAAGTGATCTAAGAGCATATGGGGAAAACCAGAGTAGACAAAAATAGTACACATATTTTGTATTTCATATGTTTTTTCGAGAGGGAACGTTTTCAAAGTGGTTAAGTGGTCCATTTACAATCCTACGGAGGGTTGTAATGGATTCATACCCCTTAGTCCATCCCCTTCTATTAGATATTCATTGATTTCTTCCATATGTTATTGTTGAACAGATGCATGCATGATCTAGTGCATGTTATTGAATGCAGTAAGCTACAAATCGAGGATGGGGTCACATTTGTAGAGTACTCAGTGACGATCATGTATCACAAGTAGAGGATTTTAAGTGGATGAAATATTACCTTTTTGTGTTGTGGGGAAGCCTGGAAGAATATAAGAGAACTTGATGGAGAAAGATTATAAGACGTGGACTCTGTAACTCCCCTACCTCTTTCTATAGCTTATTCATTTGGAGTTAAAATCTTTAAAATATGGGATACATTAACAATAATAAATTAATTGGATTTGTCCTCTAACTATTCATATGCATGTAACTTGATTTATCATTATATTCAATGAATTTTTTGGGTGTCTAAGGATCTCAACATTAATATGTTAAAAATATTAATATATCTTATTTAAAGTGAGCACATAATTTTTATTTGGATGATTTATTCATTTTTCAGGAACTCTAATAGGTAAAATTAGAAAAATGATGATTTTATAATGTGGGTATTACCATAGTTGTGACATTTGGTTGGTATACATTATATGTTTTGAGGGAGGTGATCATTTGAAGTTTAGTTTACTTCAATTAAATAAATAAATAATTTATTTTGTTTTTAATTATAAAAATATACTTCTCTATACATTACCCATTATGGAAAATTTATAGGGTTAACCACATAAATCTAAGAAGATTTTAGTTGTGGAAAATGGGAATATTTCATTTGTGGATATGGATCAGATGATGAATAAAGATCGGATTGAGTTTGATCAACATGAAATGATCACAAAAATTATTCTTCATGGATAGATCATTCATTATTAATCAATGATCGATCCAAAATTTAGCTATGGGATTATATTTTATATATTTATCCGCATAAATTTAATTAATCACGGATTAATTTATCTACTTTTAATCTTATCATTTTCCCATCATTTCATGATCACTATCACAACTCTATTGTATTGAGTATATTTTCTCCACTCATTGCACCTGATATCACCACTAGATATTCTTATTTATGAAATCATTTTGCAATAAATAATTTCTAATAATGGATTTACATAATTGAGGTTTATTTTTCCCCACCATTATGCATGTTCTCTATTGATGTCCCATGAGGTAACTATTCGACATTTCTAGGTTAGGTTCAAGTGTGATGAACCCCTTAGTTTCATGGATGTAATGTGAAAAATTAATGGGATGGTTATTTTATAATGTATTGAAATGGAACACGTGTAATGATTCATGGATATAGAATCCAGTGAGATGATGGGAATAAATAGGCACACCTGAAACATTCCATATCTTCTATAGTTGGTCAAATTTTGTTTTCCAGCTACTAGAGGCCTAGAATCGATGGTCAAATACATTGTATGTCCATTTTGGATGTTCAGATGATGGATTCACGATGGAGAGGTAAAATCAATTTTCCCCTGATGAAACCTTATTTGAGGATAAAAAATTAACAAAAAAAAATGTAATGTGAATAACACAGGTCGTGTAGTACCCTGGATATGATAGTTTGGGTTTCAGATAATGAAAAACATGACAATCCCTGTGGACCTACCACACTCTCTATGAAATTGTGATAACTTGTATAACATAAAATGAGTGTACATGATATTGGATGTGACTAGACACAAGGTTATGGCTTGATTACATGTACCTAACCTTGTTCATGGACATGACTAGGATACCCAGACATGACCATGTATACCAGAATAGGCTAATGTATAGGATCACGGTTGGAAGTCCATGACTAGACCCTCAATGGATGAGACATGCCATGTAAAAAATTTACAGACCATGTAGGGTGACATTGGTTCCCAATGAATGTCTATAGGAGAACACATATAAGATGAAAAGTGAGGTCACACATCATGTGGAACTCTATACATGTTGTGAAGTACTTCCAGTGACTTCTACCATTAATATATCATTATTTTGGATGTTTATTTAGGAACAAGAGAAGAATATACTCATTTTATTTCAACATATACAATGATTTCCAATTTCATTTTTGTGTGGAAAATGAGATATTATGTGAGGTTTCCTGAGTGTGAATCTTAATCAAGAGATGCATAATGATTGAATTTATCAGGGAAGGATCATCAGAGTAATGTTAGGGTCAATACTACCCAGTCACATAACAGTGTGACACCCCTATACTCATTTCATAGGTAGATTCTATGCCTCCCAAAATAAGGTTGTGGTCCATATATATATAGAGTGCTACTCCCACTTTATCTATATCTAGTAGTGAGTGGTTCCACCATTAGATTTATGGATCCATTCTCTATAAAGAAAAATAATGAGGGATATGATCCAAATGAATGACTCTTGTGACATTTGATGTGATACAAGGAATTTGAGATGAAATATTAAAGATTCATGTAGACTAATATAATTTTACAAGTCTATGACTAAGAAATACAATTTATCTCATTCATTGGATTCATTAACGGGAATATATATGTCTATATATTGGTTTTTCATTTCCCTCTTTCTAGGTGTTGATCAGAATTTTATTATATTCCTCCTTTTCCATATTTGAGGTTTATAGAGTTTCCAACAAGATATGTATGTTCTCACCCCTACATGGTAATTACATGAATGTGTCTTGTCTTATACAGAAGATAGAAAAATATGTGGTTTGATTGGGAAATCATAGTGATAATTGGGTGCATTATCTACATATTATGCTTGGACTCATAGAGCATAAGTTGGGATATCTCCATATTTTAATTACGCTAGTTTCTTATAGGTTACAACTATGCTTGTGGATGGGTATTTATTTTTCCCATTATGAGTTTGTTTATACTATGGTACATTGATGTATTCCAGAAATGTTAACGTAATAATGGTTTTACTGTTGATTTTATGTTGTTATATTGATACTCCTATAAATGTGCATATAGAGATTTTTGTGTTTCTGTATATTGGTAAATTAGGAAAATTCATCCCTTTTAATTATTTCTCCTTATTTCATGTATCTTGCCCCCATACTATTGGTTGTGAGACTGGGGTTGTCACACCAGGCCTTCTGTCGTCCGGGTGGGCCTCATTCAGGTGGGTCATGAAATGTTATTTCTTTACAATGTTGTGAATGTTGAACTTATGAAAAAAAAATTAGTATGATAACATCATGCATGAATGTCAATACCATATCCATATATTTAATTAATAAATAATTTAAAAAGTATTATTTTATACTTATCTATGATGGGGATATATATCCTTTCCACTTAAATATTTTTATTTATTTGTTGATATATGTTCTAGATACAATTTATTTATGGATAGATCTCTTTTGACCACCCCGAAAATATGGTGTGAATGTTTTTTTGTATCAAATGAAGAAAAATATATCTACAAAATGGATAATTTTGGAAATATAATCTTGTTTTTTATAAATGGATTTCCAATGTGCATATAGAGTTCTCTTGAAAAATTCTCATTGTCAATAAAAATGTTCGATTCCATCTTAGAATCAAAATTTACTATTTTTTCAGATTTGAATAAATATAGAATAATTGGATTTCATTATGAAATTTAAATAATATAAATATTATTAGAATACCCATATTGCACATTAGAATTAATTTTTTATAAGGGAGAGGATTATGTTTACTTTATAAAGAGAATATTTTCCAACAACTAATTCAAATAGGGATATTGATGAGGAAACCGAAATGGATGATGAATAAATATAGTATTTTATTTTAGTATAACATATTTTCAATGTATTAGGAATAATTTTATGTGAGGGACATGATTCATTGATCGACATTGGATTTCATTCCTGATAATTAATACATGTAATTGCAAAGGTTGATTGAGGTTCTTCCATGGTCTATGGAATATGATGTTGAGACTAATAGCTTAATGAATATATGTGGAGAAGTTAATGAATTAGTGGAAATAAATTTTAATGATTGTTTAACTTATTAAAAATTTCAATGGCATGTGTTAATGCTTTGATGAATTAAATCATTTTTTTACAATATTCATGAGTAGTTTGGTGAATCATTATATATAGATGAATTATTATGATCAGGAAAAATATTATTTTACATATTTAATTGTTGATAGTATTTCATATGGTGAACATTTAATTTCATGTTGCTTATTCAATTTCAACTATGTTTTTGGGTTTCCCTTAAACTAAATAATTGGCCATATTGTACCAACCCAAGTTCCCACCTTATCCAAACATTTATAACCTAGGTCTACCAAATGGGAAAGAGATCCCCAAGGCCTTCCAATGAGATATTTAATATGATGAGAACTAAACTGGGTAATGATATAATGTTCATGTTTGACACAATAGTATGTTGAACCACCATGTTGGGCAGAGTAGAGGCGATGCTGGTGTTAACATATGTTGGTGTCAGAAAAATCTCAGATTGTACAATGATAAACACAACTAAAGGGATATGGTAATGGGATCACATATAAAATAGAGTACATCCATGTAACACCCCAATAATTTATTTTATAACATTAGAAACAACATTTTATGAAAAAATAATATTTTATAAATGTTTTTTTAATTAATAATACTTTTCTTCCAAATTAATAGATTTCAAATTTATTTTAACATAATATTCTAAAAAATAATATATTACTGAATTATTTTTGTAAAATAATATATTAAAATGATTATATGTATTTGATTATTACTTAATAAATTCATTTTTTTCAATATATTATTTAATTAATTATTTTAAGATTAATATATATTGACTATTATAATTATTTTGATAAAAACTAAATTATGTTAACAATATATTCATTATTATTATGATAGCCATGGATTTTATGGTTTGATTGATCATAAATAATTTAAATTCCTTAGATAGATTATACAAAAAATCATTGAGTCTCTATGAAAAAACACTTTGTCAAAATAATAACTTAGCTGTTAAACATAATGTTTCTACTTTTGTGTTTTGAATTTTGAAAAATAGACATACACAGTTGCATTCAGTAAGATATTTCACGTATTATAGAATCAATATATATTTTGATGAATAGTAACATAACCCTTATGAATAGAAGTTTACCCTTATAAATATTAAATTGACCCTTATGAATAGTAATGTACCCTTATGAATAGTAACCTCATGCATGTATTTAAAAGTGAAATGTTGGCACCTTATAAATGAAAGTGAATGTTTTAAAAATATATAATTAAGTGTTCGTATTTTTGTGAGTAATAAATTATTATTTACAATTTTATAATTTATAAACAAATTTTGAATATAAATAATTTTCATTAAATTTATTCATAAATGATTTCCTTTTGATTTTGGCATAATTTTATAAGACCATAGTTAATTTTTTAGGGTAATATAAAATCAGTTACAATTTTTAAAACTGTACATTTCAAGTAATTGGTGATTTTAATTAAAAATTAAATTTCATTTATTTATAAAATTATTTTCATAAAATGGATATTATTTTTGTTTTATTAAAAAATTAAAATTATTATGGTTTATTTTTTGATATTTTTATGAAATAATTGTATTTTTGATTTGTTGTGATGTTCAATAATGTACAAAATATGCTAAATAAATGAATTTTTGCATCATGCCTTTGTCTTGGCCGATTTAAATGGACATTGGTTGAAACTCACATGAACAAATTATTGTTTTTAGTCACAATAATCAAGTCTATTCATATTCTTGGTCCAAAATAATAAAATAATGATTAGAATAAAGGAAAAACCCTCATCCCCTCTACTATAAAGACCACCCCTCACTCCCCTCTTCTCCTCACTCCTCTTTTCCTTGAATATAGAAAATGTTCTTCAAATATAATATTCCCTTTTCCCTGCCCACATCTAGTATATCTTGGTGTTACAATAATACAAAGAACCCTTCTCTCAAGGAGTTCCTTGAGGAGGTGTATTCAAGAAGTAAAAATCATATCCTTTTTCTTTTAATTTGATTTCTAGTTCCTTTCATTTATTATTATCTCCTAACCTCCTATGTCAAAATGATTATGATAACTCAAGGATCATATATATAAATATATTATATCATTTTTATGAATGAAATATCATAAATATCCTTACTATATATCTCATTATCTTTTAATTTAAAAAAGATATCATCATCTGAGAGCTACCATTTTACAGCCTTAAAAGACAAAAAAGTTTTGTTCTTAAATTTATTCTTCGGGGATGGTAATGAAATTTTTGTTTTGGTTTTAAAAAATTCTAAAATATGTATTATATATTATGTAATGATTCTAGATCCATAATTTATACATGATATTAAATATTAGAACAAAACTAGTTCATAATAATTGAAATACCACAAAAACTATCTAAATGATTATCACATAATGTGTTATCTAATGATTAATCCTCTTACCATGTAACGAGTTGATTTATATAACCATTTACTCATTTTTATGTTAATTAATAATATATATGATCAATTATGGAATATTATATCCATTCCACATTAACATCCAAACTCATCTGCGAGTATACAGATCATAAAAACAAAGGAAATGAACGCTCCTGATCAATAAATATGTATATTATTACTCATACCCAAGGCCATAAATGATCATAATGAAATTATAATAAATATATTAATGGTTATGAATTAGTTAATAAATGGATTTAATTTTATTATTCATGATGTTATGGTCATGTGATGAATACATTCTGACATAATATAAGGGGTTTCTCATCTCACTTTTATTTCCATGTGATTTCCATTATTAACTAATTTTTTCTTATATGTGTTGTATTTATACTGGAACTTTATTTATAATATCATTAATCCCTTTATATTCATTGTATTAAATTATTCAATGGATGATTGTTAATTTTTTTACGTGTGATTCAATGGATTACAAAGTACTGAGGGTTTTCTCAACTCCCTTTCGTTTGGGTGAGATATTCCACACCCTCCCCTTATTCATGTGTGTGGTATATATATTCATCCCATTGATGTATCATATAATCAATCACTTTATTCTCATGGTATTCAATGTATCACATTATTATTAAAAATTTTGGGTCATATGATTCAATTGACTACAAAGTTGTAAAGGATTCCACCCAAACCTAAATTTGTCAATCATGTTATTCCATCAATAAAAATATAGAAATGTAATGATTATTTTTTTCATTCTCATATTATATATCCTATTTTCATGATCCAAAATCATATATTCAAGTCATTTATCCTTTTTATATGGGGATTATATTTTTTAATATTTTTCGCTTTTAAATTATTCCCGGCAAACAAAACCGATTCAAGAGAACTTTTTGAATACTTAACCTATTTCAAGTGCACTATATAATTTATTTTAAGAAATATTTAATTATATAAAATAAAAAATTTATCATGTAACACAATCTTGGTTCATTTCACATTTTATGAAAATAAACATTTCTGTCTGCTTTAAAATCTCTTCAATATTTTCCTCAAACCACACAAAAAGTTTTTATTTCGAAAACCACCTAAAAACACGTTTTTACATGATTTTACTTCAATGGGACATCATTTTTGTGTCAAATATAAAATAAATATCCCTAACTTTTATTTTTTGGCATATAAATATTTAAAATATTATTTCATGAAAAATATAAATTATTTTCCAAAAAAACCATCTTTCAAATGTAAAAAAGGATTTTTCGTGTCTCACTTTATCTTCTATGAAATGTATTCCTTGTTCCCTAATTATTCCTTGAATGAGTTTTATGTAATGGAAATTCTTTTATCATATCATGATTCTCTATATTGTAATGATATTCTATGGTATATTTATATGAAAGGTTCAATGTGGTGTGGGACACTTTGAAATGTTTACATATTATAGTCTCATCATTCTTTAAATTTTGTAATTTAAAACAATATTCATCAACTTCAACATACATTGAGTAATATTGTACTTAATTGAGGTTTAACTCTTATAATACCACCTACAATATGTTTTTGAATTGATTATGATCAATTATACTTTGGATCTACTAATTTTATACCATTCATGGGTTATAGTAAAAGTATTCACATTTTGAATTATAGTTTTGGAGAATGAATGTATATGTCATCTATGTATCACCCTTTTCATATAAATAATGAATTGGACTAAAAATGTGATAGTAGGGGCCCACTATATCCCTTCGATGCATCGGTATGTCTCATGTGACAAACAATAATCTTGGGATGTGGACTTGGTAGTATGGTTATTAGTGTCTTGGAAAGAGGCCTTGATAGTGTGATTATGATTTTTGAAATTATGAATTACCTCATTATGATATAAGTAATTGAAAAATCATTTTAATATATGAAAATTAGAATATCCATTTTATAGTATCATGTGATCAATTTTACTAAATTATTTACTCAGCTTTCATTCTTTCCATATTATGATCATTTATATTTTTAAAGGCACATGTTTTTATTTATTCAACATGCCTACTATTTATGTTTATGAAATATTATGTTGATTTCTTATCCATACTGATTTTCTACGCTCACCACATTCATACGGATTCCCCAAGGTTATAAAGAATACAATTTTGAATTATATTTCATTGTTGCAGTTCAATATATATTGTATGTTGTTTTAACATCATTTCCCAATTTATTATGGATATCATGAATGTAATCTGGTCTTCTCAAACTACTAATATTATTATACATTCAGGATTTAATTCATTTTAATCATTTCAATGTAATAAAATATTGCACCGACTCCATGATTCTAGGATCGGGGCATTGCAATCTATATTGAAATACGATATGGGATTTTAGGGTGGGTGAAACTATTACTATGTAAAAAATAATTTCATATAACGTTGTGTTTCTAATAAAAATAATCATGGTCTTTTGAACATAAATGTGTCGTCTACTACCTCCTAGTGAGGGTTTTCTACACTACTTGATGCATTATAATTTTTTCTTTAGGTCATATTTAGAGCATAGACCATCTCCTATTCTTATATTAGGGATGTGAAGCCTGAAAAATCATGTGATAAAATGGTATATTATCATCATATTTCATTTAAGTTATTATTCTAATACCATTACACTGGTAGATCAAGAAATAATGTTCTAGATATAGTTTCAAATGTCTAGAGACAAGATTGATTTTGAGAATCTAAAATATGATTATGAATAATATTATTTTTAATCGCATGAGTATTCCACAAATAATAATAAGAGAACCATTAAAAGCATCTACAATGAAATCTATCGTGTCGTAATGTATAATGTTGATGTATGTAACAGACATGAATGTTTTTGAAACAAGTATAGATCATTTGTTCAATTAAAACATTTTTACTCAACAAGATTGTTGGGATATCAAGAAATTTATCATAATGAAAATCATGACTATAAAATTAAATATTAATACTAATAAAAGGAAGAGTATTTTAGAAACTACAATTATATTATGATAGAATGAATTTTAAGATGAAATGACAGAGCTCCCATAGACGACCACTTATGAGATGGAGAAAAGGTGCTTTAAATCTTTCATGGATTTCAAGAAGAAACTAAGATATTTTATTCATACTACAATGTGTAAAGGAAATAATTTATATATATATATTAATTTCCAATTTAGGAATAAGAAGTCATCATTCCATAATCAATGTGATCATGTTCCATACAATTGAGTTTATTTTTTGGCCATCATTTGAATGACGAAAATGAGGTAGGGGATGCTTTGCCCTATATATTTGATAAATAACATCTCTGAAATACTTAAAAACGATTTTTTGAGACATCACATGCCTTTTATGGTTTTTCTGAGTATTATAGTTAAAGTGTATGATTTGAGATACTTTCATTATTTACAAGGAATAAGTTATGATACTCAAAAAACACGACGAATATTAAGAAATCATGTGACAAAACATAATAAGAATATCAAATAATATGGATAACAACTTATTCTTGTGAGAGGGTATATTAAAATATCATGAACCATAGATTACATCATATATTTAAAATTTTTATTTTAATAAATTTATTTAAAAACAAATATGGATTTCATAAAAAATTTAGAATTAAGTTCAAATGAGTATCTTCATGTTAAATATTGTACAAAATAATATCGCGAATATTATGAGTTTGAGAAATTAATTTTTATAATCATATAAAATCCTTCATGGAAATTTAAACTATTAAGGAATAGATATTCATTCATCGATGATGATATGTTGTTGAAAAGGATAGAAAATATTGATTAATATCTACAAATGTATATGAATATGCATACCTGAGAAATCTATTGATCTAAATTTCTAATAGAAGAAGACAATCTTCCGTTGGTGAAAAATAAACTCGGAGAAGATAGAGATATTACTATCAATATATCTAAATCAAAAAAGGAGTTTATGAAATGGGTTTCTAAATAGTCATTAAATATGATTCTGTGGTTGGACTGTATAACCAATTGATGGGGATTTGTAGTTGGGATGTCCAACTAAATAATATTCTAAATACTTGACGATATAGAGAATTCTCCATTTTAGGGAACCAAAATAACATTGAAATAAGTATTTCTATCATGAAACCTCCCAAAAATATGTACCACTCTAGGGATAGAAATGAGAGAAGATATATAGTTACCCCCATGTGCCGCCTACAGTAGGCCCCGTGTTGGTGACCTACACCGATTGTATAATAAACATGCACATGGAAGGGATTAACCTCTAGGGGAAAAAATGAGGAATAGGGAGATAAGATAGACACCAACCAAATCATACTCAGAATGAAATACAAAATAATCCCAAATACACAAATGTATTGTCATGAATGAACTACCAAAACTGACAGGAAAAACTACAGCAACAAAAAGAAAATTAAAGACGATAGCAACCATGAAGGAAAAATAGCTCCTTCAACCAACTATCTAGTAGTAATCAGCCTGATCTCATACCATTTCCAATGAAACCAAAATTTTAATATAGATATAGGGTGAGTATAACAGTATACTTATTAGGATCCTCCTCAAAGCCTCTCATTCAAATGTAAAGGAAGCATGTTGAATCATAGTGAACAAAAAGTGAAACTAACTCAACACCTAAATGGGTATATTATGTTCCTATCCTCACCATGGATACTCTAACCAAGTATTTAATACAATATAATATATTATAAAAAAATATCAATGTAACCCTTCATCAACTTCCCCATTGGTTTTCTTTTTTCCCCCAAATTTGCACGTCCTGAGTATCTCACTCTTCAAAAGGTGTAAACCACAGACGCCTAGTAGAAGAACAAAAACATGCTCCTTGTGCCTCAAAATACACCCCTAGAATCACACAACCACATCTACATAACCTAATTAAATAGGTAGTTTCCAAGAGATACCACATCCCACATAACATCTATCATATGTTGGGTGTTCTACCTTATGCCCTTAGTGCTCATACATGAAGTAAGGATCATCGAATCATCACAACCCAAACATGTTATATCCATAGTTTCCTATAATGAACTATATACATAATTTATGTTTTTTAGTGACCAAAATCCATTAAATCCCCTTATGTACATATATGGGGAGAAATATTTGGCATGCATACATTCACATGTAACTACCATGATAAGAGAGTGGGGGCCAAAAGGGGTAGTCATCAATCCATCCTCCCCCCAAGATATTTGGGAAAACGCCCCACCCACAGGGCTCAAAATCCTTAGGGTGTCATTTTTTCTAACTAAATGGGTGGTGTGGAATATAGGAAAAAAATTACTTGATATAAAATATCATACTACCACACAATGGGCACAAACTAGTCTAAGATTCAACTACAACTAATGTCTATCAGACACCCTGCTACTACTGGTGGGACTCTATATCCTATAACAAAACCAACTATTTAAATAGATATATTAAATTACATTATTATACTTTATCATATTTAAATTTATGTAAATTAATTCAATAACAATTACTTTATCATTAAAAAGTTCCACATTTCATTACATTAGCATCACAAAAAAGTTCTATACCCTCCATGCGTAACCAAACGGAGTTCACAGTTACTTTGAAATATGACATTAGCATTGCATCCCCACAAGATTCAAACCCATGTGTTAAAAATTTATTCATTTATCTAAAAATCATTTCCACTTACATGTTTCCATGTATTCTAGGAAGAGAATCTAAGATACCAAATACAAGGGTCTCAACACAGTGAGTAGATGAACTACCAAAAAAAACTTTTTTACCTATATTAAGAGCATAGACCCATCCAACCACAACATGATAAACACGAAAATATCATGTTGTACCCAACATGTCGTCACCTCCCTTATAAATATATTTAGTAAAACCATATTCCTCAATAAGTGGGCAATGTAATATAGATACAAAATATATTAAAAAATTATCCAACTAGAATATCAATGAGAAATACCTACATTAACTAATTACATAATCTCTATTGTCCAACTCCACACCACATGAATAAAATAACGCATCTCACCACCCAAGGCATCATCTGCAACCAAAACAACTGAGACACCCTACCCCATGTTCCATATCATCTCTCTAGGCTCAGCAATCCCAAGCTCACACCACATTCTGGACTCCCTGCCCCATATACCACATGTCTTGTATCTAGATCAAATCAAAAGAATCAATATAATATATAGAAATGGGATTTCTTCCTTATATATTGGCATCTATAATTTAAACATAATGAGCCCTCTTGACTCCCAATCATATGGAACATGGACATTACATGAAAGAAGGAAAAAAATTCCTTACAAAGGAATTATCTTTATCACATATCTAGTACTTATTCAATATTTTGTTTTCCAATTAATTATTGAATGGATACAACTATGGTAATCCTAACAAAAAACATATAACAACCTAAAAAAATTAATTAAACAATTAATTTTGTATTCTATTAAATTGTTTCTCAAAAGCATCACCATGCTTCAGGTTCATTAACCAATTCCATTATACCAAAAAACCTTCATCAATTTAATCCAAATCTAATTTCAACAAGATTCAGATATATTAAACATTCCTCTTTATCTTTTATAAATTTAATTATCAATTTATTTCATATTTTTGATCATTACCACTTTCCATTAAGAAAAATATTATAAAACATCAAGGAACATATATCAAAAAATATAGAAAATCAAGAGGTAAACTATTATCACTGTATAATGAAACAAAATTGCTACGTGATAGAAAAAAATTCCTTAGTATGGATCAATTATTTAAATATGTAAATTTAATTTAATTCCAATGAGAGAAATAATGTTAACTATAAAATTTCATATAAATAGAGAAGCATTGATACCCCAACCTCAAAAGTTTTATGACGTTCTTCGCATGAGAATCGATCAAAACAATGAATAACTATCACCTCTCTTGAAACAACTACATCAACCCGAGGACACCGTTACACAACCATGCCAACCAACCACCATGAAAAATATTCTAGAAACATGTAGATATGGATCCATAACATGGAAATGAGAAATGGAATGAACTATATTAGAGAAACAGAAAGAAGAGATGTATATCAATCCTTATATTGAAGAAACATTCTACAGATTGAAGGAGGGAGCTAAGAATCATTTTATTTTAAAGGAATCCCCACAACGTTAAAGATATGGTTGTGAGGTCACTTGGTGCCGAGGGAGTGCCACTATAGATGTAGGGTTTTCAAAACCAATTATTTGAATTGTTTTAAAAAAATGTAGCATCAGGTCTTTACATGACATTTAATCCCCTATCATGTTCTATATTTCCTCATGGGCAGTTTCTCTAGAAATACATGCCGCCTTAATGATTAATTTTTTCAAGCCCTATAAAATTACATATGGTGAAACCCTATTTCACATCATAAAAGAACCAGTAAATATGGATTTCACATCATGAAATTTAGTGTCACAATTTGTAGTCCCTTATTCTTTGTTTTACTTAACATAACATCTTCAAACATATTTTGAGCCTACTCCAATTTATTTAATCATAAAAATCATTAAAAGGGTCAATACACATGGATTTGTTCCCTTACATCTAATACTTCTCAAAATATTCACAACTTTAAGAATTGAAAACCAACCAAGAGATGACATAGAAACAGGTCAACCAAATAGCCACCTCAAATGATACCTCTCTACACATTCACCACCAAAGGATCTCACCACATCACTGGTGGAACAATAAAAAAACTACACACAACAACAAACAGTTCCTGAACACATTTCCTAGAGAGATACCTCTAAAAATGTGAAATCCAAAACCTGAAACAAGATAAATGCATATAATAAACAGAAAGGGTATACTACCATCAAACAAAAAATGTTACCCGGGAAGAGTTAAACATCAAACTACATGGGGTACTGATCACATATATATGAATAACATTCCACTTTACTCTCCTCGACACAACCATGTAGCCACAATCCACAAAATAATTTGATTACACACCTTCCAAAAACATTATCATTGAAGCCCTAGTTCCATAAAAGCCTCTCATAAAAGGTTGCATCAACAACAACATCGATCTAACCCCAATTGATTATGTGGGAGTCATCGTGAAGATAATGAAATAGATGTGTCATGTGAAAAATACTATGTATCTGGCCCATCTTTGTGGGAAGGGAAATATGATACGCCAAGGCTCCAAACCAAGACAATACCTTGAAAGGACCAACAAACTGGGAAACAATCTTACTCCCATGACCAAACCTTCACTTCCCAAAACAAGATGTCATAATCAACAAAATGTGATCCGAAAGGAAAAACTAAGGAAGTCCCCTCCTTTGATCATCATAGTATTTCTGATGACCTCGTGCAACCTTCATCCACTAATGAATCACCTAAAAATATCTATTGTATTATATACCATTTTTTGATTGAGAAATTTTTACTCTCTAACCCATATCCAGAATAATGAAGAATTAAATGGATCGTAATACAAGGCTTAAAATAGAACCATAATGATGGTATATTGAAGATAGTTGTTGTATGATAAATCCTCTAAGGATAGGTTAACAATCGACAAAACACAAAAATCCTGGACAGAAGAGCACTAAATTTCTTGTACGATTGTAGATGTCCTACTCTATCAGACCATCCATCTGTGGATGGAAACCAGTGTTAATGCTTTGATTAGAACATAATTTATTCCCAAAAAATATATAAGAGATTGAGGTAAAATTTGTGTATTGATCAGAAATTATCATCCAAGGGACTCAATAGAGACGGACCACCACCTCCATATAATGACTCAAAAAACCTCCACTAATCTCAACTCACTGATCATTATAATTTGGTATTATTGTTTTCCAAATGATCCACTACCATCCATATAGCATCATATACTCAATAAGAATGTGGTAAATTAGTAACAAATCCCATTTAATTTTCTTCCAACTTCCCCTTGGGAACATCTAATTTCTAGATAAAACTACTCGGAACACGGTGCTTGGACATTAAATTTTATCAGATCAATCATCAAGACACAAATCTTGCAACTGCACATTTCAACCCATGCAACAAAAACACACCACTGATAGCTCAGTAATACCTTTTCACACAAGGATGTATCAATAAGGGAGACCTATTTGACTCTCTAAGAAAAACCTCAATCATTACAAAAGGAATGAAAATACATACATGAAACAAAAATCGGTCATGTTCATCTTTAGACAATCTACATGGGGCCTCGCCACAAACAATAATTTTTATCCTTACCTCCAACTCCAGATCCACCAACTAGGAATCTTCCTCATGTTGTAATGGAGATGACTACACAATCATCTTATAATGACAGACTCTTACCCTATATTCTCTTATATTCATATGTAATATTTAAATTTCTTCCATTACTCTCTAGGAATCACCAGATTCACTCACTACATCCCAAAGAATCTTCCTACGCAACGAATCAGCCAACAAAATCATTTTTCCAGGGTTTTTTGAAATATCAAATTAGAAATATTGTTAGAACTCCATCCACTGACATAGGATAAAGATCAAGTCACACCGGGAGAAAACATAACCCATTATTTTTTGACCGATGAAGACCAAAAATCACTTGTCGAAGAGTAAATGTCTCTGCAACTTTAGAGAGAACACCGCTGCCACCAACTCATGATCATGGGTGGCATAGTTACACTAATGTGGATGTAACATTCAACACCCCTATGAAATAATTTATAAAATCTTCATCAAAACACATCCGAACCACAAACATGGAGCATCACAAAAAACCTAATACTGAACTCATTTTGTTGGAATACAAAGAACTCGAGAACAAACCAACTTCTCCTTCAGATAGTCAATATCCACCAGACATTGTTTAGTCCAAAATATTTAAAGATAATTTAAATTCCATGTCGTTATAGGAGTCATAAACTGATAGAAAATTAATAGGAACCTTCAATAATGAACTACAAGTCCAATGAAACATCGCACCTCTACCACTTACTTGTGGCTACCCAAGACAAGACTGCTTTTATAATTGAATAATACACAGCTACTCAATGAAGGTATAAAACATTCCCTTTGAAAAAGAAAATCTTGAGCCCAAAACACACACTTTAACAAATTCTCAAAAATCTACTAATGACGAAGAACACCCAAAATGGAACGGAGATGCTCTACCTACTCTACGAAAAACACAGAGTACACATGGAGGTCATGATTAATTCCACCATAAACATATATAGGAACTCTCAGAACAAAACATTGACTAAACCCATTACCATAGTTGTAGATTTCTTTAAACCTAATTTAATCACAATGAACTTGTATGGCCCATGATGTCACCAGAATGAAGACATTAGAATATACTCATCCTTTGCATGCATCTGATGATATCCTAACAGCAAATAAATTTTTGAGAACCAACATAAACCCTTTAGTTGATCAAATAAATCATCATTACCTGAGATAGGATAGTGGTTCTTCATTTTCACTCAGTTCAAGAGACGATAATCGAGTCAAACCCACAAAATGTCATCAATGTATGATTTAAGATTTTTCTTAAAATATGTTTTGTCTATGTTTTAGTTTAATTCCATCCATTTGGTAAAATAGGTGTTTACCCAAGTTCATGAGATGGATAGAGTGTTTTCATATGGTTTGGGGCTTGAAAGTGGTATAAAAATGAGTTTTCTGAAAATTTTAAATGATTTGTGCATTCTTAGTGCAAACCGTGCGGATTATCCCATGTAACCCTGCAGTAATGGACAGAGGATTGTGCATGGTTTCCACATGGTTAATATAAACAGTATGAATTCCAAGTAAACTATGAAAAGGGTAGATAATTTGATACATTTTCTCCCATAGTTGGCACTATTTTTGTAAAATTTTCCGGGTAAACTATGCATCCCTATAATGTTGAGAAATTTACAAAAAATCCATTATGTTATTTTTAACCCCATCTCAGGATTTCCTACTTTATTCCTCTTTTGTACCCTAGTTACTATCCAAATCTCCCATGATATCTCAAGGGTGGTTCTGCTTTATCATAAGGTTATTCAGAGTATTATTGGTTGCAGATGGAAGATCTAGGTAATGCTAATATATCCATTACTTCTCTTTTTGGTTTATGCTTTCCTTTTTTATCTTATATTCATCCGAATATGTTAAAAAAATTATTTTCTAGTGGCATCTATGCTTATTCCTCAAAGTGGTTTTAGATCAGGATCTGTGGCCTCTGTTAAGGGTTTTTTCACCAACAGATATGAGGTAGGTGGTCTACAAGTTGTATTCCATTGTTTTTATTTAGATTTTTTCATGTATGGTTTTATCCTTGATTCAATTTTGATGTGTTCATTTTTTCATTGGAAAGATGATGTATTATTGGTTACAAAAAATCCAAATGAATACTCATGATGCCTATGTTATTCTTTGAGGATGACAAGACTTATTTTAGGTCCAACCACAGGGTGCATCAACCCTCTCGAATAGGGAGGAAAAAATGGTAATGGATAATGGAATTTTTGGTTGGCATGTAACTAGGAAATATCTGATTAATGGGAATATGATATGGAAATAATTTCGAACATAAATATTCTTAGTGATATAGGCTAGAAAAATTTTAATTGGGCTTAAATGGTTATGTGATATAAATTATGAATGTGTTAATATACCCATCTATTGATATTGTTGTGATGTTTCTGGTGATATTGGCTATGCCAGGTTGTTATTTCGTTATTTGTGGAGAATGATATATAAGCATGTTCACATTCCTTTGTATTGTGTGGTAGAGAAATGTGGTTCAATGTCCATGGGTTGAGTTGTACTGAGGTTCTATTCTCCACCCTAAAAATGCAAAGGTTAGGCTAGGGGAGAGAGTTATATTCCCTTAATGGTTGCATTCAAACTGGACTAAGGATTCGAGGTGAGGATAATGAGATCATTTTTATAAGATTCCATATTGATATTTGACATTATTTATTCCGATATTCCTTGAGAACACTGATCATGCATAATCCATTAAAAACATAAAAATTGTGAATTAAACCATGGGATGATTAAGTAGTAAAAATGTGTTTAACAACTATATAACTTAGAAGAACATAATTTATAATAGATTCATGAATTTCATTATTTAATTTCCATTATTTGTCACATGAATTCACTATCTCTTGGACTATATTAATTATACACTTTTGGCAGTGGCCCATTGAGTTATACATAGATGCTTTTTGGGTTGTTGTTGGGTACCAGGGATGATTTCATGCTTGCATGTTAGGACAATGGAAAGGTCCCTATGATAGGGTGTCTCATTGGACTTGGGATATCCATGTATGAGTTTTTATAATTGGTTGTAATTAGTTTTGGGGATTCGCCTATTTTTATTTTTTGGGTTTTGTTCACTTTTAATTTTAGCATTACATGAAACATGTGTTGCTGCTTATGGTTTGTACCCAGTTTGGGAGATGTTTGAATATATATGTTATTTGTTGTATCCTATTGTTTCATATATTTCTATTGTGTTTTTATATGGATTATTTTATAAATAGGGTATAGTCTCCCCATGTGACTTATTAGACCCTCCATGCATGTCCACATCATCTACCATATGGGGAGACACACTTGAGGTCATGTGACGACCTGGCTTGGGTAACTGAATTAGTGCCACCCAGTTCGAAGATGTTACAAAGTGGAATAAGTTGAGTTATTTAATATTTTCCATTATTTGGGGATGGAATATAATATATTATTATTGTTTCCTAACTTAGTAACGAGACCATTCCTTTTACTAGCTAATCCATGTATGAGGGAAAATCCAACTCACCAAAGGAAGGAATTGTGGTTATTGTTTTGTGTTATTACATTTTATGGTATTCCAAAATTGGATCATGCACAGTTTGTGTGATGTGAATGTTTTATGATATTTTACTCGTGGTCAGAATTGAACTAGGTATTTCATTCATGCATTGTTTTAAATACCCATGTATATGACTGACATACATCATATTAAGAACACACACATAGAACAGTGGTGTGGGACATAAATGGTAGAATGAATTTTACTTTCTGGAATCGAGTTAAAAGTACGTTTCCCAAAAAATTGGGATAAAAATTGTAGAATATGATAAAGTATAATTAATTAATTATTCTTGATAAAGGGTGTTATGTGAAGTGAATCAATATTTGAGTAAATTGGTATAAGGAAATAATTTGTAAAATTTGAAAAAAATGGGGCTAGTAACCATGTGAGTTAGTTACCCTGTTTCATCCATGGATTTATGAAGTATAGTTGTTGGTAGTGTTATAGATATAATAAATACCAATGTTTAGTGTATACGAAATTGTTTGTTTATGTCTTGTGATGAGCCTTCCCTTATACTTTGTTGAAGTTTCAAGGTTGAATTTTAAAATTGTTCAAGTTTGGAATTATAGATAAATGCTAAGACGAATGTGTGTTCTGGTCAGGAGAAAATTGGATATTTCCAAGAATGATCCCAATTTATTGGATCATGATAATTGTGTGGTTCATGTTCATTGTGAACTATAGTTCTGAGATAATCTTGCGCATTTTATGAAGACAATGGAATGAGGCCCATGGTTGGTTGTGTTGAGTATGTTCGAGATGACTATGGAGTGTTAGATGCAGGACCCTCTGGCCTTCCATATAGAGGGTGGGCCATAGGATAAAGAGTTTTTATAGAGTGTATCTAGATAATTATTGACCATATAGAGACTTCAATTGAGATGTGAGTCAAGTTGGAAGCTTATATACTAAGAGGTTAAGAAAAACGTTGGTGGGGAGTCATGGTCCAAACGAAGCATAGAAAATGGATGATGTGGAATGATTTTCATGAAAGGTTTCTAAATCACTATTACCTAGAATAAATGAGGAAGGGGAAGAGTGTGGATTTTAAAATCTTGGCCTAAGAGGTAATGTCAGAAATAGACTATGCAATTCGTTTCATCAATTTACAAAATTTCGTTCAAACATTGGATGGAGACGAGGCATCTGTGGAAAACATTTCCAAGATAGGCTAAGGCATGAGATCTGATATAATGTGAATATTTTCTCCTGGAAAAGGTTTTCTAAAGTTGTGGATGAAGACCTCATTTTAGATGGGAACCTGAAGTGAGCAATGGCAATGATCTTGTGTTGTCGGTAGGGAAGGAATGTGATGAAATATATGAGAGTAGAAAGAACTATTTTGCAATATTTTATCTAGGAGAAGATCATAAAGGAAAATTAATAGAGGATTAGCCTCTTAGAGTGGTGACATTATATTCTGTTATCAGTGGGGTAGGATAGGGAACATGTGCATCTAGTTTCCCCTACAACTAGTCATGTGCCAAGAATGTAGTAGGCTGGGCCATCAGTAGAGGTTCCACATTAACCTGTGGAAATAAGGAAATGATGGGTTTCAGAGGAAAATGTCGAGTGCATACAGGGGTCAGATACCCCTTACCAAGTAAGTAGTTAGATCTCTATATGTTCGACCGGAAAGGGTGGTGGATGTGGAACTCCCCGCCAAGTTTATCAATACCTACAAGGCAGTTCAGTGTTGGTTACTCAAGATGGAGCCCAACAAAGAGGGGAAGGCCATATCCATGTAGTTCATACTACACATGAGGGCGGTGAGGTAGAACAAAATACTATTCAAGGTTTTATTCCCATATATTTAAAATTCATTATTTCATATAGGTGCCACAAATTCCATTATTTTGACTTTTTGTGTAGTTGTGTTTGGACTAAATGTAGTGTGTGTGTGTGTGTGTGCGATGTAATCTCACATGATACTCTATTTCGTGTTCATGTTGAGAATAATAGGCATTTTAAGGGTTGTGATTTGGAGGTTGGTGGATATCTAATTTTGTGAAATTTGTTGGTTCTAGAGATATCTAGTTTTGTCCATATCCAAGGTATGGATTGGGTGTTGCAATATCATGCCCATATCAACATCTATAGACATTGAGTAACATTCACATCTCTTGATGGAGACAGGTATGTCCTCAATGGAGAGTGGGATACTTGAGCAGACCACACATGGATGCTTCCCCCAAAATTGGGAAAAATCACATCTCAGGAGTCTTGTCTTGAATTAGATGAAGGATTATGTGTACGACCAGTATTTCCACTTATGGTAGAAAAATTTAAGGACATGATTCCTAAGGACTTATCGGGGAAACCACCTGAATGAGATGTCATGTTTATAATTGATTTGATGATGGGTGTGGAGAAAGATTCCATTACTCTATATAGAATGGCATGAGGAGAAATCCAATAACATAAGTTTCATATATAAGAGTTAAAACGTAGGGGGTTTATCCATCCTTGTATGATTCCATGACGATCTCCTATTCTATATGATAAGAAGGTGGATGGAACATTAAGGATATAAGTTGACTATAAGAAGTTTAATCTTATGAATATTAATAACTGATACTCTATTCCAATAATCATTGACTTTTTTACCATCTCATAAGTGAATTAGTATATTCTAAGATCAATTTATGATTTGGATACCATTAGTTGAGGGTAAGAGACTCTGATGTACCACAAACAACCTTCTGAAGATGGTACAAGTTGTATGACTTGGTTGTGATGCTATTTGGGTTGATGATTGAGATGGTTGTGTTCATCGATTAGATGAAATGAATATTCCATCCTTATATGAATTATTTCTTGGTTTTTTTATAAAATTTTTGTGTACTGGAGAACTCATGAAGATCATTCCCAGCATCTTTACATCATCTTGAGTACATATACAGTGCATATTATTTTTGTCAATCTATCAATGTTTCATTTATGGATTGATAAAATTCATTTCATGGGACATATAATTTTTGAGTCAGGTGTGTCGGTGGATCCAGAGAAGGTGTGGGATATTATGTAATGGGATAAGTCGAAGAATGTTTCTAATATCTAGTGTTTTTTGTGTTTGTGCAGCTATTATTGAAGGTAAATTAGGGATTTACCATACTTGGTAGAACCACATTCCATCCTAACCAAGAAGGGGGATATGTTTGAGTAGTGATGGGATTTTGAATGACTTTTTAGGAGAAGATGAGTCGGTTGAACACTACATTAATTCTAAGCGTACCTGAACCAGGAAATGTGTTGATCCTGTTTTTCTATGTGTCCAGTGTAGGACATGTGGTAGTCTTCATGCTGGATGAACGGGCTGTGGTTTAAGGGTCAAGACAGTTGATACCATATAAATGAAATTATCCTACTCATGTCCTTTAGCTAGCTATTGTGGCATATTCCTTTATTTCTTGGAGGAATTACTTGTTGGGAATGAATTTCATAGTCTAGAATGACTATAAAAGTATCATGTACATATTATATCACTAGGATTTTAATTTTCTAATATTATGGTGGGTTGAGTACCTAAACCCCTTTGATTTTTGGTTAGTCTATGCTCTATGAAAATGGAATATTGTTACAGATGCTCTGATCCAAAATACAGGGAATTAGGTAGTTTATGAATCCAATTCAGAGTGGAAGATGATTACCTTTTTATTGAGATGCACCTGGTGGTAAAGGATGGGTATGGGAGGAAGACACTTTCATTTAGAGAAGATGAATGCGAACTTTTGATTTGGGACAATGATAGTCAATTGGTGTATCTAGAGTGTATTCTTATGAAGGAATGAATTACAGGTGGGGAGTCAATTTCTAGATAGACTGTTGTTCCCGGTGGAGTTGTATATGTTTGGGGATGTATTTTAGTACAGGTAGTCATGTATGATGGGTTTATGCGTGATTTCAAGGCATATAGGTGCGTAGTACATCTTGACATGAGAAAAATGTATTCTGTTCTTCCTCGGCAGTATTGGTGGCTATGAATGAAGATGGTGGTTGAGGGTTTTGTGGAAAGACGCCTTACCCACCAACAAATGAAGGTTGGAAATCCTCATAAATGTGGGTAGTTACAGTCATTGCCTATTCAAGAGTGGAAGTGGAATTGTTTAATGACAAAATTCATAGGGGGTCTTATAATGATTCCTCGAAAGAATAATACAATCTAGGTTAGTGTGGATTGGTTGAATAGTTTGTATAATTTCTTATCGATCTAAGAAACATATATGCCTGACCGGTTGGGTGACTTATATTCTTAAGACATAGTGAAGCTACATGGTATGTCGAGAACCATAGTATTTATAATGAACCAAATCTTGACATACATGGACATTACATTACTTTTTTGGAATACTTAATACATGAAAAAAACAGATGTCCAAAGTTCATATTAGTTTAGTGTCTTTGGAAACTCTAAACATAATCTACTAATCATGCTGAATGATCTTCAACATCTCCCATAAAGATCTTCCCATTTTGGTTTTCTTACCTAAAACCATTATTTATATCATGGGAAAAATAAAACATTAAAAGGGTGTGCTCAAATTCTTAGTAAGGGTAAACATAGAGAACATAAAACAATCCTTAAACATTTTAATGCAAAAACGTGAACATAAAATCTAAAAATCAAGATCTTGAGAAAAGACATAAATATTCGAAGTATGTAAGGAATATATCATAAAGTAACATCAATCATGATAAAATATAATGGGAATAAAACATGTGATTGTGGAAACCATTAAGCACATGATATGATTTCCATAGTAGCCAATCCATTGCTTCCATGACCATCTTAGTGGCTAAAGTCTCTTTCTGAATCGAGTTCACTCCTCATTCTAGTCCTGTATTACTGAACCAGATTAACTTATTATTCCATACATGTCTATCTCATGAGATATAAATCTTTACCCAATGCATTGGAGGGAGATATAGGTCCCACCCATCTCATAATGAAATCATTCTTTCGTGTTCCACAAAATCATAAATCATACATCATAGCATAACTCATGTAATAGAATGGGATTCTTAAACGTAATGTCATAATAACATAATCCATATAAAAAATGGATATCATTTAATCATAAGTATAATCATACCATGTAAATAATTGATACATTAGACTTGAAACATAATCATATTAAATAATGTCATTTTATACGGAAAATAGTTTTGATAAAACACTTGAAATCAATTCTTGAGAAAAGTATCCTTTCTTCTTCGAAATCATTTTCTTTTCACAAAATGCATGAAATTTTAAAAGGTAAGGGTTTTTTATTTGAAAATAATCATGCAATATTTTAGAGGATGTTTCAAGAAAATGAGGCATTATGAAACTGTAAAAATCTGTTCACACTGTATAGGTTAAAATTAACATTCTCCTTGCACTTTGGTCAGAAAATTCAAAACGTTCCTCGTGTGGTAAACAAAAGTAATATTTCTTTTATAACATTTTGTATAATGAAAGAATGGGTAAAAAGGCCATTAAACATACATAAAAATATTTTTTTAAAATAGGGGCATTGATGATAACAAAAAACCAAGTAAATACTTATGAATAAACCATCTCGGATAAGAGCGAGATTAGAATAGTTATCCCTTACCTTTTGTCTGATATGCTTCGTATGTTTCTGAACCTCCTGTATACTGATTTAAATAATGTCATTGACTTATTATAAAATAATATTCATTGTTATGAAATCATATAAGGTTTAATTCTGACATTATATTACCCGTTCTTTTGTAAATTCGATGTAAAAGCATCGATTTGGGTAAAATCGTTTCATTTATTGTAGGTGTTTCGACTTCTTGTTCTTGATATTATTACTTATATCCCGATTTAAGTAATTATAGAATGTAATACATGATTTATATATAACATATATTAATCATATACATATACATATATATATATATATGATAGATCGATAAATGGAATGAAATACACCGTTCATGGAGACGGTAGGTCGTACGTACACATGAACGTTGTTTTCGTTTACTTATTGAATTGAATGGAATTAAGTAGATGAAATAAATACATATATATATATATAGTATCATTATTATGTCATTTATTTCATGATTACGAATTATATTTACTTTATAATCATTCATGAATGGTTAACATGGAGAATGAACCTCATCATGTCGTGGAGACGGTAGTCCATATGTACGCACAAGCGATTATATCATTCCCATGATCGTGGAATTGTATTGAAGTGTATTTATAATATTTCAGAATCAATATCACTTTACAATATTAATATATAGTTATTTATTTACACCATTATACCCATCCAAGTAAGGTGGTGGTCGAGCACAGATTACACCACGGTGTGGAGACGGTATTTCGTACGCACGCACGCACTATGATTTCATTTTCTGTAGGATGGATATATGATGAAATAGGGTTGTTTAATATTAATAATAACATATAATTATATAATTAATACTTATGTTATTACTTTATAATGAGAAAAATAATGAAGAGGAAGTAGAATAAGAAAGAAACATGAAAGAGTGGGTAGTAGAGATTACCTCTTCCTCGATGCACCTCCTTTAAACTTTTTCTTAGGTCACTAGAGATGGTCTTTTGAGAAGAACAGAAACTCTATGATGTAACTAGAGTGTTTTAGAAGAGTATGTGTCAGGTTTTGGCCGAGCTGCAAGGCTGAAAAGGGTGTGAAGAGAAGAGGGAAGGGGTGCCTTTTTTATAAGGGAGGGGAGGGGCACCTTTGGAAAAACATGAAATATTATTTTGTAATAAAGTCATATTCAGTTTATAATAGCTCCATGTTGATTTATTTTGAATCTAAAGTGGGCATGGGTAGAAATAATTTCAACCAAAAGGTTTTATACAAGTTTAGGTTACTATTTTAACCTTATCTTTTAGATTTAACTCTATTATAAATAATTTAACTTTTACCGTGTCTTCTTGTTTTCTTACACTATATGGTTAATAAACTTACTATAACCAGCCAAAAGAACCCCAAGTGGGTAATTATTAATATATATAACCTTACCTAATTCATTTGGGAGAACCTTATATTTTTAGGAATATAATAACAATTATTAATATAATATTTGTTTTGAAAACTATTTTATGTAAATTCTGACACTTTTTGGAAATTGATTTTAGTGAAAGTCATAACAGCATGATTAGTTCGAAAAAACTTAATTTAATCAATAATAACATGTCATATTAAACTAAAAAAATTATTTTAATTTATAAAAAGTCGCAAATTACATTTATTTGGGTATTTATAACATCAATTATGTTAATATTTTATTAATAAGGTAATTACTGCATCATCATTGTGTCATAAATAAATTAAATTATTTAATGTCTAAAAATTATAAATAAAATACCATTATGCAGGAAATATTTTTCTATTTCTAATGGATATTTTTAGTCTAATTTATCTTATGTATTAACCTCTATTAAAAATTTTTTTGTTATTAAACATGGATTTTTACTATTTTAACTCTTCTTTAAATAAAATAATAATAAATGTCCTAATCTACTCCAAGTGGACCTAAAGGGTAATATTTTATTCCTAGGATTTGTTTTCGTCGAATTAAACTTATCCAATTGAATTAGGACATCTTTTAGGGTAATAATTATATCATTTTTACCCTCAATTACCCTATTTACTTTTAACCGTGGTAAACAAAAGTAAAAAGTTATTATTCACCAAAATTTATTTTTATCTTATTGAACCACATTTTACTCTTTGAAATTAATCGTGTCTCATAGATTTTTGAAATTACACTCACAGAAGTGGTAGAATTATGTTTTATGTAAATTTTCAAATTCTCCAAGGAGGTGGGTAAAAGACGGTGAAAAGTTCAATAAAATTTTTATATATCTAAAATTATTATAAAATAACTCCAATGAATTAAATTGAAATTATATAGGTATTATGTATCAATTTTGACCTAAAATAAATTTATATAAAATAAATAATTATTTAAATAAAAAGTCAGTTTGAAATAGTAACCTACTGTTTTCACTATTCATCAAAAATTGAATGTTTTCAAAAAAATAACAAAAATTCACCGAAGGCTAATTTTGATATTCCGAATCCAAAAATGAAGTCCGTTATGAAATTTGAAATTAATAAAAATTCAATAAAATGTGTATTACTATTCATAATGGCTAGTTCATAATAATAATATTATAATATTGAGTTTAGTGAAACTCGGTATTGCGTACTACACACGTTATCGAAGAAAGTCTTGATTGCGTGTAATGCAAGCCAAGTCAGGGCTGCGTGTAGTGAAATCTCCGTTTGGTGTTGAGTATAACATAATCAAAACTTATTTCATTTATTTATTAAACAAAATCTATACTTAATGTTGCGTAGAATAATTTCTACAAAACGAAATTGAAATTGTGTGTAACACAATCCAAGAATAGTGTTGCGTATACTACAAGATAATACAGTTTTGCGTATAGCACAAGATAATATTGGTTTAGCGTACAACACAAGACATCAATGAAATGAAAAAGAATAATTCTCATAAAATATCGGGTTGTTACATTCTACCCCCCTTAAAATTAATTTCGCCCTCAAAATTCGTCGGGCTTATAAAATGGTTTCTTACTTGAGAATTTCTTTCATAGAAACCCACATCGTAAAAAGGAATACTAAAACATAATTTTAAGAAGTGATGTATGAAACATAACAGTTACCCAAATTAACTCATCTTTAGGTTTCCACATAGGTGATCATAGGTGAAAATATGGATATGGAGGAGAAATGTAACCACCACGTTCTGATGGAGAGTGGTAGAGAACATGACTATGAAAAAGTAATCAATCACAAAGTCATAAATTTGTGATGATTTATGGTACCATCTAATTCATCAGATATTTGAGCACTAGGAAAACATTTTTGGTTTTCAAGATCATTTCCCTAATGTTGAAGAATTTTTGAATTAAAATAAATACTTACTTGATTTTGGTAAAATCTCAACGTTTCTCATGCCTCGAACAATTTCCACTTCATCTCTTAATGAAATGAAGTTGAATTTGTCTTTCGCAAAGTTTTAGAAGATCATGTGATAGAATGATATGTCATTCCATCTATCTCAAACATAAGGTTAGGAAAAGTTATATACATAAGTCCATATATGGTGATATTAGTCATATATGGTTCTTAAAATGGACTTATACTTCATCTGTCATAGCGCTTAATAAAATAAAACTAGTTTCTATATACCAAGGACTTCATGTAGGCCATTGGTAGGAGATAAAGGCTTATTGCACTTCGGTTGTGTGTTCAATTCTCACTGCCTTGTCCGACGCGACGGGTTATCCCCCATCTTTCAGGTTTTCCTTTTTCTAAAACTACACTATTATAACATTACATAAATTATATCTAAAAAAGTTCTAGCCTTTAAAAATAATATCTTAGGCCTAACTTGATTCTTTCCAATCTTTAGGCTTATCAAAAATACATCATTCCAAGATCATAGTATAAATAAAATGATTACTAGAAAGGTCACATAATAAGCAAGTGAATACCATCATTTATCCCTCATATATCATACGATATATCTTGTTGGTGACATTCCAAACATGTGAATACCTTAATCATGTATTCTCTTGAAAAATGAATTCCCATTGAACTTTAGTGAAAAAAATAAATGTTGTCAAAAGTTATATCATTCCACATTCCAAAATCCAAAAATACTATATACTCAAACAATGATATAACATTGTCCTTATATCAATAATGAGGTCATTAATACTATCATACATCTAATTATCTCCTTATCCCTTCAGTATGCTCATATCATCTACTTTCCAAAAAAAAATTGAATATCCTTTCATGGTTACCAGTACCATTAATCATATACTTTTAAAACTCAAGAAAAGGAAATCTTGTAACAATCCTTATATTTTTCATTATTCCATAGTATCACACATTATTCTTGATAAACATACAATAATTCCACTACCTTCTTAAACCACTGACTGAGCTTCATCTCATATATCATTTGTAGTCTCTTCATCATAATCCACATAAATACTACCCATATGACAATGGTGATTCTCTTCATGAGAATTTTGCATAGGGAATTGGATTGCATAATGCCTGTACATTCCACATATAAAACATCCGATCATTTTTGTTGTCATAGCAATACCATTATACTTCTCTATGGTGTTAAGTGAACCTTTTCCATTGCACTTACTGGATTTGTTTCCTTATTTTCCGCACCCAAAGCATCTTCCAGTTCCATTGAAACATTCTCCTTGATGCATCTTCCCACATGATTTACATTAGTGAAATTGAACTTTCTTTCCTCTATGATCATCATGAAACTCCATCTTTCTCTTATTAGCAGAGTCAGGAAACTTACCAAAGTTGAGATTATTGATCATATTATGAGATTGTTGATTAGGCATAATAACGATATGTGGACCTCCAGATCCAATTTCATTTGGTTTCTCATGAAGAATATCATTCCATTGTCCATCATATCCTCCATTATCGTTAATCTTCCCACTTCCAGCCATTTTCTAAAACCCAAAAAAGAATAGTGTGAGAGGCCAAAATCATAATCAGGGGGGATTGCCTTCAATATCTAACATATTAGGTTAAATTCTAAGATCATTACCTTAATTATAGGACTATAGGCTATACTTATCTTTAACCATAGGGACATCCTTAGACATACCTTAGAAATATCTCTAGGGATCTCACTAAAGTTTTCACATCCTAGTTTCCAAAGGTTAACTACACCATTGCTCTAATACCAACTTTAAAGACCCAAAGCTTGACGTACATGGACATTACATTACTTTTGAGGAATACTTAATACATGACAGAAATAGACGCCCAAAGATCATATTAGTTTAGTTTCTATGGAAACTCGGAATGTAATCTTCTAATCATGGTGAAAGATCTTCAACATATTTGTCACGACCCGTCCTCAGGGCCCGTACCATGACTACCTCAAGCCCGCCTTCCATAGGCCAGGGGCTGGCGACTAGCACCAAGGAATAATTCCCGGTAAAAAGGGAAGGAATTTCCTTTGTAATGAAAACAAACACCATAGAGAAAGAATGTAGTAAAAGTAAACACTAAGTGATAACTGAGTACAACAGTAAGTGCGGAAAAGTAAGTGGGCCAGTATACAATCCCAAACTAAAAGTAAAGTACAACCGGAAGGGAAAACAGCAACTGAAAAGTAAATCCGCAACATCGAGCTGTCCACTGGAAATCCCACCTGAAGGGTGAGTACAGATAGCCTCCACAACTCCTCGGGTCTAGTCGTCCGCTCCGAGAACATCTTGTCCAGTGGTCAACCTCCAACTACCGTCCTTCTCCACAAGCCTCAACCACGATCAGCGCTCTCCATCATCTGCAACCAACACAACGTAGTGCGGGCATAGCCCGTGTAGGGGTGAGTATAAGATACTTAGTAGGGACCCCGAGAACCCCGAAGGTCTCCCAGAATCCACAAAGGATAATCCACAAAAGAAAGATACAATCACGAAGTAAAATTCGACAATGCTTATGTATATTCCCATACATATACCTAAGTCATCAATTCTCGTTCGGCTCCAACATCCGAGCCCATGTACAACCCAGTCCACATAGGAAAGAAAAACGTAAATCCACACAGGATAGAACAACACAATCCACATAGGAAAGCAAAACAAGATTCATCTCACACAGGTATACTTCTTCGTATGATGGTAGAGATGATCAGATATATCCACTGATTCATCTAAGCCATCGGACCCACAAAGGATCGAAAGGTACTAACCCCCGCAATGATCCACAAAGAATCTGACCCACACATGATCGATAGGTAACTAACCCCCGCAATGACCCACAAAGGATCTGACCCACAAAGGATCGATAGGTAACTAACCCCCGCAAAGACCCACACAGGATCGGACCCACACATGATCTATAGGCGCTGGCCCACACAGGACCGCTGAGCGCTGACACACGCATGATCGGACCCACACATGATCTGTAGCACTGATCCATGTAGGATCGCTGAGTGCTGTAGTCGTCGTCGTCGAGTCCACTAAGGATCTCTGTATAGTCATCGTCGTAGTAGTCGCAGTCACAGCCAGCTCTAGGGTTCCCGCACACAGCAAGCTCGTTCGGGAGGGTCTGCTCCATGAGCCGAGAGGTGGATACATCAACTGACACAATTTCCGGAGTTGATGTATCCAAAAGTTTCGTATCGCCAACAGGAACTAAACGTCACAGACGGCGCGTCAATCGGACGCCCGGTCTGAGAGTTATTGGCTTTTTTGTCCCAGGGCCCTGGTTGGTTTTTAAGTGAAAACCAACCCGACTGTACTCCACCTACGTCCAAACCTCAGGAGGAGTATGCCAAAAGATCCGTCTCACTTAGAGAAATCCATCAAAGTCAACGACACATCAATCAGACATCCGGAACTCAAGATATATGCATTTCCACTCTAAGGGCCCGGTTGGTTTTGTGTACGAACAAACCCGGCCGAACCCAAGGTTCCTCGAAACCTTGAGTGTAATTTGTCGAAACAACCAACTCAATCCAAGGATCGCATCACCGCTGACGGTGCGTCGATCGGAGGTCTGTATCCCAATATATGAGAAAAGGACCGAAAGAAGTCTGAAAACGGGGGGTTTGGGCCCGGACCGACCCGACCCAACCCCCCTGGGTCGGCCCGAACTGGGTTGACTCGACCAGGATGGCGCGACCCAACCCGGCTGGTGCTGGCCAGGTGGCCAGCGGGACTGCTCGGCCGTTACGGCCGAGCGAAGCGGGGGGTGCACTGCCCCCGCATGGAGAGACCGCGACCCCGTGTGGGGCCACCCTTACCAGTGGACGCGGCCAGTTGCCACATCCCGATCCTTCCAGTCCTGCGCGGTCGCAGGACCACGGCCTACCACAGCGGCTTCAGCTACGGCGGTTCCTCCCGGCGGCGCACCGGAAGGCCGCTCCGCCGACCACCGGACGAGTTACGATGGTCGAAATTGCGTGTCGTCTTCTCCAAAGGCCCTCCCGGGGCCCTTCCTTCACTGCGAGGACCTCACATCACCAGTGTGGCGTTATTTGTCGTCACCCGCTAATCCTCTCACCAAGAATGAAGAGACGGTGGGTTCGGACTTGTTCGTTGGTCCGCACCCACTGTGTTAGTGGTTTTAAAGAGTATTCTGACAAATATTTTAAACATATGTCATGGGTATAAAATCACAAGATTTTAAATGCACAAAAATAATACATGCCCAGGATATAATTCACAATGAATTAAAAGAACCGAAATCCCCTACCACAATCGGTTGTTGATCGAAGATTGTCGTGGGGGAAGAAACATCTCAGAAGAAACATCGTAGAAGGAGGATCGTCGGTGTCGCGGTAGATGGCGTCGTGTTGTCGATCTCCGAGGGTTCGGAGTTCTTCGTCGCCCTTTGTCGGTGGCCGACATTCTTCGTCGGCGAAGATGTGTTCTTCGCGTTCTTCGCGTTCTTCAGTAAAGGAGGATGAAGATCATCAAGCCTTAGAGATTTCTCCAAATCCTCTCAACAAGCAACCCCTCAATAAAAAAAGTGTTGGTCTTCTTTTATTTCCCATGCCAATGTTTTGGAAATCATAAAAAGAATCCAACAATTAATTGAATTAAATGATATGCTTAAATCGCCCAATTAATTGGGGTCTTCATGATTTAATTCAAACGCACATTTTGACTTTAATTAAAAGGGGGGGTTGCAGGTGCGTTACTTAGGAGGGAAGAAACGGTGGGGCTCGTGCGGACCCCACCTCACAAATATCCTACCATGTGGGTAGGATATTTTGGGTTCCACCCTATCTGCTTAACTTGGCTTAAGTGGATTTAAGTGAAATAAAATAAAGTGTTGCAGTACTTTTATTTTATTTCTTAACTTTAACCCCAAAAATTAAAAACCACACCCGAGAAAACGCAACTCCAGAAAAGGCATTTATAAGAAAATATCGGCGCTGCGATTCCATCGGTGCCCTCGGAATTCGATTCCGAGTACCTGTTCAAAAGTTAGGAAAGCCCGCTCGTTCATTCACTGAACGTACCCGAGCTAAACTCCGGAAAATGATTCTGGGCACATCGGGCCTCGGAATCAGGTGCCGTCAGGAACTACGTTCTTGTAAAATTCCAAAGAAAATTAAGAAAAAAATTTCCTTGAATTTTAAGGGTCTTTACATCACTCCCACCTTAGGGCTTTACGTCCCCGTAAAGATACATCATAAACTAGGGAAAAAATGTGGGTACTGAGCACGCATCTGAGCCTCCCCCTCCCAAGTGCTATCATGGAGGTTCCCGTGCTGCCATCTGATTCGCACTAGAGGAATCTACCGTCCACATAGGACCCACTCCTGTCGATCGTCGATCTCCACCGGGACCTCCGAAAAAGTTCCCCCTCATCAACGTCAATCTCCCCATGGCCAATGATATGCGTCGGGTTGTGCACGTATCTCCTCAGCTGGGATACGTGGAAGACGTCGTGCACTCGGTGCAACTGAGGTGGTAGAGCCAGGCGATAATCCACCTCGCCAATTCTGCTGAGGGCCTGGAATGGTCCGATGAAGCCTTGAGACAAATTGCTGCCTCGGCCAAATCTCCGTAATCCACATCGAGGTGAGACATGCAAGAAGACGTGGTCGCCATCCTCGAACTCTAGTGGCCTCTGCCTCCTGTCAGCATAAGTCTTCTGTCGGCTCTGAGCTGTCCTCATCCACTCCTAGATGATATTCACCTTCTCTGTCGTGGCCTGGACTATCTCTAGTCCCACGAGTGCTGACTCCCCTGGGTCTGTCCAGCACAAAGGAGATCTGCAAGGTTGGTCGTACAATGCCTCGTATGGTGCCATCCCAATGGTGGAGTGGTATCTGTTGTTGTACGCAAACTCCACCAAGATTAGGTGGTCCTCCCAACTGCGACCAAAGTCATGGACACATGCGCGGAGCATGTCCTCGAGAGTCTGTATGGTCCTTTCCGTCTGACCATCTGTCTGAGGGTGAAAGGTGGTGCTCAGATGTAGTTGCGTCCCTAACGCCACCTGAAACCCCTTCCAGGCCGGGATGTAAAGAGAGCATCTCGATCGGATATGATAGATGATGGCACAACGTGAAGCCGTACAATCTCCTGGACGTAGAGACGTCCCAACATCTCTACTGAGCCCTGCTCACTGATGGGTAAGAAGTGATCCGACTTGGTGAGTCAGTCAACAATCACCCAAATGGAGTTGTGACCTCTGGAAGTGTGTGGAAGTCCAGTCACGAAGTCCATAGATAACCCGTCCCACTTCCACTCCAGGACCTCCAAGGGTTGTACCAAACCTGCTGGTACCCGATGCTCTGCCTTCACCTGCTGGCAGGTGAGGCATCGAGAAACGAACTCTGCCATAGCCTTCTTCATGCCCGGCCACCAGTGCTATCGTCTGAGATCCTGGTACATCTTCTCCAGTCCAGGATGTACCGCCAAAGGATAAGTGCGAATCTCTATCAGCACTTCCTCTCGTAAAGCAACTGGTACTAAGGTACGTCCTCTGAAAAGGACGTCGTGCTCTGCTCCAAAGGACAAACCATCAGGTGCCTAACCTGAGGATATCTGTGCACACCACGTCTCACAGTCAGAGTCCCCACGCTGTGCCTATCTAACCCGCTGCAGTAGTGGAGGGGTGACTGTGAGAGATTGAAGGAAGGCTGCTCCAACTCTATCCACAAAGGATATCTGCAAAGAGGCTAGTTGCTCTATCGTCTCCTCCAGTAGCTGGGTGCCCATCCTCCTGCTAAGATCATCGACTACCACGTTCCCCTTCCCAGGAGTATAGACTATTTCAAAGTCATAGTCCTGGAGGAACTCGATCCATCGCCACTGTCTCATGTTCAATTCCTTCTGAGAGAAGATGTACCTGAGACTTTGATGGTCAGAATAGAATATAAAGAGCTCGCCCATTAGGTAGTGCCGCCATGTCTTCAGAGCGAAGACCACTGCTGCTAACTCTAGGTCATGCGTAGCGTAGTTCTGCTCATGCGGCCTCAACTGATGTGATACATAGGCGGTCACTGCCCACTCCTGCATCAGGACACATCCGAGTCCGGTCCCTGATGCATTGTAGTTGACTACGTACCCTACTCCCTCCTCTGGAAACCTCAAGATAGGTGCGCTGGTCAATCTCTATATCAGCTCCAGGAAGCTCTGCTGACATCTGTCTGACCACACAAATGGTTTCCCCTTCTTCATAAGAGCTGAGAGTGGTGAAGCGACTCTAGAGAAGTCTCGCACAAATCTCTAATAGGATCCATCTAGACCCAAGAAACATCGCACCTCCGTCACACACCTGGGTGGCTCCCAAGATAGGACTTCCTCGATCTTCGTAGGATCCACCGTAACTCCCGCCTCAGAGATGACGTGTCCCAAGAAGTGGACCTCACGTATCCAGAACTGACACTTCGAGAGCTTTCCATAAATATGGTGCTCTCGGAGTGTTACAACCCACAAGTGGTAGGCGTGCTCCTCCTTAGTCGTTGAGTAAATCAAAATGTCATCGATGAAGAACACGAAAAATCGATCGAGGAATGGATGAAAGATCCTGTTCATGAGGCCCATGAACACCGCTGGAGCATTGGTTACGCCGAATGGCATAACCAAGAACTCGTAGTGGCCATACCGATATCTGAAGGCCGTCTTCTGCACGTCCTCATCCCGAACTCTGAGCTGACGATAGCCTGACCTGAGGTCTATCTTTGAGAACCACCGTGCTCCCTTGATCTGATCGAAGAGGTCATCAATCCTCTATAGTGGATACTTGTTCCTCATTGTCACCTGGTTCAGGTGACGATAGTCGACACAAAGTCGCAAACTTCCGTCCGCCTTCTTGGCGAACAATATCAGGGAAGACCAGTGTGAAACACTGGTTCGGATGAATCCCTTGCCCTGCAAGTCCTCTAACTGTACCCATAGCTCTCGAAGCTCAACGGGAGCCATCTGATACGCTGGGGTGAATATCGGGTCTGTCTCGGGGTACAAGTCAATATAAAGGTCTACCTCTCTGCATGGAGGTAGTCCTGGAACATCGTCGGAAAAAACGTTCACATACTGATCCACCACTATAGGAAAAATAGGACTTCGTACATCAAATGCTCCTTGTATGAGGCTAGCCAACTGATGAGTGATGGGCTGCCCTCTCCTCTGTGGAATTCCATCCTTTGCTGTGAAGGTTCCCTTCTCACCGGTGAAGGTGAACCTGCTCCCGTCGGTGCACATACATCGCACCTTGCACCTAATATAGTCAATCTGAGCATGGATTGTGGATAACCAATCCATTCCCAAGATGGCGTCGTAAGGCCTCGACGCCGCTACAAGAAGATCACAGCCGAAGATCTCACCTCCTAGAGTAAGATCACACTGCCGGCACTAGTGCGTAATCATCGAGTCTGCTTCCGTACGAGTCTCTAGCTGTAAGGATCAAGCCAATGGCTCTGTCGGAATCTCCGAGCTCCGAACAAGGGCAGCGGCTACGAAAGAATGACTCACTCTTGTGTCTATAAGAACTGCAGCAAGGGTGTAATAGACACAGATAGTACCTCGAATCATCTCGGGCGTGCCGTGGTCGTAGGCCTCTGTTGCCTGGAGCTGTGTCTGTCTCTGCCCGCCTGCTCCCTGTGTTTGGGGTGGACCTCCTGGTGGTGGTGGTGGTAGAGCCTCAAAGCGTCTCCCACCACCTGTAGCTCAGCCAGCTCCTCTGCCTCGTCCGCCTGCTCCTTGCAGACCGCCACGTTCAACCCTATGCCTCTACCTGGGTGGCCCCTCAACCGTCTGCTTCTCCTTGGCATGGCGGGTCAGGCAGTCACGAGCCATGTTGTAGAGACCCGAAGCCTGACATACATTGACATTACATTACATTTGCGGAATACTTAGTACATAACAAAAACACACACACAAGGATCGTAATAGTTTAGTGTCTTTGGAAACTCGGAACGTAATCTTCTAATCGTGGTGAAAGATCTTCAACATCTCCCATAATGATCTTTCTCTTTTTTTTACCTAAAACCTTTCTTTATATCCTGAGGAAAAGAAAACATAAAAGGGTGAGCTCAAATGCTCATCAAGGGAAAATAAAGGAAATAAAAATCATATCATATCTTTTTGAAAATCAAAAAAAAAACCTGAAAAAGAGATCATAATATCTTAACATGGAATAAATCATAGAAGTGAAAATGAGATCCCCATAATCATAACATAAAACTTGAAACTTTGTGGCATGCACACATAATCATGGAAAATCTTTTCTTGTTAGTCAAGACTCATTGCCAAGACTATCTTAGTGGACAAAGTCCCTTTCTGAATCGAGTAACCCTCGTTTCAGTCCTGTTTCACTGAACCGGTATAACCTACCATTCCAGCCATGTCTATCTCATGAGATATAAAATCTTTACCCAATGCATTGGAGGGAGATATAGGTCCCACCCATCTTATAATGAATCCTTTCTTATGTGTTCCACATAATCATAAACCATACATCATTGCATAACCCATGTAATAAAAATGGGATTCTTGAAACATCATGACATCATAAATAAATTCATATAAGATAAAGGAATTCATAAAAATAATTCCATCACAACATGAACAAATCAATTTAATAATAGGGATAAAAACAGAACCCTTTATTATCTTAGATGGAAAATAACACTTGAACTCCATTCTTGAGGAAAATATCCTTTCTTCTTCAAAAACATTTTTCCTTTCATAACATGTCATACAACTTTAAAATAAAAGAAGTTGATTAAAAATAAACTTGAAAACTTGTAAAGGAAGCTTCTTGGAAATACTGTTTTAAAAATCCATTCTTTCCGTATAAGTTAAAAAAAACATTCTTCGTACTTTTGTCGGAAAAGTCAAAATGTACCTCGTACGAAAAACGACAAAAGATTCCTTTCATTTGTTTTACTAAAAACACTCCGAAGGGTAAAAATGGATTTAAAAAATTTTAGGTGGATGTAAATAATATTACATATTGAGAAAACATGGATGTGGATGATAAAATACACCCCAGTAAATACCAAAGTAAAAACAATCTCGGATAAAAGTGAGATTGTGATATTTCCCTTACCTTAGGTCCGACTTGCTTTGTAAGTGTCCGAAGCTCCTATATAATGGTTTAAATAATGTTATTGACTTATTCCAGAATCATACATATTGATATGATATCATATATGGTCATATTATTAGCTTCTTGTTAGTAATATTTCATTGTTACTTGTTACTCGGGTCTTTATAACTTTTTGTTCTTATGCGTGTTTTGTCGAATAAATTCTTATTCTTATCTTTAGGTTATAGATAATTCATTTACAGAATGGTATTAGTGTAGTATATACCATATTCATTCATTCAATTCATTTATATAATCATTATGAAATGAAGATCATGTAGAACGAGTCGCATCACATCGTGGAGACGGTATTCCGTACGTACGCACGAGTGATGATATCGTTCCTATGATCGTGGAATTGTATTGGAGTATATATATATATTATTTCAGTATCAATATTACTTCATAATAATCATATATAGTTACTCATTACACCATTATACCCATCCTTGTATGGTGATGGTGGAAAAATAGATTACACCACGGCGTGGAGACGGTATTCCGTACGTATGCACGCGCGGTGATTTCATTTTTTCCGTAGGATGGATAGAAGGTGAATTAGGGTTGTTTCATATTTATAATAACATATCAGTATGTAAGTAATACTGATGTTATTACTTTATCATGAAACAACTAAAGAAGAAGAAGTTGAAGAAGAAAGAAATTGAAAAGATCGGTAATGGATATTACCTCTTCTTTGGAACGCCTCTTTGAATACTCCACTTAAGGAACTAAGATTGGTCTTTGTAGAAGACAAGGACCTCTAGGATTATTCTAGGTAAGTGGAGAGGAGAAAATGGCAGGGGGTTGCCGAGCTTGAGTGCTCAAATTGGTGTGAGGAGGAGGGGGAGGAGGTGCCCTTTTATAAGGGAGGAGAGGGGCACCTTAGGAATATCTCAAAATATTATTTTATATTAAAGTCAAAATCGGTTTATAATGGTTCCAAAGGGTCTTATTTCGAAGCTAAAGTGGGGATGGGTCGAAATCCTATCAACCAATAGGATTTAGACAAGTTTAGGGTATTATTTTAACCTTATCAATTAGATTTAACTCTAAGTTAATTAATTTAACTTTTACCGTGTCTTTTTGTTTTCTTTCACTATATGGTTAATACACTTACTATAACATGCCAAAAGAACCCCAAATTGTATATTATTAATATATATATCCTTATCTAAGTCATTTGGCTGAACCTTATATTTTTAGGAATACAATAACAATTAATAATATAATATTTGATTTAAAAACTATTTTGTGTCAATTTTGACACTATTTGATATATGATTTTTGTGAAAGTCATAACAGAATTATATGTTCGAACCAAGTTGATTAAATCAACATTAATATATCATAGTAATCTAGAAAATTAGTGGAATTCATAAAAAGTCTCAAATTACATTCATTTGAGCATTTATAACATCAATTATGTTAATATTTCCTTAAAAGGGTAATTACTGCATCATCGTTGTTTCATAAATAAATTAATTTATTTAAAGTCTAAAAATTATAAATAAAATATCATTATGTAGGGAATCTATTTAGCTTTCTAATGAATATTTATAGTCGAATTTATCTTATGTATAACCCCATATTAAAAATGTTTTAGTTATTAAACTTTGATTTTAACTATTTTAACTATTCATTAAATAATATAATATTAAATGTCATAATCTAATCCAAGTGGACCTAAATGGTCATATTATATTCATAAGGTTGTTTTTGGTCGAATTACACTTATCCAATAGAATTAGGACATGTGTTAGGGTAATAGTAATATCATATTTACCCTTAGTTACCCTATTTACTATTAACCGTGGTAAAAAAAGTAAAAATTTACTATTCACCAAAAATTATTTTCATCTCATTGAACCACATTTTACTTACTGACATCAACCGTGTCTCTCGGATTTTTGAAATTTCACTCACAGAAGCGGTAAAATTAAGATTTATGAAGAAATTAATTTTTTTAACTACCACTTAGTAGTTTCACTATTCATCAAAAATTGATGTTTTTTCAGAACAATGCCAAAATTTCATCCTAAGCTATATTTCATATTCCGAATTCAAAAATGAAGTCTATTTTACCAAATTCATATCATAGAATTTGCATTAATTAATTTTATAATTAAATCCCGCTGTTAAAACAAATAGCGTGTTTTTAAGAAACAATATCTATCAAAAGATTGACACTTGATTATGTCTGGTTTAAATGTGAAATTACATCCAATGACCAACATTGTATTAAATTGTAAAAATATATTCTAAATATACTTTAAAACCACTCAAATTAATAATTTATCACTATTAATTATTTCGATTAAAAAAGTTGTTTTTAATTATAATTTAGTAATTTTCACTATTCATCAGAATATGAAAGTTATCCGAAAAGTACCAAAATTTCACCTTAGGCTAAATTCGATACTCCGAATCCAAAAATGAAGTTCATTTTGAAAAATAAGATTTACAGAGTTTTAAAAAGTGGTTATTACTATTCATAACGGCTAGTTTTAATAATATTTTAATAGCATATCGTTGTTTAGTGAAACTCGGTATTGCGTATTACACACGCTATCGAGGAAGGTCGTGATTGCGTGTAATGCAAGGCAAGTCAAGGATGCGTGTTGTGCAAGCTCCTTTTGGTGTAGCGTACAACACAAGACTTTAATAAAATTAAAAAGAATATTTTTTATAAAATCTTGGGCTGTTACATTCTACCCCCCTTAAAATGAATTTCGCCCTCGAAATTCGTCGGGGTTATAAATGGTTTACTATTCGAAAGTTTCTTTAATAGAAACCCACATCGTAAAAAGGAATACCAAAACTTGGCTTTAAAAACTAAAGTATGAAATGTAATGATTACCCAAATAAACTAATCACTGGGTTTCCACATAGGTGAAAATATGGATATGGAAGAGAAATCTAACCATCATGTTCTGATGGAGAGTGGTAGAGAACATGGCTATAGAAAATCCAGTAATCACAAATCCATAAATTTGTGACGATATAAGGTACCATCTGATTCATCAGGTATAAGATCACTAGGACAACATTTTTGGTTTTCAAGATCATTTCCCTAAAGTTGAAAATTTGAATTAGAATAAATACTTTCTTTATTTTGGTACAATCTCACTGTTTGTTCATGCCTTGAACAATTTCCACTTCATCTTTTAAATAAATGAAGTTGAATTTGTTATTCGTGAAGTGTTAGCAGATCATGTGATAGAATGATGGGTCATTCCATCTGTCTCAAACAAAAGGTTATCAAAAATTATATACATATGTCGATCTATATGGACTTATACTTCATATATCATACTGCTTAATATAATAAAACTAGTTTCTACTAAACAGGGACTTCCTGTAGGCCAGTGGTAGGCGATAAAGGCCAGTCGCACTTCGGTTGTGGGTTCGATTCCCACAGCCTTGTCCAAAGCGATGGGCTATCGCCCGTCCTGCAGGTTGTCCTTTTTATAAAACTATATTACTATAACATCCCATCAATAATATCGAAAAAACTTTTATCCTTAAACAATACTAACATATGTCCAACATAATCCATTCCAATCTTTAGGCTTATCCATAATACTGTAGTCCATTCTCATAACATAGTGAAAACGATTACCAGAGATTTAATACCATCGTTGATCCCCATATATCATAAGATATATCTTGTTGGTCACATTCCAAACATTCAAAGGCCTTAATCTTGTACTCTCTTGAATACCCATTGAACCTTAGTGAAATCATGAATACTATTAAAAGTTAACACTTTCCACATACCAAAATCCAAAAACTCTATATACTCAAACCATGATATCACTTAGTCCTTATATCAATCATGAGCTCATGAATACTGTTAAACATTTCATTTTCTCGTTTTCCCTTCATTATGCGCATATCATCTTATTTCCAAAATATATCAATCACTTTGAATACCACATCAATAAATATTGCAATACTCAATAATACAACATTATTTCGAAATCCCATTACATAAACACTTAATCATTCCACCACATCGTTGTCATATTCAACATTGCCAATAGTGATCGCATGTGACTTCCCTTTGTCCTTTGCCTTAAGCGGTTGCTCATGTCGATCATCACTAACCCTTGGATTAGGGCATTTATTATCATAATGCCCCATTTCTTTGCACTTGAAGCATTGAAGTGTTGGTTGTACGTTCTCTGCAGTGTTTGCTTTATTCACTTCATTAGAATCCCATTTTCCATTACTTCGACACTCAGCTGCTCGATGACCTTCTTTTCCACACATAAAACATTTTCTAGTCCCTTTAAGACAATCTCCACCATGCTTCTTTCCACACTTTGTGCATAAGGAAACATTCATCTTCTTTTCACCATTATTCTGAGTTTTCTCCTTGAACTCCATCTTTCGTTTCTTGTCAAACCCATGAGATGGATATGTAACACCAACTTCCATTTCTACCTTGATAGCACAACGCACAATTTCTTCATAGCTACTGAAGTCTCTTATAGCTAATGCCCTTCGAAGACTTGGTTTTAAGCCACTGAAAAATCGATCAACTTTACTTTCAGGTTGGATGATAATGCCAGATGCATACCTTGCAAGTCTTGTAAAATTCGCTTCGTATATACCAACAGATTCATCATCCTTTTGCTTTAGTTCAAGAAACTCCTTCTCCATCTTTGTTCGAAGAATACGAGGGAAGTACTTATTGAAAAATAAGTTCTTGAACTCGTCCCATTCCATGGACTCAATTTCATCTCTTGGCCACGTATTCTTGATAAGATTCCACCATTGATCAGCTTCACCTTCCAAACGATATACTGCTAAGATGACTTTATCATGTTCAGAACATTGAAGAACTGAAAATATCTTTTCAGTGGTACTGATCCATTGTTCAGCAACAAGTGGATCAGAAGAACCACTGAAAGAAGGTGGACGTTGCCTCATGAAGGACTCAATAGAATATTGTTCCCTTCTCTGCTCATTTGGAAGTCCAGAATGATTCATAGCTTGTGTAAGTATAGCAATAAGATTTTGCACTCCATCTCCCATAACATTTGTTTGTTCAGGAGGACAATCATTGCATTGTCAATTGCATTGATCAACACGGTTCCTTCGGGTTCCAGCCATCGTCTAAAACCCAAAAAGAATAGTGTGAGAGGCAAAAATCATGCTAGGGAAAACAACATAATAAAGGGGGAGTACCTTCAATATCTAACATCTTAGGTTTAATTCTATGATCGTTAGCGTAATTCTAGTACTATAACCTATACGTATACTTAACCTTAGGGACATCCCTAGACATACCTTAGAAATATCTCTAGGGATCTCACTAACGTTTTCGCATCCTAGTTTCCAAAGGTTGACTAAACCTCCCTCTGATACCAACTGTAGAGACCCGAAGCCTGACATACATTGACATTACATTACATTTGCGGAATACTTAGTACATAACAAAAACACACACACAAGGATCGTAATAGTTTAGTGTCTTTGGAAACTCGGAACGTAATCTTCTAATCGTGGTGAAAGATCTTCAACATCTCCCATAATGATATTTCTCTTTTTTTTTTACCTAAAACCTTTCTTTATATCCTGAGGAAAAGAAAACATAAAAGGGTGAGCTCAAATGCTCAGCAAGGGAAAATAAAGGAAATAAAAATCATATCATATCTTTTTGAAAATCAAAAAAAAACCTGCAAAAGAGATCATAATATCGTAACATGGAATAAATCATAGAAGTGAAAATGAGATCCCCATAATCATAACATAAAACTTGAAACTTTGTGGCATGCACACATAATCATGGAAAATCTTTTCTTGTTAGTCAAGACTCATTTCCAAGACTATCTTAGTGGACAAAGTCCCTTTCTGAATCGAGTAACCCTCGTTTCAGTCCTGTTTCACTGAACCGGTATAACCTACCATTCCAGCCATGTCTATCTCATGAGATATAAAATCTTTACCCAATGCATTGGAGGGAGATATAGGTCCCACCCATCTTATAATGAATCCTTTCTTATGTGTGCCACATAATCATAAACCATACATCATTGCATAACCCATGTAATAAAAATGGGATTCTTGAAACATCATGACATCATAAATCAATTCATATAAGATAAAGGAATTCATAAAAATAATTCCATCACAACATGAACAAATCAATTTAATAATAGGGATAAAAACAGAACCCTTTATTATCTTAGATGGAAAATAACACTTGAACTCCATTCTTGAGGAAAATATCCTTTCTTCTTCAAAAAAACATTTTTCCTTTCATAACATGTCATACAACTTTAAAATAAAAGAAGTTGATTAAAAATAAACTTGAAAACTTGTAAAGGAAGCTTCTTGGAAATACTGTTTTAAAAATCCATTCTTTCCGTATAAGTTAAAAAAAACATTCTTCGTACTTTTGTCGGAAAAGTCAAAATGTACCTCGTACGAAAAACGACAAAAGATTCCTTTCATTTGTTTTACTAAAAACACTCCGAAGGGTAAAAATGGATTTAAACAATTTTAGGTTGATGTAAATAATATTACATATTGAGAAAACATGGATGTGGATGATAAAATACACCCCAGTAAATACCAAAGTAAAAACAATCTCGGATAAAAGTGAGATTGTGATATTTCCCTTACCTTAGGTCCGACTTGCTTTGTAAGTGTCTGAAGCTCCTTTATAATGGTTTAAATAATGTTATTGACTTATTCCAGAATCATACATATTGATATGATATCATATATGGTCATATTATTAGCTTCTTGTTAGTAATATTTCGTTGTTACTTGTTACTCGGGTCTTTATAACTTTTTGTTCTTATGCGTGTTTTGTCGAATAAATTCTTATTCTTATCTTTAGGTTATAGATAATTAATTTACAGAATGTTATTAGTGTAGTATATACCATATTCATTCATTCAATTCATTTATATAATCATTATGAAATGAAGATCATTTAGAACGAGTCGCATCACATCGTGGAGACGGTATTCCGTACGTACGCACGAGTGATGATATCGTTCCTATGATCGTGGAATTGTATTGGAGTATATATATATATATTATTTAGTATCAATATTACTTCATAATAATCATATATAGTTACTCATTACACCATTATACCCATCCTTGTAAGGTGATGGTGGAAAAATAGATTACACCACAGCGTGGAGACGGTATTCCGTACGTACGCACGCGCGGTGATTTCATTTTTTCCGTAGGATGGATCGAAGGTGAATTAGGGTTGTTTCATATTTATAATAACATATCAGTATGTAAGTAATACTGATGTTATTACTTTATCATGAAACAACTAAAGAAGAAGAAGTTGAAGAAGAAAGAAATTGAAAAGATCGGTAATGGATATTACCTCTTCTTTGGAACGCCTCTTTGAATCCTCCACTTAAGGAACTAAGATTGGTCTTTGTAGAAGACAAGGACCTCTAGGATTATTCTAGGGAAGTGGAGAGGAGAAAATGGCAGGGGTTGGCCGAGCTTGAGTGCTCAAATTGGTGTGAGGAGGAGGGGGAGGAGATGCCCTTTTATAAGGGAGGAGAGGGGCACCTTAGGAATATCTCAACATATTATTTTATATTAAAGTCAAAATCGGTTTATAATGGTTCCAAAGGGTCTTATTTCGAAGCTAAAATGGGGATGGGTCGAAATCCTATCAACCAATAGGATTTAGACAAGTTTAGGGTATTATTGTAACCTTATCAATTAGATTTAACTCTAAGTTAATTAATTTAACTTTTACCGTGTCTTTTTGTTTTCTTTCACTATATGGTTAATACACTTACTATAACATGCCAAACGAACCCCAAATTATTTATTATTAATATATATATCCTTATCTAAGTAATTTGGCTGACCCTTATATTTTTAGGAATACAATAACAATTAATAATATAATATTTGATTTAAAAACTATTTTGTGTCAATTTTGACACTATTTGATATATGATTTTTGTGAAAGTCATAACAGAATTATATGTTCGAACCAAGTTGATTAAATCAACATTAATATATCATAGTAACCTAGAAAATTAGTGGAATTCATAAAAAGTCTCAAATTACATTCATTTGAGCATTTATAACATCAATTATGTTAATATTTCCTTAAAAGGGTAATTACTGCATCATCGTTGTGTCATAAATAAATTAAGTTATTTAAAGTCTAAAAATTATAAATAAAATATCCTTATGTAGGGAATCTTTTTAGCTTTCTAATGAATATTTATAGTCGAATTTAGCTTATGTATAACCCCATATTAAAAATGTTTTAGTTATTAAACTTTGATTTTAACTATTTTAACTATTCATTAAATAATATAATATTAAATGTCATAATCTAATCCAAGTGGACCTAAATGGTCATATTATATTCATAAGGTTGTTTTTGGTCGAATTACACTTATCCAATAGAATTAGGACATGTGTTAGGGTAATAGTAATATCATATTTACCCTTAATTACCCTATTTACTATTAACCGTGGTAAAAAAAGTAAAAAGTTACTATTCACCAAAAATTATTTTCATCTCATTGAACCACATTTTACTTACTGACATCAACCGTGTCTCTCTGATTTTTGAAATTCCATTCACAGAAGTGGTAAAATTAAGATTTATGAAGAAATTAATTTTTTTAACTACCACTTAGTAGTTTCACTATTCATCAAAAATTGATGTTTTTTCAGAACAATGCCAAAATTTCATCCTAAGCTATATTTCATATTCCAAATTCAAAAATGAAGTCTATTTTACCAAATTCATATCATAGAATTTGCATTAATTAATTTTATAATTAAATCCCGCTGTTAAAACAAATAGCGTGTTTTTAAGAAACAATATCTATCAAAAGATTGACACTTGATTATGTCTGGTTTAAATGTGAAATTACATCCAATGACCAACATTGTATTAAATTGTAAAAATATATTCTAAATATACTTTATAACCACTAAAATTAATAATTTATCACTATTAATTATTTCGATTAAAAAAGTTGTTTTTAATTATAATTTAGTAATTTTCACTATTCATCAGAATATGAAAGTTATCCGAAAAGTACCAAAATTTCACCTTAGGCTAAATTCGATACTCCGAATCCAAAAATGAAGTTCATTTTGAAAAATAAGATTTACAGAGTTTTAAAAAGTGGTTATTACTATTCATAACGGCTAGTTTTAATAATATTTTAATAGCATATCGTTGTTTAGTGAAACTCGGTATTGCGTATTACACACGCTATCGAGGAAGGTCGTGATTGCGTGTAATGCAAGGCAAGTCAAGGATGCGTGTTGTGCAAGCTCCTTTTGGTGTAGCGTACAACACAAGACTTTAATAAAATTAAAAAGAATATTTTTTATAAAATCTTGGGCTGTTACACATGTGGCCCTGGCCGCCGCCACATGTGTAGCATTGTCTGCCTCTCAAAAGACTGGCTCTGTGCTGTGTGCCCCGTACTACTGAGCCAGTGTCATGAGGTCGTCTGCCTGAGGGTCTGGTCTGCCTGGACCCATGAGTCATTCGTCGACTGCCTGCTGCAGAAGACTCTACTACGTGCCACCCCGCGGTAGGACTCGCTGCTGAAGAAGGCTCAACAAGAAAGCTCTCAATCAGAAGAGCTCGCTCTAGTACTCCTGCCTGATTCGGAATGCTGAGGGAGATCAGCGATGCCCTGATCTAATGCCTCAATCCCTGATCAAAGGTTCGGGCCCAGAAGAATGGGTCTCGTACCATGTCTGTCAAGTAGCGCAAGATATTGGTAAATCTTCCCAAGTACTGGGCAACCGTCAAGATGCCCTAACGCAGCTGAAGAAGCTCCTGGATGCGCACTGCACGGAGGGTGGCTGGGATGAACTCCAAGCGGAAGAGGATCTCAAAGTCCGTCCAGAGAAGAGATGCATCATCATGCAACTAGAGCATCAAGCTCCACCATCTGCCTGATGCCGCGTGCAGTAGGCTCACTGCGCGGATCACCATGAGGTCTGCTGGTTTCCTCACTAACCTGAAAACTCGTAAAACTGACTCCAGCCAGTCCTCGACTGCCTGGGGGTCCGTCTCCCTGTGGAACCTGGGCGGTCACTGGAGCTGAAACTCGTGGAGTGCACTAAGGCAACATGCATCGTCAGTGGCTGTGCTGGTAGCATCGGTGGCTCGGAGGGTAAAGGTACCGCCGGTGCCTCAGCTGTCAAAGGGACCTGTACCGAGGCCTCGTCGCTCGGTGGGCTGTCGTCATGCACAACTCTCGGAACCCTAGCTGGCTGCCATCATGTGGCCATTCTGAAAAGAAACAGGTGCGCCATGGTAAAATAGTATACCTGGTGAGCTGACATAAAGTAATAACAAAGAAAACATGAAACACACATGCAATCAATGTTTTCATGCATTAAGTTGTAAATCAGAAGTCAGGGTACTGGTGTACGGATACGTTGGCCGCCGCACCAACACTGGACTCCGTGAACTGATAAACACACCCAATACGCTTAACAATATTGCTTCACATAGAAAAATATTAGAGTCTAAAGTTCTGCGGTAGAACCGAACTCATTTGATACCAATTTGTCACGACCCGTTCTCGGGGCCCGTTCCATGACTACCCCAATCCCGCCTTCCATAGGCTAGGGGCTGGCGACTCACACCAAGGCGTAATTCCCAGTAAAAAGGTAAGGCATTGCCATTGTAAATAAAACAAACACCACAGAGCAAGCAAGAAGTACAAGTAATCACTAAGTAAAAACTGAGTACAAAAGTAAGTGTTGAAAAGTAAGTGTGCCAATATACAAACCCAAACTGAAAGTAAAGTACAACTGGAAGGGAAAACAACAACTGAAAAGTAAAGCTGCAATGTCGAGCTATCCACTGGAAATCCTACCTGAAGGGTGAGTACAGATAGCCTCCACAGCTACTCAGTTCCAGCCGTCCGGTCCAAGAACGTCTCATCCAGTGGTCCACCTCCAAGTACCATCCTGCTCTGTAAGCCTCAACCACGATCAGTGTTATCCGTCGTCTTCATCAAACACAACGTAGTGCGGGCATAGCCCGTGCAGGGGTGAGTATAAGCTACTCAGTAGGGACCCCGAGACCCCTGAAGGTCTCCAATAATCCAAAAAGGATAATCCACAAAGGAAAGATACAATCACAAAGTAACATTCGACACTGCTTAGGTATATGCCATTACATATACCTATGTCATCAATTCTCATTCGGCTCCAACATCCATGCCCAAGTATAACCCAGTCCACACAGGAAATCAAAACTTAAATCCACACAGGATAGCACAACACAATCCACATAGGAAAGCAAAACAGGATTTAGCTCACACATGTATACTTTTTCGTATGACGATAGAGACGATCAGATATATCCACTGATTCATCTAAGCCATCGAACCCACAAAGGATCGAAAGGTACTAACCCCCACAATGACCCACAAAGGATCTGACCCACACAGGATCGATAGGTAACTAAGCCCCGCAATGAACAACAAAGGATCTGACCCACAAAGGATCGATAGGTAACTAACCCCTGCAAAGACCCACACAGGATCGTACCCACACAGGATATGTAGGCGCTGGCCCACACAGTACCGCTGAGTGCTGACCCACACATGATCGGACCCACACAGGATATGTAGCACTGATCCACGTAGGATCGCTGAGTGTTGAAGTCATTGCTGTCGAGTCCACTGAGGATCTCTGTACAGTCGTCATCGTAGTAGTCGTAGTCGCAACCAGCTCTAGAGTTCCCGCACACAGCAAGCTCGTTTGGGAGGGTCTGCTCCACGAGCCAAGAGGCTGATACATCAACTGACACAATGCCCATAGTTGATGTATCCCAAAGTTACATATCGCCAATAGGAACTCAACGTCACAGACGACGTGTCAATTGGACGCCCGGTCTGAGAGTTATTGGCTTTTTCGTCCCAGGGGCACAGTTGGGTTTTAAGTCAAAACCAACCTCACCGTAATCCACCTACGTCTAAACCTCGGGCGGAGTAATCCAAAAGATCCATCTCAGTTAAAAAAATCCGTCAAAGTCGACGACACGTCAATCAGACGTCCGGAGCTCAAGATATAAGCATTTCTGCTCCGAGGGCCCGGTTGGTTTCGTGTACGAACCAACCCGGCCGAACCCAAAGCTCTCCGAAACCTTGAGTGTAATATTTTGAAATGACCATCTCGATCCAAGGATCACGTCGCCACTAACGGTGCGTCGATCGGAGGTCCATAGCCTATGATATGAGCAAAAGACCGAAAGAGGTCCGAAAACGGGGGGCTTGGGCCCGGCCGAACCCCCCTGGGTCAGCCCGAACCGGGTCGACCCGACCCGGGTCCGGGTCTGACCCGGATGGCGCGACCCATCCCGGCCGGCGTGGCCCGGCCTGACCTGGGCGCGAACCGGCTGGCACTGGCCGGGAGGCCAGCGGGTCAGCTCGGCCGTTACGGCCGAGCGAAGCGGGGGGCACGCTGCCCCCGCCTGGAGAGACCGCGACCCCTCGTGGGGCCGACCTTGCCATGTGAACGCAGCTGGTTGTCACATACCAATCCATCCGGTCCTCCGTAGATGCAGGGCCGCAGCCTGCCGCCACCGCTTGCCGCCGGCGCAGCCGTACTAGTGAGGCGCGCCGGCGGGCTGCTCCGCGGACCACTGGACGAGTTCCGGTGGTCGGAATTGCATGTCGTCTTCACCAAAGGCCCTCCTGAGGCCCGTCCTTCACTGCGAGGACCTCACATCGCCTGTGTGGCATGCTTTGTCATAACCCGCTAATCCTCTCACCAAGAATGAAGAGACGGTGGGTTAAGACTTGTTCGTTGGTCCGCACCCACCGTGTTAGTGGTTTTAAAAAGTCTTCTGACAAATATTTTAATCATATGTCGCGGGTATAAGTTCACAAGATTTTAAATGCACCAAAAGAATCCATGCCGAGGATATAATTCACAAATAATTAACAGAACCACAATCCCCTACCTCAATCTGTTGTTGATCGAAGATTTTCGCGGGTGAAGGATCGTTGCAGAAGAAGCGTCGCGAAAGGAGGATCGTCGGCGTCACGGTACACAACGTCGCGTCGTCGATCTCCGAGGGTTCAGCGTTCTTCGTCGCCCTTAGTCGGAGGTCAGTGTTCTTCATCGGAGAAGATGCATTCTTCGTGTTCTTTGCGTTCTTCAGTGAAGGATGATGAAGATCATCAAGCCTTAGTGCTTTCTCCAAATCCTCTCAACAAGAAACCCCTCAATAAAAAAAAGTGTTGGTCTTCTTTTATTTCCCATGCCATCATTTTGGAAATCATAAAAAGAATCCAACAATTAATTGAATTAAAAGATACGCTTAAACCGCCCAATTAATTGGGGTGTTCAAGATTTAATTCAAACGCACAGGTTGAAATTAATTAAAAGGGGGGTTGCGGGTTCGTTACTTAGGAGGGAAGAAACGGTGGGGCTCGTGCGGGCCCCACCTCACAAATATCCTACCAATTGGGTAGGATATTTTGGGTTCCACTCAATCCGCTTAACTTGTCTTAAGTGACTTTAAGTGAAATAAAATAAAGTGTTGCACTACATTAATTTTATTTCTTAACTTTAACCCCAAAAATGAAAAACCACACCCGAGCAAATGCAACTCCGGAAAATGCATTTCTAAGGAAATACTGGCGTTGCGATTCCATCGGTTCCCTTATAATTCGATTCTGAGCACCGGTTCAAAAGTTAGGAAGCCCCGCTCATTCATTCACTGAATGTACCTGAGATAAACTTCGGATAATGATTCCGGGCACACTAGGCCTTGGAATCAGCTGCCATCAGGAACTGGGTTCTTGTAAAATTCCAAATAAAATTAAGAAAAAAATTTCCTTGAATTTTACAGGTCTTTACAATATCCCATAAAGATCTTCCCCTTTTGGATTTCTTACCTAAAACCATTCTCCATATCCTGGGGAAAATAAAACATAAAAAGGGTGATCTCAAATGCTCAGTAAAGGTAAAAAAAAGAACATAAAACAATCTGGAAACATTTGAATGCAAAAACGTGAACATAAAATCTAAACAACAACATCTTGAGCAAAGACATAAATCTTGGAAGTACATAAGGAATATATCATAAAGGAACATCAATCATGATAAAATAACATGGGAATAAAACATGTGATTGTGGAAACCATTAAGCACATGATTTGTTTTCCATAGTAGCCAAGGCATTTCTTCCAAGACCTTCTTAGTGGACAAAGTCCCTTTCTGAATCGATTTGACTCCTCATACCAGTCCTGTATTACTAAACCGGATTAAAATACCATTCTAGCCATGTCTATCTCATGAGATATAAATCTTTACCCAATGCATTGGAGAGAGATATAGGTCCCACCCATCTCATAATGAAATCATTCTTTCGTGTGCCACACAATCATAAATCATATATCATAGCATAACCCATGTAATAGAATGGGATTCTTAAACGTCATACCATAATAACATAATTTATATAAAAATGGATATCATTTCATCATAAGAAGAATCAAACCATGTAAATAATGGAGATATTATACTTGAAACATAATCATATTAAATAACGTCATTTTAGATGGAAAATAGTTTTGATAAAACACTTGAAATGAATTCTTGAAGAAAATATCCTTTCTTCTTTGAAATCATTTTCTTTTCACAAAATGCCATGAATTTTTAAAAGGAAACTGTTTTTTTGAAAATAATAATGCAATCTTGTAGAGGAAGTTTAATTAAAATGAGGATTTATGAAACCGTAAAAATATTTTCATGCTGTATAAATTAAAAATAACATTCTCCTCGTACTTTTTTCGGAAAAGTCAAAAAGTTCCTCATGTGGTAAACAAAAGTAAGATTCTTTCATAACATGTGGTAAAATTAATGAATGGGTAAAAATTCCATTAAACATACATGAAAACATTTTTAGAAAACATGGACATGGATGATAACAAAAATCCCAGTAAATACTTACGAATAAACAATCGAGGATAAGAGCGACATTGGAATAGTTATCCCTTACCTTATGTCTGATATGATTCATATGTCTCTGAACCTCCTGTATAATGATTTAAATAATTGCATTGATTTATTACAGAATCATATTCATTGTTAAGAAATCATATATGGTTTACTTATGATTTTATTTTACCCGTTCTCTTGTAAATTTGATTTAAAAGCAGCAATTTGGGTAAAATCATTTCATTTATTGTTCGTGTTTCGACTTGTTGTTCTTTATATTATTACTTATATTCTGATTTAAATAATTAAATAATGTAAAACATGATTTATATATAATATATATTCATCATATACATATATATATATATGATAGATCGAATAAATGGAATGAAATACACCGTTCATGGAGAGTGTATGTCGTACGTACGCATGAACGTTGTTTTCGTTTCCTTATTGAATTGAATGGAATTTAGAAGATGATATATATATATATATATATATATATTATCATTATTATGTCATATATTTCATGATTACTTATTATATATACTTTATAGTCATTGGAGAATGGTTAACATGGAGAATGAATTTCATCGCGTCGTGGAGACGGTAGTCCGTACGTATGCATTAGCGATGATATCATTCCCATGATCATGGAATTATATTGAAGTGTATGTATAATATTTTAGAATCAATATCACTTTACAATAATAATATATTGTTATTTATTTACACCATTTTACCCATCCAAGTAAGGTGGTGGTCAAAAACAGATTACACCACGGCGTTGAGATGGTATTCCGTACATATGCACGCGCGGTGATTTCATTTTCCGTAGGATGAATAGAAGGAGAAATAGGGTTGTTTCATATTTATAATAACATATAAGTATATATTTAATACTGATGTTATTACTTTATAATGAGACAACTAAAGAAGAGGAAGTAGAAGAATAAATAAACATGAAAGAGTTGGTAGAAGAGATTACCTCTTCCTCGACACACCTCCTTTAAAATTCATCTTAGGGAACTAGAGTTGGTCTTCTGAGAATACCTTAACCTCTATGATGTTAATATAGAGTTTTATAAGAGCAATTGGTAGGGTTTGGTAGAGCTTCAAGGCTCAAAATGGTGTTAAGAGAAGAGGGAAGGGGTTCCCTTTTTATAAGGGAGGGGATTGGAACCTTTGAAAAAACTTAAAATATTATTTAATAATAAAGTCATATTCGATTTATAATAGCTCCAAATTGATTTATTTATAATATAAAGTGGGGATGGGTCTAAATAATCTCAACCAATAGGTTTTAGACATGTTTAGTTTAATATTTTAACATTATATTTTAGATATAACTCTATATTAAATAATTTAACTTTTACCATGTCTTCTTGTTTTATTACAATATATGGTTAATAAACATACTATAACCAGACAAAAGAACCCCAAGTGGTTAATTATTAATATATATAACTTTAACTAAGTCATTTTGTAGAACCTTATATTTTTAGGAATAAAATAACAATTAATAATATAATATTTGTTTTAAAATCTATTTTATGTCAATTTTGACACTATTTGGAAAATGATTTTTGTGAAAATAATAACAACATGATTCGTTCGAAAAAATTTAATTTAATCAATACTAACATGTCATATTAACCTAAAAAAATTAGTGGAATTTATAAAAAGTCTCAAATTACAATTATTTGGGTATTTATAACATCTAATATGTTAATAGTTCATTAAAAAGGTTATTACGATATCATCATTGTGTCCTAAATAAATTAAATTATTTAATGTCTAAAAATTATAAATAAAATATTAATTTTTTGTAAATCTTTTTATCTTTCTAATGAATATTTATAGTCTAATTTATCTTATGTATAACCCTATATTAAAAAAAATTAGTTATTAAACATTGATTTTAACTATTTTAACTCTTCTTTAAATAAAATAATAATAAATGCCCTAATCTAATCCAAGTGGACCTAAAGGGTAATATATTATTCTTAAGATTGTTTTTGGTCGAATTAAACTTATCCAATAGAATTAAAACATATGTTAGGATAATAATGATATCAATTTTACCCTTAATTACCCTATTTACTTTTAACCGTGGTAAACAAAAGTAAAAGGATACTATTCACTAGAATTTATTTTTATCTTATTAAACCACATTTTACTCCTTGATATTAACCGTGTCTCTCGTATTTTCGAAATTCCACTCACAGAAGTGGTAAAATTAATTTTTTTTGTAAATTTTCAAGTTTTCCTAGGAGGTGGGTAAAAGACAGTGAAAAGTTCAATAAAATTTTAATATTTCTAAAATTATTATAAAATGACTCCACTGAATTACATTGAACATATATATGTATTATGTATCATTTTTGAAATAAAATAAATATAAATAAATTAATTATTATTTAAATAAAAAGTTGGTTTTCAAATAGTAACCTAGTGTTTTCACTATTCATAAAAAATTGAATGTTTTGAGAAAAATACCAAAAATTCACCCTAAGATAATTTTGAAATTCTGAATCCAAAAATGAAGTCAATTTTGAAAGATAAAATTTATATAATTTCAAAAAAAATGGGTATTACTGTTCATAACGGCTAGTTCATAATAATATTATAATAATATCGCGTTTAGTGAAACTTAGTATTGCGCATTGCACACGCTATCGAAGAAAGCCTTGATTGTGTGTAATGCAAGCCATGTCAGGGCTGCGTGTATTGAAAGCTCTGTTTTTTTGCATATAACATAATCAAAACATATTTCATTTATATATTAAACAAAATCTATACTTAATGTTGCGTAGAATAATTTCCTCAAAATGAACTTGAAATTGTGTGTAACACAATCCAAGAATAGTGTTGCGTATACTGCAAGCTAATACGGTGTTGCGTATAGCACATGATAATCTTTGTTTTTGCGTACAACACAAGACATCAATGAAATTAAAAATAATAATTCTCATAAAATCTCGGGTTGTTACAGTTTTGGATCATGATCGACATTTCACGTCATGCTTCTCACTAGGATTACAGAAGACACTTTGTACTGAAATGTTTTTGTGTGTGTCTTACCACCCATATATGGATGGGAAGTCTAAGCGTACGATTCAGGTATGAAAGGACATGTTGAGAGCTTGTGTTCCAGATTTTCATGGTTATTTGGAAAAACAATTTTCACTTATTGATTTTTCTTACAATAATAGTTTTCAGGACACAATTTAGATGTTGCCTTTTGAGGGAGTATATGGGAGGGCATGTAGATCACTATTGTGTAGGTTAGAAGTTGTGGAGTCTGAACTATTAGGACTGAGTCTTGTGAAGGATACAGCTTAAATGGTTTCTTTATTTCAAAAGTTTATTGCAACGGCTCCGAGTAGGCCAAACTCGTATGAATATTTTGGTTATTGTCCTCTCGAGTTCATGGTATGCAATATTATGGTTTTTTGGGTACTATCAAGGTTTGGTCCCCACCGAATATGGAAGGAGGGAACATTGGCTCCTACATATGTGGGGTGATTAGAAAATATGGATAGGAACAGACGAGTGTCCTATCAATTGGATCTTCCAAAATGGAACATTGGGATTCATTAGGGATTTCAAGTATCACAACACAACGAGTATCAACCTGATCCTTCTCATGGGATAAACATTGATGATGTCTGGATTGATCCTGGCATGTCCTTTATGGAGCATCCAATTCTTATTTTTGATCATAGAGAATTGGTATTGAAGGGTAAGGTTGGTCCTTAGGTTCATGTTATATGGACATAAGAAAACATTCAAGAAGAAAATTGGTTAAGAGAATGAGATATGAGGACCCAATGGCTCAATTTTTTTGCTTCAGAGTCTTAATAATGCTAAAAAAGAGTGGCTCAAGGATGACATGTCCTTAGGTTGGGAGATAGTGTGATCTAGGATTTTTCTTATATTTTTTTAATGGATAATTTTAATTCCTTTCTTTGGTTCAACTCTGTGTTTCCCCACATTGATGAGAATCCTCATTGGAGTTCTTTTTTTTTCGAGTCATGAATGATAATTAAAAGGGAGTTTATTGGGAATGTTTCATGGTTTTCACATAGTTAGTGATAACCGAGTAGAGTATCCTAGGTAACCGTGTAGGCTAGGCAAGTGTATTGCGCATGGATACCCCTCAGTTAAGCTAACCGTGCAGAATTTCATGGAAACTGTGCGACTGGGTGATTTTGGGATAGTAGCTCTCACTTGGTTTTCACAGGGTTAGGTAAATAATGAGGGTAAACCATGTAGCCAAGTAAATTTGATAAAATTAAAAAATCCCATTACTAGATTTTTAACCCCATCTCACGATTTCCTCTTTTCTTCCTCCATTGTACCCTATTGATTAACCAATGCTCCAATGATCTCTCATGGGAGTTTTTCTTTCATCCCTTGTCTATTTGGAGTGTCTTCAGTTGTAGGTTGAAGATCTGTGTAAATATAATCTATCTCTTACTTATCTTTTGCGTTTTCGGGGTCTATTTTTCCTTTATCTCCATATGAGAAGAAAAAAATCTTCATTTCCGGTGAGATATATATTTAGCCTCAAGGTGGGTTTAGATTGCGATGTAAGTCATCTATTAAGGGTGTGTTCATGAACAGATTTGAGGTTGGTGGTCTACAAGTTGTATCCCATAGTTGTTAAATAGATTTGTGCTGGAAATGTTTTATTCTTATTTCTCTTTAGATTATTTGTTGATTCTATTAGAAAAATGTGGTAATTTTGGTGTCTACATAACAAACGAACCATCATAATCGCCATGGGAAGCATTAAGGGTGATGTGGATTATGTTAGGGCCACCCATGTGGTGCACCAACCCTCCCGAATGGGGATAATAGAATGGTAATAGCAAAAGGATTGTTTGGATGGCATGTAAATTATATAAATGGGATTAATGGGAATACAGTAAGTAAATATGTTTACATGTTAATATTATGAGTCAGATAGGCATGCTGAAATGGGAATTGGGTTTAAATGGTAATTTGATATAAATAATGAATGTGTTAATGGATTTTTTTATAATGATAATTTTCTATTTATTGATATTTTTGTGTTGTTTCTAATGATATTAGATATGCTTGGTTATAATGTGGTTAATTTTGGAGAATTACAAATAAGCATGTTCAAATGAATGGGTAGAGTGGGGTATTGACATGAGGTTCTATACCCATGGGTCGTGTTGGATTTACAATCTTTGATCCACCCTCTAAATGAACATGTTAGGGAATGGGATGCAGTCATATTCCCCAAATGATTGCATTCCACTCACAATGATGCTTCGAGGTATGGATAATGAGATAGTTTTGATGTGATTTTCTCTTGAGATAATACTGGATTAATTCCCATATTACATAATAACATTGATCATGTAATTTCCATTAAATACATAGAAATGGTCAATTAATCCATGTGATGCTTACATAGTTAACATCGGTTTAATGGTATTATAACACAGATGAACATAATTTATAATGGATTCAAGAACTATCTTTTATTTACTTGATATTATGTATCACATTCCTGACCTATCAATTTGAGATGATATTTTGTAGACAATGTTGGTGGTGGCCTACTGAGTGGTACTCACACCCTGCTCGGGCCACCTTTGGGTATTGTGAAAATTACATGCTTGAATGTCTGGACACACGTAAGGTCCCTATGTTAGAGAGTTGAGTTGGAATAGGGACATGAATGGATGATATTCAAGACTTGGTTGAAGAATGTTTTTTGTATTCCTCTAATTTTAATTAATTTGGATTTTTTCACTTGGGGTTATAGCATGAAATGACATGTTTTCTATTGCTTATGGTTTGTACAAAATTTGGTAGATGATTGATTGTGCATGTTATTTCTTATTTCATATTGTTTATACTCTTTATATTATGTTCTATTGTGGATTAATCTGGTAATGAGGGTTTAGTCTCCCAACATGATTTATAAGATCCTCGCTGTTAGTTGATATCCACTAGAGTATGGGGAGGCACGCTTCAGGCAATGTGATGACCTAACTCAGTGCACTGATTTAGTGGCATCATGGTTAGGGATGTTTCATTCATACTTCTTCATGAACAAAATCAGTGAAAAACATTGTAGAAAAACCATCTTAACAAAACAACACCACAACTGACCATCAAATTGTATCCACCACTCCCACAACATAGAATTCTTTGTCATATACGTATACATCAAGATACTAAACTCGATTGCTCATTGATGGGTTAATGCTTCAATATCTTATTGATATAAATTAAGTTACTATTCAATGTCCCTGGGAATCCCCATCATTTGAACTTCCCACGAACTCCGAATTAGCTCATCCATCGTGGATAACAAGGAAGGAACACAACTTGGACACATATGAGGGTCTCTCATGATTACAAACACTACTAGCTCTACATCCACAAAAAAGAACAATATCAATCTCCTGAAAAAATTGAAATCTTGCACGAAATACAACCAATCCATGTGGAGGATTACATCATATGGTTTTTTCAGTATACATAGGATATCTTTACAAGTGAGGTGTGACACCAACAATAGCTCTCAGAATCCACATACTTCAAACAAGTCATCTCGACCACAATCTAGGTTAGTCAAAACTACTGGAATTGGAATTCACTCTACATATTGTGCCATATAATGTAAAAGGATAGTTTATATGAAAGATTGTTCTTTTACTAAATCAAAAAATTCAAGCACCCAAGTATAAAATAAGAATAGGTTTCCCCAAATGACGTCTGGATCGCCTGGCACTAGAAGCACTAAATCATGATGCTAACTCATAACTAATCAACAGCCTCTATGACTTGGCTGATAACCACCTCCATTGTTACACTCTAATCGTTATGGATGTGGATAATCTCAAAGCTATACTATACTAGCCTAATTTTCACTATAGTGATCCAAAAATAGTGCTACAAGACGCTACGACATTGGCTAGAACTACCTCAATAGAGGAACCAAAAGCCGAAGGCCTAAATAATGATGACTACACAGAATTTTTGGCCACTCTCATTGTTAATAACCACGACATCTAGAATAATAACATGTGTTTTATCCCATTTCATAGGCCTAAGAACCACTACCCTCACATAAATGTTACTTTGAGGGAAGTGACCTACCCCACGCTGATTAGAAGCTCCCTTGTTTCGACATTTATAAACCCTAGAACACAACATTGCTTCATAAAATTCCAATGGTTTTACCTATCAGGATGAAGTGGTTATAGAAAATGTACTCTCGATGGCCTATTCTCCCTCTAGAACCAAGATATACATCTTCATAATAAAAAGGGTGACATGGCACTAGATCTCCGGATGCAAAGCCTCCTTGAAATGCCTCACCCCTTCCACATCATATGGAAATAGGTATGAAGCATATCGCATAATGTTCCTAAAATGGATTCCAAACTCTATCATATTGGATACCAAAGGGTAAGATTCTCCTAGAGACTAGCTGACTTCTCGGTCGAAGAACGAATCTTGGCTCTGAACTGGTCTCAAAACTCCTCCATTGAGACTACTAGCTCCTCATGATCACTATAAAATAAGAACCACCACTACCTCATTTTCCCATGCAACACCGTCACATCTAACAATACCCAGATCTCCTACTAATCATAGATCAAACTAAATGCTATATCAACCTGCTAAAACTAGTTTGTTATAATTTCATTTAAAATGAATCCCCCATACATAGACAGATTATAGAGATGAAACTCTGGAAGTGTCACCTACCATGTTTTTTCATCGTCATGCTCTACTCTATGGAAATTTGTTGATGAAATATGCTAAACATATACTGTGTGAATAGGACAAGGATGTCGACCTAGATGCATACCTAAAAAATAAAAAAATGAGATCTCCTAAAAATATAATATGAGATAATATAACATTAATTTGTTATTATTTTACTACATTTTAGGCTAACATATCCCAAGGGCCACCCATTCAAACAAAGGCCCATCGAATAATGATGCATAATCCTTTCCTAGGTATCTACCCTTCAACCTGTATCACTTATTTTTATAGCCACTATAAGATTTATGGTTTGTGCATCATATCTCAGGGGATCCTAAATACAAATATCTCATCTAGTATCCCAGGTTTACAATTCTTTATAAACATAGCTGACACTGTTTCCCTATAAACCCTTGTATCCTCACCTATGAATAACTCATAATTCCATAATATCCTTTAACCAGACCTCAGATATCACTCTGTCATGACCACCTCCCAATAATTTATACCCCTCCTGGGTCGATAATGGGAAAGGAATGATAGTTAACCCTAATTCACAACAACAATATCCCCAGGTTTGAGACTAGATCTGAGGGTATAATAAACAGGTAGATGGGATGCATTACCCTCTAATAGAAACTCATACAGAAGAGAAATATAAGATATTAACCATCCAACTCTTGCTCAGATGAAAATATGAAACAAACACATGTATAAAAATGTGATTCATGCTTGTACTACCAAAAATGAATGAAAAAACAACACCACCAATTAGGAATGTGAAGAAAACATCATCCATTAAGAAAAAAAGATACTACAACCCACAATATAGTAGTAACTAGACTCAACTAAAAACTAATACAACTAACATGGAAAACAACACATATATATATATATATGTAGGTTGAGTATAGTTTTATACTCAGTATAATCCTCCACGCATCCTCACATGAAAATGTAAAACATGCATTCTAAAACATAATGAACAATAAGTGAAACAATATTATCACCTAAATATGTATACTATATTCCCATATTCAACATGGATACTCTCGATATTAATCACAAAAGAAAACATATATTATAAAAAATAATATCAAGGGTCCCCTGCAACCACTTACCTTGACAAATTTTCTAGATTTCACTCTGCATCTCAGGTCTAGAACATCTCTCTATAATGTCTTTCCAGTAGATGCTTAGTCTAAACACCACAACATGCACCCCATGTGTCAACATGAACCTCAGACATCACACCATAATATCTATGTAACTGATGTAATCAAATAATATTTTGGAGCCACCATAGCTGGAAAAATGTGTATCATACATCTGGTATTATACGTTAATCCATTACAGCCCATTCACCGAGTAAGGATGGCCATGCATCCTAACCCATACACATTACACCTATAGTAGCCATTATGATACTATATCCAAAATATATGTGTTTGAATAAAAAAAGGACATTACATTCCTCTATACATATCTTTATGGAAAACTAGTTATTGTTGAAACTAGAATATGTCACTACCTAGAGATGATAGCATGTCATAAGTGGGTAGTCTGTCATCCATCCTCCCACCAGGGTGTTAGAGAAAACACTCCCAGGGATCGGAATACCTAAGGTGTCCATTTCCCGAAAAAACATGGTGGAGTAGCATATATAAACCAAAATATAACATGATATACTATAAATCACAACCATAGTATGGGCACCACATTGTCTTAGACTCAACTCTTACCAATCTCTCTCGGACTCCCAACTACCACTTTTAAGACTATATATCATATAAGCACAAATCCATTTAAGGAGATATAATATGTTATTTTATAAAAGTTTATCTACTTACATTTACATTAATTAACTATTTAATCAATATTAAACCATTAAAAACGTCCTAATTTAATTAAATTAGATTCACAACAATGTTCTATTCCCTCCAAACATAACCTAGCTGAGTACAAAGTTTCTCAGAAATTTATTCCCAGTATTGAATCACGACAAGATCCAACCTGTGGGTTAAATATTTATTTATTCCATTAAAAATCATTACCATATCCATATATCTAATTATTCTATGATACCATTTTATGTTACCAAATGGAAGGGGACCACATGGTGAGTAAATGAACTACCCTTCAAGAAATTTACAGTGTGAGTAGGAGCGTGAACCCATATAACCATACCTATCTAAACATGAAAATCAAATTGAATACTCCACACATCTTCACCTCTCGTGGTAGGAGGGTACAAAAAACCATCTATCTCATGTAGTGGGGAAAGTAAAGTAGATTAAAAAAAACAGATTCAATAAGCATCCAACATTCATATCAACGTGCATGATAATCTTTAACATATTCAATCATCTCTAGTGTCCTCCCTAACAACACATTAATACAAATATGCATCTTGCCACTATAGGTGTTAATTGCTGCCACCACAACTGCCCCCCCTACCATATGTACCACAAAATTCTTTTAGGCTCGTCCATCCTATGCTCTTGCTACATTCAGGTCTCCCATCCCCACATACTAGAAGTATTGTATCTAGATCACATCACAAGAAGAAGGAACAAACATAGATAGTGGGATCTCTACCCTAAAACAAGTATTTTTTTTCCTTCACACATAGTGATCTCTCATGACTCCAATGCATAAGGCCCATATCCATTACAAATAATAGTGAAACTCATGTGCTACAATGGAAAATACCATTATCCCACCACAATATCTTATTGTGTCTTGAATTAACTTATCTATCATTCATAGGTTACAACTATTGGACACCTAAGAAATAGGCTATCACATGTTATAAAAAATTAATTAAAAATTAATTTATAATTCCTCTAATTAACTAATCAACAAGAATCAACATGATTCAAGTTCATTAACTAATTCAAATATACATTCCTGTCTTCATGAATTTGATCAATTTGAAATTAAAATCATACAAAATTATTCATTAATTATATCTCTTTATCGTTTAGAAAATTTAAATCTTTCTTTACATTCCTTAAAAATTTCCATCAGGAACAAAATGTTAAACCAATCAAGGAATAAATATCACACTATCTATAGAATGAACAGGCAAAATGTTAAGATGGTATAATGCATCAACACCACTATTCAGTCGAATCTAATTCATTAATCTCCGTGCAGTGTCTAATTTTGGCATTTTAAATTTGATACAAGTCACAATATCATGAAAACGATACCATTGAATGTATATAGGGATGCATCAAATCCCATTCCTCACCATTTCATTTATATTACTCTTACGAGAATAGAAGAAGGAAAATAATCACAGTCTTCTCTCAATAATAAATACATTCACCTGAAGATGACGTGACACGACCACACCATTCGACCACCAAGAAAACTAAATTAAAATATTTAGATCAAGATTCATCACAGGGTAGAGAGAAAACAAATCAAATAGATCATTGATACTGTAATAATGGAGGTAATTGATACCTTATTTTGAAGTATGATTACTATGTATCTAAGGACGGATATATGGACTGTTCCTTGACAAACAAACCCCCAAAACATGAGAGAAAGGGTTGTTGGGTCACCTTTTTTCGAGGGAGAGCCGCTGCAACCATAGGTTTGTGATAACCTGAGTGGGTATAATGTTTTATAAATTTATAGTAGTAAGGAATTGTATGAAATTTAATCCCATTTCATGTCTTTTAATACCTCGAGGTTTGTTTCTACTAAAAAAGACATTTCTTCAATGTTTTATTTTATTTTACCAACCCAAAAAAACATACACATCGTGAAACCATATATCACATCGTGTAAAAATCTATGTACATTGATCTTAAAAATGCAAAGAGGGGATCTACACAGATCTGTGACCTCACAATTTTGTAGTAAAAACCATGAAAATAACATGTTTTAATCGCTCTCTTATCATTTATACTTATGAGGTGAGATAGTAAGATGTTCTAGAGATGATCGTTATACTTAAATGGTTCTGGTGGATGAATAAATATAATAGATTTTCTACATGTAAACCATTGATCCCATCCCACAATTTTCAGTCTATCATGAGGCTCTACAATGGAAAATGACATGATTATATATTTTGGGAATTAGGAAATGAGTATTTATTTGATAATTCCTAACATAATATATCATTAATTAACGATGTTGTTTATAATAAATAATTTAAATATTAAATTCTCTTTGAAATTTAATAGGTATTATTTGAATAATATATGTTTTCTAATTCAAATGAAGGAATATTCATATTTAATATTATGTAAATATATGATAGATCATTTAATTTTTAATAGAAAAATATCATTTAATTCATTAATGGATTAAATGATCCATTAGATTATTATCTTAATGATTCTGGCATGAAACATTCTAATAAGTTGTTCATCAGTCGAATAATAAGTGGAAAATAATTAAAATAATAAATCACTGTTGAAATTTTATCTTGAATGTGAAAAAGAATTAGGTTTTATTTTTCAAATTCAATAACTCCAAAGGAATATAAATATATTTTATATGAAACCCAACTCAATAATTCACATTAGAAAATTAATTATAAATTATATGTGTTACAAAGATACAAATATTTTTTTGTGAACTTGTCTTGCCTACTATACTGAGGTTGATAGTAATATAGATATTATAAAAATATAAAATTCCATGTATGGGTAACCATATGTAATTTAATTTGTATTTAATAATTTTAATTGTGATATTTTAATTTATATATGGGTATAGAATAAAATAACCAGAGAGTTTTGTATGTATCATAAATTTATAAATTATCCTTCTGGATATATTATAAAACAGGAAACACCGAAGTAAAATGATCCCCAATATAGAACAATACTACTATTGTTTATAAGTTTAGAGTAATCTATTAATATTCTTACATTCAATTTTTTTTATAAATTTTGAATCTATTAATATGATTAAATTCATAACATGTTTTTTGATAAATGTTTTTAAATTATATTTTGATAATAATTTTAATATATCACTTTTATAAGATTAAAATATTTAAATTTTCAATTTAAAAAATAATCGATTAGGACTAAAATTGATATGAAATAATATTAAGAATACTTAGTGTATAAAGGATTCATTTTTATATAAAATTAGTATTTAATTATATTTTATATTTTCATTAAAAATAAAATTACTAAATTGTATAAATGGAATTATAGAAAATTAAATTCAATCTGAAATGAAATATATCAAAATTAACACAGGGTTAGTTTTTTGATATTTTTCTAAATTGGTTATTTTTTTATGTTAAAAATGAAAATTATAATTTTACGAGTTCTATAAATTTTTATAAACAATTATAGAAAAAAACTACATAATATTTCTAATGATTTTTTATAGTCATAGAATATATTAAATAGGTAAAATAATTTATTTAATAATATTATGGTGCATTTGGATTTCAATATTTGAAATTTTATTATTATGAATGAGTTTTTCTAAAATTGTTTTTCAGTTATTTTATGTATAATTATTTTAAGTATAATTTTTTACCTATAGGAATTGAATATTAAAAAACATATCCCATATTTTTAATTATAATATTCAAATCATGGAATAATTCGCACATACTTTTTATTCATTTTAAATCATTATAATGGTAAAATATTATCACCATAGTACAAGTTAAAAAGGTAAATGTGAGGGTTAAACTGTGAAAAATGGCATAACATATAATGAAATAATTTATAAATTTTATTTGATGGATGAAACTATATCTTAATTTATAATATCTTCAAAAAAATTCATTTTATATTATTTTATTTTAAATTATTTAATTTTATTTCTCCATAGAAATCTTTCTTAAATTCATATTTTATGTTATATAGGTTATAGTCTTATTTACATATCCTTATAAATATACATGAATAATTTATCCAAGGTAATTAACCAAGGATTTGGTGGGTTCAATTCATCTGACAATGTAGGAATCAAAATTAACAGATTATATTAAATTCATAATTTTTTAACGATTTTGTTAAATATAAATTTGGATATTTATATTCTATTTATATCATAAACAGTACATATTTTATTTTAATATATTTATTATTTCTTTTTTCATGTATTTTATCTGATTTCCCTCTCTATGATACTGAAAACAACTATATGAAAATTTATAAAAAAGACCACCTTATTTATCCTTCTTTTAGAGAATCAATTTCAATCATATCTATATGAATTATTTTTATTCACGAATTCTAATTTATATAAATAAATGATATAGTAATTATAAATTATATTTACTATTAATAAATATTCAATGGTTTTAAAAAATATTGATAATGCCTTATGTACATGTATTTTTTAACATTCAATATAGAAGTGTAAAATAATATCATCTTTATGTTTTTAGAATGAAGATATTTTCCAAAAATAATGAATTTTTTTATTTATTTTGATTAATTTATATGCTTTTATTTTTTTTCCATTGTAATATTTATTCCCACCACATTATGATATTTCTAAAATAAAAGTATAATATTTTATTAAATGTTTATAAAAAATCATTCATTCATATTCCGTATATATGTTTCTTCCACTCCATATTTTCTATCATAATAATAGTTTATTTTAAGATTGAATATTTTAAATTATTTTATAAGTAATTTTTTAAAATACTTTATAATACCACATGAAGATAATTCTATAAATTATTTATATATTTATTTTTTAAAATAATGTTAAAAACGTTTTAAAAATGTTCTTTTAAAAAATTTCATCCAATTTCAACTCTAGTTTCAATAATAATTTATTATAATAAAATATTACATTAAAAATGAATTTATCATTTTTATTGACCATTTCTATTTTTTTCACAACATACCTTAGGTAAAATGATTAATCTCATTTCCAATTATCTGTTGAAATTATGTCCTCTATCACTCTATTATTATTTTAATAGCATATACAAATTTTTTATGACGGGTATGTTTCACATTTCAAAATTTCCTCCCAATTGGATTTTTATAAAACATTATTATGTTAATAAATATAAAAATAAATTCATTTTATTTATATCTTAAAATATTCACAACATTTATCCCAGTTCCCCATATCCATCCTATATGATTTTATAATAAAATGAATCAAATAATTATAAATTATTAGTTTGATTTTATATTTCTTAAATGATATTTAACTACATAACAACCAAATATTAATTAATAACTTTTCATACTGACCAAAATATTATGTTGGTCTTAGTATGTAATGGTTGGGGACTTATATTAGATGGTACATTGACGAATCAGTTGTTCTCATGAGAAAATATATCCTTGGTATTTGGTCAACGCAATCAAAATTATAAATGTTGTCTTTTCTTGAGGCCTTGGAAGATTATTTTTTGATGTCTTTGTTTAAGGCCTGTATTTTAGGATATATATGTATTGAATTATGTATTCATTCACAATTAAACAATTCTTTTTGATCCATGGAATTTTTTTCAGTATGTCGTAAACTTATATATTTTAATTTCATGATTTTCGTTATATAGAACATTTAATTTTTAATTATATCTTCCAAATTATTCATACTAGTGTTATTCTACCATATTTTATAATACAAAAAATCCCCTAATGAGCATATAATCTCACCCTTGGTTATTTTATTTCCATTACCTGTGGCACCAATACGTGATCATTGAATAGTTTAAAGGACATAGTAAATGAATTACGAATGATTTTATAATGATTAAAGGATAAAATATTATTTTATGAAGTATTAGGGGAATTATTTATTTTTTCATTCTTCTATGTGTCCAAATCTATTTAATAAAATCTTATGTGATCCCATGTTAGTCATAAAATTGCAATAATATAAACAAATACTATAGGTTATCAGAGGTAGGTTTGTAAAAAATAGATTTTTCTGTTGAATATGTCACTAAGTTGGAAAAGGTGAAATTTTAAATAGGATGAGTTCTTGGGTTGGTATATTGACGCAAGATAAGATGAAAATACCATATGTTCGTTTCCAAAGTTATTATTGAAAGTTATGAGATTTTTAGAGATACTCGTAATGGTGGGTAATCCATATATTGAACATATTATTGTTAACACCCTGTTTAGGGTAAATTTGTACCTTGGTGAGTTGCATGATTGGGAAGAATTATTCACTGCAAGATGAGGTATGCCAAAAAGATTTACCATAATTGATTGGATTGATAGATCATATAATAGTGTTGTGATAAGGAACTAGGGTTGGTCAAGGGTATTGTAAATGGTCATGGCATGGGGGTTCCAAGGTCAATACAAGGATTTTTCCATGTATAGTCCATGGTAAGTGGGACCAAGTTGTGATTCATGATTTTAATGTTTTTGTAGACTCCCCACATAATTTTAGATCAAGGATATGTACTAAATGCCATGTAAAAATGATAAGGATTTAGAAAAGGAGTAGTTTTAGTGATTAGGTATTGAGATATGCCTAATGGACCCTAGTGTCTTCTTGAGTGTGTTAGATGAGTATGTCAATGTATTTGAAATGATATTCTTGTGTAACTAGGATGATATTAATGGGATTTTATTAATATGATGGTTTAATTATGATTCATTATTATATATATATGATTCAACTATATGAATTGAAGAAACATTGGTTGATTTGGTGACTGTAGGGGTGTGTATTGATGCACTTTTTTAGATATTATTAGGGTTTTGAAAAAGGCATTTGGTGCTCCAACATGTTTCAGACTAGTATAAAATGATTATATCTGGAGAGATGATATACATATAGTTACCTGATGGTATGATATTATAGGATTCCATATGTATGTGGATATAAAATAGTGTAGAAAATAATATGATATGCATTAAGGAAGAGAGTGGGAAAACCACATAGTTTCTTAATGACATTATATGATTCCTATTAGGGTGGGGGTACATTAGTGATTCTATAATGATATAATATATTATTATAGGTGGTGAGTAGATGTAGGCCCATTTAAATGAATATATGACATGTAATTCTATACGGTAAGTGGATGGCATATTATATATTGGTTTTTTGGTAGAAGAATGTTCACCCATGGTGTTACTCTAATGATTCTAGGGTTGGAATTGATTCCCCTATTATGTTACTCTCATTGTTTCTATATTAGATGTAATCATCTTTAAATGTTACTCTAATGGTTCTGAGATAGAAATTGGGTACCATGGGATCATATGAATTACACTTAGCGACTTGTACTATTGGACGAAGAATGTATAGTGATCCAAGAGTGTGACCTTAGAACCAAATTGTTTACGGGTAATATTGTTATTTAACCCGAAATATTAATTTGTATTAAGATTATATATCATGTCTATGCAAAAATTACATGTTTTGTGGATATGATTGGCTGAGACCAACTATGATCCACTCACAAACCACTCGTCCGACTCTTTATGTTTGAATCCTATGTAGATATCATGATCATATTCTCAATTAGTAAAAAATCTATATATTTAATGATCTGGATAGATAATATTGATGTGGATGTGGATATTATGATGAGATTTTTCATGAATATCATAATATCACCTCACATTATTTATTTATATAATTTATTTGGTATATGTCATTAGCACAATGGATGATTAATTGGTATATATGAATGTTTTATATAATTTCATTTGAATATTATTGTGGATTCTATTTTTTATTTCAAATTTTTGTATGACTATTATATGATGGTATTGTGTTCCCATAATAAATCCTTTTACCTACACTACTATTAATCATCCTAACTCATTTAATAAGGCACATATATGCTCATATGGCTCTCAAATCCATACACTTTTTGGTGAAATCTGGTTGGGGGGATGCACAATTGACCATGACCTATTTATAATAAATCCATATCTTAGTAGTCTATAGAAAACCCTCTATAGTAAATATAAATTGATTCTATAACTATAACTACTAGGTAAAATAAATTATAAATGGATATATTTGTAGATATCTATAACCGATAGACTATATAACACCAATAAAAATGGATGGGGTTGCAGAAGAAGAAGAGGTAATGCTAAAACTAGAGGTTTTGGATCAACATTCGGGTGGTGATCTCATCCCTATCCTCATGAATATAAAATAGAGGCCTTAATAATTTCATTTGAAAAAAATGGATAAAAATGACTAGTTATCACATATACAATATTTATGAATGAAAAAATTAGGATATGTACTAATATGAAGATAATAATTATATTTTATATTAACAGCTTTAAATTATAGGGGTCTCACCGATCATCTAGAATTATATATATCCCCATCTACAAACACACTCATAGGGGTAGAATCATATAAAAATAGGACTCCCATTATTAATTTAATTTTTGTATATCATATACATGTATTAATTATCTAAAATTCCTACATATTGTTATATAGAGAAACATAATATAAGTTAAAATTTGATAAATAAATAATAATACCCTGTATATTCCTAATGTTTATCAAAAAATATAAATTATATGAATGTTAGTTGAATCCAAATTTTTTTAGAAATAGTTATGAGATGAAAATCTATTTTCACTCTAGTCCAATAGAAAAAATTAATACTAAATAAATATCACTCCTCATTAAATTCAAAAGATCTAAATAAAAAATTGAATAAAAAAACCATGGTTCAAATTCATGTCAATGTAATCTTAACATCTCTATTATGAGGGTTATTTATGGTTGGGAATAATGATGTACTCTTATTCAGACCACCATATAACATCAATCTACAAATTAAAAAATTGTAATACAAATGAAAAATAACGAATTCATATCACTTTGTTGCTTACTCAGTATAATTAACGTCCAATATGAACAAATCATGTTCTACACACTTCAAGTGTTCTTCCACATACACTAGTGGCTATCGATCAGTAGTTGGGAGCTATGTGTTTTGACTAGATTTCTATACCATAATTCATAATGAAATATATAAAACATCCTGAAAAAATTGTGTATATATAGTAATCTGAACCAAAAGGGGGAAAAAGAATGGGGCCTCCTTCTTGTTTCAAAAATAGTAATAATATAAACCATTTCATAATGAAAAGAACTATCATAATTCCTAAAAAATAATCATATATTCACAATATATCTGATGGGAATATTGTTCAATAGATGTCCAATAATTAATAACAAATAATCGGGGATGATTTTAAAACAAGTCACATGTTTTTGTGTATTCCCATTTCTCAGAATCTACACATGATCTGCAGCTCATCCATTGACAATTGGACAATTAATCCTTCTTCTATCATGAAAGATTATTCTTGCCCAGGATACAACATGTTAGATCTTGGATTTCATATAAATTAGTGACCCGATAATGAAGATTTACCTAAACATATATTGAATATTAATGTGCGTGTACTGATTAATATGATAAAAATAAATGTTAATAGGAATGGCCTATAATAATAAATATTTAATAACTATAGTTGCAGCACTGCCACCCAGTATGATTAATAAATACATTATACATTTCATGGGTTTCTATGAACATATCACATAATCAGCAAATGTGTTTCACATTCCACGAAATAGTAAATGGGAATACAATCTCTTCAAATTTTAAGGAAAAATATATGTTAAAAAGTTTCCAATTATATAACAAAAATAATGGGAATAATTTCACTTTGATAATATTATCATCAATATATTACCAACATATCTGGATAATGAGGTAACATCCCTTGAAATATATTCCAAATGTTACTGCATAAATATAGTTATAATTACCCAATCACATCATTAATAGTGTATAACATATATAGCCATGTGCATAATCTCAAGATCGAATAATGTCCCTAGACCCAGACGACATCACAAAAAAGCATCAATCATATTCCATAATGTTATTCTAAAAATGTCTTAAGTTCCCATAATAGGAATAATTTAATCAAGCGAAATACATTCTAATTCCAAGGGAATTAACATATTAATCAGCATATTGGATAATCCACAATATCAATATGGTCAAATGGGTTTTTACATCTCATTACGATGCTCATTATATCATGTATACATCTTATAAAACCATTTAAATAGAATACCCCATTATAGAAGGAAAAATAGAAGTTGGAATTTCACCCAAAAATATATCTATCATTGACATACTGGGAACACTATCCAATAACATAAAAAACAATCTTTTAGTCATATCTAGGATAATCTATATAAACATGAGATAAATACATAAACTTAACAATGTAGGGACCCTCAACCTAGTCTAATTAAACTAGTTAAAATCTAAATGGAACCTCATGACGTGGAAATAGGCCTTGCTGATATCATCCATTTCAAATTCCATTCATCTCCTAATTAAATTTATAATGAAGTAACTTATATTGGGTCTTCTAATATTATATTACACTAAGAATAATCTAAAGGGGTTTTGGGTATAGGTCCCCACACTCATCAATTCGAGATCATTTCTATTGATATCCCATACTTAAATGATTAACAACCCATACTATCCATCATAGACCTAATCATTGATACCCCTCTCAAACTATTCATTAGAAGAAATAACTTATATTCGACATCACATAAAACCAGAATAAAAATTAGTGATTACTTTGGGACACCATAAAATAATATAATGAAATAATTCTCATCGAGTATGTCCAAATAAAAATTGCTCAAACTGGTAGAAATTAGGAAATCCATAACAGATGCTTGGGAATCATGGTATTTTTGTATTATCTGACTCAAGTGAGATCCAACCCTTGGTAGAAAATAATTTAGATGAATGGGAAATGTTATGATACTACTATATTGGTTAAGAAGCAAATATGAAATCCTATTTATGAAATGTTTAAACAATTATATAAATTTAAAAAAAACTACCCACGATAATAAGAAACTCAAGTGGAAACCCAATAGATGTTCTTTGTGTTTCCCTATGGCTCTAAACTACATTATTTTAAAAAACGTTGTACTTCCTACCCATAATAGTTCTAGTGGGAAATCATCTCATGATAATAGTCCTCCAATGTTGACTTGTAATTCAAAAATGTGTCCTTGACCAAAATAATTCCCATTAAACACCCAAAAAAGAGTAAAATTCATAAGGTCTAATATTAAATATTTAAAATCCATATTAGTAAAAGATCAAGGTGTCCCAAAGTGAATAGTCCATATCACCCATTTTTTCATATTGTGATGTTCAAATTTTCAATGCCAATGGGAATTGTTAAAAGGGAATCATATATTTATAAAATAATAATGATCAGGACTATTGATTATTTGGGTAATGGAAATTCAGAATAAAAATATTCTATAAATTTTTAATGGTAAACTATAATTGTTCCATATTTTTTATCAATTAAGGAACCTATTATTAAAATTAGTCACATAAAAGTTCATATGAAAGTGTGTGTTTATAATTTATTGAATATTACGATGATCCTGATATATGACGATACACTAGTGGCTCTCATGATCATATATATAATTCAATTGATCGAAATTAATCAAATATTTACAGAATATAGAGGAATTGAATTTTAATTTTTTTAGGAGTGGACATGATCCTTCTCTATTTATTTGGAATTGAGGTATGAATATATTTATATAGAGAAAATTAATAGAATTAAATTTAATAAAATATGGTGATACATATATATGTATTTCCACTTGTGAAATTTGGTATTTCTATGGATATGAAATAAAATTAATATGGTTTTTTATACATTAATGTAAGAAATATTCAAGAATATTATATGGTTTGTGTTGTTAACAAAGATAAAATTACATATATTCTTGGTTTTTGTACTATAAATCTCACAAATAAATTAATAATATATAGGATTAAAACTTTGAGTATACTTTTTGATTACGTATATAATATTCATATTACACATTACATTAAAAATTATAGAATACATATCTTCATAAAACATCCCCCTACCTTAAATTATCAGTAAGGAAAAAATATATCAATAAATCATAAAAAGAGTTATATAAAAATATTCTTTGAATACAAGTACTTGGGTGAAATTTATGAAAACAATTACCTAAATTGATTATGTAATATGGTCATAATATGTTTATCTTTGATTAATGTAATAGTTATAGCTATATGTTTTGGATAAATTAATGTAATGTTGGTATGTTTTGATGTGTCAGTTTTCTCTAGTTTTTGTTGAGGTTTTCTTTTTATTGTTGTTTTGTGCGGTGGGTTGGCCTTGGTGGTGTCTTTGATGATCTTGTAGATGATATATAAAACTAGTTATGTAAGGTTATATTAGTTTGAGAGAATGATTTATTTTTGAGTTTATGATATGTTTTGAGTAGAGGGGATGTTATCGGGGTGTAAGGCGATGTGTTTTGGTGCATCTGGTTTGTGTTGTGCTTGGTAGTTTCCAAGATAATAGGGGAACAAATGATTAAATAATGGGATAATAATTTTTAAACAATATTGGGTTATTTTGATTAACAGAATGAATAAATTATTTTTGAATAAATAATGTTAATTTTTAATCATGTTAGTTGGAAGTTGAGTGTATGAAATCACTTGTTTTGTGGTGTTTGCATTTAGAGGAAGCAACAAAGTTTGTAGCGTTGTGAGTTGGTTGTTTTTTTGAGAACCCGTAGGTCTTTTTTGATAGTTTTGTTTAATATATGTATATAATAGTATTTCTTTTTTTCTATATTCACCCCAACCTAGTTGATCACTACATGCTGAACACGCCCTTTATTACGGGGGATGTTGTCTTTCCCAAATGTCATAGTGGGAAAATGGATTGCTAGCCACCAAATACTACCTAATCCCACTTCCAAGTGGTGATTTCCCAAGATTTTTCAGACATGTTGTGGTTTTTGATTTCTAGTTGGGTGTGTGTGAGTTGTTCTTTCCCATGTGTCTTTTGGATTATATGAGTTTTTCTCCCTCATGTGTCTTCGAGGAGAGATGAGTTGGGCTTTCCCAGATGTCTTTAGGATGAGTTGTGTTGTTCTTTCCTGAGTGCCTTTGGGATGGGATGTGATATGGTTTCTGACCCCAGTGCTTATGGGGGGGCTGTAATGTGGTTTGTGGCACAAGTGTCTATGTTTGAGATGCAATGTGGTGTGGTTTATTGAGAAGGTGTCCATGGGTGGGATATGATGAGGTTTGTGGGGGACGATAATGATTGGATGGGTTATTACATGGTAGTTTTGGGAGTGTCCGGAGAACGAGGACTTTTCCCATTAGGTAATGACTAAAAATTATTGAGAAGTGGTATAGGGAACCCTATCATCGATGTTTTTTATTTATTACTTTACAGGACTTTTGTTACATGGTGAGTGTGTCTTTTTTATGTTGTGAGGGCTGGTATACCTCGATTGGTGCTGTTTTATTTTGATGTTTTTTGATAGGGGAAATAGTATGTATCCTTCCAATTGTAAATGAGATACATATATTTTTTCTACTGAGCATACTTATATGATCAACCTACATTTATAAAACTAATTTTAGGTTTCTAAGAGGATTACATGGACCCTACTAGATCTTACTAGCTCAGGCTTAGGGATAGTTGATGAGTCCCTACATAAGATTTATTTTGGGTATGATGACTTGGAGTTCTATTATACTTGTACTAGTTCTATTTTATTGATGTATATTAGATGTTTTTTCAATTTATTTTATATTTAGGTCTTGGAGTTGTTTTGTGGATGATTCATCACATCTTCAGATATTGCTTCAAAATAGTTTAAATCCATCCATATTGTATGACTTGTATACTCTTGGTGATAGTCACCCTCCCAAGGCCTACTAGAGGTGGTACTTTGGGGTCATTTTCTCCCATTATTCATTTGCGTCCTAGGAGGGGAATCATTGAATGGTGGGGTCATGAAATAATGGTATTATTGGTGATGTATGAGAGATATAATGGAGTTTGTAGTTAGACACAGTTAGGATTTCATGGTTTGGTAGGGAAATAGTGTCGAGTGATCATGGTGCATGACATAGGCTTGGGAAGACCAACTATGACATGTGATTGTAGGGCCCCACATGATCAGATTCGTGGACTCTAAGCCTACCAAACAACTAAGTGAGGAAACATCATTTTCAGGGTAGATACCCTAGAAATGATAAATTTATCATAATGACTTCTGTTCTTTTCTGAATTAGGTTTTTCGTGAAATATTAAATGTTTGATAAAATGAGTTAAATGAATTAAATTGAATCTTAATAAAATATTTAGAACTCGGGTTTAAAAATTCCTTGATTACTTCTTTGATATGGCTCTCAGTCATAATTTTCAGGTGGCTCTGATAGTGAAGACTCAGTAAGATGATCTGGTTGATCGTCATATGGTGTATCATGTTGAGGATCAATTGTCAAAGACATTGCATTTTTTCCAATAGCCGGCTTTGGGAATGTACAAGGGAGGTGTTTTTTACATGGAGACAAAATGTTGTCTTGAATAACTAGAAATAAAATTCAGTTTGAAAAAGTCCCTAATATAGTACTAGGTATATTTTGTAGACAGTCAGATGTCAAGAACTATGTGTCAGTGGTCAACGCATTATCTAGGTTAGAGGAAGGGGGCATATGTTTCATGGGATGAATTTAGGGAGGAATTCCGAGAATATTTCCTTTCCATGACTATGAAGGCTGAAAATATGTATGAGATAATCTCCCTTCATCATGGGAGAATTTCAAGATGAGATATTGGGATCTTATTTAAGGTCCTCTTTAATTTTTCAACAGATCTATTTTTAGTAGAGGAGTCTCTTACGAGAGGTCTCGAGGAGGCTCCCGATCATTTGATCTAGTATAATGTCACTACCATTATATTTAAAATGTATATGGAGGGTTATAAAAACATATAGGTGATTGAGAGGATACATCACGGGGTGTTATATAGTTAGAAGGGATCCAAGATCTCTCTTTGAGATGCATGGTTGTTGTCACTAGGTCTCAAGCAATAGGGCCATTGAGGATCTGATAGCAATGGAGTCGACCCCAGTAAAATCATTTTTACCATCTATTGCTCATCAATTTTCTATGAATGTGGTAATGATGTGTTTATTTTATGAAGTTTAATCCATTATTAGAGGCAGTGGTCGATGACTTCCTGAGCTCACATTAGTGGAGGAGGATAGGCACATTCTCAGCCTCAGCATTAGTTGCCAGTGAGAGGGTCATAGTAGAAAGGGAAGAATAATTTTTCTCTGCTAAGTGGATATGGAGGAGGTAATGTTCAACCATAGGAAGTCCCTCATACTCAAGGACCATGACTTGAGTGTTGATTTGCAGGTGGTCATCATTAGAGAGGTAGAAAAGCTAGGTGTGGTCAGTTAGACACTACATATGCAGTAGTTCCAACAAGGCGAATGATTGTCATAGGTATGATCAGTTTGATTAGAAAACATTCTTGAGATTTATTTGATTTAGTATCTCCATACCCCTTTTTTGAACCATCTATATCCCAAGCTCTAGGACAACATATAGGGAGGCTTACCATGCCATGGTATTGAGTGCACTAGTCCGATGCCAGACTAGTTTGTCTAATATTTTCTTGAGATGTAGACTAACAAAGGGACCACAAGAGTCATGTGGGGCTATTTTCTTATGGTTGATAAATCCATAAAATGTCATTTATGGAATAGATTGGTTGTATTCCTTTTATTATGTTATCGACTTCTTGCAGGGAAGAGTTTTTTTTATTTGAGGATGGCTAGTATGTTAATTTCATTTTCTTGTGCGGTTTACAGGTGGGAAGTTGGTGTCTGGATCCTTTTGTATCATGGTTTATGAGTTATCCGAAGAATAAATGTACTCTTAAGTAGTAATGGATCCCATAGTCATTAGAGTGTTGCTGGATGTTTTCTCCAAGGAGTTTGTGATTCTACCCCCTTGACAAGATTTTTATTTCAAGATAATCTTAAAGCCTTATGATTCTATGATTTCAATGTCTCCCTATTGGATTCCCCCTTCAGAGTATCAAGAGTTTAGGATTCAGATTGAATATATGATGAAAAGGTGCTTTATCTAGTATAGTGTGTTATTGTAGGGTTCTCCAGTTCTGTTTAGAAAGGATAATGGTGGAATGAGGTTTTGAATAGTCTAAAGGAAGATGAATTAGGTAATGGTCAAGAACCATTACCCTCTACCACGGATTGATTTTATTTTAGATCATCTATGTGTTGTAATTTGGTTTTTTAAGATTGATCTAAATCATGTCATTAGGTGTTACAAATGTTGTAGTCATGTTCATTATGCTTATAAAATCTATATTTCATGATTTCCTGGAATAGTTCTTCGTCATATTCTTCAATGGTATCATGATCTATTAAATGATAGAGGAAGAATATTCCAAGCATCTTAGAACATTTTTTTAGGTTTTTCAATGACACAAGCTCTATGGTTGAATTCCATATTTGATTTCGTGACATGATGGGTTTATTTATTTGGTCATTTGGTGTCTCATCATGGTGTGTTATTTGACCTATCAAATGATGAAGTAGTTATTTCTTGGGAATCACCAAAGAATGTGGAAGAATATTGCAGTTTTCTTGGTGTTGTATACTATTATCAGAGGTTTGTACCCGATTTCTCTCGAGTTTCCACTCCATTGATAGCTAAGACTTGAGAGGACCCTGATTTTATGGGGGGTGATCATTTTTAGTAAATTCTAGGTTACATTATGGGGATGTTGGTTAGTCCTATATTACATTGGTTTCTAGAGGATGTGGTGATATTTGAATGTGTTTTCTGATGCATCTCATGAGGGTTTGGGATCCATCTTGATATAGTAATGAGTAGTGATCTCTTATTTGTCCAAGTTTTTATGTCCCCATGAGCGTAACTATTCTCCCTATGATCTTGTTTTGGTATCATTTTTTTAATAGATTTTTACTCCATTACCTCATTGATGAGTGATTTTTATTTTTCAAAGATCAGTAGTGATTGCGGTATATATTTTCCCATCAGGAACTGTACATGTAGTAGAATTGGTGGAAGGATATTATACAAGACTATGATTTTGACATATTCTACACCTCAAGATAGGTAAATTTCATGACTAATGCTTTGAGTAGGAAGATATATAAGTAAGTTGTTATAGATTTTTCAGATTCTATGATGGTGATGGAGGAGTTGGAAGCCATGAAATTAGATGCAAGATTAGAAGGTGGTAGTGGATGATTGTTTCAGATAACAGTACAATATTATCTGATGTTATAGTTTGATGAGTATCCCTGGTGAGGCATCAATGTATAAGTGTTTCATGATCATTTTGGCCATGGTGATTCAATGTGTGTGTGTTAAGAGGATGATCAGTATGTATGTTTTTTTAGAAGAGTTTTTTTGTTTCAATTACGGTGCATTAGGGAGTCCAGGATGAGTTTCATATCTCACCATTAGTGGTAAACCCATGAGATTCAAAGATGTGTCATAGATTTGGGATTCATTTTTATTTCTTGGGATGAAATGGGGTGTGGTTGTGTATGTGGAAAAGGGGATAGATTTTCAGTAGGTTAAGGCGGAGCACTATGTTTCCGGTGGTTTTTTCAAGCCACTGGATTTTCCTGAGTGGATGTTTGAAGAAATCTCAATGAATTTTGTCATAGGGTTACCACGATATTAGGGAGGCTATGATGTTATCTGGTTAGTAGTGGGTCAACTAAATTAATTGGAAACCATTGTAGTAATAATGGACTTAGGCACAATGGAAGCCTTGGCCAAGTTGTTTGTGGATGATGTGGTGCAGTTACATGGTTTTCTAAGAACCATCGAATTATATCCAGATAAACATTTTACCACATGAGTCTAAGTGGATTGCAATAAGATTTTGAGACCATGGTATGCCTCAGTACTTCATTCCACCCTAAAATAGATGGGTAGATGAAGGGGACAATCTAGAAATTAGATGATATGTTTCAGGAAAGTTTCCTTAACATTGGATGATCTTGGGAAAACACATTCACTTGGTTGTGTTTTTATAATAATATTTATCACTCATCATTTTTCATGGCTCTTTGTATGAATTTTATATGGGAGACCATGTCATTCTTCATTGTACAATTGTAATTTTAGTCATTTTATTTGGTTTCATAGATGACTAATGTAATGACCATTATTAATGAGATTATTTTTTTCTCGTTATTTTTTATTTATATAATATTATAAAAATAAAATTTATCTAGTAAAAAATTAACATTTAAAAATTTTGGGACCTTAAATTCTACCCGAAATAAGATATATCATCCATTGAATTTCAACTCATTATACTAATTAAGAATATACGAGGGTGATTTTATCTCATCCTATATTCTTGTTCGCATGTAAAATATTCTTATTTATTGTTCCTCTACAACACTGTGATGATGTGGGTTGCCTTTTAGTGTAGAACATTGTCACTATGAACCATGATTTCCACCGAATACTCTTCATAAGAAATTTCATGTTCCAATTGTTTGGACATTGGATTTATTGCAAATGATGGATCATTTATGTACATCTAGAAGATGGATAAATGGAATACATCATGTAATTGAAAATGATTTAGAAAAATTTATAGCTGATAGTCTACTACTCCCATGAGATCAAATATTTAAAAGGGGAAAATTTGCCTAAGGCAATTCATCTCTTTCATTCCAAATCACATGACTCTATTAAATGGTGATATATGTAATAAAATAGAGGTCACCAATATCATTCATAAGGTCATTCTAATGATAATCATAGTTCATTGATTGATTGAGATAAAAATTAAATGTTGTTGTATGGAATTATATTTTTCCATCATCTCTTGCGAAAGATCAGTTATAATAATTGTTTTCTCATCATCTAAATCCCTACAAGTTTCACTTCAACAAATTTTACCATATAGAGCATTATATGGTGAGATTTGAATACTCAATTGGATTTTTTTGTATGAGAACTAAAATAATGGGAGGTGTTTATCCCATCCACCACTAAATTCCCTTGAACATGTTTAATTCATGTATTTTGGTGTACGAATAGTACTTTCCATTTTTCCATCAGTTTGGGGGTGAGAGGATGAATTGAAATTTAATTCAGTATTCAGATCATATTGAATACTTATCTATAATTTAGATGTTAAACTTGGATCATGATAAATAATTATACAATGTTTCACCCCATGAATCCTCACCCATTCCATTATGTATATCATAAAAATTTTCCCAAGATAAAAATATTGTCAAATAACAATGAAATAGGACCTCTTAGTGAGTTTTCCACAATAACACATAATTCATTGTTTTCATTCCATATTATTTGGAGACCTATGATGTATTCCAATGTGTAATTAAAAAATTTCCATATTGTTATGGGTATTGGATGCAATTCCCCTTTTGGATTTTTTCACTCTACCTTCACCTTCTAATATACTAAGCACATTGATGTGTATTTAGGAGTCTACCATTTCATGTTATCATAATAATAATAATCACAAATTTCTCTATACCTTTTAGTGATTCCATGATGTATGGATAATGTAGATATATGGGATTCATCCATCAGATCCTTTTTTATCTTTGGGATAGATGGGAAATATAATCTTGAATGAAATTTCATTACACATTCTTGAACAATATTGATGTAACGAAACATCCCATTCATCATATATTCTATCTTCTTTTATAACAAAAATCTTCAATGTGACATATGTTGATATTATCGGGTAACGATGGATGAGAAATCATTTGGGATAGGGTTGATGATGTTCCTTCCCTTATGATTACCTTGTCCAATTTTAGTAGGTCATTGACCAACGAATCTCCAAAAATCATCATCGTTGTAAGCACAACATGGTCTTTCCAGCTTAATGCATTCAAAAAATTGTTTTCCAATCTATGGTGATATTGAATTGAATATTGATAGAATTTACGAAGATCCTTCCATCTCTTTTATCTCCTGTATAATTAATTTATAGTGAATAATATTTCAAACTTTGATTCTATATGTATATATCACATTTCCCATGATAAAGAAAATTACTCTATATTTACAGAAAAAATAACTACAGCTAACTGAAGTCATGTGTGTTATAATTATACTCATGATTATTTAATTATTGGGATTCATAAACTATCACCTTTTCATTTTGAATGAGTACACACAAAATCCTTTTCATAGATGCATCACTATAAGTAACGAATCCTTCTCTGATATAGTTTATAGTTAACACATGTGATATAACCAATCTCTTCATCAATTTATAGATAACTAATTCATAGTTATTAATCCATTTGTAATTATACACTTTCTGATTTAACTTCTTTATAGGATTTGAAATTAGTGAATTGTTTTTATAAACCCATGTATAATATATATATAAACCATGATAACTAAATATATCAGTTATTGTTTTTGGATGAGGCACTCATATACTTCCTTTTTCATTATAGGGTAAACTGTAATTCCATTATAGGTAATAATTTTCCCAAAGAATGAATCTTTTTGTATCAAGAATTCAAATTCTCAAAATTTTCCTAACAAATATCTCCTTCTTCTGAGTTTCTTATATAACCCTTAGACGATACTCATGATCCTTGTGAATTTTATAATATATTAGAATATCATAAATAATAACCACAACAAATTTATCATGGTATACCTCATAGAGTATATTCATAAAATCCATGAATATTGAAGTATAATTAGTCATGCCGAATAAAAAAACTCATAATGTCAAAATCCTTTTTGAAAGGATGTATTCTAAATATCTTTTTTATTCATCCTTAATTGTTGATACCTAAATCAGCATCCAATCAAGAAGATGAATTCAGCCCCACAATGTTGGTCAAATAAATCATCAATCTTTGGTAGATTTACTTGTTCTTCAATGTGATCGTATTATGTCATATATAATTAATTAATATCCACATTGATCCATCGTTTTTAATCAAAAAGTTTTGAGGTTATCCCCAAGGAGATAAAATTGTTCATATATATCCATTACCTATAACATCACGAATTTATTTCTTTAATTACTATAAAAACATTGTTTCTTTTCGATATGGGTTCTTTAAAATTTTCCGGGATCCCTATTTGAGATCAATGGACAAATCTAGTTATAATTTTAGTGTAGGGATATGTATCCATTTATAAGTACATCAATGTATATTTGAATTATGTAGACATTCACTATCATGATAATTTCATTTTCTTCTCCTTCATGACATATCATCACTATATAGAAGGATATGTGAGGTGATTTTACAAAAAATCACGGGATAAGATATATCAATTTGGAAAAAAATTCCTAGTTGGGAATTCAATACTTTTGAAATATCCATAACTATATAGCTGGAATTTTCATTACACTATGAGGGGAATTTGATCCCTAGAATTGTGTCAAATTCTACTAAGGGAATGACTTCTGGATTTGTGATGGGATTATACATTCCAATGATAATACTTGAGTATATATAAACTCTCAAGGATAGGATAATTATTCCACAATACATTACTAATAACTATAATTATTTAAGAAAAAGGATTGATTATATGGAATATACTAACTTGGATGAATTAAAAGAATTTATAGAAAAAAATATAGATAATTTACTTTCATTATTTGAGAGGACAACGAGCAAACCCACCACAAAATCATTCATATCATCAACTTCACCTATCATGATAGAAAATGTTTGACCGTTCTCTCATACAATATGTTGAGGATGATGGGGGTTTCACTCTATTATCATCAGATTTAGAAATTATTTGGAAAAGTGAAAAATATTTCCATACATGAAGCATTGATCTTCTAGAAGTTCTTGTACCATATTCCCTTTTCAATTCATGATGAGTAGTTAAGACTTCCCCTCACCATGAATGTTTCAATATATGTTGAAATATATTCTGTAATGGGTTCACTTTCAAATCCAATGTAATCAGTTCCCCAAATGCATCTTCACGTATTTTTTTCACATGGTTTGTTTCAATTTCTTTCATCATATTTTGTGATCAAAGATCTTCTATGAGTTTGGATCCATTTCTCTGTTATTCTAATTTGACATACGTGACCACTACGTCTCTCTAAAATTAAATTAAACTTTAATAGAACTCCTCAAAATCTATTCATAGATTTCATAGTCTATATATTCTAAATTCATCCACATATGTGTCCTCATTAAACCTAATAATATTTATTCATTCCCTTAGGACCCCTTAACAAATCCAGACGTGTACCGATAAACATTATAATGTTCATCTTATAGATTCGTACCCTTTCATTTTAATTCTACTTCAATTTATGGAATTCCTTCTCCATATTTTTCACATATAAAATGGAATATAATTATTTAAAAATATTATCCTGAACTCTTCCCATTCCCTATAAAAAATCTCTTTTCTTGGAATCATGTTTTCTATTATTTTCCACCATTGGTCTGCTTCCCCTTCTATGAAGTATACATATATGGTGACTTTCTCATGCTCCCAAAAATGGATTATCAAAAAGTTATTTTTAATAGATGATATCATTTTTTCAACAATAAATGGATTGAATGATAATATAAAAAATGGTGGTCATTGATGCATAAATAACTCAACGGAATGGGTCTCCCTTCGAGGTGTATCCGGTCTCCCAACATGATTCAAGTTATTATTCAAAAGTTGAGTAAATTTATTCGTTATCCTTCTGATGTTTTCTAATCCATATTCCATCAGAATACTATTAGTGCATTTTCTGGACCAGACATCATTTACATGGATCCTCTTATAATAATTTTTTAAAGTAGAAAACCACGATGACTAACATGTTAGTTTTATGATTATTATAATTCTATAGGGATAGTATGTCTTAAGAATTCATTCATAAATATGTTATTAATCTCCTATAATAAAAATTACATTTTAAATATATCCTCCATAAAGGATCATAAAAAAATTATGAGTAACCAATCATATACCACATGCATGTCATACAATGTATGAATCAAGGATAATTGTCTTGCATCAGTTGCAGATTGAGTCTAGCTCAAATGTGTCCTTTAAGCTGTTACCCCTTGGAATATCTATTATAGAGCCACATCTACTTGTAGTTTCCAAATAGAGATATATATTTTTTGGATGACACATAATTATTACATTCCCAAATACCCTATTTTTTCCTTATATATATATACTTTTTCGAAGTATTATGAATAAAATTTTCAAGCACTGATTTCAAAAAATAACTAAACCATCCTTTAGTACTACCTTTAGCATCATGAATTTTTATCAAATTAATTTTAATTACATGGAAAGAACCTAAATTCATTTAAATATTAGTTTTTTAAAAAGGAAAAAAATACATGAAAACATAAAATAGTCTTCTATGTAAAATTGAGATACATCTTCAGTGGTTCACCCTAAGATACATTTACTACATCTCATATCATAGATAAATACATGAAAGGAATGGGGTGAGGACGATGTCGAGTAGGGGAATAAACAAGGGAGACAGAAAGCTTGATATCATGATACATGAATATGGAATGAATAAGAGACATAAAATAATAATATGAATATGAATTATAACATGTAAATATTGATACAACATTTAAGTGAAAAATTCATTATCATATCTATATGGAATATCACCAAGGTGTCACAAATAAAATTTAACAAGGTTATTCTCCAAGGTATTGTAAAACATTTCATCTCTATTGCTTAAATTATTAACCCAAGTCATTCATTCCCCATAACGGATAACGCAAAAATGGATTAATTAAGGTGGGATAAATTGATCATAATATATCATTTCATTAATAAATCCGATAGAAATAAAAATAGGGTTTTATTTAAAATCATGGAAAACCAATGTACCTGATGACTTGATCATTATAACATATTTAGCCCATAAAAATGGAATTTGGGTTTCTTATATGAAAACACCAATGTATGAAAAACCAATACTACATAAACATGAATAAACCTATAAAATATATAGTTCTGTGTATTCCCAAAAAAAATAATAGATAATTTCTCACGAAGATGGATAAATTTTAGAAATAAACTCAACGACATATTGATTATAAAACAGGGTTTTAGAAAATAGTAAATTGAGTGTAGAAGTAGGTATCCCATTTATAAATGTCTCTTATTACAGTAAAAAGATAATAAAAAGTGTAAAAATAATTTAGATGTGAAATTGCAAGATTTTGAAAATGAAAAGGGGACTTTACGGGAAAAGGGGAGTCATAATTTCCCCTACCTTGAAGTGTTGTTCGAAAAAATAAATATGGAAATGTATGGGCATGAGGAAACATTGTGGGGACTATATAGTGGATAAATTTGCATAAAATCATGGATAACAGATTGAAAATGTATATAATATTAGAAATGGGTTGAAATTTACTGAAAAATGGGAAAATTAAATAATAATTTACAAATATATTTAATGGGAAACTAGGTTGTGGAAAATGAAAATCCATTGGCATACCCAGTATTTTTCTCATGGTTTTGCGGATTTGGGAAACATTTCATGCTATTTTAGTCCATAATTACATAAAAAATAATTTTTAGATAATTTTATTGGCATGGAAGTGTAAATATTCCACAAATTAATATTTTCTAAAATAAAAATATCTTTTTTATATTTGGAAAGTGACATATAGTTCTCAAAATAGATTGAAGTATACTAAAATACATGTTATTAATAAAATAATTTATTTTATTTCATGGATGATGAGTAATTAAAAATTACATAATTATGAAATTAATATGACGTAATAAATTATAATGAAAAATCTAAAATGTATTTTAAACTATTCACTGAAAAATAAATTACCCTAGAAAATTCAAATTAATTCATCCTAAACCTATTTTATAATGCTTATTTAAAATATAATTTTTTTCCTTAAGATAATTCTCTTAATATGATAATTTTAACATTGAATTATAAAAATAAATATTTATTTTAAAATTACTTTTATATATGAAATTCATATTTCTAAAACATAAAAAGAATTCATAAGACATTAATAAAAAAAATTAGCATTTATATTTTAGTAAGAGTGTTTTTGAAGAATATTTTATTGATAATATATTATTTATAGTAATACATTTAATTATACATTGTATATATTTTCTAGAAAAATACAATTATTTTTCATTTGTGTCCAAAAATTAATTTATCAATATCAACTCAATGAAAAAAAATATTTTATTTAGGAAAATATTAATAAAATATAATTTATGGAATAAACATTTAACAAATTGAAAAAAAATTCCACTATGTTCTAGGAACTTAACATCTTATTACAACTACATATACACTAAAGATAAGGTGTGTAATGGTGTTAATTTCAAGTGGTGTGTTGACAAACATTAATCGAGTGGTAATATACATTAATTTGACATTCTACCATTTTATATTTTTTTCAAGATTCACTTGTCGAAACTAGGGTTAGGCTTGGTCAATGAAAAACCCTAATGAATAAACCTCCCTCCCTTACTCTGAAAAATGGGAGTGGAATGACATACCTCTTCTAGTTGAGCCAATAGATTATCCCTTTGGTATCAATTATACTATCTCATTATAAATTTTAAATAATATTATAAAAGAAATATTATCAACTAATTGTATACTTTCCAACGATCAAATTGACCAATGGTCATATAACAGTCGAATCCCATCGACACATTTCAATTTATAACATATAAATACCTCTTCATTCATTCACTAAATAATAAAATAAATTTTCTCCCACGTGTTTTATTTTAGTTTATAAATATTTTTATTATTTTTCTGATATTTTCTTTCATTTCTATAGAATTTGATGTGGGGGTAATGGTTCTAATAGATTTGGAAAATCCTTATTTTTTCATTTTATGTTTTCTATTTTAATTTTTTTATGACATGTAATAATAGGAATTTTATTTTCATTTATAGATGAATAATTTAATAATAATTATGGATGAGATAACATTTTTTCATGCTCTATTTATTTTGTGGGTGCATAATATTATCTAAAAATATTAAATTACAAAACTTGTATAATTTAAAATGTACGGGTCATTACAAACAAGAATAAAACTTGTTGCATATGAGATTTATTAAAATTATTGAAATATTATATTTTAGTGTTTCACCTTGACGATTCTTCAATTCCAAGGAAAAAGAATCCAAAGTTAGTTGTGGATTAAACAATCATTTTAGTTATATACCATTTCAACACCTCCATAATAACTCTTCAAGCATTTATCTATGTATTCCTAGATATTATGATAATTCTCCGCTTATTGTACTTATCATTGGAGTAATGTATAAAATAATTTTACTCTGTTGAGATGTCCATAGTATATGGATAAAGATCCAATAATATTAATAAAAACAATTAAACTATTTTGAATCAATTGTGAGATCACTATGAAAAGTATTCGAATTGAATTTTGAAGAATTTATTAGGTGATTGTTGAGTAGAAATTAGTATATTTGTTTGTCCCAATTTGGATAAATTTCCTAAGGGGGGGGGGTGAATCAGTGTTTGATAGATTAAATCTACATCCCCCGAGGATCTTGTTTCATCGTTAAAAAAACATTGTTATATCTTTTTCCAATTGCAATGTAAGATCATAAATTAAATTATGCATGATACACATAATTTTTAGTTGGTTTACCCTCACTATGATATATCCAATGAGGATACAATGAAAATTTACTAATTGTTCCAAATCCACTAAGGCTCAGAGCTAATTATGACAATGCATTCTAGATCTAATTTATAACCAGGATCACTGCCTTTGCAAGGATTAGGGTTTTCTCACTACATTCCAAATGGTCCCTCCCTATGCCAATTTATCTGTCTCACTACTAGTGGAATGGATAATCTTCTACCTCTTCCTTTTGTCACTTATCTTGGAAGTATTCACACATAGTTTATTAACATGTAGGTTACTTTAATATCTCAAATTAATAAATACATTATTTTAAATGGATGCTCATTTCAATTTCCACTTTCATACAATTGATGAATACAAAGTTTCGAGAGTTGTATTGGGCAATACCTTGTGAACGAATTTTTCTATTCTCACTGCCATCACAACAATCATCTTTTATGAAGTTAAAATTTTCTTTCACGATGCTCATACCTTCTTTGAATCTCACTAATCCTTCATGATGAAAACCACTTTTTTTAAGATCAACTATCCTTTATAATGCTCCTTCATTTCATGGTGATTACTTAACCATCTCAAAATCCATTATATTCATTATTCTAAAAAAATGTGGTTAGCAACCATAACATTCGAGAAATTATTCGCGTTAGACTCATTAGAAAACCACCTATGTGAACCGAGCTCCTTAATATCATTGTTATGTCTCCCTTGATTTTTGAAGGGTGTATAGGCCTATTTATTGTCGTTTCCACAGATTCCATAACATTCCAGCCACATCATCCCCATTTCATGATGATCTGTCTGTTCCACTATGATGATTCATTTTTTAGAATCTCCATATAAATTTACCATTTATGATGATCATCTAAATCACAGTGCTCACTGATAACACTTTATGCCATCATGATGATCCCTCATGATGCTCCTCACATTCACCATTCATGATGCTTTTCGTACTAAAAAGCTCATTTTTATAATCTTCTCTCCTTCGTGAAACCACCATCATGTGTCCTATTTTTTTCTAAAAATTCATACATATTCAATATTTTCACAAGGACTTCATAGAATACCACTTTTCACGTTTCTATCTACTCTCTATATTTTTTCCCCAAAAATTGGGCATACACTGGGAAATAGTGTCACCATGTCTATGATATTTTTTTTACCACTTCTATGGAATCCACTTCTCCCTCGTGGAACTATGTCAATATACGTATTTAAAAATTTCATTGGATATCCATAATATAAAATGGAAGACCTTTTTTTATCAAACACAATCAACCCAATTATACTGCAGTGTTTCCTTTTCGTGGATTTTCCCAACAATATTTAATATATCGTTTAGTCAATATAATAATATTTTTTTTCAGAATATCATTATGATATGTTATTTAAGATACATTACTTTATTAAATGAGAATGAAATATTTGATGAATTTAAAGGTGATGTTAAAATTAGATAACTTAATTAAAGGACTCAATTCACCCCCTCCACCTGAAACATTTTATAGAACATTTCTATGAAAACAAGTTATATCAAATCTTGTCTCTTAGAATATTTATATTATATAGTCAATAATTTAAGAAATATATATCTTATACATAATGCGAGTATGTGTATCGGGCCCTTCAGTTTAATGTTAGTGTCTTCATAGCTTTAGAAACCTAGTGTGATATATTAAATTATATAACAACTGATGGATAATACTATAGAGTTACTTCTATTACTATTGATATTTATTTCAATGTTGATTGTTTTGTTTTTTGGAGTCTAGAGTGATTATGTGTTTTATGGATCATGGTTTGAAATTTTATATCAAATATAAGGTACCATATAATATTATTACTTGTGTACTCAATCTATTGATCATTACTCAAGAATATGATTATGATTGAATATAAAAATAAATCAATTACATCATTTATAGACTACGATAAGATAGTTTTGATATAATTTCTTGACATTTTTTGGGATATGATATGTGGGAAACTATTATTATTTAATATGATGGTGCTAAAAATGTTATAAAAATAAGATATAGTAGTTCAAAATTAATTTTTTCACTTTCAGAATGTGTGATTAAGAATTTAAAAAAAATGAATGTTAGAAACACTAAAAATGAGAATAATATCATGGATTTATGAATTGATGATACTAGATCTCATAAATCTATGAAGCTATTTAATGTTCTATCATGTTGATAGACTAAAATCAATGAGTTTATTAATTATTCCTCAGCAGTTGGAAATCAAAAAATGAGGAAATTAATTATAAATATAATGATATGCAATGTTGATATGTAAACAAAATTTAATAATCATAAGTTATCCATGATAGTAAATAATTCTCAAAAGGTAATATATCTTGACTCATCTAAAGAAGATTCCTGTAGAGTAATTTTTTTTATGAATCATAATAATTTCTACAAAATTCTTCTTCTAATTCTATATAATAATTAGATTCTCTGAAAATGTCATAAACTGTGAAGGAAATATAAAAGGGTTCAAATACTATGAAAGAAAAGGAACATATTGGACCTAATTTCCATCTAATAATATATGGAAGAAAATGAAGAAAATAAATTTTTAAAATAAAATAATTTTAATATATGAAATATATATGGTATGATTAAACATATTCTTGATATGAAACTAATTCTAAATCTCAAGTTTGGTATTCAAATAAAATGGATAATATATATCTTATAGATTTAACTAAAGAGGTGAAATATATATGGTATGATTAAACATATATCTTATAGATTTAACTAATATATTTTATGATTATATACTTATTGAAAATGTGAATTTTATAAAATTAATCCTCAATTAAAACATTATATTTATAATGTTAAATATTTTTATCACATGAATGATCGCAAAATTATATATTTTTTTATCGTAATAAGATTATTTGAAATTTGTTGCTAGTGTGATTACTAAAGAAGAAGACTAATCTAATAAAATATATTCTATCATGATATTATATAATACTAAAAATGGACTTTGATGTAATATTGAATATTAATTTATTTGTTTTATTTGTTTTTTCTGATTCAAATAGTAAAAACATATTTATTGATAGTCGTTTTCACTATGGAGGTTTGGATCATTTTTTAATGATTTCACTTTCCAAATTCCACAATTTAGTGTTATTAATAATTCATAAATTTCTAAATATTTATCTAACATAATTTTAAGAAATATTTCATTATTATAAAATGTCTGGTTACTTAAATTTATTATTAATTACACTACTAATCCTAATAGCATATGTGTACTGGAAACAATTTGTTCTTGATATTTTGTAGGAAATGAGAAATTAAAGTTTTAATATTAATTTTTTTATTGATATTGTATCCTAAAATATGTTAATGAAATCTCTTATTCATATAATTTCACTAGTAAGAATTGGACATATACAAACAGTTTGGCCAAAACCATATGTATTGGTCACTTCTATAGAACTATACCAATGTTTTGGGCCAAAAACATTGGTGTAGATCCAATATAGTGACCCTATACCAATGCTTTTGTCCAAACCGTTGGTATAGGGTGGACCTTTACCAATGGTTTGGACAAAACCGTTGGTACAACTAATAAAATTAAAGAACATTTACTGACGGTTCTCAAAACTATTGTTATAGGTACAAACATTCATTTATGGAATATTTCGTTAAATTACATTCAATAAATAAAAATTTAAAATAATTATGAATATTCATATATATTTATTAAATTATACTCCTAAAAGTCATGTTAGATTAGTGGTTAGGTCATTGTATTACAAATAAGATGATCTGGTATCAGAACCATGCTAGGTTTATTTTTTTTGAATTACCATACCAACGGTTTTGTGAAACTATTGGTATAGGTTTTTCATATGAACTATACAAACGGTTTTTCAATCCATTAGCATAGGTATATACCAACATTTTTCCCATAAATTTTTGTATAGACCTATCCCCAAGACAAACCAGGCAACAATTCTCCAAACCATTGGAATAGGCTATACTAACATTTTAGAGACCTATACCAATGGTTCCAAACCATTGGTATATGATATTTTTCTATTAGGTACTTTTATATAAATAGATTATATAATTCTAGATGAATGATCATTGAAATATTATTTTTACGAGTTTTAGAAGAATCCCACTTCAATGAAGTACATTTTTATAAGAGAGTTTTTTTTCTTATTAATACATTTATAAGTAAATTATTTGTATAGTTTCGCACGATGGATTAACCACTGAAAGGGGATGGGTAAATTAGTGGTTTCTATTTAAAAATTAATTTTCATTTGAATTAAAATATATTAACTTATTATGGTTCTCTTTCCACTCATTATTATCTCTAAAACATACTTCGAGTGTTGCAATAATAATATAAAGATTAGAACCTAGTATTTATAGGTTTCAGTATAATGATATAATCCTTGCCATGTTGGTTATTACAGCCCAATATAAAATGTCTATTATACATCAATATCAAAAAAGTGAATATAATGTATTTCAATGCTAACTAAATGACTTCTACACTGGCTCTAACCAAAATTATCCATTTTTCTCCAAAAAATATAATACATAGTCTCATTCCAATAGAGATACACTATTTTCTCTTAGATCGAACCAATAGAATTAAACTATTACCAAATCCAAGAGGATTAGTTTACCATTAATGAGGTCTTTATCAACTATATTATGGTCATCAATACTATTCTACATTTTTATTTAGTCAAACATTAATTTTTACTCATTATATATATTCAAGATCCATCGATGTTGTGTTAGCCTTTCTCAATCAACTGTGATCAGTTACCTTAGTTCAAAAATACATAGGGCCTTATTCCATTTGAATGTTATCCAAACCTAAATTATATGTGTGTATTTGGTCCACCCGATTTCATCAATTATATTATATGCTATAAATATATTTCACAATATTGTCTTCGACTATATTCTTGAATTTGAAAACACTTTCAACTCAGATATAGTATAATTATATATTTGTTCTAGGATTATTCTAAAATCAAACACACCTCATTCATGGATTTAAAGGAATCAGATGGCATATAAAATAAATTTATTTTTGTATTTATATTATTTTATCTATAAAATATTTTACATGTATCTGGTTATACGTGTGAGGGTTTCATATATTTTGTGGGTTTCATGAAAACATTGTTTTCACTCTTTATTTACTAAAACATGTGAATCACATAATCTATATTCTCTTCCTTCAGATGATATCTATGTGTATTTACCCATTTCATAAAAGGGGGAAGGGTGATGTAAAAAGGTAAATCATAACCCTTTCAAGAGACAAGATGCGTCCACAAATTCTTCTTCCATTGTCTGAATGAATCATGTCAGTGCTGGAACATCATCAAATGTGTATATCTTGTGATATAACATCCTACCTATCATAAAAAAATATCGATCACACATACTTATTACAAACCATTCCATTTTGTTGATTCATAATGAAATTACAACTGTTTTTATCCAAAAGAATTTGTCTGATCTAGGTTATGTACAAGAGGTCTGTCTGTGGGTTCTTCTCATGATCTTTTGAAGACCTATATAACATGAGGAATGTCATCTCAACCTCTTTGAGATACCTAAGGTTTATGATAGTTTTATTCATCCCAATAAAATGGTTGTCCAAAAATTATACTTTATATGAGAGTATCATGAAAAAATGTCTCCTTCGTGTGAAGAAATAGTGCAGTGACTCTTTGTTATTAGGAGACCTCTCCCTCTCTCTCTCTCGTTCTTTCAATGTTAAACCTGAAATATTCATTCTACAAAGAATCGATATTAATATAGGGTAGTTTCATTTTTTTCATTTCATTCCAATAAATTCTTAAAAACACCTATGATATTAGGATATCATGAATGCTGAGTCTTTTGGATTTTTCCTTCACCATTGGAATAATCAAACGATTCATGAGATCACTTCTTCTTATTTTAATGATCACTTAGTTGATTAGGTGATTTTTTGAATCAAAATCATATCAAACATTAGAATATTCCAATTATCATGTAATTTAAAATTACGTATCTCTCAATGTATTAGATCATCATGGGTCAACATCATGGTTGTAACCCCTCTGTTGAATGATCCATGTTAATCTTGAGATGACATAATGATTGTCCATCTTGCCATCAGGTGATGTCCATTTGATTGAAGACAATATGTCAAAAAAAATTAATAATTCCATGATACAACATAATATTATCATAATTAAATATTACAACACCTTATTATGATGACATCTCTTCATCAAATTCTTGTATGAAGAAGTTTCATTCCTTACTCGGTTTGATTAAATAGACTCATTCTCAATAGCATGGCATGATAAATAATGGGGGTCAATATATTAAATATAATGTGGAAATAACATTTATGAGAGGTAAAATATGAAGTATCATTTGAGTATCCATTGACGATTTAAAAATACCTATGTAATAGTTCACATGAATTAATGGTGCATTGTATTGAATGTACAGTTCTGATTGATTGCAACTGAGTACCTGTGTTTTATCCACATTTTTTGGCATGAAAAAATTTTACCAATGGATTATTCATAACATAATGGTTTTATATCTAGTAATTAGAATGATATAATAATCATGTACTACCATTAGTGGAAAAAATTCCAAAACCTCCAATGATATAACCTCATTCAAATTCTCTATACTGGCGTGATTCCCCACACAGTTTATCTACCTCTACTCTTATGTTCTCTTCTATGGGCCTTATACATCGTCTTATAATGGTAACATTATATTCAAACTCATTTCATCCTTACTCTATCTTTTTATAGTCTCCCATGGGCATGGTCACCCCTTTTGGTCCAAAAGGTTCTTTTCTTGAGTCTTGTTGAGGCATGCCCTTTGGCGTGCCTATTTATTAATGTATGCCCAAATTTTATAATTACAAATATATAATTATCAGATGACTATAATTCATATAGTCCCTAACAAATTTAAAACTAAAACACTATTAAATCTTTCTTTTTCATAAAAAAATGAAATTCATTTCATTAGTCTTCATAATCGTATTGTAAACTAGGTTTCCTCAATCACACACGTCGTGAACATTTATGAACAATGAAACCAATAATCATAATTTTCAAGGATAATTTTACAATAATGAAATAAAATTATACTCGATAAATAAATTATAATTCTCTAATCATCAACACATCCCTATCTCACTAAACATATATTGACACATAATTAAAAAAATGAAACAAATGGCCCAATAATCATCAACTTTTTATTGTGTTTCCAACATGATTATAAAATATCAATATGTGTGTTGAAAAATATTTACACCCTTTTGAAAATAAAATGGTATGATTTATTTGAAAATGCGTCTTAGATCAGTTGTCTTCATAACATATGGTATTATTATTTATATTAAAAATCTATGAAAAAAATTTAGGAAAGAAAGATCACACATGGTTCTCCTATAAAGAAGACTTTATTCAATATACTATAAGGCCTCATGGGCTAACATAGTGTAGAAAACAAGAAAGATACAAAAATGGATTTATTTGAAATCCATAAACACCATTCATGTTAAATCAAGCTCAAAATATCTCAATTCTCATTCAAGGTGTAGTAAATAATAACATTTATCTATGTACTGTTAAATCATGAACATATAACAATTGACACATGAGAAATTATACGTGAAAAGAAAATTATTATGTGTAATGTATGCACACATATCATCTAATTCATGGAAGTCAGTGTATTCCATGAAGAACAATATTATCTCACAATCTAGAAACGATATCCTCAAACAACTCATTAAATTTCATATATTTTTAGTCAAAAAACACATAAATTATTGTGAATAATGAATGGACTTTTTTAATCTAAAACACAACATTTAGAGTGATAACATTGTCTCAATATGGGCCATTATGTTTATCCAAACTAAACATAGGATGATTTCAATAGAATTTATATTTTTTTGACTTTCATCAGTTTTGGAATTATTTTTTCTTTCGTTGAACATCACCATTGTTTTGAATAACTATTTCAACATCAGTTTTATAGATCATTAATTTTCCAATTATGAATTAATTCCCATGAACATCCACCTCATTTTCTGATACCACTATATTTCCTTAAATTTTTTCTTGTTTCCCAGATTCTTTTAATTTCTTATCTTGTTTAATATGATGTTGCCAAAAAATTATGCAGTTATTATTATCCATATCAATTGTCTAAAATCTATTTAATTACATTTCATTGGTTTTATTTTGGAACCTCAGCCATTTTATAATGAACTAATCCATAAATCCTTTGAATGAATACCTCAACATTGTTACCTTAGAAACTACATCAACCAAATAATTCCTCGTGAATATGATTCTTTAGAGGATTGTGTGGTGAATATCTGTCAACATTCACTTTTATTTTAGATTTTTCCACTAATGCTCATCAAAACTCCCCCATTATTCCTACTTTATTCATGATAAATACATTTTAACCATCAATAGTTGTATTTGTGTCCATTCATACCACATGACCGACATAATCAATGATAAACATTTCTCCCATGAAGATTCAAGATGAAGAAATATCTATGTTATTGTAGTATTTTCATGGGGGTGTGGCCTTTGTGGAATATTTTCTCATCCCCAAATGTGGAATATTACCTATCACTGTTCCTCATGTTGAAATTTTTTAATATTATTGGTTTACATATCACGTTGCAATGATGATGTGTCACCATCATTTCTTACTTACCATCCCATTTGTTGTGGTCTTGTCATCACCTCATCCAATTCTTTTTGTATGATTGTTACAAACCAGAAATCATCATAACAATTAAAATATCTATTAAATCCTACATAATAATGTTATATGAATTCTAATAAATTGTTTAAGAGATTCATATTCCATGAATTATTCCCCTCTAATATATGTTTTCTATTATATGAAACATTCATCGCCCTAAGTATATTCAATATGTTATTTTTAGGAATTTTATTATGTCACAATACTCCAAATGTTCTTACTCAAACATTGAGAAACACAAAAAATAGAAAATGAACCTTTTCTATTGATTTTTTAGTGTAATCTATTTATTCTCACAAATAGTAAACCTTGATACTTATGAGTGACATCACCATTCCATGGGATGTTTTATGGGTAAAAATTCATCCCGATATTTCAAATTCCTGGAATAGACTAGTATGTTATCCAGCATCATCATAGTATGAGTGGGATACATTAAAAGAATTATAATCGCCTGAATCAATAAAGCATAATCCAATTTCATTATATTCACTTAATGGTGTTTTTTTCTATGCTTATAGATTCTTCATCATATTTCTATCATGTCTTATCTTTCTATTCATCTATGTATTTGATGAAACATTCATATTATTCACCTTAGGAGTAACATCTATTTTCCATTTTTTAGTTACCTCACTCATTTCCAAAAAAATTCACTTCATAAAATTTGGTTAGATATTTAGAGGTTACTAACCCTTTGATACCAATTGAATTGGAAAATGATACATTGATTTTTAACATTATATTGAAACAATCATATTAATTTAATCATTTTTAATGGAAAATTATGTGGAATATCCATATTCTCATATAATGGATATTATTATTTCATAAATTTTACATCATTATACAAATGTAGTTTACTTTGATAGTTATTTTATTATCTTTGAATTATTGATAAAACATTTATATTATAATCAATGCTGATACATTTTTAAGGCAAATTTTTTATTCAATATATATGGAATGATTAGACTTGAAATACACGGTTTGGGGACCATTTAAGGAAAGTCATATGAGTTGGGGACCTGTTAATGCAATCCACTCGATGCTACTATAGTCAAATAATTCAAATTAGTTATCCAAATAGTTTAAACATCATCTTGAAACTAAAAGTATCATGTTAATGGGAAACATGATGTCTGATAATTAAGAACTGCCTTTTTAGAATTTGGTTAATATTTATCCATGAGATTATGTGAAATAATATCTATGGATGTTATTCATTTTTAGTTAATTTATTTAATGTCAGGTTTTATTACTTTCTTACCATTCCATTGTGATTTTACCTTATCATGTTATTTTATTGGAAATCGTAACAAGTTATTTACCTTCCTATGTAATATTGTTCCTGTTGATTCCATATTTATTCTTCTATACATAACATTATTGATCATTTGATCTCACCCTTATTATATATCATTTAAACTGGTTATTATGAATAAACTTTTGAATAATATTTCAAGGATATAGTTTATTTTTTATGTATCATGTTTGTATTTTGTATTTCACAATGTATTATGGGTATCATGTATGTATTGTAGATTTTCATGATTTCTAAAATTATAAGTATGTTAGGATTTTATTCCATGTAATAATTCTACATTACTAAATTAATAAATTGGGAAAAGTATTTTGGGTGGAGGCATTACTGTTGGTATCCAAGAAGGTTTATTAGTAACCATGGAAAATATTTTGGGAAAACATATATTATGGAGAAACTATCTAAGATATTCATTGAGAATAATTATATAAAAACATCCTACAATTTTGGTAGGGTAGATATTATATTGATATTCATATAAATACATCCCTATATGGATACTATAAGTGGAAGGGGTTTATTCAAAGATGTACCTATGAGTAATAATATAGATAAGGTCTTCCATGAATTACTCAGGGTAACATGTTATTAGACAATGAGATGTATTGTAAACCTAGTTAGACAATCTTGGGAGATACAGGGATGATTGTTCACATTTTTTATAACACCTTTTATGAAGGATTTAAATTTAATATATGAAACCAATGTAATGCAATTTTATGATTATAGGATTTTTGATACATACATTTATGCTATAAATTATACAATATTTTGTGTTAGACAATTTTATTGACATTATGAACTGATCTAGTGTATTCAATAGTTTAGAAATGGATCAGGGATGAATGATTTTTATTAATACTCATGGGAAATATAGTGGTTTCCTTGATGATAATGTCAATATATATTGATTTATTACTGAGAATGTTTTTGATATATTAGTGCATCTTAGTTTTGTCTGTAAAAATACGCTTCCTCGAATAGATCAATATATTCTCAATAGAGAATATCCTAGGGTGTACCACTCTCTACGATAGAGGCCTAAACAATTTACTGGGAAGATAGATCTAATTGTTATTGAGAAATGTATTATGTCTTTGGAGAAGATATTTAAGGCCTTAGGATGAAATTTATTGGAAAAGGTTAAAAATGTGGTGTATTATCTCCATGTTGATGTTGATCAGTGGTGGTCCCCAATCCGGAATTCTATGGAGGATGAAAAAATTTAACTCGTGGAATAGAGGAATTTTATGAAGACATTATATGAAAAATACATCCCTTTTGATGAGCTAACTGAGCTGAACAGGGGGTTCTTCTTTTTAAACTAAAATGAATAATATAATGTTCTATATTATGGAGCTACCATTACATGGTTATCAAGGAATTATATAGATTATATATGAAACACCAAGTGAAAGATTTATCACTTCATTTATGGTATTAAGGAAAAAAATAAAGGGAACTGGTTTCTTAGAAATTCTTATCCTGCGAGGAGAATATTTTATTTTCCCTAAATAAATAAATTGAATTTTTAATATCCATGTAATTAAGGGGAAAAAAGATAATAGTTTTTCTTATGAACACCATGGAAATGGAATGATTCAAATAATATTAAGGGAAAGAATTTTTTTTTAAAAAAATGATAAATTTAGAAATAGTCTCCCATGTAAATTCTTGAAAGGACTAGGAGATTCTTATAACCCATAGAAAAGTTTCACCAGTGAAAATAATGGAAAGGAATGAAGGTAAACATAGCTATTTATTGTAATAAGTTTAAGGATATGAGAGCCTATGAATCAAAATGTCCCATCAATAGAGTAAATATAAATTTGAAGAGGATAAGTTATCATTGTTAAGCATATTTTAGTAACCCTGCAGAAATATAATGATTATTGTTATTCTATATTTGGATTTATGAAATATGTTTCAAATGTATTATTTTCGTTGTTTTATCATCATAATATTTTTTTTATAATTATGTATTGTACTTTAGTACTTTTCTATAAGTATTTGAAGTCAGCAGATGAACGTTACTATGAAAAATTAGTCATTATAATGTTAAAAGTTTAAGAAAAAATAAGATTATGGTCAATAAAATCAGTAATATGTTTCTGATGATGAGATAATGATGAAGAAAGTATTTATTTGGATAGGATATGTCTACATTAGAACTGATTAATAACCTATTGATAAGTTTTCTATGTTATCCTTAATAGAGTTTTAAACACTTAAATATTAAACTTATATATACAGTGACATGTATCTTATATAAGGAAAAATGAATAATTAATGTTTCCAATAAGTTTTTATACTGATTCAAGTTATTAACATGTTTGCAATGTGAAAATTTGAACATGCATATTTTTGATTAAAGGATAATGATATGTCTATTTTATACATCCAGTGACCATCATTCTAAAGTGACGTATCAAAATCATTTTCAATGGTTTACCAGTTACTAACTGGTAATATTTTAACATTGAATGTGGTTTTTGAGATTAATATATTACATCACTGTACGATGAATAATTCTTAGAGATAAACTAGAAATATTTCCCAACACCCCCAAAGGAGAATATTTTTATTAAATAAACATACTAGGTATATTTATATATATTCATAGAGAGTGAAATAATTACTCATCTCTATGAAAAATTATCTTGATGCCAAAAATTATTTCCTCATATATTCATTTATGTTGAATAAAATGGCCTTTATATCATCACATGATTCGGGAATTCTGATGGTTGACATTCTCCTAACCATGTTTTCTATCACTCTCCATCAAAACATGATTGTTGGAATCTTCTTCCATATCAATCTCTCTATATCCCAACTATGTTCTCATATTAAGGAACCTATTGACATGACCATTGTACTTTTCATTCTCTCCTATTAAGAAGATGTGTTATTAAACTTATTTACAATTTTGGGTCTTCAAAAATAGTTATTTTCAAATATCTATCCCCAAATTACCATGATAAATTTCAAATTGTGAGGATTCAATTTAATTAAAGTGCGTAAAATGTAATACCCCAAAATTCTAAATTACACCATTAAAGTCAATATTTTCAAATATACGTAACACATGAAGTAGTATTGGAATATATTAAACCAGAAAATTAAAAAATATTTACTATCAAAATATATATATGATATATTTTATAGATTCTTATTCAAACAACCCTGAGTTTTCTTTTGTTACACGTAATAGAAAACAACTTTGATGCCTTGCATTACACATTATACTAAGTTTTAATGAATAATAATATATTATTTTTAAATTAATATTTTATATAATAACTTATAAACTAGATGTTATGAATATAAATATCTAAATTATAAAAATATATGGTTATACAATACCTAATGAATTCATTAGTTACAAATTAATTATAAATGAATATTAAAACCTATTGAATGTAAATAAAATTATTATTGTTTAGTTGCTCATAAATAAATTTTTACCTAATAAAATAAAGTAATTAAAATTAATGAGTGATTTTAATGTGATATATATTATAAATTCAATAAAATATTTTTTATATCCTTGGAATAGATTTGAAAAGATGAGTCTAAAATCAACCCCATTTTTATGCATAAAATAATATTTTATTTATTAAGACATTTTTACATCCTTTTAGTGTAAAAAAATATTAAATATGAATTTTGACACATAAATTTATATATAATGTCAAAATAATCCTCACCATTTAATTATAAACATAAAAATTATATTGTGGTGCATATTTGATATTTTTTTAGAAACAATTCATTTTTAAATGAGTTGTTAAAAATACTGAATTTAAGATTGAAACATATTTTTTCATCTAATTTATTGATAAAGATAAATTAAGTTTTATATTTGTTTTAGAGATTAATTATATAATATTCTTATAATTTAAAACAATTTAGGTCATGGGGATTAATTAAATATTTAATTTTACAATAAAAACAAAGCATTCATTTGGAAGTTTTTACCTTAAAAACAAGCATTGTTATCCCACCTACGAGATGAATTAAAAATAAATTTCTACCACTTATGTAATAGGAATATCGGAAGTTATATTAAATAATTTCACTCAAAATAATTTATAATGTATTGTAAGAAATAAAATGTCCAAAAATACTTTTGAATGTTACTAATATTATTCACATTTATTATAGTAAAAACAACCATAACAAAGGACTAAACCATTAATTTAGTTAACAAAATGACCTAGAAACTTGTTCAATAACCATTATTTTCCCATACATAGGCCAATAAAATTCCATTATTGAGTTTTTTTTGGTTTTTTAGAATTTGTTTTATTAAAAATGGGTTTAAACCAATCATATTCTCAAAAGTACCATGTGAGTCAGTTTCATTCATTATTAAAGGCCACCAACTCTCCCACTTCATCACACCTCTAAAATAACATAGGTTCATAAAATATCTTATTAAATATCTTTAAAAAATCTAGACCCTTAAACATGAATCATTACTTTCAATAGGTAGCCTTCCTAATAATCCTTTCTGAATTTACCCAAAGAAGTTAACATATTTAGAGGTAATGTCTTCTCTCAGGATTATTAGTTTCAATACCCGTATCAACTCCCTATACTCATATTATTCAGTTATTACATAAAAACCAGTATAATACATATAATAAGATGTTTTTATGTTATTATATTTTCTTAATCTTACACATTCCCCCATCTAAGTGGTAGTGAACTAACTATTTTTTTTTGTATGGCGAACTACTACCTCATGAAATAATGATTGTTCATTTTTCCTATACCACAATTCTGGTAGACATTATGATGGAATATCAGTTTATATATGTTATATATTATATATATTATGTCATTATTAATTTTATTAATTTTATTTAAAATATATCATTAAGATGTTTATATTGGGTAAATATTATAACATCCTTTGAGGAAGTGAGGACTACCTCCCCCTCAAAGCGATACGACTCATTCATTCCATACATGGACCATATAAATGATAGTTTTAATAAACCTATTTAACATATATAACATAGATATTATAATACAATTATTATATATTTATATATATATATATATCATTTATTTTTTATTCTATCAATTTAATAATGAAATAAATATACCGTTTAGGAAAACATATGACACATTATATCAATGAATGATGCACTTCATTTCTAATCTCCAAATATAATTGAATTCTAGAAATTCACATATAGATATTATATTTGATAATTATTTCATGATTAACATTCCGTAGATGGTGTAACCATGGACTAGTTAATGATAACAATAACTACACCAGTTAAAACATACTCAAGAAAACTAGGCAATTAACACCGGAAATAGTAAAATTAATTAATGTTGTTAAGAAAAAGGTACTGAGATATTATAAATAATTAATATATGGTATTTAAAGCAGAATTTTTTTTATGATAATAGTTATTAAAATATTTTAAACCTTAATAAAAGAGGTAGAATACCACAAAAATGCATAATTTTAGGCAATATCTTATCAATTTAAATTCTAATGACCCTTATTGTTATTATTCACCAATTCACGTTTATTTGGTGTATGTACTGCATTTCTCTTGTTATATAATGAATCCACTTATTTGTATAATATTGTAAGTTTCATTTAATTTTATAACATTCAATATATTATGATTATAATGTTTCAAAGTGCTATGGGACACATTGGAATGTATAAATATTATTTTCCTTAATATGTTGTTATATGATTATCCAAGAAATATTGCATCCATTTGTGATTGAAAACTTTCTCTTGAAGCAACCAATTTATTTTAATTCTGTTTAATTATAAATTAACATCAATATATATATTCTCACACAATATATATTATTATTTTCTAAACTATTTATCAAAATATATATGATGTTCAAACTAACAATTAACTGAATAACTGGGAATTATTGATAAGTCTAAATGTTATATTCAATGTAGATACATTTTGATAAGTATAATTGTATAATAAATATATAAATAATGATTTTTGACATGAAATACACGTGATGTAGATTGTTTATGACAATAACTATAAGACCCTCGATATTTCGGTAGTCTCATGAGGATAAATAGTTGATCAAATAGTTTAAACATTCTCTTGATGGTAAAGGTGTCATGCTCAAGGGGAAAATGACATCAAAAAATTAGAAATTTAAATTTTAACGAATTATGTAATTGTTTATCCTCGAGGTTTTGTGTCGATATATATTGATGATTTTCATTTTCAGTCCATCGATTTAATGGCATGTGTTTTCAGTTTATTACCTTCCCATATTGATATTTCTATATAGGGTTATTCGAATGGAATGTTATTTATGGTATTTATCTTTCCATTTTAATTCATTCATATAGAATAAATTTTCATTATTATTTACCTACCCTTACTGAGAATTTTACCAGACCCTCATTGTGTTTCCTTTCTCCAGATTATGTAGAAGAAACATTTGAATAATATTTCAAGGACATAATTTTTTTCACTTTATATATCAAGGTTTTATATCCTATTTCACAATGTATTATGAGTATCATGTATATAATATATCATTAAAATAATTAAAAACTTATTGTTCTATCATGATTTGATTCCTTGTAATCATTTTAATGTTATAAAATAATGCACTGCTACCAAGATTTCGGAGTGGGGCGTCACTTATTATCGAATGATTTTTCTTTTCAAAAAACATTATATTATCATATATTCATTATTGATTTTTAAATAAGGATATTTCTTTGATGGAATTATTTTATATATTATTTATTAAATTCATTATCATTAAATTACTAGATGGGTATTTAAATATCATATAGGTTTGATGGGATTTAAGAATGAACCTACATGATATCAAATGATTTTTAGATTTTATAATATCTTAGAATATGAAAGTACATTAATGGTACACATAAAATGGAAATGTGATAAAATGAATATTCTATCATAAAAAGTTTAGAACTAGCCTTACATGGGTCAGTATATTAATGTAATTTTTGTTTATGTGTCTTCTAGATTGGATAATAAACATATAATGTTTAGTATGAAAATTCATTGAATATTTTTTTAGGTTAATAGGGTTTAACTCTCCATATAAATCTACATGAATTCACATGATCATCATCTTTAAGTGTTTTGTGGGTGGCTGAAAATCCTATTGGTTTAGTTATACATACCCTCTACCAATATTTATATCATCAGTTTCGATGTACATGGGTAAACAATATTTTTCAGGAAAGTATAGGTTTAATCTTAGAGATTCTGATATGGATGGGAATGAACATTTTATTTGTGTATAATCTATAATCATAATAATTTTTTAAATTAAACTAAAAGATATTGAATGTTACTTATCTATTTTAATTATATTTCATATATATCAGTAAGAGTCATAGGTTTATTTATTTATTATGCATTGGAATTTATATTATTATTTTATTATTTATCTATATATGATGAATCATGGAGACTATTTACCATTACATCATACGATGTAAAATACCATATTAGATCCATGTTTAATGAATTTTTATGTTGGGAAGGTATTTCACATGGATATGTTATGGAAAAATTTTAGAAAATACAGTAATACCACCAATAAAATTTGTTTTTAGGATATATTCCCTAAATAAATTATTTATTTATTTATTATTGCAAATTTCATATGGAATTTATTATGGAATTGGTTATGTAATTATTTACTTTAACAAAACAAATCATCGTATGAACTATTTGAGAATGAAATGTTTTTGAACATCTATTTTTCCCATCTGTTATTTTTTTATTTTAACACTCTTAACAATTTCATTAACCAAAATAAAATTTCAATAATGAATTATGTATCATAAAATAATCTACCTTGCCACATTCTTAAATGTTTTATTATTTTTATATTTTAGTTCAACACAATTTTCATAATTCTAAACATTTCAAATAAACCATATTATTTTTCTATCATACTGATAATACCAATCAAGATGAAATTGATTTCACAAAATGTGGAAGTATGTTTTTCGTTTTATTTCCATTCTTATTAAATTATTAATCATTAATCTTAAAATACATGAAATATTTTTTTATTTGATTCCTTAAATGTTTTTACTCTTGATTTAAAATTGATATTTCATACTTATATCCATTACCATGGGATATTATATATTATTTAGATTATTTTATATTAATTCTAATGATATATCATTACATTAAATTATAAAATATTCAATAAATTAATTACAATTTATTTTTCAAATTTATAAATAATTTCATGGAATTGTTTTTTCATTCATTTAAATTTTCATAGAAATTGTATAGTTTTATATAACATATATATCAGGAAAAATCTCTAAAAATGTATCACTAACATCAATAATAAAATATTGATACATTTTTGTAAAAAACAGTAAACAATTTCCTCTTTTGATTATTTTTTAATTCACTTGTGTAATATATTATTCATATGGTCATAATTTAACAAAAGTATTTGAAAAAATCATAGATCAAATGGTTATAGATTTTATCATATAATAAAATAATCATTTACTTGACCTTACCATAGAGAAAATAACTATTATACATTCACTATATACATAAAAATATTATAAATATTTTGAGTTGAATCATGAAAGTATGTATAGGATATGGATGTGATTTATAGAAGATAGTGAAAATATTGAGTAAGAATATAATAGTATACTTTCACCATGAGAAGTGGATAATATCAATGTTTTCATGTTTGAAAATATCATGTTATGTCACTTACAATGTCATAAAATCCATCAATCAGGTTATTCATGTCAATCCAATTTGATTGATGAAATATGATATCTAAATAAACAATAATGGTTATAAAATAAAAACATAATGTTAGATATGATCATTTCAAAAAAAACTTATGTTCTTCCCTCACTAATTTTCTATAGATTAATTGTTTAAATATAACTAAAAAGGTTTACAATTTAATTAATGAATTTCTGAAAACATATATTTCTTACAGGTTATTATATATATAATTATATAAAAATAAAATGTTATTTTCATGTAATTGAAATAAACTAAAAAATATTTGTTCATCAGTTTTTAAATTTATTTAATCACATCAATTTATCTTATCCAACTGATAAATAAGTAATTAATTTTTTATATGTTTCATAAATTTTTATATTTATATTTGAATCAAATCAATACAACTATTATCAATCAAATATGACTAATCAAAGTATTAATTAAAATTTTAATGTTTTGTGTTTGTTTTTTTATTTATATTAATATATATACTTATAATTTAACAATAATATATAATTATATAATTTACAAAAATATTTTTGATATTATATAAGTATTTCAAAAATAACAAATAACAAAGGTTTTATTTATAAGGAATTATATTTTGGTATTTCTATCTCATTTTCAATCTGTTATTAAACAACCATTCATTATATATTCTTTTAAATATGAAAACCTCCAACTTTTCAATGTGGAAATTCAAATATATTTATATATGATTCTCTAAAATTTATACACTAAATATTTATTCCTTAAATATTATTAAAACTATTATACATAATGAACTAATATAATGATTAAACCCCTTAATAAGAAATAATTACTTCATGTTATCATATTTAAATGTTTTTAAATAACTAAATTATAATCAATGTGATAAACTGTAGATTCCATAAATATAATAATATATTATTTGATCAATATCATAAATAGGTTCCACTATTATGTCCATGTTCATTTATCATTTTCATGAAATCTATGAATAGTATATTGTGAAGAAAAATTTTCATACCTAGATATCACATCATAATAGATGAATATTCATTTCATTTTCCAAAAACAAAAATGAAGGTCATAAAAGATTAATTTTTTTTGGATACTTTGATACAAAAACAGTCCGTTCATAATTAAACTACATCATGGTTCATCATCTTGGGTCATGGAATATATATTGCTAGTTTATAATAAATGAATCATAAAAAACAAATAACAAAAGTCCAGAGAGTATAGATTTGGAATAATACATTGATTTATGGTGTATATATATGAATAAATGATTATTTCCTTAGTATTCAAGGATCAATTTAATGACTATCATAGTAGATTGGGTTCACTTAACAAACATTGATAGTAGTCAGGGTTCACTCCCATGACTATCATAGATGATAGAGTACTTTACAAAACCTGGTTCAGTTCCCATTATAGTCATTCGTATATCATGACATATCTGTCTTTACCTAATGAATTGGATTGATTTATAATTATGACCCCACCCATCACAAAATGAAAACCATATTTATGTGTGCTAAAATATCATAAAATAAAAAATATATCAAAACCCATAGATAGTAATTGGGTTTCAAAAAGAGTTCATTATAATATAAGGTATGGAAATGAAATGGGTTTCGTAAAAAATTCATCATTTCATCCTAAAATAGCCCTTTAAAATGAAATGAGTTTCATGAAAACCTTTTCAACATTATAAAAACCATATAGAAAAATAACAAGGATATAATTCTTGAATAATATTCCATGTATAGAATAATTATATTCAAGGTTATTTATTTTTTATGAACATTAATAACTATAAATGACCATGAAAAAATTAAGAGGGGGAAAAATATCCTTAATCTAAATGAATTATAAAAAAATTAAATTTCATAATATTTTGTCAAAATCCCATTCTGTGAAAATAACTATCAAAACATATAACTTAAGATTTATATAATTGAGCTATCATGATGGTGGTAATTTATTTTTATTATTTATATGTTAAAATAATTATTCATTTCAAATATTATGTGAAATGTAAGAAGTGATTTATTTGGCAAATTCCATGAAGATTCATTTAAAATAACTAAAACATTATAAAATGGGTAAATTTTTTATTAAAATAATATAGAAAATACTAAAAATATTTTTGATTAAATTTTTTAGAAATAATGAATTATAAAGAAAAAATGATTTTCTAAAAAAGATGGAAATACATTCATTTTTTATTTAAATATTATTCCCTTCATGTAATTACTAAATAAAGAGATGACAATGTGAAAAAACATATAATATATAGAAATAATCATGGTAGAAAAAAATTTGTGAGATTATTATGAGGTATATCATTATATTTTAACATCAATAAAATAATTGTAAATAATGGAGATAAAGAATGAGATTGTAAAACACACCTCTTACCACATTGGAAACATTTGAATAACAAGCCGCAAAAAAGTAATAACAATATATATACTACTAAATAAAAAAAAATTCTGGGGAAGAATAAAAACCATTCATGGGATGTTCATACAATATATAAAGGAAACTTGAGGGGGAATATATCATGTGTCTTACAGAAACAATATGAGATTAAAATCCCTTACATCAAGCGTCAACAATTTCTATCATTTTCAAACATACTATATATAATAATATATTTTTATTATAATTATATAAATGAATAATACACATATATATCATACCATATATATTTTACATATACCCATTTGTTAACATTTTATTATTATTCTTTTTTGAATCACTATTTTATGTACTATATACGTTATTTTTTGGTATGTGTTTTGGTTGAGTTGTTTTTTCTTATACAATGATCATGTACACATCATCACAAAAATATTATTTGTGAAATAAATATCATTTATATTCTATAAATATATATTAATACACATCTAGAAGTTTAGAGATATAAAAATTATTTATACCATTCATGGTGATGGTAGGTCGTACGTATGCATGAATTTTATTTCAATTTTTTCAATGGATGGAATTAAATAAGGATAAATAATAATTCAATTTTAAAGAATAATGTTTAAAAAATATATATAATAAATTTTCAATAAATATTTCCTAATTATATCTATGTCAAAATAAAAAATTAAATATATCACATAACCTCATGGAGGCAGTAGTCCACACATACATAGTGGTAGCCTAATAATTTCACACATGATTGGAAGGTTAGAAGGAGGATGTTAAATTATATTTGAATGAGTATAATTATGTCCTAAATATCATATATATTATTTAAATACATCATATATCCAGTCTTGAGAGATAGATAAGGAAAATGAATTAAATTGGTTGATAATGCAGTAGTCCTCCATATGGAGGATCAAATGTTTCCTTTTCTAATTGATGGAATAGGAAATGGGAATATGTTATAAAATTAAAATAATAAAATCATAGTATCTATGAGATATTATTTTATTATTTCCAAATATATGAATTATTTTTTATTTATTTGTTTGAATAAGAAAAATAGAAACTCCGGGTTAAGAACAATACCACTTCTTTGTGAAGCCTCTAGTGATTTTCAACAGAATCCATTTGAGGATTTAATAATGAAACCATTTCATTGAAGACAAGGTACATGGTTTAAGGAATTTTTTTGGGTTTGGATTGGAAGTACTAAAAGGATCTTGATTTGTGGAGAGGATATTAGATGTGGTGTCCTTTATAAGTGGGGGATGTTTCCCACTTTCAAATTTATAACAAACATAAAACAAGATAAGTATATTCTAAATAAAATAACAACCAAATGGGTAAATATTTAAATTTATTACTTGACAAGGTATAATTATTTTCATAAAATATTATTTATACATGTATTACTATTATACGTACCATTATCTTTTGGTTTAACCCGATGTATACCATTTTTAACTCTAGTCATGGTGATAGTTTTTTTTAAATTTTATTATCCATTATGACCAAAAAATATGATGATATTATTACCTAATTGTAATTATAAAAATTAAACATTTGGATTATATTTTAATAAATTCAATTTATATATGTGGTTCAATTTTATTTTAAATTAAACCCAAATGTTAATCAATAAATGTTTCTCTAATGAAATTGTTTTACTACTTATAAAACATTATTTTATATAAATTACACATATCTATGCATATAATGAAAAAATTAGACTATTAATAATAGGATTGATCTAATTTTAATTTAAATACATTTTTATAATTTCTTCATATGAAAATTTAGCTTTCAATTAGAATAAATATTTTTCACCATAAATTGATAATTAATAAATTTTGGAAAATTACAAGGAAAGAGATCTATTATTTTCATGAAACCATTATTTAAAAAAATAATATAATTTTTTCAATAATGTTTTTATATAATTGGAATGAATTTTTTTTAAATAAGTGTGAAAATTGAGATGAAAGCTCTTTTTAGAAAAAAAATAATTTTTTTCTCATAAAAATGGATTGTATATTATCCCATACCTTGAAAAGAATATTAGATGAATACTGAAAATTTTTACTAAATATATAATATAAAATATTGATTAATATAAATCAATAATTGTTGCCAAAATAACTTATTCTGAAAAAAAGCAAATTCTGTGCATAGAAATAGTTTTTGAATTATTTTTAAATGAATAGTTATTCATTTATAGTAAATTTATAAGAAATTATTTTATTTTCTAAAATATTAAAACATATATTATTAACAATTTAGTTAGAAATATATATAATCTACATTTTAACTGCTATGTTATAATAATATATTACAAAACTATTCTTATAGACTTGGGGTTGAGTGTATCAATAGTTTTCAAGGAAAATAATTTTTTTCGTGATTTTTTTGATAAAATCATCATTTTTTAGATTATTTCTATGATAAAAATAATTATTCCACAATACTATCAACCCACTAATGCAATAAATTAAGGATACATTTACCTCATCATATTCTGTGGTTCCCTTGTAGCTTTATCCAATTTTTTGTATCACCACAAAATATGTACCAAGTGTGTGGCCTGAATTTTTGGCACTTTTCACTCTCTGATCAAGAATAACTACGAGTTGTAAATCATAAGATAGATCAATCTCAATTTTTATAAAATCTTATTTCATTACATGAAGGATGAAGTATGTAATTTTTCATAATAGATTCATTGAATACATTAAGAACATAATAGAGGTTCAATGGAACCTCTATATGATAAACATATGTCCCTACTTGATCATTAATATAGAAAGGGAAAGTAAATTTATGGCACAGATTAGCATTACTTTTAAATCTCCCAACCCTCTTCTCTTTGAAAACTTTCTCAAAAACATTACCACTAAAATAAAAATATAGATCACGTTGCGGATTTTCAGTATAATGTTTATATTAATACTGATATTTCTTGATGTGATGTTGATTGACTATATATTTCCCTATTATTTCCTAATAATGATTAGGTCTAAATTACATTAATTCTCTAAAATAAACCCAACATGTTTGGGTTATTAAAATTATATATATATATATGTCATTATAATTTCTCATTCAAATTCTTAGGCGAAAGGTTTTTTTTTTGAAAATTCAACTAGAGGATGTTGTTGATCACAGAGACCTTTGAAATTCAGAGAACAATATCTTATCATATTACCCATGGATTGGATGGGTCTCCTCGACTGACCACCTATCTGGAGATAATCATCACTTACGTAACATAACATTGTATCCAGAACACACAAAGACTTCTCTTGTACTATGAGGTAAACCACATATCCCAGTTATATATATTACAATGTTGATATACATGCAACTATCCACTTACATATTTTATATAATAGAAATCTTATAAAATGATAAATTTTATTAGATAACAATGAATTCTAATTACTTTTTAAGGATATTCCTAACAAACCAAAAGTGTATTATATCTGTTAGACTATTTGGAGAGTATAATGAAAAAAATGCAGGTTTATGGTTTCCCATTTCCATTGTGTTAGGGGTATGGTTGCAACATCCCCTAAAAATTTTGTCACTCATCCTTAACTTGATGACATATGAAGAACTTTGATGTAAACTTATCAATATATATCTTTATGTCATCTTTCTAGAAATACTCTTTTAGATCTCATTACATCTTTATAATTCTAAGAAGAATAGAGAATGAAGAACTATGTGCCCCCTCAAATAGCTCATTTTACAAAATTGGTGTCTATAAAATAAATTCATTATTTCTTATCCTTATTAGTCTATCATAATGATGGACGAACCCATGAATCATTCTACACCACTTTTTCATTTCAGACTTTTTTTCACCTATTTAATCTTTTCCTATATATAACGTTGGAAATTAATTTGATTGTGAAAATATTTGTCCCATTAATTCAAGGTTTCAACATCCAGCCTATATGAATCATGAAATGTTGGATGTTTTGTGTTTCAGATCATTAATAGGATAACATTATTCTTTCAACTCAATGCACCATCCACCATTTTAACGTTCCCATGGTGATATTATTTAGATCATTCTTAATCATTAATAACTCCAAACATCATCATTGTTGAATATTAAACACTTTCTATGTGGATATTTATTTTATGGGATTATTATTAATATATATTTCATGCCTTTTCAATAAATATAACACCTCCAAACCTTTAATAAAATAAAATAAACATGTAACTCTAAATTAGGAGTTGGTAAATTCTTTACACGGAACATTAATTGTCTTATAAGATAAGGTATGACCAAATAATTATAAATAAAAATTCATCTCAATAACTTTAATTACTAGTGAATTTATATTGCTAACCCTTCTCAAATATATGGTAATGTAGTCATAGCTGAATTGACTAACTATATCTTTATTTCTATTAGATTTTCATCACATTCATTTATACAACAAAGTTCTCTCCCTTTCTGGTTAACATGGTGAGTGTATTTGAAAATCATGAGATATGTTCCACAAATCATTGATAATATCCAAAAGGAGAAAGAAAACTCCATATCTCAATCACTGTGATTGTTTTGGTTGAACGTTCAATAGCCTCATTATTTTATAGATCAATCGATTTACCATATATTGTAAATATATGACCAAAAAAATAATCTTTTTATATCCAAAATTGTCATTTTGAAATTATTTATCCTAATTAATTTTCTAAAGGCTCTAAAAATCAATTATAAAGATATATTCATGATCTTAATTTCAATTTTTATATATACAAATAGCGTCAATACCGACAACCAAAAATAGGTATAGTTATTCTCTAAATATTGTGTTAGTTAAATCATTGATAATAGTGGTGTAATTAGTGAGACCAAATAGAATCACTGTATATTAATAGTGTTTATAACATGTCAAAAATGTTTCATTGTGTATATCCTCATTCTTCACCATCAATTGATAATATTCAGAATGAATATTAATCTTGGAAATATATTGATCTATATACATTTAATCAATTAAGTCGTACACAATGGAGTATCCTATGGCTTCTCGCTAAAATATTTCTCATCATGATTTCTAGATGTTATCTATACATATCCCCTAATACAAACTATATTGAACCATACCTTTCTTACATATATATTACCTCTTAGAAATTGAATATTGTATTTATTTTACGAAAACTTGGTCAAGTAGCATAATTTTTTACGGTATGTAGAATAAGGGATAAAACGCAGTTATTATGTGAACTAAATCATCTTTAACAATGTTTATTGTAATTATAACCCTTATTAGATAGATTATACGTATTAAATTTTCCCCATAACCTAGGGAATGGAAATATTAGAAAGTGTGGTCTCAAATTCTCAGTAGGGGTAAAGATGGGTGATATCAATTATCACATCATCATAATAGGAGAATAAATATGTGAGAACATAATTATAATAAATATAATCATTATCGTATATATCATATATCATTATACATAGTCATAGAATATATAATGGTAGTTAATTATTAATTAATCATAATGAATCAAAGAACATAACCCACGAGAGTGTAACATTGGCATAAGAAATGGATTTTATGTGTATTCATATTAATAAAGAATCATTAACGAATTAATCATGGATCATTCCCTGATTATCATGGTAGATTGGGATTTCTCCACAAGCCATTATAGTATTTATGATACACTTCCTATATCATAATAACGGAAAGGGTACCTAACATGAAATGGATTCAGTCTATATTCTAGTAATATTTATCTCATTATAGAACCACCTTTACCCAATTTGATGGAGGTCTATTCAATTCCAAGATAACATATCATATAATGAAAATCATAGATATGTTTTTAATAAGATCTTAAAAATCACTCATCATAGAATAATGTGTATAAACAAAATGGGGCTGGAAATCATTTAATTAGTAAAAAAAATTGGCAAAATAAATGAGCTTCACAAACATTTCATGATTTCATAATATATTTGACCATTGAAAATAAATGGGTTTTTGAAACCTGTATTAATTAGAATAATAAATGAAAGAGAGAATAAAAAATAATAATTATTCAGTAAGGGCCCAGATTTTCCTATTTATACCCTATTCATGTTTCCAAATCCGATGGTTCTCAATAGAGGAATTTATAAGGGATGGCGTATCTCAGTTAAAAAATCATGGATGATGGGGGAATACCCGATATGTAAGCTAGTTTATTGTAAATTATGTGTTGTTAATGGATTGTTGAGGAAAGTTCATAGGGTTCTTCCTAACATGTTAATAATCATGATTTAATAATCGGTGGTGATGTTTTCCTCTTTTAGTGAAGGATCCCAATATTTACACGATGTGTACAGGTTACAAAATGATTAAATGTCATAGGTTGTGAACCTATATAGGCTATGATGGCCTGAATTTTCCACCAAAGCTGCAGACATCTCTTGTATCAAGGAGATCCAACAACATTAAATTTAGTGATTTTGGATTCCTTCATTAGGTATTGATTATTAATATTCTTTATTCGATCTGTGATGACCCATGGTGTGTTCCTTCATCATTTTCTAGTGGTTCCCCACTGGTCAGTCTCATTTCCTCTCATCTATTCACTCAATTATATGGCAATTGATCTCCAAAATTCTAATGGGGTTATCATTGGTATTTTTGGGTTTATTTATGGTGTAGCCTCATTATAGGGATGCAGTTCATACTATAAAGGTGATTGAATATCAATATTTTTGTTCCTTTCTCCTTCAAATAACATGGAAATATTTTAGTAAGGGGGTTCATTTCTTTTTTATCATTTACGTTCAGTCATTAATTCATCATTATTAATAATTTTAGATAATAATAGTATATTCCTAATAATATTGAATCATATTAATGATATTGGTTTACTATCACATGTTGATGTGGTTCCTTTATATCATGATTGTGGTTTACCTTCTGATTTTTTAGATAGTGTGATGTCTATGTTATTATTATTTAACATGTTATTTTACGTGGAAGAGAATGTAGAAATTTTCATGGGACACAAATCTATGATTATTTAAATAATTTTTGTATGAATTAATATGGGGAGTGATTATAATATAATTATTGTTTTAATTTTATTATTATCAAATTGATGTGTTTCAACATGTTCAATTAAATGTGTAATTCAATGTGTTAATGGAATTGATAAATACTATGATTGATGTTAATTAATTTGGATAATAATTAAGAGGAATGTTAATTGATAATTTCTCTTCATACTGTTTAATGAAATGATTAAAATTCTAGTTATAATTTTTTTAATATTGAAAATTGTTTTACATCTTGATGAATTGGGTTTTTAATAGTTTGAACCTATGAATAATGAATTTTTTAATTCAATATGGAATAAGCCCTTTTTCTGTGATAAATGTAATATATAGGGGAATAGTTTCTTGTCGGTTTTAGAATGATAAGTGCTTTGAGTATGGAGTCATGATAGCTCATTGATGAGGGAAGGATAGCTGAATTGTTTTATGATCAATATTTCAATGTTTAGAATTATTGTTTTTTTCTTTCTATTTTTTTAATGTGATCTAGATGTGAGTTTCACTATTTGATTTGATATGGGGTTGGGAAGGCCAAATGTGATGTGAGCATGCAATGGATGATCTAGGGATGGATAATTTGGTCTGGTGGGGAAAGCATGTTTATGTGGTTGAAACTAAGGCATGTGATAGAGGGATACATTAGAATATATGTGGGGGTGTTAGTTTTGTAACTACAGATGATGTAATTGGAAGAATATAGGATGACCCATTTATTTGATGATAAGATCTAGGACGGTTTCTTATAAATCTATTTAATGGAATGTTTTTATGTTGATTGTTTTATCAGTATAAATTTACCCTCTACATGAGGTGGTTATATTTTATTAGTAGAATGTTACCTATTAGTGCTAAGTTAGGATGTTTTTTCTCGAGTACCTATATATGGAATGATGTTAATAAAGAATAACTAAATGTTTAACCCACATGTTTGGTTTATGATGGAACACAAATGCTAAAAATATGTTAATCTTAATAAACAATATAGTCAGATTCAATTATCCTTGTAGGGTGATTAATATAATACAAGGAGGAATAATATTGTTGGTTTATTATGGGATTAATTAATTAATAGATTATTTAATTAATAATTAACTATTTAATGAGAAGAAGTAATTTAAAGTATGCCTTTAAATACATGTTTTCTTATAGAATATCAGGTCTTTATATTTTTATTTAGGAGTTTGAGAGATGTTAGTTGTAGATGGTTCTAGGACTAGGTTATCCACATATTGTGGTTGTGAGGTATATTATATCTTATATTTATTTCATTTCATATGATACCCCCAATGATATATAGGGAAACAGACACCTAATGAACTCTGGGAGGGTGTTTTCCCCAACATCTTCCTTGGCGGATGTAGAGATGAATACCCAATCTGGTTTCACTCTGTTCCCTTGGAATTTACATGTGCTAGTATTCAAGATAGTCAGTTTCACCATATATGTGTGTAGAGGGATGTAAATTCGTAGAGTTATTTATGTACATTTATTCCTCGATATTTTATCTTGCGAATTATTATATGTATAACAAGTGAAATCTATGATAGATTGAGATATTTACATTATGTATGGGCATTGTTATAATTATGAATAATACATGATGTATGATATATGTTCTTAGGCATGTGGTGGATCCATTAAAATTTATGGTTACCATAAATAGTGATTTGAAATGGGATGATGTGATAATGTAATGCATGAGGTGCATGTTGTGATTCCCTGATCAAGTGTCTTTGGGCTGGCCTATTTTTGAAAGAGATAGCCCATGATGTGTGATGTTGGTGCAGAATGGAAAGATAATGGAGAAGGACGAGAGGGGTTCCCTTGATGTTTTGTTATTATAGTATATTCTCTATTGTATTTGATGCATGGTGATAGTTATACACTCTATGGCAAGGAACATAGTATATCAATTTAGCTGATGATTTTGTCTCCCTATCGGTCAATGTCCATTATATTAATTTCATTATCATTTACATGAAAGGTTCATGAGACGATCATACCAAGTATACCATTATGATCACTCTATGTGTATATAAATAATTTTTCAAATCATATAGATTCGATTGGAGATTCAGTTAGATATTATTATGTTATGGTTTTTCATGAACTTTTTAGGTAGCATGGTCACAACCATTTTTTAATTTTTTTAATTTTATAATTCCTTTTAGTTGTTATAATATTGTACAGGGTGGAATTTTTACACATATGATATATATATATATATATGAGTAGGTTTTTATTGGTGTATCTATATTATTAATCTCATACACATGTTCTCTTCGATGGAAATTTCTCATATATGAATGTTTATTATTCATTCATTCCTAGTCGCCAACCCAATGACTATTAAAGGTTGGACTCTTGCAGTCACTATCAATGTACCCCCATTGTGGTATCGTTGTGGAGTGGGGTAATGAAAGTGTTTTATCAATGCATTATGTGGAGGGATAGGATGGATTATGGAGTTAGTAATATGTGAGATTGCTTGGGTTGGTATGGTAATATTGTCAGATAAGTTTAATAAGAAATGGAAACACAAGAGACCATCTATGAAATCAGTATTAAGGCACCATGTTATAAGATCCATGAACCATTAATTTCATTGAGCCTACTATGTGATGTAATAATGGTTTTTGGGTTGATACCCAAGAAATATCTTATATCTATTTTCATTTTACATATATTTTAAATTGGTATAAATTCTGATAGTTTAAAATCATATCCAGATAAAAAATAAATAAATATATAATATTTTTATATCATACTCTAGGTTTATAATCACTAATATTTTTTCTTCATGAGGGTATGAGTCCTAGTCAACCTAGACATCGGGTTTGAGACCAATAGGTTCACCAGGATGTGTCAGCAGATCTCTATACAATAGTGATCGTGGAAAATGATTGTTAGAGGATGAAACTCTAAGTGTATCAGACCCATTTCCCATAAAACACTAAGGGATCAATTTTATAATCATTCACAGAAGAATAATCCGAGGAGGTTGAGGTATATTTCAGTTCGATCAATTCTCTGGGGGAGAACTGGTTATCATTAGATGCGACATTGATGTGAGGAGCAGTGAGGTAGTGGTGCAGAAATTCAAAAGATTCCACTAACAGCACTCGAATAGGCCATTATCATCCTTAAAATGGTATTAAATACTATAGTGTGGTTAAAATTCATATTCCTTTATCATGTATAGAAAACCCTTCATAAATGGGTATTGTATCAGTGCTAAAAAGCATGATAAATCACCGATTTATCAGTACTTTTTTTTCAGAGTTAAAGGTCCCTTTTAATATTGCTTTTTAAGTGGAGTGAAATGATCCCTTCAACTCCACATTGTTTATCATTGATAATGACCAACTATATCTGTAAAAAAGTTCATTATTAAAGGGGGTAAAATTAAATTTTTTACATCTATGAGCCCCAAATAACCCCCTTCAACACACTCCACTCCCCTCATTATCTGTGTTTTTACCCCAACCACCCATTTATCATCCCCTTTTGAATTTCCTGCCTCATATGCACACCTCAATTCACACCCTACACCTCCACATTGATGATGAAATTCCTTCACCACTACGCCATGTGTTTTTGTCTCTTGAGTGATTTATATATATATATATATCTAAAAAAATATTTTTTTATTCAAATATTTATATAATAATATTTTAATTTCATTAATAAAATGTATGTCTGTTTGTGATATATATAATTATTTATATATATTTCAAAATATTATATATTATATTTGTTTATATATACTAAAATAAAATAATCGTATATATCCATTTATTAATACAAACATATATGTATATATAAACATCATATATATGTGTGTATAATTGTTTAGATATTGTTTTAAATAATTTTTTGAAATATTTATTTATTTACATATATTAGGATATGAATATAGGTATATATTTGTTAATTATCGAGACACACATGTTTATAAAAAACCCATTAATTATATATGTATATATATACATTTAAACAAATTTTTATAAGGTAAATAAGATTATTAGTTTTTTATTTATGTATAATTGTTAAGAAATATTAATTTAATATAATATATAATAATAATTACTCTAAATATTATTTATTATATATTAAAACAAGTGATTTATTAAAATTAATTATAAGAATATATTCATATATTTAATTTGAAATAATTCTAAATTGTGAAAAAATTTAGAAAAACTCGAAACCATTATATCTATTTGACTATAATCAATGGGAATATATTCATCCGCCAAAAAAATGGAAAGTGACACCGCTTAAATGAGGCTACAATCCCTCAAATGTTGTAGATTTTTGTTACCTTCACAAAAAACATAATTTTGGAGGCCTTCTAAGTCATTTTCCATAAAAATGTGACTGGAGCGCTCTCAAATATTCAGGCGTGGAGATCATCACATTCTATGATATTTATGTAATAGAGGCCAAATATATAACCATATAATAATTTATAGATATTTGAAATTAAATCTATGGTTTCAACTTATTTTATATCTTTTACTTATATTTCAAAAAATTTATCATATATTTATTATTCGATGAATATTAATCAATAATAATTAGAATATTAATAATTTTAAAAAATTATTAAATTATTTTATAAGGCACTTTCAATAAATATCTTATATACTTGTTTTTAATGTCTATTTATCCTTTTAAAAAAACATATTTTCCAAACATATTTTCTATTTAAGGAATATAATTATATTATTTTTAATGAAATATAATTTCTATTTAAATATACATATTATTAGTTTTATTTAACCACTACTAATAATGGTCCTCCTTTTTAGTTCTGTTTTACCATCACTGATAAAGGTTCGTCTTTGATAATAACTTTTTATTATTTTAAAAGAACCTTAATAACTACATGAAAAAAGAAAAATTAAAAGGGGGCCTTTAATAAAACTTTTTATAGAATTTAAAAATGGGGACTTTAATAGTTCTTTTAGTGAGAACTACTATTCCATAGCACTAGATAAACCAAGTTTTGAAATAGTGGTGGTTCATATATCTTGAAAATCATGAGAATTTAGTAGACCCATGGGAGATGTTTTGTGACCAATTTGGAGTAGAGTATCGCTCTTTAATAGTGGTGTCTTCTAGTCTCTTGTATATACTAACCCTTCGGTTACAGAGTGTCAGCGTGAGAGCGTTTGGGATCTATTTTAGGGCCCTAATACAATATTATTTAGACCTATTTCTATAAGAGGAGGATATGTTTAATAATTAGGAAAAGGATTTTCATCATGCGATCTAACACCCCCTTTATGCAGAAGATGTATCTAGAGGTGATAGTGAGAATAAAGGCTATTGGTAGGACACTGGCCCGAACATGATCAATATAAGAGGGATGTCATTGGGATTCATTTTGAAGCATTTCTATAGTTGAGGGTTCACATTTATTAGGCAAGAACATAATTCAGTCAACCAAGGTTAGGTCTTTGCACTCGTCATCACGTCTCGTTGATGGTGGAATTTCTAAAACTTATTCTAATGGATAATATGATTTTTTATCTTGTATAAGACATGGAAATTAATAGTGAGAGTGACTAATAATTTAGAGTAGTTAGTTTCTGCCAAGTGTTCCACTTTAGGTTCCTCAATTGAGGACGTTTTAGCTATGTCATAGCATTAGGGTGATCCTATTTGGAATGAATAACTAGTCGATGGGATGGTAGTGTATATCACCTAGATGATACTCATCCCCATAGATATGAGCATGAACAAGGAGGTGGTTATAAGTGTGGTCAGAGAGTCCATAGATGAGGTTTTGGTAATCGTTATGCATTAGAATTTCCAGTTCTATGTGTGGTAGGCATCATTCAAGGCACCCGTTTCTTTTTTTCAACATGGTTGATTAATTTTTTCAATTTAGTAGTTACAAATTTCATTATGTCACCCATCCATGTCTATAATTAGACACTTGAGGTACAGTGTCTACCGGTTATTTTTTTCCTTTATAACACTAGTTGGAGTTCAAGATGACTTGTATGATGTATGTAGATACTATGATCTAGTGTTGTTGTTACACTGATATTGGTAGGAATTCATTTTCTTACTCATACATCCATGTGGCATAATCATTATCATGTGTTTTTTGTATTCATTTCATACTATTGTGGATATCTCAATGAGGTTGGTTGTGTTTTTATGATTCTAATGGTGATCCATTGATATTTTTTGGATTGTGAGACCCACATATTGGTTAGACGAAATTTTCGTAATTGACCTTATTGATCACATAATTGATGGAATGCTCTTTAGAGGTTCATTAGATAGTGATTCCCAATGTTGTAGAAGACTAACCTGATTTCATTCTAGATATGGTTTCTGTATTAACCCTCTGATAAGAGATTCTGTTTGGGATCGAGATACAACCATGTATGTATTCTATCTTGTTGTTTTTATATAGGGTGTTTCCTTCTTAGTTTTGAGAGCTTTAGGTATATCATGATGAACTATTACATTATGTTTTTCCTATTATATTGTCTCACAATAGAGTGAACATTCCTTGTTCATAAATATGGATGATGGTAGTTTTTCGATTTTTAATGATTATTGTCACTTGAATCATGTGACTAAGGAGAACTTCTATCATATTCAGTGGATTGATGATTTATTCAATCATTTGAATAGAAGAATTTGGTTCTTGAAAATTGATTTGTTGGCAGGATATCATCGGATTATTGTAAAGGATATGGATGTAACCAAGATCAATTTTAGTTTTCATCATGTAATTTTTTAATTTATTTCCTTCTCATTTGGTGTGATGAATTATCAAGCCGTGTTATTGGGGTTGATTATTTTAGAGTTCAGTGTATTCTAGGTAATTTTCATGCGGAATTTCATTGAAGATTCATTGTTTAATCTGTGTATGAGAAGGAGCATGTAGAGAATCTACATGTCATTTTGGGAGTTCTTCATCATGATCAACTATTCAATATTTTTTTGAAGTGTGATTTCAATGTTCCTAAATACATTTCCTTTGGGATTGGTGTGTTTTGGAAGGTATTATTTGTGTGGACTTTAATGATAGAGCCAGTGGGGTCCTCATAATTTTTCAAGACTATGGTAGATTTGCAGAGTTTCCATGGAACTTCATGATATTAGAGGAGGTTCATAGTGGATTTCTATCAGGTTTTGACACTTCAAAATTATTTAACCAGATAGGATAAATCTCTCTTGGGTACTGACATATGTCAGATAACTTTTTTTACTTGATGGTTAATTTTTTCATTAGTCAACTTTTTTGCTTTCTAGTGGAGGGTGAATTTTTTAAAATTTTATGTGTCTATTAAAATCACATACTGGGATTATTTATCATGAATAAGATGTCATTTCTTATTATGGGTCCCTATAGTCATGTCCCAATGAGTGTAACTATGCCACACATGATCATGAGTATGAAGAAGTGGTTTTTTCATTGAATAATCGGACACCATAACTCATTTGAAGGAGTGGTGTGGTTTTTACTGAATGTAACAACATAATGTATGGATTCTCCCAGTGTAACATGAAAATATTTCAGTGAAGGTGGATGGAATTATTATATGATTATGAAAATAATATCCTATATATAGTAGTAAAGGGAAATTTAGTTGTTTATGAACAAATAAGGATGTCCCTTAGTAATTTAATGTGTGAATCAATAGATTCTTAGATAGTGATATAAGAACACTCAGCTATGCATCTTGATGTGGGAGAGGTTAGATGAATATGTTTTTTTTCTAAATAAATGTTTTATTGTGTTCGGTGGAACATGTGGCAGTTTCCCAAATGAGGGAGTTTTAGGTGGTGTCAAGGACCGATATAGTTGTCTTTTGAGATACCCCTTTAGTTTGGTATAATGATGGACATCACCAATTGTTGTTTTTGGAAAGTATTTTCATTCCTTTAGCAGTTTTTTGGATACTACCCTATTAGTTTTATAGTTAACCATTTTTGGTACATGCTATAATTCCAAATATTAATTGAACTTGAGAGGGAAGTATTGTTTATTAGGGAAAAATCATATATTTTCAATGTTTGTTTCACAATTTTTTCTATTCTAGTAGGTGATTTCTGATCACAAAGATCTTATTTTATTGAAACATATATTGGATGTTCCTTAATTAATGTTGGAAGATATATTTATTTACTATGTTACCAGTTTTCCATAATCTCAGTGATGCAGTGACGCTCTATGGGTGACAGTGGATCATTTGATGAAATCATTCAACATTATTTTGATCTGGGAGTAAAGCTCATCGGAGGTTTTGTCTATGAATAAACTAAAGTATGTTGAGAATATAAAAGGATTTACAAGGATGATATTATTGTATTTTTATCATCATTTTACCTCATTGTTACGTATAGGTCCCTAACATAATTTTGTTACTCATTTATGAATTGACACATACATTCATCTATAGACGGATGGTCAAATTGGGAGGACCATTAAGAACCCTGGTGAAATATTTCACACTTGTGTTTTGTATTTTAGTTGTTCATTGGTGAGGCAATGACCCTTGTTGGGTTTTATATATTATAATATAATCCACCCTACCATTTATATGGAACAATTTGAAGCCTTTTATGTATTGTGGACTTGTTGAGTGTAGCATGGAACAATATTTGTAGATGCACACTTAGTATCCCAAGATTTTTTTACAATTAACTAGTATATTGCAATGTTTATGATTTTTAGGGTGATGACATTTCTAGTTTATTAGATTGGTTTGTTTACTTATTATTGTTTAATTACCCTCGTTTTAGAGGAATATTCCTTAATAGATTGTATAGGTTTCATGTTTTTGTGGTTTTGTGGGTATTTTCTTGATTCTTACAATGAGGTGGTTGACCTCTTGATATAGATATAGTATTTTTAGGCATCTAATGATGTGGTTGTTCACAAAACCCAATTCATTATCTATCGGGACTGGATTGGATTCTCAAGGATAAAAATGCTTTGAGTGAGATCTAATATATGGGACCAAATATTCATAATCCATCCCTTTGTGTTTTTTCATATCCATTGGTTCTCATAGGAGGTCTATATTAGGGATGGAGTTTTTTGGATACATAAATATGGAACTGGGTGGATTACAAGATTAGTAAATAGGTTTCACATATTGTATGTATAATACATGTCATGTATATGAAGTTTCACAAAGGTCATAAAAATGTTTAAATAATCATGAACTCATGATCAGAGGAAACTCTTTTTTTTGTTAGATTTAGAGAAAAAAAATTTGGAGACATGTATGAGTTACTTGTCATGTAATTTAATTTATATAGAATTCCTATAAAGGATTCTATGGGTAATGTTTTGCAAAAAAACCTTGAGCTATCTCTTAATTAAATTAAATATTGTGACCCTCCTTTCGATGTTTTGATATTCCTTCATTGTGGATTCATTCTCGAGATTATTTATTTAATCCTCAGTGATCCAAGGTGAGTTCTATCTTCAATTATATGAATATTATCTATAATCATTTTTATTTCCTCTTTTTTAATATTTCCATGATTTGACCCTTCATCTATGATATTCTGAATGGGTTTTCCAGGTTTTTTGTGTTGTTTTCATGTTCTATCCTTAGTTGAATGTAGTTCGTACTGGAGAATTGAACAGAGATATATAAAATTTGTATGTTTTCTAAAAAAGATTTAATACCTTTTTGGTAATTGATTCATCGCTTTTATTTTATTTACAGGGAAATATAAATTGATCAATCCTTATCCATTAGGAGTGAAATGTAATTAACCTAGTAACATTAAATCAATTTAATGATGTTGGGTAGAAATATCTTGTCGATGTGGTTTCTTTATACGGTGATGGCATCATGTATTTTGATTTGATAGATTCTAACATGTCTATTATATTCTATATAAAAACATTATTATTCAATGTGTATCATGTTATAATGTGTGAAGGATGTAGATCTAGGATAAATTAATTTATTGGTTAAATAATTAATGAGGAATCATGTTTGTAATCATGAGATTTATGCAATTTGATGTTGATCAAATTGATGAATGCAGGAATGATAAATTATATGTGTAAATCCATGTGTTAATGGAATAGATAAAATTAATTCAAAATGATATTGGTTATTATCACTATTTTATGTAATGGTTTAAATTCAAGAGAGAATGTTTAAACATCTGATAACTTTTTAAAGCATCATGTCATATATTCCCTATAGTTTGAACCAATGATTAAGGAATTAGAAAATTGAATATGGAATGAAATCTAGATGTCTAATAATGATAATTTCTATTGCCTAAGTTCCCATCATATTTATAAGGATGACTACCTTTATTTTGGATCCATGAGATATTTTTTTTCTAAACAGCATGGATACATTGCTTTAGGTCCTATATTACCCTTTATATGATCACTGTTTTACGATATGAAATGTGCTGTGAAATCTCAGATGTAATGTGATACATTTATGAGTGAGCCCGGGATGACTGATGTGATGGGGCATGGAGTCATGGATGGTGTGTCATTTTTAACCCTTTTGATAGAGAGATTCACTGAGATATGCATATGGGTGTCAGAAATGGGATCATATATTAGTGAATGCGTTGAAGATGGGATTATCATTGATGTGATATTGAGAGATGAGATCCTCTCTTATAAATAATTTTTGTGGATGATGTCTAGGATTCTTATTTTATATACATTCTATTCCCCACTACATAAGTCAGTTGGATAATCATGATTTCATGTTTCCTCAAGATGGTTTCTTTTGATGGTTATTATAGATTAGATATATATGGAATGATGCTTATAATTGATATATAAATTTTTAACACATGGTATTGGTTGATGATGTAATGAAAATGAAAAAAATAAGTTAGTATTAATAAAATATGGAGTTTTTTTATTTTTCCAACAGAAAAAGGAAATTTGTATGATGACATTGTTGAATAATGTTATTGTATAGTTAATGGATAATGAATTACATAATGACAGGATAATTTTTAAACAAAATTAATTATTTTAATAATGAATTTTAATTTTTTGTTTTCCTATAAGAAATATTGTATTAAGATTACATGATAGGAGCCTGAATGGAATTATATTTAGTTGATTCTATGAGATCGTTATGACCATATTGCGGTTGTGATATATATTATATCTTATGTATTTTTTAATATCATACTATACCCCCCACATATTTATTATGGAATTTAACACCCAATGGACTATAGGGGGTAGATTATCCAATAAGTGGGTGTGATGATTGATTGTTGACTACCCCCTTATGACCACTATCTCTTATATGTTTTTTTACTTGGGAAGGTATTCACAATGGTTAGTTTCCCCATATATTTGTCTGGATATATATAATGGAATGTGGTTTTTCACACACATGTATTTCATGATATAATATGAAAATTATTATAATAGTAATGATGATTATAATCTATGATATTTATGTAATAACTCGTTTTTTGGGTTGTGTTGGCTTGAGGTAGAATACAAAAGGTATTATACATGTCATACAGGATGTGGTGGATGTAATATACTAAATTTTAACTATATAATGTGATTATATTTCTAATTCTTTGAGGATTTGAGGCATGAGTTTCATGTATTGATTCCTTTCACATGTGTCTTTTGGATGACCATTTTTGGAGAGAGATTGATTAGGATGCGTGGAATTGTGGTATAGAGTACAACCTCTGGGGAAGTAGGAGAGGGGTAAAAGTTATGTTTCATTATTATATTATATGATCTAGTGTATGTGGATCTAGTTGAAATATATATGTAGTTTGGATATGAACTTATGATACCAATTTAATTGAAATGTTGGTTTCATATTTTTTACTTTTCAAAAAATGCATTCATTATCGATTTCATGAGAGGATTTTGGGATGATTTTAACAAGTAAACTATTATAATCAACCTTCATATATGTATAATATTTTTATGTTATTGGGATAAAATTAGATGTTGGGATATATATTATGAGCTCATTGTTTTTTAGTAGTTTTTTTATATTTTTGGTGACTTCCTCTTTTACCTTATAGGTACCTATAGATTTCTATTAAGTTGTTATATTACTATATAGAATTTCATGTTTTCACTTTGGATTTATTCATATATATGTGTGTGTTTGTGTGCGTGTTTGTGTTTCTTTCTTTGTGTTGGAACGATTTTTCATTAGTGTATCTGTCTTATCTCTGTATTCCTCTAGTTCTATTAGAGTTAATTGTCTTCATTATGCATATTTTTTATACCCAAGGTGTTAGTCGCCCACCCATGGCCTACTGGAGGTGGGACACGTAGAATCACTATAGATATATCTTCATAATGGAATCATTGTGGGGTGGGATTTATGATAGCATTCATGGATTATATCGAAATTAGATAATAAGTTAAATTAATGGATGTCGACTTTAATGAATATAAATATCATTAATATATTATTATAACTATTTTTACGAAAATAACCTTTACACCTTGAAATTCAATCTCTGAAATGAGAACTTGATAAAATATTTTTTAAATATTTTCATAGAAAATAACCATTTAAACATACAATGGAGTGTTTAAATCATAAATATTTTATGACTATGGTAAAATCTATTCATATTTTATATGCAAAAATAAAGACTCAATTCACATTTTTGGTAAAAATTCAGAAGAAACTGTTTCAAGAAATATAAAGTAGATTCCTTTTAAATAATTTTTTTCTAAATAAAAAATATGGAATCATTAATTTAAAAAGTCATTGACAAATATTAGAAACCATCATGAAATCAGTTTTCGGAAAACATGGATATAAATGAGAAAGTTTTTTCAATTGAACATGAAAATAATGTTAATTTTCCTTAAGAAAAATATTTTCTTTAGTTGAATTAGTTACTATAGAGAGGAAAAGTAAATATACACAGATAATATATTGAAGTAATAATAATAAATGAATTTAAATTAGTTTCTTATGAGAGATATAATAATATTTCATCATTAAAAACGTAATAATACACAATCCTGAAAAACAAAGATATTGTAACATAATACTGTTACCACATTGGAAACGTCTGAATCATAATCCCCATAACAGAAATAAATCAATATGAATATGAATATACACATTATTTATAAATTAATCATATTAAATTAGATAAATATTCATTATATGAACAATATAAAAAGAAACAAGTTGGGGAAAATATGATCTGTCTCGTAGAAATAAAAGTGACAAAAAACCCTTACCTTAAGTCTTAAATTTTTTCGTAAAATTTTTAACCTCCTATATCAAAAATTATGGTTTATTATAAATATATTATTTTAAAATATTCATTTATATTATACCGTATATGATTTACTAATATCATTTTATAACCCATTTGTTAATACTTCATTATTAAAATTACTATTTTTGGTATTAACTACATTGTTTTTCATGTATTTTTGGATCACTAGTTTTGACCCTTCATATAAGATTATGGTTTTACATTCTAAATAATGTTAATAATGATATAAGTATAATATTTATTCATTAAATTTATAAATAATTCAATACACAATATTAGATATAGAAAATTGAATGACATCATACATTGAGACGGTAGGCCATACATATAGATGAACATTATTAGCATTTTTTAAAATATTAAATGAAAAAATTAATATAATAAATTAAAATATAGAATATTTTATATATCATATGTATTGGTAATACTCTGTAAACATATCATTACTAAAATTCATTCAATAATAAAACAAAAAACATTTCACATCACTTCGAGGAGGAAGTAGTCCACCCATGCACCTGGGTGGCGTTAGCATTAACCCACAAATAAAATATAATAAGGTATATGTGATATCATATATTAATATGTATAATTATTTCATAAATATTAAATATATAATTTAATTCCTTTTTTAAATAATTCGTTTATATAATGTTGCGGAAAACGAATTACATCAGTTTGTGAGGCGGTAGTCTATTGTACACATGATCAGCTATTCTGTTTCAAAAAATTTAGAAGAGAAGATTAATTTAAATTTTTAATTATAATAATAACTGATAATTATAACTAATATGAATCGGTATTTATCTCTTTATATATGGAAAATATTTTAAGTTAGTGAAAGATTTAATAAAAATAAAAAATTCGGGGTAAGAATGATACTTCTTTGACAAACTCGGTTGTTTTTTCACCAGAATCCACCCCAAGTGGGATCAATAATCAATCCACGGAATATAAGAAATTATAAGGTGTGCATGTCAGTTTTTTGGGATTATCTTTTCCAACCCAAAAGGATCTACAAATTTGAATTTTATAGAAGTGGAGGAATCCATTTTTAAGCGGGTGGAGTGATCCAACTTGGAAATTTATACTAGATTACAATATTATAATGTTAGTATAAAGAAAAATGATCAAAAATTGATACAGATTAAATTTTTTATATTATAACGTGTAAATATATCCATCCAATACAATTAATAGATGGTTAATTTTTAACGATACCCATATCATTATTTAACACCTCAAGGTATGCTCGTTTTAGCATCAATAGTGGTAACATATGATTACAATTTTTTCTATAAATTTTAAAAAAAATTACCTTATTAAAAAAATTATATATTTGGATAAAAAAAATTAATCAATTTTAACATATTAAATCCATAGAAGTGGATGATTTAAATTTTAAAATTAAACAATGATGTGTGATGAAATATCTTTTTCCATTGAAAATGATTCATAATGATTAATAGTTCCTTATACCAATATTGAATATTAAATAGATTCTTATGATATAAATAGTATTAATAATAATATAATTTACTTGTTTTAATTTTTATAATATATCAGTATAATGTGGAACCTAGTAAACACTATATTACAAAATGCAATTTTCAATTGAAATTATTATATTTGACTATTTATTGAAAAATTAAACTTCTCTGATAATTATCAAAATTTTAGTTGATGATAAATTGAAATTTTGATTTTCAAAAAAATTCACATATAGAAATAATTGTAACATCCCAGGTAAATAAAGAATAATTAATTTTCATATTTATTAATATTTACGAATTAAATAATAATTTTACTTTAAAGGGGTTTCTATGTTCGATATCGTACCCGATACGCAACAAAGAGTTTCTTTGAAATCTTATGTTGTACACTATAAATAAAATAATATTATTTTGAATGGTAGTTAACACGTTGCCGTTGTATTGGTAGGAATGAATGGAAATAACAAAAGTATTATTATATATGTTTTTTAAATGTTTTTAAATTTATCCAATAAAGGATAAAAGATTAAAATACGAAAAGAATTCAATTTTAGGCATATATACTCTAACATTCACTAAAGGTCGACTTATCGCCTTTTGATGGCGAACCGTATATAAATATAGTTTTGGACACTATTATACATTCCGTTGGACCAAATAAAATTCTTCTTTAGAATGGGGACATCAAATTTTACTTTGTGTTAATTTTTGGTATTTTTCCGATAAAGTTCATTTTTAATAAATAGTGAAAAATGTTGTATTTTAATACAAAACCTTTTTTTAATCTAATTTATTTATATGATTAGATTATTTTTTGAATTGTTTTTAAAGTGAAATTAGAATATATTTTTACCATTTAATCCAATGGTGGTCAATGGAATTAATTTCACTTTGAAATTGGATTTAAACTAGTGTCAATATTTTGAAACTTTTTGTTTCATAAAAACACGCCATTTGCTCTGACAGTGGGAATTAATTATTAAATTAATTAATGTAACTTATATGTTTTGAATTTTGTAAAATAGACATCATTTTTGAATCTGGGATATCAAATATAACTTAGGGTGAAGTTTTGGTATTTTTCTGAAAAACTTCAATTTTTGATGAATACTGAAACCACTAAGTGGTACTTAAAAATCTAATTTTTTGTTTAAATGAAATTTTACCACCTCTATGTTTTGAATTTAAAAAATCCGACATACATGGTTGTCGTTATAATGCAAAATGTGGTTCAATGGGATTAAAATAATTTTTTTCGTGAATAGTAACTTTTATGTTTTTAATCGCGATTAGAGGTAATTAGTGTAGTTTAAGGTAAAATAATATTGTAATAATATGAAATAACCTATACACATGTACTACCATTATTGGATGTGTTATGGCCGACCATGATAATCCATGGGTCAACTTGGGGACCCCATGTAGCCACATTGGTAGTAAAATGTCATTAATAACTTTTTATTTAATGTTAAAATTAAAATGTCACAAACATGAGTTGTTTTACTAAAAAATTAAATGGGGTTATAAAACTCATATTTTTTACTATAAATATTCATTAGAAAGATAAAAGGATATCCTAAATCATGATATTTCTTTATAATTTTTAGACATTAAATAAATTAAATTATTTATGATACCATGATGATGCATCGATTATCTCATTATTTTACTATTTAAAAAAAAGATAAGATAATGTAAATTCTATGACCTACACACGTCAAAAACCTATTGGATGGGTGGATTTCGAACTCTTATCACCTTATCCTAGAAATATATAATTGTGGGATCTTTTAAATCTGAAAAAAAATTATAATAAAGTAACCTTTTATAACTTTCCAAGAGTGCCCCTCCTCTCCTCTTATAAAAGGCCCCCACCTCTACCACCTTACCCACACCTCTCAAGCCATTGGCTCGACCAACCCCTGCCCATTTTGTCTCTCCACATCCCTCTATTACTCCTTGAAGCCTCACTTTGGGCAGAAGTCTTCCCAAGGAATCCTTTGAGCTCAAATCAAAAAGAGTTACCCGTTTTAAAGGTAGTGTTTTCTCTTGTGTTCTTATGTTTTATTTTGCTTCTCCAACCCTCTAAAATCTTTTTATTCCATTATTTTGTAACAACACCAGTATCTTCAATATAATAGGATGTTTCTATAAAAGTATTCGAGCTACACTTACACACACCTACATCTAATGGTTAAAGAACATACTGTTTCTGTGGATGGTGAATTTCTGCCTCACGAAACGATGATTGTTCAACACTTATATAACACCTTCATAGGTGGCCATTAAGATGTCACTACATTTATATATGATATATAAAATGTTTATCTTTTACTTAAGCTTCTTTATTTTTCATTTATGACACACCTTTATGGTTTCCATTATGGGTTAACGTGATATCATTATTTTAGGAAGTGCAGACTACCGCCCCCTCAAAGTGATTTGATTCGTTAATACCATATGTGGTACGTATAAAGGATAGATTTAATGATATTATATATGATACAATAATGGAATTATAATACTATTATGTATCATTATGTTTTAATTACATTAAATATGAAATAGAAATGGAAGTAGCGTTCATGCATACGTACAGCTTACCGTCTCCATAAACGGTGCATTTCATTTCTTACCTCTAAATGATTATGTAATATTATAAATGCATGTATATACTGGATATATATGATATATATGATATATATGATATATATGACATCTACATCATGAATATCTGTAATGACCCGAAAAATTCAAGGAAATATTTTTCTTAATTTTCATGGAAATTTTAAAAGAACGCAATTTTAACGGCACCCGATTCCGAGGCCCGGTGTTCCTGGAATCATTTTCCGAAGTTTAGCTCGGGTACATTCAGTGAACGAATGAGCGGGTTTTTCTAACTTTTGAACGGGTGCCTGGAATCAAATTCTGAGGGCACCGATCAAATCACAGCGTCGGTATTTATTTCATTTTTCGTAACTTAGTTAAGTGGGTGATGTGGGACCCACAAATATCCTACCCACTTGGTAGGATATTTTGGAGGTGGGGCCCACATGAGCCCAACCGTTTCTTTTCTTCATAAACCCCCCTCCTTTAACTAAGTAACGCACCCGCACCCCCTATTAATAAAGTCAAACCGTGTGTTTATTCCGGTTGAGAAACGCCTCATTAATGTGGAGGTTTAAGCGTTGTAATTATTTCACTTAACTATTTCTTTCGCTTTTCAATTTTAAAACGCAAGGCTTGTGAAATACAAATATGGAAACTCTTATTTTTATTAGGCTGGAGGTGTTGAGAGTCCAGGGAGAATTATCATGCTCTGGAAGTTCTTCCTCCTCGATGAAGAACACGAAGAATGCGAAGAACGCGAAGAACGCGAAGATCGTCAGATCCTCGGAAATCAACGACGCCCCTTCCACGACGCTTCTTCAGAGACGCTTCTTCTGTGACGCTCCTTCTGCAACGCGACGGTCCCCCTTCTGCGACGTGCTTTTCCACGACGAACCCTCCCTCGATGACGCTTGAGGTAGGAGTTTTGATTCAATTAAGTCTTTGTGATTTATACCCGCGGATTATGTTTAATGTTTGTCGAAACCATTTTAAACTGCTAACGCGGTGGGTGCGGACCAACGAACAAGTCTGAACCCACCGTCCCTTCATTCTTGATGTGCGGATCGGTGGGCGACAATGAATCAGGCCGCACGGGCGTTGTGAGGTCTTTTCAGTGAAGAACTGGTCCCGGGAGGGCCGATGGCGAAGACGGCAGGCAAATCCTACCACCGGAGTTTGTCTGGTGGTCCGCAGAGCAACACTCCGGCGCGCCTCACCGGCACGGAGGCGCCGGCAGCAGGAGGTGGCACCCGGAACGCCGCCGGAAAGACCCACCACAACTGAAGCCACGGCGGCAGGTCATATGTCCCACGACCGCGCGGGACCGGAGGAGGCGGGACGCGGCAACCGGCCACTCCCGTTGGCAAAGGGCGCCCCCCACGCGGGGTCGCGGTTCGTCCAGGGGGCAGTCTCCCCCCCTTTTGTATGGCCACATGGCCAGCACCAGCGCGTCGGGCAACGCCCAAGCGGGCCAGACCCGGACCTGGGACGGGTTGACCTGGTTCGGGCCGACCCAGAGTGTATCGGGTCGGGTCGGACTGGGCCCGAACCCCCTTTTACCGAACCTCTTTTGGTCTGTTTCCCATAACTTGAGCTGCAGAACTCTGATCGACGCACTGTTAGTTGCGTAGAGATACTTGGATCGAGATAGTCGTTTCAGTATATTACACTCAGGGTTTCGGAGAACTTTGGGTTCGGCCGGGTTGGTTCGTACACGAAACCAACCGGGCCCTCGGAGCAGAAACGCTCATAACTTGAGCTCCGGACGTCCGATTGACGTGCCGTTGACTTTGTTGAATTCATCATAGTGAGACGGACCTTTTGGCTTACTCTTCTTGAGGTTTGGATGCAGGTGGAGTACAGTCAGGTTGGATTTGACATAAAAACCAACCGGGGCCCTAGGACGAAAAAGCCAATAACTCTCAGACCGGGCGTCTGATTGATGCGCCGTATGTGATGTTGAGTTCCTGTTGACGATACAGAACATTTGGATACATCAAATCTGGACTTTGTGTCAGTTGATTTATCAGACCCTCGGCTCATGGATCGGATCCTCCCGAACGAGCTTGCTGTGTGCGGGAACCCAAGAGCTGGCTGCGACTGCGACGACGATGACGACTGTGCATAAATATTTCGTGGATTCGACGACCACGACTACAACACATGGCGATCTTACGTGGATCAGTGATACTGATCCTGTGTGGGTCAGCGCTCAGCGATCTTTTGTGGGCCAGTGCCTACAGATCATGTGTGGGTCTGATCCTGTGTCGGTCATTGCGGGGGTTACTTATCTATCGATCCTGTGTGGGTCAGATCCTTTGTGGGTCATTGCGGGGGTTAGTACCTATCGATCCATTGTGGGTCCAACGGCTTAGATGAATCAGTGGATATATCTGATCATATCTACAGTCATACGAAGAAGTATACCTGTGTGAGCTTAATCTTGACTTGCATTCCTATGTGGATTATGTTGTGCTATCCTGTGTGGTTGTGATCGAACTTGGGCTCAGATGTTGGAACGAACTGGAATTGATGACTTAGGTATATGTATGGTCATATACCTATGTAGTGTCGGATGTTACTTCTTGATAGTATCTTTCCTTTGTGGATTATCCTTTGGGGATTCTGGGAGACCTTCTGGGGTCTCGGGGTCCATACTGAGTAGCTTATACTCACCCCTGCACGGGCTATGGCCGCACTACATTGTGTTGGTTGCAGACGATGGACAACGCTGATCGCGGATGAGGCTGGCGGATCAGGTCGGTACCCAGAGGTGGACCACTGGGCGGGACGTACACTGGGCGGACGGCTGGACCCGAGGAGCTGTGGTGGCTATCTATACTCACCCTTCAGGTGGGACTACCAGTGGATGGCTCGAGGCTGCTGTTTTACTTTCAGTTGTTGTTTTTGCTTTCTATTTGTACTTTAATTTCAGTTTGGGTTTGTATACTGGACCACTTACTTTTCTACACTTACTTTTGTATCAGTTTTTACTTACTGTTTACTTCTATTGCTTGCTTGCTCTATGGTGTTTGTTTACTTTACAAAGGAAATGCCTTCCCTTTTTACCGTGAATTACGCCTTGGTGCCAGTCACCAGCCCCTGGCCTATGGAAGGAGGGCTTGGGGTAGTCACGGCACGGGCCCTGAGGACGGGTCGTGACAAATTGGTATCAGAGGAGTTCGGTTCTACCACAGAACTCATGACTCTGATATTTTTCTATGTGAAACAATAATGTTAAGAGTATTGAGTGTGGTTATCAGTCCTGGGATACCAGTGTTGGTGCGGTGGCCGACGTATCCAAACACCACGACCCTGAATTCTGATTTCCGACTTAATGCATGAAAACATTGATTGCATATGTGTTTCATGTTTTATTTGTGATTACATTATGTCAGCTCACCAGGTATACTTTATGACCGTGGCACACCTATTTCTTTTCAGGATGGCCCCACGACGACAGCCAGATAGGGTTCAGAGGGTTGTGTGTGATGACATCCCACCGAGCGATGAGGCCTCGGTACAAGGCCCTTTGACAGCAGAGGCACCGACGGTACCTCTACCCATCGAGCCACCGATGCTACCAGCCCCATCCGTTGTTGATGCACATCACCTTAGTGCACTGCACGAGTTTCAGCACCAGCGACTGCCCAGGTTCCGCGGGGAGATAGACCCCCAGGAAGCCGAGGAGTGGCTGGAGGCAGTTTTTCGGGTTTTCAGGTTAGTGAGGACACCAACAGACCTCATGGTGATCCTCGTTGCGAGCCTACTGCACGCGGAAGCAGGCAGATGGTAGAGCTTGGTGCTCTAGGTGCACGATGAGGCATCTCTCCTCTGGACGGACTTTGAGAGCCTCTTCCACTCGGAGTTCGTCCAACCCACCCTACGTGCAGTACACATCCAGGAGCTTCTAAAGCTGCGGCAGGGCACCTTGACGGTCGCCCAGTACTAGACGAGATTTACCGATCTCTCACGCTACTCGACAGACCTGGTACGGGACCCATTCTTCCAAGCCCGGACCATTGAGCAGGGATTGAGGCCTGAGTTCATGGCATCACTGATCTCCCTCAGTATTCCGACTCATGAAGGGGTACTGGAGCGAGCCATTTTGATCGAGGGCTTCCTTGCTGAGGCTTCATCAGCAGTGAGACCTACCGCAGGGTGGCACGTAGCAGAGTCTTCGGCAGCAGGCAGTTGACGGATGACTCATGTTCCCAGGCAGACAAGACCCTTAGGAAGATGAACTCAGGACACTGGCTCAGCAGTGTGGGGAACAGAGTGTGGAGCCAGTCTTTCGAGAGGAAGACAATGTTATGCATGCGGCAGGCAGGGCCACATGGCTAGTGACTACCTGACCCGCCGTACCGAGGAGCAGCAGATGGTTGAGGGTCCACCCAGGCAGAGGAAGAAGGAAGACCATGGAAGTACGCAGGGAGAAGGCGGATGAGGCAGAGGAGCTGGCCGAGCAGCAGGTGGTGGGCGACACTTTGTGGCTCTACCACCACCACCACCAGGAGGTCCACCCCGACCACAGGGAGCTGGCGGGTAGAGACAGGCACAGCTCCAGGCAGCGGAGGCCTATGACCGCGGTGCGCCCGAGATGATTCAAGGTACTATCTATGTCTATTCCACCCCTTCTGCAGTTCTTATGGACACCAGGGCGAGTCATTCTTTCATAGTCGCTGCCCTTGTTCGGTGCTCGAAGATTCCGACAGAGATGTTGGCTCGATCCTTACGGCTTGAGACTCCTACGGGAGAAGACTCGATGATTACGCAATAGTGACGGAAGTGTGAGCTTCCTATAGAAGGCGAGAGCTTCAGTTGGGATCTTCTTGTAGCGGCGTCGAGGCCTTATGACGCCATCTTGAGTATGGATTGGTTATCTACAGTCCATTCTCAAATTGACTGTATTAGGCGCAAGGTGCGATGTGTACGCACTGACGGGAGCAGGTTCACCTTCACCAGAGAGAAGGGAGTGTTCGCAGCACAGGATGGACTCTCCCAGAGGAGAGGACAACCCATCACTCATCAGTTGGCTAGCCTCATCCTAGGAGCAGTTGACGTGGGAAGTCTTAGTTTTCCTGTAGTGGTGGATCAGTATGCGTACGTTTTCCCCGATGACATTCTAGGACTACCTCCTCGTAGAGAGGTTGAATTTTATATTGATCTGTACCCCGGGATAGCTCTGATATCCACTCCAGAATATCAGATGGCTCTTGTCGAGCTTTAGGAGCCATGGGTACAGTTGGAGGACTTGCAGGGCAATGGATTCATCCGACCCAGTGTTTCACCCTGGGCTTCCCCGATTTTGTTCGCCAAGAAGGCGGACGGGTGCTTGCGACTTTGTGTTTACTATCATCGCCTGAACTGAGTGATAGTGAGGAACAAGTATCCGCTACAGAGGATTGATTACCTCTTCGATCAGCTCAAGGGAGCACGGTGGTTCTCAATGATAGACCTCAGGTCAGGCTATCATCAGCTCAGAGTTCAGGATGAGAACGTGCAGAAGACGACCTTCAGATGCCGGTATGGCCACTATGAGTTCTTGGTTATGCCCTTAAGCGTAAGCAATGATCCCGCAGTGTTCATGGGCCTCATGAAAAGGATCATTCAGCCATTCCTCGATCGATTTGTCGAGGTATTCATCGACGACATTTTGATATACTTGACCACTGAGGAGGAGGAGGCCTGCCACTTGTGGGTTGTACTGGACACACTCCGAGAGCACCAGCTTTATGGTAAGCTCTCGAAGTGTCAGTTCTGGATACGCGAGGTCCAATTCTTGGGACACTTCATCTATTAGGCGGGAGTTGCGGTGGATCCGGCGAAGATTGAGGCAGTGCAAGCTTGGGATCCACTCAGGAGCATGACGAAGGTGAGGAGTTTCATGGGACTAGCTGGATACTACCGGAGATTTGTGACAGACTTCTCCAGAGTTGTGGCACCACTCTTAGCTTTGTTGAAGAAGGGGAAACCCATTTTGCGGTCAGACAGATGTCAGCAGAGCTTCCAGAATCTAAGGCAGAGATTGACCAGCGCACCTATCTTAAGGTTGCCGGAGGAGGGAGTAGGGTACTTAGCCTACTGCGATGCAACAGGGACCAGACTTGGATGTGTCCTAATGCAGGAGTGGGCAGTGATCGCCTATGGATCACATCAGTTGAGGCTGCATGAGCAGAACTACACTACCCATGACCTGGAGTTAGCAGCAGTGGTCTTCGCTCTGAAGACATGGCAACACTATCTGATGGGCGAGCACTTTACAGTCTATTCAGACCATCAGAGTCTTAGGTATATCTTCTCGCAGAAGGACTTGAACCAGAGACAATGGTAATGGCTCGAGTTCCTCCAGGACTATGACCTTGAGATAGTCTATACTCCTGGAAAGGGGAACGTAGTAGTCGATGCTCTCAGTAGGAGGACGGGCATTCAACTACTTGGGGAGACGACAGAGCAGCTAGCCGCTTTGAAGATACCCTTCATGGATATAGATGGATCAGCCTTCCTTCAGTCACTCACAGTCACTCCTCCACTACTGCAGCTGGTCAGAGAGGCACAGCGTGGGGACACCGACTGTGAGACACGGCGTGCGCAGATATCCACAGGACATGCACCTGATGGATTCTCCGTGGGAGGAGAGCATGATGTCCTTTTCAGAGGACGTCCCTTGGAACTAGTTGCTTCATGGGAGGAGGTGATGAGGGAGTTTCACACTTCCCATTTTGCTGTACATCCTAGAGTGGCGAAGATGTACTAGGATCTCAGACGATAGCACTGGTGGCCGAGCATGAAGAAGGTTGTGGCAGAGTTCATTTCTCGATGCCTCACCTTCCAGCAGGTGAAGGCAGAGAAACAGGTACCAGCAGGAATGGTACAACCCTTGGAGGTTCCGGAGTGGAAGTGGGACGACATATCTATGGACTTCGTGACAGGACTTCCATGCACTTCCAGAGGTCACGACTCTATTTGGGTGATTGTCGACCAACTCACCAAGTCGGCTCACTTCTTACACATCAAAGAGTAGGTCTCAGTGGAGAGTATGTGACGTCTCTATGTTCATGAGATTTTACGGTTTCACGGTGTGTCATCATCTATCATCTCCGATGGAGATTCTCGCTTTACTTCCCGGCTTTGGAAGGGGTTGCAGGAGCCATTCGGGACGCAGATACGTCTGAGCACCGCCTTTCACCCTCAGACGGATGGTCAGACAGAGAGGACCATTAAGACTCTCAAGGACATGCTCCGCGCGTGTGTCCTCGACTTTGGTCGCAGCTGGGAGGACCACCTACCCTTGGTGGAGTTTGCGTACAACAACAGCTATCACTCCATCATCAGGATGGAACCATACGAGGCGTTGTATGACCGACCTTGCAGATCATCACTGTGCTGGACAGACCCTAGGGAGTCAGCACTTGTGGGACCAGAGATGGTCTAGGCCACGACAGAGAAGGTCCAGGTCATCCAGGAGCGGATGAGGACAGCTCAGAGCCGACAGAAGTCTTATGCTGACATGAGGTGGAGGCCACTGGAGTTCGAGGATGGCGACCACATCTTCTTGCGGGTCTCACCTCGACGTGGATTACAGAGATTTGGCCGAGGCGGCAAGTTATCTCTTTGCTTCATCGGAATGTTCCAGGTCCTCAGCAGGATTGGCGAGGTGACTTATCGCCTGGATCTACCACCTCAGTTGCACCAGGTGCACAACGTCTTCCACGTATCTCAGCTGAGGAGATACGTGCAAGACTCGATGCATATCATTGAACATGGGGAGATGGACGTTGATGATGGGGCGACTTTTGCGGAGGTCCTGGTGGAAATTGCAGATCGCCAGGAGCGGGCCCTACATGGGTGGTCGATTCCTCTAGTGCGCATCAGATGACAGCACAGGAACCTCCAGGAGAGCACTTTGGAGCGGGAGGCTCACATGCATGCTCAGTACCCACTTTTGTTTCCCAAGTTTTTGATGTACCTTTACGGGGACATAAAGACCTGAGGTGGGAGTAATGTAAAGACCTGAAAAATTCAAATAAATTTTTTTTCTTAATTTTCTTGGGAATTTTTCAGGAACGCAGTTTCTGACCGAACCCGATTCCGAGGCCCGGTGTGCCCGGAATCATTTTCCGAATTTTAGCTTGGGTACGTTCAGTGAACGAATGAGCAGGTTTTTCTAACTTTTGAACCGTTGCTCGGAATCAAATTCCGAGAGCACCGATGGAATCAAAGCGCCAGTATTTTCATAGAAACATCATTTCCAAAGTTGCGTTTGCTCGGGTGTGGTTTTTAATTTTTGAGGTTAAGTTAAGAAATAAAATAAAAGTGGGTCAACCGATTTTTATTTTATTTTGCTTAACTTATGTTAAGTGGGTGATGTGGGCCCCAATAATATCCTACCCACATGGTAGGATATTTGTGAGGTGGGTCCCACATGATCCCCACCATTTATTTTCGTCATAAACCCCCCACCTTTAACTATGTAACGCACCTGCACCCCCTATTAATGAAGTCAAACCATGTGTTTATTCTGGTTACGAAATGCCTCATTAATGTGGTGATTTAAGCGTTGCAATTAATTCACTTAACAGTTTCTTTCATTTTTGAATTTTAAAACGCAAGGCTTGTGAAAAAAAAAAAGACAACTCTTATTTTTATTAAGATGGTGGTGTTGAGAGGCTAGGGAGAATTATCAGGCTCTTGAAGTTCTTCCTCCTCGATGAAGAACGCGAATAACGCAAAGAACACGATGAACGCGAAGAACACCAGATCCTCGGAAATCAATGACGCCCCTTCTGCGACGCTTCTTCCGCGATGCTGCTTCCGCGACGCTCCTTCTGCGAAGCGACGATCCCCCTTCTGCGATGCCTTCTTCCGCGACGTGATTTTCTGCGACGAACCCTCGCTCGACGATGCTTGAGGTAGGGGTTTTGATTCAATTAAATCTTTGTGATTTATATCCGCAGCTTATGTTTAATGTTTGTCGGAAACATTTTTAAACCGCTAACGCGGTGGGTACGGACCAACGAACAAGTCCGAACCCACCGTCCCTTCGTTCATTGTGTGTGGATCGGCGGGTGATGATGAAGCAAGCCGAACGGGTGTTGTGAGGACTTCACAGTAAAGAACCAGTCCCGGGAGGGCCGATGGTGAAGACAACAGTAAAATCCGACCACTGGAGCTCGTCTGGTGGTCCGTGGAGCAACCCATCGGCGCGCCTCGCCGGCACCGTCCGGCCGCCAGGAGATGGCGGCGCCCGTTGCGCCTCCGGAAAGAGACACCGTGGCTGAATCCGCGGCGGCAGGCCGTCAATCCTGCGACTGCGCGGGATCGGAGGAGGCGGGATGCTGCAACCGGCCGCGTCTGTTGGCAATGGGCGGCCCCCACGCGGGGCCGCGGTTCGTCCAGGGGGGCGGTATCCCCCCCTTTTTCACAGCCGCTTGGCCAGCTCCAGCGCGCCGGGCCGCGCCCAAGCAGGCCGGACCCGGACCCGGGATGGGTCAACCCGGTTCGGGCCGACCCAGAGGCTATCGGGCCGGGTCGGACTGGGCCCGAACCCCCTTTTACCGATCCTCTTTTGGTCTGTTGCCCATAACATGAGTTGCAGACCTCCGATCGACGCACTGTCAGTTGCATAGCAATCCTTGGATTTAGAAGGTCGTTTTGGTATATTACACTCAGGGTTTTGGAGAAAATTGGGTTCAGCTGGGTCGGTTCGTACACGAAACCAACCGGGCCCTCAGAGAGGAAACGCTCATAACTTGAGCTCCGGACGTCCGATTGATGTGCCGTCGACTTTGTTGAATTTATCTTAGTGAGACGGACCTTTTGGCTTACTCCGCTCGAGGTTTGGATGCAGGTGGAGTACGGTCGGGTTGGTTTTGACTTAAAAACCAACCGGGCCCCTCGGACAAAAAAGTCAATAACTCTCAGACCGGGTGTCCGATTGACGCACCGTCTGTGATGTTGAGTTCCTATTGACGATACGGAACTTTTGGATACATCAACTCCAGACATTGTGTCAGTTGATGTATCTTCCCCTCGGCTCGTGGAGAGGATCCTCCCGAACGATCTTGCTGTGTGCGGGAACCCTATAGCTGGCTGCGACTACGATGACGATGACGATTGTGCAGAAATCCTCCGTGGATTTGACGACGACGACTACATCACTCAGCGATCCTACGTGGATCAGTGCTACTGATCCTGTGTGGGTCAGTGCTCAGCGGTCCTGTGTGGGCCAGCACCTGCAGATCCTATATGGGTCTGATCCTGTGTGGGTCATTGCGGGGGTTAGTTACCTATTGATCATGTGTGGGTTAGATCTTTTGTGGGTCATTGCGGGGGTTAGTACCTATCAATCCTTTGTGGGTCTGACGGCTTAGATGAATCAGTGGCTATATCTGATCATCTCTACCATCATACGAAGAAGTATACTTGTGTGAGATGAATTTTGACTTGCTTTCCTAAGTGGATTATGTTGTGCTATCCTGAGTGGTTGTGATCGAACATGGGCTCGGATGTTGGAACGAACTAGAATTGATGACTTAGGTATATGTATGGGAATATACCTAATTAGTGTCAGATGTAACTTCGTGATTGTATCTTTCCTTTGTGGATTATCCTTTGTGGATTCTGGGAGACCATCGGGGGTCTCGGGGTCCCTACTGAGTAGCTTATACTCACACATGCATGGGCTATGCCCGCACTACATTTTGTTGGTTGCAGACGACGGACAACGCTGATCGCGGATGAGGCTTGTGAAGCAGGTTGGTACCCGGAGGTGGACCACTGGACGTGACATACTCGGAGCGGATGGCTGGACCCGAGGAGCTGTGGTGGCTATCTGTACTCACGGTTCAGGTGGGACTACAAGTGGACGGCTCGAGGCTGCGGTTTTACTTTCAGTTGTTGTTTTCCCTTTCCAGTTGTACTTTACTTTTATTTTGGGATTGTATACTATCCCACTTACTTTTCTGCACTTACTTTTGTATCAGTTTTTACTTAGTGTTTACTTCTTCTTCTTGCTTGCTCTGTGGTGTTTGTTTACTTTACAAAGGCAATGCCTTCCCTTTTTCTCAGGAATTACACCTTGGTGCTAGTCGCCAGCCCCTGGCCTATAGAAGGCAGGCTTGGGGTAGTCATGGCACGGGCCCCGAGGACAGGTCATGACAATATCATTCTTGAGATAATGGATATTTTACTATGTGAACAACTTGTAAATATAAGAAGTTCACTTTTGACTCAAGTGCCAAATATCGACAAAACGACCATTATTAACATAAATAATTACATAGTGTTCATAACATGGTAATAAGTGATATAAAAGGAATAATGAACTTGAAAAATGTTCTTACGCAAGTATCAATTAACTCAAGTTTATTATTCAGGACATTAAATAACGATCGAGTCAAGTCGGACCCGAGGTAAGGGAACTTCTTAACCAAATTTCCATTCATTGGGATAATCTCCTAATTTCAAATTATGTTATGATATTATTATGTCCTATCTTGTATTTGTACTTTCTTTATGTGTACTTATAGTGAATCCACATAATAGATCTATTTTATTTAAAAAATGTTCTTTGTATGGGACTTCGTCTCGATCTCCTTTCATTGATGCATATTTTTGTTTTATACAGAACCTTCTTTTATACGGTGTATAAACCCCCTTTGACTTTTACGTTTATCCAAAATGAATCTTTTTTATACGAAACGTTTTACTAAACGACAAAAGGGAATGTTTTTGTCGTACGTATGCGGCGACAACAACTTCTCCACCGCCGTGACCATTATTTGAGTTTCGACTTCCTCTACAAGCCATACCTTTTTTTAATGAAAAATAAATACCATGTTTTAATTTTCTTTTATTTTTGTATTGAAAATTGTTTTCATAATGTTTCTATTATATCAATGTGTTGTATTGATATCTTCTGATTGAAATGTGGAAATGTTATGTTTCCTTTATGCATGTTTTATGTGATACGATTATGTTATGGTTCTTGGGCATTGTTATGAATATCGGTGGTTCTGTGATAAACTAAGGGCGGGTGAGCCCGATATAGCTCTCCAATGCATTGGGTAACGTGAAGGGGTTAAACGTTGAGGATTCTCCAAAGTGATTTAGGGAATATATTTTGATGGGTATTCCAAACGTAACCAAGAGGGTTACTACCTACGTAAGAATGTTATAAATGCCTAAAGATACCTTTATGTCTTATGATTTCTATGATTTATTCATGATTTGATGAGGTATGAGAAAGTGCTTATGTTTTATGGGTAAATTATGATTTCATTCTTATGTATATATGTACTCATGTTTCCTTTCCATATTTTTATATCCCTTACTGAGCTTTTTATGCTCATCCCATTTTTTTTAAATGTTTTTCACATGTCAAGGGAAAGGTACATGATGTGATAATAGTGTCAATGAAGTGTCAATAAAGAATCCATGTTTTATTTTAAATAGGTTTCTGTTGATGGGAAAAATGAATAATATCTTTTATGTAACCAATTTGTTTAAATGTGGAATGTAATGCATGTTTTATGATCTAATTCTCTAAAACTCTAAACCTAAAAAGATCCTCAATGTGTAATCTTGTAATAACTCAATATTAAGTAAGGTTTAAGGCTGGGGCCTTATAGTTGGTATCAGAGGTCGGTTTAGACAACTTTAGGAGTTGGAAAATTGTTAAATTATAAATTAATTTATGGAATGATTGAAATGATATATAATATAAAGATTACTATGTTAATTCACCTAAGATATTTCTGTGTTAATAATGGTTTTTCATAGAGGAAACAGAACAACTTTTCTGGGATGGAAAACATAGGGAAATGACCTTTCATTTCAGTATCCCGAGATGGTCAGAATCAGAACTAAACAGTTTGTTGCAGTGAAGGCTTAGTTGACTCAGGTGAAAAATGTTGGTTGTTTTTATTGATGATATTTTGGTGTTTTGTAAATGTAAAGAGGATAATAAAAGTCATTTAAGTGTTATATTGCAAACCTTAAAAGAAAAGAAATTGTATGGAAAATTCAGAAAGTGTTAGTTTTGGTTACAACAAATTTCTTTCCTTGGTCACATTGTTTCAAAAAATGGCCTAACTGTTGATCCTGCTAAAACAAAAGTTGTTGAATAATGGCCAAGACCCACAAATTTAACTGAGATTCATAGATTCCATGGTTTGGCAGGCTGTTACTGAAGGTTTTTCAGAAATTTGTCACGGTTATCTAGTCCAATTACTAAGCTAACTCGGAAGGGTGTTAAGTTTATCTGGACAAAAGAATGTGATGATTGTTTTCAGGAACTGAATAGAAGATTGGTTAATGGTCTAGTTTTGGCACTACCTTCGAGGGAATGGGGAGTTTGTTATCTATAGTGACGCTTCATTGAAAGGACATGGTTGCGTCCTAATGCAGAATGATCAGGTAATTTCTTATACTTCACGATAGTTGAAAACACATGAGGTAAATTACCCTACACAAGATTTGGAATAAGTTGATGTTTTTTTCGCTTTAAAAATTTGGAGGAATTATTTTAATGGAGTAAAGTGTGAGATATATACCGATCACAAATGTTTAACGTATATATTCACTCAGAAATAATTGAACATGAGACAGAGGAGATGGCTATAATTAATCAAGGATTATGATTTTACAATTCATTACCATCCGGGGAAAGCAAATAAAGTGGATGATGCTTTGAGTCGAAAGAGTAATGCTTCATTAACAATTTTGCGTTTGGAACGTGATCCTTTGGTTAAGGATTTGATGAACTTTGGCATAGAAGTTGTTGGTGCAGGATGTTCTTCTGTTTTGTTTCAGTTATCAGTGAAATCATCTCTATCAAACAGAATTATGCAAGCACAAAAGCAAGACAGCGAGTTGCAGAAAAAGGAAGATCTAGTTCAGAAGAGTAAGTTGCCTGAATTCAATATTGATAATGATTTTGTTTTGAGATTTGGGAATAGATTGTGTGTGCCATGTGATTTACAATTGAAGAGATATTTGTTATGTAAAGCTCGTAGTTCTCCGTTTTCAGTCCATCCTGGCAGTACTAAGATGTATAGAGATCTTCGGGAGTATTACTGGTGGGATGGAATGAAAAGGGATATTGCTGATTTTACTGTGAAGTGTTTGACTTGTCAACAGGTTAAAGCATAGAAGCTGTTACTGAAAGGGATGCTTCAGCCTTTACCAGTTCCAGAGTGGATATTCTATGTGCTTGTTCGATGGGCAGTCAGAACAAACATTTCAGACTTCAGAGGATATGCTATGTGCTTGTTCGATGGATTATCAGGGAAGTTGGGACCAACATCTTTCTTTGGTTGAGTTTTATTATAATAACAGATTTCATTCTAGTATACAGATGGCACCATTTGAGACATTATATGGGAAGGGGTGTCGAACTCTAGCTTTCTGGGACGAAGTGGGTGAAAGGAAGTTGATTGGACGAGAATTGGTAGAAGAGATGGCACAAAATGTTCAGTTGATTCAGAAACACATGAGAATAGCTCAAAGAAGGCAGAAGAGTTATACGGATAACCGGAGGAAGGATCTATCTTTTGAGGTAGGTGATCATGTTTTTCTCAGAGTCTCACCATAGAAAAGTGTGATTCGATTTGGTAAGAAAGGAAAGTTGAGTTCAAGGTTCATTGGACCATACGAACTGGAGAAAGTTGGATCAGTTGCATACTGAGTGGATTTATCTCCATGTTTATCTCAGGTACACAATCTTTTTCATGTTTCGATGTTGAGAAAGTATATGCCAGATCCATCTCAGGTTTTGAGCCTATAGGTAGTTCAGTTGGAAGAGAATCTATCTTATAAAGAAAAACCAGTCTAGATACTTGACCGTAGAGCGCAAGTGTTTCGGAATAAGGTAATTCACCAGGTAAAGGTTTTATGAAAAAACCATATTGTTGAAGAGGCAACATGGGAATCTGAAAATTCTATGAGGGAAAAATACCCCCACTTATTTTGATAAGTGAATAAAATTGTGAGGATGCAATTTCCAAAAGGGGGGAAGGATGTAACATCCCAGGTAAATAAAGAATAAAGAATTTTTATATTTATTAATATTTACGAATTAAATATTAATTTTACTTTAGAGGGGTTGCTATGTTCAATAGCGTACCTGATACAAAACAAAGAGTTTCTTTGAAATCTTACGTTGCACACTAGTAATAAAATAATATTATTTAAAATGGTAGTTAACACGTAGCTTTTGTATTGGCGGGAATGAATATAAATAAATAAAATACGATTATATATGTTTGTTAAATGTTTTTACATTTATCCAATAAAGGATAAAGGTTTAAAATAAAAAAATAATTCAATTTTAGGCATATGTACTCTAACATTCACTAAAGGTCGACTTATCACCTTTTGATGATGAACCATCTATAAATATAGTTTTGGTCACTCTTATATATTCTATTGGACCAAATAAAATTCTTTTTTAGAATCGGGACATCAAAATTTACCTTGTGTGAATTTTTGGTATTTTTCCGATAAAGTTCAGTTTTTAATGAATAGTGAAAAATGTTGTATTTTAATTCAAAAACTCTTTTTAATCTAATTTATTTATATGATTAGATTATCTTTTCAATTGGTTTTAAAGTGAAATTAGAATATATTTTTACCATTTAATCCAATGGTGGTCATTGAAATTAATTTCACTTTGAAATTGGACTTAAACAAGTGTCAATCTTTTGATACTTATTGTTTCATAAAAACACGCTATTTGCTCTGACAACGGGAATTAATTATTAAATTAATTAATGTCACTTATATGTTTTTAATTTTGTAAAATAGACATCATTTTTGAATCCAGGATATCAAATATAGCTTAGGGTGATGTTTTGGAATTTTTCTGAAAAACATCAATTTTTGATGAATAGTGAAACCACTAAGTGGTTCTTAAAAATTGATTTTTCATTTAAATGAAATTTTACCACCTCTGTGTTTTGAATTTCAAAAATCCGACATACATGATTGTCATTAGGAAGTAAAATTTGGTTCAATGAGATTAAAATAATTTTTTGGTGAATAGTAACTTTTAAGTTTTTAATCGCGATTAGAGGTAATTAGTGTAGTTTACGATAAAAATAATGTTTTAATAATATGAAATGACCTAGAAACATGTCCTACCCTTATTGGATGTGTCATGTCCGACCAATAAAATCAATGGGTCAACTTGGGGACCCCATGGAGCCACTCTAGTATGAAAATGACATTAATAACTTTTTATTTAATGTTAAAATTAAAATGTAACAAACATGAGTTGTTTTACTAAAAAAATTAAATTGGGTTATACAAGTCATATTTTTGACTATAAATATTAATTATAAATCTAAAAATATTTCCTACATCATGATATTTTTTTATAATTTATAGACATTAAATAAATGTAATTATTTATGACACCATGATGATGCAGCGATTACCTCATTATTTAATGATTAAAAAAAGAAAACATAATGTATAATCTAAGACCTACAAATTTCAAAAACCTATTGGATGGGTGTATTTATAACTCTTGACACCTTATCCTATAAATATATATATTTGGGACCTTTTAAATCCGAAAATCATTTTATAAAAATGTAATCTTTTATAACTTTCCAAGAGTGCCCCTCCTCTCCTCTTATAAAAGACCCCCAACAATACCACATTACCCACACCTATCAAACCTTTGTCTCTGCCAAACCCTGCCCATTTTTTCACTCCCAATCCCCCTCTTACTCCTTGAAGCCTCACTTTGTGCAGAAGTCTTCCCAAGGAAGCCTTTGAGCTCAAATCAAAAAGAGTTACCTGTTTTAAAGGTAGTGTTTTCTCCTGTGTTCTTATGTTTTATTTTGCTTCTCCAACCCTATAGAATATTTTTATTCCTTTATTTTTGTAACAACACCAGTATCTTCAATATACTAGGATGTTGTTATAATAATGATTCATGCTACACTTACACACACCTACATCTAATGGTTAAGGAACATTCTGTTTCTGTGGATGGTGAATTTCTACCTCACGAAATGATGATTGTTCAACACTCATATAACACCTTCAAAGGTGGCCATTAAGATGTAACTACATTTATATATGATATATAATATGTTTATGTTTTACTTAAGATTCTTTATTTTTCATTTATGACATACCATTATGGTTTCCATTATGGGTAAACGAGATATCATCATTTTAGGAAGTGCGGACTACCGCCCCCTCAAAGTGATTTAATTCGTTAATACCATATGTGGAACGTATAAAGGATAGATTGAATGATATTATATATGATAAAATACTGTAATTATAATACTATTATGTATCATTATGTTTTAATTCCATTAAATATGAAATATAAATGGAAGTAGCATTCATGCATACGTACGGCTTACTGTCTCCATGAACGGTGCATTTCATTTATTACCTTTAAATGATTATGTAATATTATAAATTCATTTATATAGTGGATATATATGATATATATGACATCTACATCATGAATATCATTCTTGAGATAATGGATATTTTACTATGTGAAGTACTTGTAAATATAAGAAGTATACTTTTGACTCAAGTGCCAAATATCGACAAAACGACTGTTATTAACATAAATAATTACATAGTGTTAATAACAAGGTAATAAGTGATATAAAAGGAATAATGGACATGAAAAATGTTCTTAAGAAAGTATATAATATAACTCATGTTTATTATTTAGGACATTAAAGAATGATCGAGTCAAGTCGAACCTGAGGTAAGGAATCTTCTTAACCCAATTTCCATTCTTTGGGTTAATCTCCTACTTTAAAATTATGTCATGATATTATAATGTCCTATCTTGTATTTGTACTTTCTTTATGTGTACTTATAGTGAATACACATAATAGATATATTTTATTTAAAAAATGTTCTTTGTATGGGACTTCATCTCAATCTCATTTCATTGAGGCATATTTTCGTTTTATACACAACCTTCTTTTATACGGTGTATAAACCCCTTTGACTTTTATGTTTATCCAAAAGTTATCTTTTTTATACGAAGCGTTTTACTAAACGACAAAAGGGAATGTTTTTTTCGTACGTATGCGGTGACAACGACTTCTCCACCGCCGTGACCATTATTTGAGTTTTGACTTCCTCTACAAGCCATACCTTTTTTAAATGAAAAATAAATACCATGTTTTACTTTTCTTTTATTTCGGTATTGAAAATGGTTTTCATAATGATTCTATTATATCAATGTGTTGTATTGATATCTTGTGATTTAAATGTGGAAATGTTATGTTTCCTTCATGCATGTTTTATGTGATAAGATTATGTTATGGTTCTTGGAAATTGTTATGAAGACGGGTGGTTCCGTGATAAACTAAGGGCGGGTGAGCCCGATATAGCTCTCCAATTCATTGGGTAACGCGAAGGGGTTAAACATTGAGTTTTCTCCGAAGATATTTTGGGAATATACTGTGATGGGTATTTCAAACGTAACCAAGAAGGTTACTCCCTACGTAAGAATGTTATGAATGCCTCAAGTTACCTTTATGTCTTATGATTTCTATGATTTATTCATGATTTGATGAGGTATGTTAAAGTGCTTATGTTTTATGGGTAATGTATGACTTCGTTCTTATGTATATATGTACTCATGTTTCCTTTCCATATTTTTATATCCATTACTGTGCTTTTTATGCTCATCCCAAGTTTTTGAAATGTTTTTCACAGGTCAAAGGAAAGGTACATGATGTGATGATAGTGTCAATGAAGTGTCAAGAAGGAATCCATGTTTTATTTTAAACAGGTTTCCATTGATGGAAAAAATGAATACTATCTTTTATGTAACCACTTTGTTTAAATGTAGAATGTAATGCCTGTTTTATGATCTAATTCTCTAAAACTCTAAACCTGAAAGGATCCTCAATGTGTAATCCTATAATAACTCAATATTATGTATGGTTTAAGGCTATGGCCTTATAATAATGATTATAAAATTTTCATTATTTAATTTTAATAAAATATGATGAAACTGTGTGATAGAAAAAATGTACATTTTTAATTATAAAACACAATTTATTCATATCACATGCATAAAAAGTATTATATGAATGATAAATATTTAATTGAATATATATATTATTAATATAATTCACTAATAATTACTAATTTTGTTTTTTAAGACAAAATAATTATATGGATAATTTTTTTTCCACAAAATCATTTATTTTATTTTCAAAAGAATTTTATATTATCATTTCTAATAAATTGATATCGTATGGATTTATTTTATACAAGTTTAAATAATATGGTTTCTATAAAATAGTCAGTACTATTCAATCATGTATGTTTAATGAATATATTACAATGGTATACTATATGAATGTTCATTTAGAATCGTGGTTTTGTGTAACACAAGAAATCAAAGAAGTCAAATTTATTTGAAAAAAACCTAAAAAAGTGTCTTATATTGTGAACCCAATAACACATGGATAATGTTAATGAAAAACTATGTTAACATAATTGAAATAGAAAAATTCCAATTAATTTTGTATTAATAATTTATTATGAGATTATGGTTCAAAATCTAATAATAAATATTGTTCATAGTGGAAAACTCAAGAGGGAGTTAATTGAGTTTTGAAATAAGACTATAGTTAATGAATATTGAAAAATAATTTCCCCAATTTGTAAAAAAATCCTAGTAATCAATATGTATAGATTTATATAACTTTATCATTAAAATTTATTCTGAAAACTAAGATGACAAATTATTTAAGAATTATTAATAATATTTTAAATTCTTTTTTAACATTTTTAGTTAGATAAAAAACACATATATATTATTCTGATTGTATTTAAATATTAATGTTTAGTTTTTTTCAGTTTGAAAAATTAAAATAATTTATTAAAACACACTGAACAACATAGGACAACCAATCGCTATTATAAAACCTGATGATTAGACTCAAAAAAAGACCTAATACTCTACATATAGAAAACACCCAGATCAAATATTTTTATAAATAATATAAACTAACCCATAACCTAGATTAGGATATATATATATATATATATATATATAAATCAACACCACACAAGAAGTTTTGTATAAGAATATCCAATTCCATAGTTCTAGATGGGCATAATTAGAAAATTTATGGGAAAAAGAATGTGTGGATATCTTCAATACAATATAAGGGAATATTAAAAAAACTAAAAGTGGTGTGGAAGGAAAAACGTGAAATGTAAAAATAAAAAATTATGAGAAGAGAAAATTTTTTAATAGAGAGGAAGACACATGTTTTTTAAGATGATTCTTCCGCTCGTGATATTCATCTTTTAAATTGGATGCTTTTCTAAAATCATGCAATGGAGTTCAGATCCAAATATAGTGTTCAGTTCACTTTATTAAAATATCATTATTGTCTGTGTGAGTATTATTTTTATCTACTACCCTATGCATGATTTTTTATTTTTTTTTATGCAAAATGAATAATTTCTCCAAAATATAAAAGAAAAAACGCATCATTAAAGATAATCATACTCAACAAAACATATCTCATTAAATTCATTTAAAAAAATTCTTATTTATATGAATAATGTTATTTGGAAAATTATATATATAAATATAATACTCACATTATATTTGATTTCATTAATTTTTTCCACATCTACGTCCACATTATATTAAAAATTTTGTGATAATCCTGATGGGGTCTCTAGAATATTCCATATGTTTAATCTATTGAACATAATGAACATCACTAGAACATATGGTGTATCAATTTAACATAGGTTCGATCACATGAAATTATGATTGATCATTTAATTCATTAAATTATGCATCATCAAATCATTTCATTAATATTCCATGTTCTCACTTCATTAATTTTTCTGAAGTATAACATTCTCATATGATCTCTTTCCATTAACTTACGATTAATTTGAATATTATTGAATCACTAATTTTTTTGTGGAGAATTTAGAATCAATTTTTATATTTTGATAGACACACAATATCATACATTAGGCTTTACGGTATCAATTCTTCCCTTACGATCAATAATACTTGTATTGTAGTGGATGTTGGTGTTTGTGATAAAATAGTTAGGATTGATATGACAAGCATGTGGTTAATCCCCTTATGATGTGATTGACCCATGAATTTGTGAAAAAGTCATTATCACTATGTCTTTCTATTTGTTATGAGTGGCCAATCTATTTATCTTGTAGTTGAATACATCCTAGCGGATTTCTACTAGGGTTGATGCATCAACGATTAAACTCATCTAATATTTTTTGAAATATAAATTATCAACTTTTATTTATATTATCTATATAATCCTATTATGGTTTATATTATAGATATGAATTAAGATAAATCCTAGAATATGAAATATAATAGTATTTTCTATGAAAAATGTTTATCTTTTATACAATTATGATGGCATTAGAAACAACATAAACATGATTTATAAAGATTAAAATAAGGATTTTTTCGTGTAAACTAATAATATCTTTTTTTGATGACCACTAATAATGGAATAAATAAATATAATAATAATAAATAATAAATCATAAATAAAATATGTTTGATAATAAAATATCTATAATATATAATTATTCCAGATTATTAATATTCCACATTAATGTACCCTTTTTGGATTATAAAAACCAATGGATAGAGACTGAAAGAGTAAAAATTATAGATATCAATGAAAGAAAATAATGAGACAAAAAGATGAATTAAATGATATTTCATTGAATAGAATTTTTTTAAACATGTTCCCTCTAATATTCTATTCAGAATATGAATACTCATGTTCTGTATGTGTAGATGGGATAATAGGTTTATTACCATTTAAATCAACTAGAGGGGATGGTTCTGGTCATGTAATTGTAGTAGTGCCTAAAATTATTATACTCTTGGAAAACATTCTAATAAAAATAATGGTCTATGAAATGGTTGGAAATTTTTTTATTGTATGATTTTTGGTAGGTGAGGTAGTGGTTTAAGTGTACTAAGATGCATTAATGAGACTACATCTTCCATAGAAGATGCTGTAGAATACATTATGGGCATATGTTATGTAGGATGTTATAGAAAGGGGAATATATAATGTAATAATATAGATCTAAATAAATTTTAATATAAAAAACATACCTATATATTAGTTCCATTATATAAACGAATTTATCAATTCCAAACATTCAATGGTCTTGTAATGGAACCGTGACTATTCACATATCTGTAATTGCATTTAGCAGAACAAAAAATAAATGAATCGTCAAGAATCATTTCGAAAGAATGTAATTGAATCCGGAGATTTTCCATGGTTTAAATCCTTCTATGATATTACATTGTAACACCATTTATTTTCTCGTGTCTTTGGTTGCCTTGACTAATTTATATCTAACAATATCAAAAAAATCTCCATGTGCATCAAAATATATTAACAATTCATTATCAATTTAATTCATTCTTTTAAGAATATTTCTATGTTTCCCCATGGATCAATATTTTTAAAAGATCCACATCAGTAGATATTTTGGTAGTAGGATTTTAGGATGAGCTAAAAGGTCATAAAAGAAATGTAATAATGGAGAAATATATTCTTTCCAGTATAGCCAATTATATTTCAATTCATCTTGTAGGTCGTTGATATGACATCTAAAATACCACATATGTAATAAAAATCTCAATATGTAATGTTGAATAGGATCTATCTAGTGGAATAATTGTGTTTCATGTGTGAAACTACACTTTTAATAATGTATTTAATATCATTCTCTATGAAAAAGTTGTATTATAAAATATTACTTCAAAAAACATCTTCAAAAACATCTCAAAAATGAATTATTAAAAAAAATTGTCCATAGAAGTGATGCCTGAAAGATATGAATTTTTTCCAACATATGATGATGGAGTGGAAATATATTAAGGATGAAAATTAACTACGTGAGAAGATAAGTAAGAGATACAATAACTAACCCCTAGTTGTCCTCTCCTTATTCTTAGTGAGAGTAGATACTGGGGGGTATCTAAAATTTTATAAAATAGGTACATGATTTATCATCATAATATTCTATTATCCCTGGGGAAGAAACACAAATTGGGTATTTCTGAAAAAAAAATCTATTAAAATATCTGTAACAGATTGGGTGGCTATGACTCTCATCAAATCATGAGAGGTATCAACATTCTCTGTAATAATAGTATAAATACATGGGATAATGGACATTGTATCATCTGATGAAAAAAGAGTGCAATCAAATTCATAATTATCATCATCATGCTTATCACAATTTTTACTATCATTCAGAGGATAAGAAAATTCCACATCAAAGAAGTTATTATCAATATATCCATCTTCTTTTGTAGTCAAGGAATCAAATATAGGTCATCTTCATATCCCAAATATTTGTGGAATATCAAAAACCAAATCATATCATCATTCACACTCTTAATCTATGAGAATGGTTCGAATGCATAATTATTTAGGTGTTATCTCTCCATAATTATTTATTACTCCCTCTATAAAGTTAACCATTAATCATGGAACTTCCAAATCCCAAGATTGTTTTAGAAATAGGGAAGCCTATTCTATCTATATTGGATATTAATTCCTCACCAAATACATCAATAGCGGTTTTAGATCATTCGTAGATAGGAAAATAAAATTCCTAAACAATTTAATCCAGATCCTTGCCTAGATGAATGATATCCCTTGGTCTGGTAGGCTAATTCAAAAGATTTATCTTTTAATACACCATTTCTCCATCAACAGTCTACATCCACTTCAATGGATTCCAACAAAAATCCATATGATTTAAATTGGACTGACTTAAAAAAACATCACTAAAAATTCATATAATATATTCTCTATATGTAATTAACAATTTCTATTCTAGGAAAATAAAGATAAACATAGGATTTGTAAATGTATTGAATGTTGAAGATGATTTACAATGTTCATCCATGTTCCACATTTAGTCTCTAGGAAAACTAATTTGAATTGCAAGAACCATAAGGTTCACATTTAAAATATATTGATATCTAATCAAGATAAATTATCCAATTATATAGAATATATCATGATTTATAAACATTAACGATGTCTAACATTCTTTTCATAGCTCATTTACACAAAGCCTCAAATGGGTTCTATAATTGGTTAGTTCTTCCAGTGAATTTCCATCTTAAAAATTTTGACGGATCCAAGGGTGTAAAATTTGAAAATCAATATATTCATCCAATTTTTTTACACTTAGTTATTAATCCAAAAAACTAAAGGGTAATCATACTCATATATGGTGAAAAAATATATAATCTAACCCTCGTGGACTTTGACTATAGAAAAATTTTAGGTAATTTTCTTACTAAACATTAAAAAGGTTTATTTCTCTTTCTATACCATTATATACCATTGATGAAAACTCATCTCCAATGTAAGGAATGAATTAAATTGAACCATTAAAAATTTAATTCATTTTCTATAACCATGTTGTGTGAAATAAGATGGGTGTCACAATGTTTATAATGTCTAATTGTACTTTCTTTTTTTATTGGTAGCCTTCAACAACTACCAAATATCTTCAACACGTGATATCATGAAATTGACCAAGAATAATGTTGATTCATTGCTATATGAACATTGGATTTTGTGATTTAATGTTCTAATTAGGTTTTCATATATGTTGTATGTGAGTGTAGTGATTCTGATTCAAATTTTAGATATTTTAATCATTTCAGTATTTTCGGAATAATAACAAGGGATAAATACAAAATATATTGAACGTATTTAGAATTTCATATGGTATCAATTTTTAAAAACAGTTGATTATTATAATATTTTATAAATGAATATCATGGAGACATAAATTTAAAATTATATCAAATGTATAACATTAGTATTTTAAAAAATAAGTAATCATTCATAGTTCATGTGTCATATAACATAATTTTCCATAATTCCTCATGTTTTTAAAAATATTAGGATTAAAATTTTGTGTGCTAAATAATTGAAATGTTTTATCTCTTTTTTGAAAATGATCCTTGAAGATTGATTTCATATATTTATATGTTTTATCCAATATTGAGGTAAACATTATTGGAAATTTAAATAGAATTTTTTTTATTAAAATTTATAAGGAAATTTAAAAATTGATATCCAGAATCTTATAAACAATTTTTCATCCATATAATCTCATAACGATAACTCCATACATCTATGTACGCTGTTATAGTAGTTTATAATTAAATAGAATTTTTTTATTACTACGTTATAATGGTAGTTATATTTCCATACAATGAAATGTTCTAGAGGTTATTTTTTATCTAACTTACATCCATAAAAGTAAATATTAGTGTAAAAATTTAGATCAAAAAAATATCACTAAAATGAAACAATCCTAAATTAGTATTTTTTGGGTTTTTTGAAATCATTCTGATATGATCAAATTGTGATTACTTTTAATTTTCGTAAAAACATGCACACATGAGCAAACCGAACATAATATATTTTTATGTTGATGTTATGTATATTAAACTCCCAATCATAATTATATAAGTGTTTTGTTCAACTGGAGTACTAGTTTCATTAATATCCATCTTATAAGTGTTACTCATTAAAGTATCACGTAGTTTTTTTCGATTTGATCCAAACCATTTCAAATTATATTTAGTCTAATTTATTTGATTTAAAATTATAACCTCTTTATTTTTAACAATATATAAAAACCAATTAATGATTTTAACTTGACCGTTAAAATGATTTAAAATTAATTTTTCATATTGAATTAAAATTTAGAACATAAATAATTTCATAATAAAATAATCGTAGTATCATCAACATAGATTTGTGAAACTAATACACGTTTTTTATATTAATAAAACATATTTTTTCAACCAAACATTTTGTAAAAACATTTTAGATAATAAATTTTTTCATATAATGATATCATGCTCCAAGGGAATTTTTGAAACTATATAATGATTTTTTAAATTTGAAAACATGATTTTGGAAATTTGGGTTTTAAAATGTAGGGGTTGTTTAATAAGTAATCCTCAATAATATAACCATTTTGGAAAGAAATATTTACATCAATTTGACATAATATAATATTCAAATGCGATTTTAATGAATTTATTATCAGAATGGATTCATGTCTTTCTATTGGGTTAATTATTTTTCATAGTCAACACCTTCCTATGAATTATGCTCTTGTGAAACTATTCAAACGTTAGATAAAATTATTATTCCATACACATCATCCTTTTTCCTAAATCACCATTAATGGATAATGGTCAGGAAGTCCATAGATCATTTTACTATATCCAATATATTTTTTGTATCAAAATAATTCAAATCTTCTTGTATATCAATTATCCGTAATTAGTCATCTATTATTTTTGTCATGTTCTTAGGTTCATCTTTTGACAATCTAGATTGATTTCTAACTATTTTGAAATATAAGATCTATTTTTATTAAATTTATCTTAATATCAAACCACAACAACTATGTGATGAAATATATGAGTTATAATGTTTATAGGGACATGTGTACAAGGTACATCATTTAGTTCTTCTAATTCTAGTTGAAAAGAATTTTATTTTAAATGTGATTTTTCTAAATCATTTTTCTAAAAACCAAAATTAGTATTGGTTGAGGTATTGAAATTAAAATTTAAAATAACTTCCTAATGTATTTCTATTATTGTATTAGGGTCATGATTATAAATATATTTAAATTTAACATTTACAAATTCATCCATAATTTTATTATTTTCATTAATAACCACGTAGGATTAATTGGATATAGAATTACGATGTTTTATTGCAATGTAAATAAGGATGTAAACTTATCTAAATTTTATTTAGTGTTGAGAATAAATAAATTATATTTAAAAGTGATAAATTAATTAACAATTGGTTGTCTACTATTCCATAATTCAGAAGGATTGTTCTTTTGAAGATGTCTAATAAGATCCATATTGATCATATAGAAAATTTTATTTTCAAATCCTGTCCAAATATAGATAGGAAAGTCATAATTATTGATAATCTTCATGAAAATACCTTGAAGAGAACTATTACTTATCTATATAGTAAAATTATATTTAGGCTCAATAGGATAATAGAAGTTGTGATTGTAGCCATCATTGGAGAATAAATATTCAGTGTCTTGACAATAAAAGTCCCAGCCAGGATCAAAACATAAGATCTTATAAGTATATCCACATATTATATATATATATATATATTTCAAATTTTGATAAATTTTATCATGTGCACTTTAATTTGATTGAATAAATACACAACTATATCAATAATGTTTATCTACACAATCATAAGTATAATATATCCTATTTAAGATAGAAACTCTTGACTATCACATAATGTCCATGTAAACCATCTTTTGGGGTTGAGAATTTGAAACTTCATTATTTTCTTTTAAAGTGATCATACTATGGTTCCAATTCTGACATATGTTACATTCATTATCTCATATGAATTTCTATTTTGGACGATCCTTGACTAATCCTTTTATATTCATATTTATATGAATGTGTATGTTCCATGGGCCTAGTCTCCTATATAACAACCATGATTATTTATGAAAGTCACATGAAAAAAAAATATATTCTAGAAAAGAAATAATGTATATCTTTTTAATAAACAATATCTATACATAAATTAATAATAAAAGTAAAAATTCATTGAATTTAAAAATTTTCTTGTATTATTTTAAAGTATGAGATTATAAACAAAATCAAATAACTATGACATACTATGCATATTAATTTTCACATCACAAAAAATAAGAATTTATAAATTAATACCGTACTAGAGTTACTGATTTGACTATGTCTATTTATTTTTCACTAGTGTTGTTGCTAATAGTTTCATGTAAAACATAGTTCTTAATAATATTATTAATACTTTAGTACACCTGAGTCATGTATCAGGAACATCAACTATCTAGATACTAAAAAATATAACTTTTACAATTTAAAAAGATTTCCTATATTAATTATGAAATGTAATGACTTCGGAAATCATATTTTCATGGGTATAGTTATATTAGTAATAATATCTTTATAAATACATACGAGTTTAAAAGATTTAATATAAAAGTGAATAATATTATAGACATAAAATCTATATTATTTACAAAGGGAAATTAATTTATATAATTCGAAGATCTTGAGTTTGCAATATTTTTATTCTTATATATATTACTTTGACAAGGCTAGTATACAATCCAAGTTGTATGAATTAGTGTCTCCATTTAAACAAGGATCCTAGTCTAGGTTTCTCATAAATTTATAAATCATTCATATTATTTCTTAATTTTCTCATTTGGAAAATTGATATCATTCTCTTCCTTTAAAAATTGGCTATTTTTTCCTTTAATAAAGTATTATCGTATTTAACATGAATATATAAATTATTATTTTTCATTATACAGTTGTACTTATCACTATTTTCATTTTATGATTCCCTGAGATTATTATATTATTGAAATAAACAATAAAGAAATATAATATCAACGTTATTTTCAATTTTAAAACGATTTGGAATATAAATATAATGTAAAAAATAGTTTTTAGAACCTCAAAATTTCATATCATGAAAATCATGTTTTCTTTATCATCCTTACCTTTTATACTCGACTCAAACTCACTAGAACATTCCACATAACTTCTCTAGGTATCATTTATATATTTCTTTATTTATTATCCATTATCATCAAATTTATTATTATATTTCAATTATGTAAAATTGGATTTTATATTCTCCTAACCTTTTAATTGAAAATATGTTACTTCAGTTGATGGATTTTCCTTTTCCCTATTTGTAGTTATGTCATATTTTCCACCAAAATTAAATTTTTTGATGAATTTAGTCATCATATGTCACGGAATGGATCTTCTAGATAAATGATCCATTTCCCTATCCCAATCTGAAGGCAATTCAGTCCCACATGAAATATTTTATTTATTATTCTTCTTTTTCATTTACTAACATGTATTGAAAATAAAAAATATTCTATTTGGATAGTCATATTCATTTGTAACATTTTGTTCTTCCTTGTAAATCATGAGATTTTTTATCTACACCTTCTAACTATGATCACTATTTTCTCATGATTATCTAACAAAGAAGTATGTTCCTCTCTATCGATTATGTGAATATAATATATGTCAAATCACTTAATCCTTATCCTCATTTTTCTTTTAAAGTACATTCATTGTGTTGATTTTATTGGAACCATGAATACAGTTTAGAAATTGTTTCCTCAGGGTTCTCTTAGACCTAACATATTTAATAGTTTAAGAATTACTATGCTAATCTTTATAATATTATATTCCTTCACAATAAACAAAAACATTATCCAAAATTTCACAGGTGGTATAATGAGCATCAATTCTATTAAATAAATATTCCACCAATGCACTGTATTAGGAATTCTAGTATTTACTAGTCCAGTGACAATCTGTCTTAGTGGAATTAATCTAATATTCTATAGAGTCTTTGGGTTTCTAAAAATTTTCCTCTATTACGGCACAATATCACATCACATGTTTCAAATAAAAATATACATATTTATTTTAAATTGAGTTTAATTGGGTCCATTATAATGATAAGGCCTATTTAAGGTAATTACCTCAGTCCTATTGTTATAGATAAATTAATAATGTAATAAATAATATAAATTTGGTACAAAAATAATAGAATTAATCATATTTAAAGGGAATTATGTATGAAATATAACTCCTTTGATACAAAAGGTTGGATGAAATGGAAATCATAGGAGGTTTTGTTTGATATATTTAAATCTATTTCCCATGTCCAAATATTTTTCATTATAATTTAATTATGTTTTTATCAAAATTTGGGATGATTTTTAGAATATAAAATTATATAGTTTTACTATTTTATTTAATTTTTCTGAGTTTATGAATTAGGGGATTTAGTTTTATATCATTTCAAAAAATAAAGTTGAAACTCAGTCAACCCCCACTATTAAGTTTTGCACCCCTACAAAAAAACTAGAATAATGTTGTTTCATTATAGTTGATGTTATATAAGTTTATATTAATAATCATTTTAGTGATATGAAAACACCCTTTAAATTCATTAAATAAGGAATATCTAAATAATATAATTTATTTTCAATTTTAAATAAGTTGATATATTTTTTTTCAATTAATATTTTTCTTCATGTAACTTATCTATCGGTAGATACATTTTAAGAAAACTATAAATGGGTTTTTAATATTTTTAAATAAATAATTTATAGGTCAGACTCCTATAACACTTTTTTCACATAATCATGTTCCAAAAATTTATTTCCACCAAATCCTTAATATAATGTAACAAAATATATTGATAATTGTTCTTTAAAATAAATTTTATTTAAAATGGGAGTAATTATATGAGGCTCTAATTTAATATATAATAAAAACAATTCAAAACCATTGTGCTCCTTTTATACATTTTTAAATAGTATCCAATTTGTACTTCACAATAAAATACAAGATATATTTCTAAATCATTGTCCCCAATTAATTATTGTTACATAAAATAGGAATAACCAACAAGATGTGGATTTATTATATCTCACTATATTAATACAATTATCCTTAGTGATGCATTTTACTATACTAATAAATATGAATAATTGGTATTTCATAGGTATATAATTTTTTAAAGATTTAAAATGATCTTTACATGGATTTATAGTATATTGGATATGGATTCTAATAAAAAATGATATATATGGTATATTAAATTCATCACATAAATAATTAAACCAATTGAACTATTTTATTTCATTTATGTGATGAATATACTAATATTTACAAATAATTTTTATTTAGAGCATTTTGGAGTATTTTTATATTTTTATCTTATAATTTTAATTCTTTTTAATAGATTCTCAATATAGTATGACTAACATAAAATTATGACTTAGTATGTTTTCTAACAGTAATACTGGAAATAATATCTATTTTTAAAGTATAGGCAAATTTTGGATTGAGAAAATACATTAATATATCACATCAACAGAAATACGGATGGTTTCATATAAGAATATATTATCATTAAAAATCCACACAGTGACTCTATAATATTTAATAATAATTGGTAAAAATTCAATTATATTTTGTATTATATATATATATAATATGGTATATAGTAATGGAATTAGTCATCTCTTATCATTATTTCGGTTTTTTTTAAATCCCATAAAGAGATATAAGTATTTTTTATACCCTCTTTCATTAACTTTTATAGAATAACATCCATGAAATTACATGAAATCTTATATAATTATATTTAAAATCAAAATATCATTTTTCATATCAATTTTATGAAATTATATATGATTTATGAAGGATAAATTAAAAATTGTTCTTTTTAATGTAATTTCAGCTACATCAATCTATGTATGAAAATGATCAATAAATTTCCCCCCAAACATATGAAATATAATTTTAATTTTACGATCATAATTAATTAAAATTAATCATACATCTATATAAAATTCAACATATATCCAAAACGTTTTGAACATTCTATAAGATATATATTATAAAATTGTAATTTTCCAAAATGTAATCCATATCATAATTAAATAGTCAATTCCATGGAATGAGGCTTCATTAATTCACTACTTCATTATATTAATTTGGTTACGGTTTTTTACGTAAATAAAATATCATATTTATTTATAAGGATATTTATTTTATCTCATTTAAAAAGAAAAATCAATAACACAAAATATATGAAATTTTGATGTAAATGTATTTAAATCCTATTATTTATCCCAATTTAGGTTAAATTAAACAATCATATTTAATATATACTGATTTATTTGAAAAAATATTGAGAATTACATATATGATTATAAAATATTGAATGCAGTAAATTAAATATATAATATTTATTATCAATGATTTTTAGACCCCTTTATAAAATAATTATATGATATTCAAATGACATTATTTTATATACCATATTATTGTAATCATAATCAATTTAAAAAGATTAATTTACATAAGAAATGTTTTGAATGTTTTAATATAAGGAACATCGAAATTTTTATTTACACCCCCATACATTATAATATGAAATGATGAGTTTCTTAAATATTAAAAATATCATAGTCTGATAATTTAGTTTTTAATTAATTGATTTTAAATTTAATATCATATATTGATAATAAGTTTTCTCTATAAAACATTTAAGATAACATGGCATTATTAAACATTTGGATCACAATTTCTACCAGTGTATGATTTTTCCATTCGACTAAAGAATTTTGATTCTCTATATATGATGTAGTCAATTTTTGAATGAGATAATTGTTTTAATATTATTATTAAATACATTCCCATTATTTTAACAGCCACAATTTTATCATAATAATTTAATATTATCATTGATTAAATTTTAAATAAATTATACATATTTCATATATTTAATAAATAATAATTTTTTATTAATATTGAGATATATATATCTACAAAATCCATCAAAAATGTACTAATTTATCTAACCCCAATATAATAAAAAATAATTTAATTCAGTAATGACAAAAATATTAAATTTTAAATTATAAGAATTTAGTTCAAAAATATCAATTAGCTTTATTTATTTTTGATTTTAAAAATGATTAATTTTTATATAGTTCATATGACAAAATAAATAAAATAAATTTCTTCTTTTATTTTAATTAATTAAAATTAAAATGTTCCAAATGTTCATTCCTTTAACTGGAAGACTAAAACAAATATGGAAATGATCGATCATATTTTAACAGACCTTTAAATCATTTGATCTAGTGAAAATCATATTCAATAAACATTAATCCATAGAAAGAAAAAAAATTATATAAACAATATACATTATATTACATTATATAAAAAATGTCAATAGAGACACTATTCTAAAAAATATTTATTACATAATAGAAATTCAGAAGAATCCATTATATAAATGATGGAAACAAATTTCAATGCTTCCCCATCAGGTGACATAAATACATTGATTATTTCAAAAAAAATTCTTCGTAATAAAAATCTAATGAAATTATTTGATCATTAAATGATCTTTGTAAAAATGAATCATAAATATTGGATCGGGTAACCATATCAGATTCATTAAATTCATATTATATTTATATATGAAATAATATTTTTCATCTAGAAAACAAGAATAAGACATTTGGAAATTATTTTGAGAATTACACTATGTAACATGATTCATTGTCCATCCATAAAGAAAGAAATATCCATTGTTCATTGATGTATATTCAGTTTTATGATATTATTTAGTTTTATTATTTAATTTTTTTAAAAAAAAATAATTCCATTCAATCATAGTGTAACATAGAATTATTGTATTATATATTATCTCATTTAATATAATAAATTAATGAATATATTATTTTAAATGAAATGGTACTATAAAAACAGGTAACATATTTTTATTGAGATTGTATTTTCCTTGAATGATAAACAATAATTAAGTAAGAAAAAAAAATGAAAGATCATTCAGAAAATTACAATAATAATATGACCACATGTTAATAAAAATACCATGAACATAATAGCTTAATCCTTAATGTTTTCTATGATGATTGTAACCCATATTAAAATAATAAAAATAAGGGAGAAAAATTATAAACATTATAAACATGAAGGGAGTGAAATAAATGAATAGGATGAATTACTTTACTATTATATGTAAGGCTATATACATGTATTAAATATTATAAATATATATATATATATATATACATTTATTCATTGGAACTATAGTCATTGGATATATGGTTTTGTAGTATGAATATTTCAAATATGTATATCAAACATTTGAATTTTTAGTAAATATAAAAATAAAATAATTTGAAAGTAATAATTATTATTCGAATGAAATAAATAGTTAATATTTGTTTAACAGACATTCTTATAATAAATATTTTTGGTTTTGACAAATTTGTAATGATATAACCATATTGGACTCATCTATTCCCCAATGACGATCCACCACATGTACCAAAGTGTATTCTATGTTGATTTTGGTTGGCGACAACCATCTTCCATAACCAACCATCTCTTGGGAATAACAATTCCACAGATAAACTAGTATGACCCATTCAAAAAATCATCTAGTCACACCATGAACATAAAAGTAAAAAAAATATGTAGATAATATAAATAACAACATGCATCCCAAAACTAACAAGCCATAATTGGTCATATACATGTTATCCCCAAATAAACCCATAATCCAAATAAATCTGTAAAATTAAATTAAGTCGCAATTATATCATATTAGATATAAAATCATAAAACCAATCCAAAAATCAGATGCTTGAAAAAAAAATCATTCAATGTTCATTGTATGATGGTTATCAATATGTTCATCCCTAGGATACGGTCCCCTTTCCCTAATCCATGTTTCGAAAAAACAATTTCTTTAAATTCCCAAAGTCCCATGTTATGTGTGTAAAATAGAGAAAATTAATATACCATCCAGAATCTATATATGGATTTTACCCATGAAAACCAATAACCTTGTTTGAAAACATTATCCAAAATAAGAATGTTTGAAAATTTAGAAATTTTAAACAGACCTTCGAAATGCATTTTATTAATTTCAATAAAATTATTTTTTCAAAAAAAATTCAAACATGGCGCAAATTAATAAACCTAATAAAAAGTTATAACATGAAATATATAAAAAAACTCATAACCATATGTGAGTACGACTTTAACAAAATGTTGGAACCTCAATGAAAAATGGGTATAGTGTCTCTCATTACATCAAAATGAGTCTAATAAGATGAAAAAGCATATAAAAATATAGATGGAGTAATGTAGAAAAATGATTTATTTCCTCAATGAATATAATTAGTGAAAATAAATTTATACTATGATACTTAGAAAATGGAAGCTCTCATAGTCTTGCCAAAGAAAAATATGGAAGATCAAATAGTCTTTCTAACCAAAAGTGTCTCACGGTCGCTCAAAAACCATAAGTGATTTTTGCATGGTTATCCTTTAGATAGATCATATGGATACTCAAACTATCCAACATTGAATCTTTCATGGTCATCCAATTGTCTCTAAGAGGGTCCCTCTAACAATCTAATCATTCACACTCCAATTTACCCATGTTTAACTCTATGCAACCATAACCTCGAGAACATTTCCATAACTAACTAGCTATTATAAAATCCATTTCATAATCATCATCACCCATTTTATCAAAACAAAAAAAAATAGAACAATTTATTAACTCACATCATAAATCATTTAATACAAATTCAAACCCCTCGGTCCATTAAAAACACATTGTGTGCTTTTCGAGCCATGCTAATTCACAAAAACCATATTAAATAGCATAATTACAAGAAAAATTTATGAAAAACATCACCACATGGAATACAAATCATGTATATATCATATAAATGAAATTTATGAATACCAAACCAGTTAAAATATGGAAGTTAAAGGTATTTCATGGAATATTCCCTTAAATAGTTACACCTACATCAAATTCTAATTAATGAACATCGCCTTTGACAATGAATATATATAATAGAAATAACAAGGGGTTACCAACAAAATAAACATGGAAAAAAAATCTATTATTTACACCATATATTTATAATAACAACCATAGGGTTCAACCATTCAATTAAAATTGAACAATTGAAAATAAGAGTGGAATGGAAGGAGAAACCCCAAGGAAATCCAATTACCTCAATCAAACACCACAAATATCTAATATAAATCCTCAAATTAAGAGGGTAAGATATAAGATAATAAAATGTATACACTATTCATGATAGGGAATGGAAATGAGGCCATGAAGAATAAAAACCCAACAAGGTTATTTTGGTAAAAGAAAATTTTTAACAGGGTTGGACAATGTTATACAATTTGGCCACACCATTTGGAAACCCTTTAAAAATTATAAAACTTCCTCTCCCACCCTCAAATGGGACACATTTTAATCCCTCGGTGCCCCAAAGTTTTAATAATTGCGCCTAGATATTGAAAAAGTACATTTTTAACCTCGGTACCCCCCTTAAAATGGTTAGTATCACTGCTAGAAAAACAATGTTGCAAATGATTAACATTGTTTTTCAACCAAAAAATAAAAAGTTCCCTCTATTGATTCCTATGAACTGTAATAATTCATAAAAATAAAAATAAAAATAAAAATTAGATATATAATTTATCTAGAGGGTGTCACAGGCTAACCACCGTGACACTTTCTATATCTTGAAAGTTCACAGTAAATTTTTAAAGAAAATTGGTGATACCACTTCTCCCTCACACAACATTAATTTCTCGAGTAATAGTGTCTATCTACACTATGTTTCTAGAGAACATGGGCCAATATGCTCTAATTACCATTAATCACATTATTTTATACATCCATGATATTAAGATGCTTCCCCACAATAGGTGAATCAGCTGCTAACCCCAAATTATACAATTATAATACATGATATGGGCCTTGATGGTATCTATTCAGCTGAAAGATTAGAAAGATATCATTTATCAGGGTTAGTTACAGTTTTTGCTCTAAATGATGGGATACCTCCCCAAGACACTCCACAATATGAAACAACCTATTATAACAATGCATCAACTTACTCTGCTTACCAAAGCAACGATGACCCAATCGAACTGATATCCGAAGAAACACCTAATCAGTAGCGTGGAACTCAAATAGACATTGGTGATGGTAGGAATATTACTTCTAGAAAATCAGATATTTCACTATCCATTATCAATTAGACACAATATCTATATCGTTACCTAGATGAGTCTTGTTCTATCCATAAAATAGCCTTGTAACTTCAACCATACCAATGGGGATTGGAATGGCCATACATAAAACAACATAAATGGGGACACCCTAGTCCAGGATAGGTAATTTTTTATATAATAAAACACATCCAATTGAAGGATCCTTTCATACAAACCAGTAATATCAATAATAGGAGTATAATATTGATTGAATAATAGCTGATAAAATAATTCCATATAAACAATCACATGAGAATGAAACCTAACAACGAAAATCACAGTTTTCAAATTATTTCACGGAATGTCTATAAATAATTTCCTAATAAATATATTCATAATTACATAAGAAAAAAACCAATCATCAAGGCCTCAACAATGATTCCATACTTAAATGTGTAAGGCCTCAGCCAATTCCCAAACATGTTTGACACATGAGACAAACAGATGCATCAAGGGGATACAATATACCCCTACCATCACATACTAATTCCAATAAATTCCTATTATCTAATTGGTAAAATATATGAAATACATATATTTTTATTGAATAAATGGAATATTAAATGTAAATATCATTCATTATGTAGACATAATCACAAACTATCTAGAGTAATATGTTAAATGTATTAAAAATATAATATCCCAAGTAAAAAATAATGGGTAACCATTTAATTTAATGTAGTATATGGTATTATAAGAGAAAAAAATCAATAATGTATCAGATTCAAGAAATGATGCTGATATATATCAAGATACTTCTAAAAAAGACCATTTAAAAAATCATTTGAAAATAATCATTGAATATTGGGAAGTGTCCCACACCACATTGAAACAATTTAATCATAATCCCCCTTAAGTAATAACATTACATTAAACATATAATTTCATGCTAAATATTTTTTTCAGGATATGATATATCAAAGGGAATTACATACACCATGAAAAAAGAAAAAATTGGTGAAAGACGCATATATCTCAGAGAAGTAAATGCATGTTGAGAAAACCATTACATTGAACATAACTTAAGTTTGACATGATTTAACATAATTTTTATAATTTTTTAGTTTATTTTTTTAATTTATTTTTTTAATTTATACATTAACTATATCGATATTTATGATCTTCACAAATCATTATTTTTGTAATATTTAGTTTTTCCCATGTTTAGGGTATTAACTACTTCATTTTTCCAACCATGTTATGTCGTAAATGTCATTGTTCTTTTTCATAGGATATAGATCCAACATCTCCAAAATTATATTAATTTTATAATTATTTTATTTACTCATTAGAGAAATATTTAGAGCCTCTCTATAATATTAGATATTGAAAATGAATGACATCACATTGTGGAGATTGTAAGTCATATGTACGCATAAGCGAGGGTGTAATTCCCTTAATAAATGAGTGGATAATGAAGTTTATATTATATTAAATTTTTTAAAATAACAATTCTGAAATTATTAAAATAATTATACATTATTTCCATAATATACCCATCCATGTAAATGGATGATGAAAATAGATTAGACTACAACATGGAGATATTAAGCTGTGCGTTAGTACGCACACACAATTATTTTATTTTTCGAACGATGGATTAAAGGTGGAATATTGGATTCCCATACTTATAATAAAATATATTCATATATTTGATAATATATTTATTAATTTTTCATGAAAAAAAATATTAGTTACTAAATAAAGAATGATATTGTATGAGTTTGTAAAATAATAAAAACTTCTTCAGCAAACATCCATTATATCTATTTTATGGGATTTGGGGTTGATTCTTTGGAATAAAAGGATATCCAAAACATGTATATAGATGTTTGGTAGAGAAAGTAAATGTTTTATTATCTATGTGTCTCAATGAAGTGTGAATAGTTGAGTGGGGATGATCCATTTTGTAATTTAGGTGAGGGGTACTATTATAAAATCTCATAATATTAAACATATACATTTCATTTTTTAAATCACAGATCACTAAAAAAAGAGTTATTTAAATAATAATTTGATGATAGGTCAAAATAAACTCAATAGATAATTTTTTACAATTATAGGTCTCATTATTACAATTATCATTTTTTGTTAACACTTACATAAACAATTTAACGCTTACCGAGACAACGTGGATTTTTTACACTATAAGGTGTAATATATTTACTATAATATTCCAAAAGAACCATAAAAGAGAAATATATGAATTTTTTATCCTTATCAAAATTTATTGGCCGATGTTTAGTTTTCTTATGAATTTAATATCATTCATTAAATTATTATTTATTATATAATATGGTTAATGTCACTTTTAACACAATTCAATTCATGTTTTTTTAATATCAATAAAATTTTAGGCCGATTGAATAAAATTAATACATCCATAACAAATATAGTTAATCTAAAAAAATTATGGATGAAATTAGTTATCTTATTCTATATTTATTTTAAAAAATTTAATATTTTGTATTTGATAATTTATTAATTAAATAATTACTACATCCTCATTGTGTAATCCTCTAAGTTGATGCTTGCTTGAATAGAATGAATCCAAAACCAATGTTTTTGCTGAGGATGTATTATTTATTCTTCTACTACTTATGGAAGTGATGTAAATACATTATAAACCAAATACAATGAATTTATAAATTGGGATACTCACAGCACAACCTTCATGATATATTTTAAGTGTTCCGCATATAAAAAGGAAAATGAAATAGTGAGTGTGAGAAGAAAAATTGTCGCAGGATTATAGATGATGTCATGACCCATCCAAATAGGGCATGTGTTGTCTCTACCCCATGACCACCACAAATATTCTAGGGGGTGATTGGTACTGAGTAGACATATCACACAAATGGGAGGCATTATCCTAAAGTACATGTATTCACACATACATGCACAAGAAAAATTTTTTGAATTGTCAAAATGCTAAGTAAAAAATGTGTACAAACAACTATATCCCACAACCAGAGAATAACAGTGAAATGACTAGAGAGAAAAAAGGGCCATAACACACCCACCAAATAGATTTGGAATCCACAAGTCCAACATCTTAGAAAAGAGATACCAGGAAAACTGTTTGGAATGCAGGAACAACATTTCTGTCTGGCCTTGCTAAGCACTACCTTGACCTAGTACACCTTGGAATCTATCAAAGGTTCCATCATATGAATATTAAACGACACATGGGAGAAACCCCATGCATGGGTGAGTATAAAAATACCAATTAGGACACTATGAACAACAAATTAATTACCACAAAGGAAAGTAAAATCATATCCAAACAAGTATATTTCTATAGTAAAAACAACAAGATAATATAGATATTCAGATTCCAGTATGTATGTTCTAGAGGAAATCAACAACCAATTTCCAATAATAGGATTCTTCTCATGGAATCATCGTTCTGGGAGAACTCACTCATCGAGCCATTATATCTTCTAAGACACTCACAAAGAGTTCAAGAAGATTTGGCCCCTAGCCTAATGAGAATGTATTAGTTAAAGAATATTATGATATACAGATAGGGGATCCTTCTTAAATCCATAGGGAATACAACTAACCAAATCTGGATCTATTAACAACGTAGGGGATCATGCTTAAGACCCTTGGTTATACCACTAACCCTACTGGACCTTTTCACAATGTTGGTGATCCTTCCTAATACCGTAGTAATTCAGGTTATTACATTGATTAACTATAATACATGATAACAGTCCACCCATTATCAGTGTGAGACATTTTTGAGATACAGATATTTTGTTGGGGGGTTAATGATATGTTGATTTTAGAAACATATAAACCTTCTTTGTAATTTTTTACATTTTAATCATTCTTAATTTTGATATGGGTAACCATTTATAAAAATGTTTATTTTAAACATTGGATGAGGTGGTAGAGAATAATATTTTAAACACAATAGATAATATGTACTGGGATTTTTGAGATAATGAAATATGGAAAGACCTGTCACACTATTTATGGATCTCATGATCTACTTCAGCTATTTTCTATTGAATAAGAAATGATGTAAAATAAAGGGAGATTTTTTTTGAGTTAAATTGGTGTATCCTCAAATAATTTTTTTTACATAAAGATAATAATGGCTCTTGATATAGTTTTTCTCTCACTAACATAATTTTTTATGATATCAATGCCTTTTTTAATTCTATTTGTGTGATGGATTTGTGAAAATTGGATTTTTCCTTACCATGTTCTCTATCACTCTCTATCAGAACACAATAGTTAGATTTCTCTTCTATTTCTATGTTGTCACTTGTTAAATGTGTTCACTATTTTGGAAATATTTTTGAGTTATAATAGTTAGCTGTGGATTTCATATTTTAAAGAAAATGATGTTTTAGTATTCATTTTTATGATGTGGGATTATATGAAATGAACATTTAAATATTAATACATTGATAATACCACCGAATTTGGAGTGAGAATTAATTTTAAGGGGGTTTAATGTATTAACATGATATTTTTATGATTTTGTCTAAATTATATGATTTCTTTTGATATCTATTATTTACATGAAACAAGCGATTTTCTTGTATTACATGCAATAATAAGTTTTAGAAAATCAAGTTATTATTGTAATTATTTAAATAAGCAGATTATAATAAAGACATCATAATAGAGTGTTTGGACATTCTTAAATTAATTATAAATTTTTTTAGACATCAATATATAATTCTTTGACCCGATATTAATACATTTTAAGTCAATTATTATAATAAATGGTAATGTGTGTCGGGAAAACTATTTATATTTTCAAACCTATCTTTCAAAACAATAAAAAAAATCTTGTTGGATTTTATTAATGTAATATATATAATGTAATAAATGTAATTATTATAATTAATATTAATTGTTTTCTATACATTAAATAAGAACAAATACAAATTTTCCCCTAAAAATTTACCTTTCAAAAAAGGTCAGTTTTTCCTTCTTTAGAAGAACTTATTTTAAAAATAAATGTTAACAAATTTATATATTATATTTAATGAAATAAATTATTATTTAAAATAAAGATATCATAATTTACATTTATTTAATGTTTTTAGTTTTTTGATATGTGTCATGTTTTGATGAGTAGTGAAATATAATAAATTTCAATTGAAAATAACATTTTCATCAAAATAAGTTATAGTGTTAATTTTTTTTATTTTAAAATTATAATTAGATAAATTTAATATCATTATATCTAATTTAGGAATGTGGACACAATTTTAAATGGAAGCTGGATATAAAAACATTTTAAATTTTAGAACTTTCTTATTTTAAAACATTGTTCGTTTGTCCCATATATGAGATTAATTTTTAATTAAAATACAAAAAATCTATGAATTTAATTTGAAAAAATTAATTCTAAACTTGGAATCATATGTAATTTTATTAAATATATCTCATGTAATTTTTTATAATATGAATAATAACAGTACAAATATTTTTGTGCACATTTAAGGATAAATCATGTAATTGAGTTAAAAAAATAAAATTATAAATGTTTTTAAAATTACCCTAAAAATGACTAAAAATTTATGTATGAATTTAATTCATCCCTTATCATATAAGGAACAATATTTAAAAATTTAATGGACACATTACAGTAAAATTTCCTTGATATTATAAAAATAAAAGGGAGTGAAAAAATATCCCACTGTTTCTTTTAATAAATATGATTTTTAAAATAAATTGATTAATAGAAAATATTTTTGACTATGCATATAATTCATAACTATGAATGGTTGTTCTAAATAATAAAAATTTATTATTAATATTATGTGAACAAATAATTATATATTGATTATGCAGTAATAATTAAGTTAATGAAAAACTCAATTAATTGATATTGATAATATTAAAAAAAATAAATTTTGAATTAATTATCGTTCTCCACTAATTTTCAAGGAAAATATTATATGTTATGGTTGTAGTAAATGAATTGGTTTGAAGTTATATTGTTGAATTGAGTTTATAAATGTCAATAATACGAATAGATTCAAAATTTACACTAATGAAATTTTATAAAAATAACAACTTATTAAATTATCCCAAAATATTATAAATCATAAATAAGGATAAAGGTGATGAAATATTCTCCCACATATCATAAAATGACCATTTATGGTTAAATTTAAACATTAAATGTTAAATTATAATCCTTTTAGTATCTATAATGTTGTTTTCATAGTTAAAATAAAAATTGGTTAACTATGGACTAATCAAATATATAAGGCCAAAAATTACACCAAATTATATCTAGAATATATTTTCTGATGGTATTATCCTTATATGACAAATTAAAATTTTCCCACACAATTTGAAATTGATATTAAATATTTAAAGGCTGATAAGAGAAAAATACATTCTTGGAAACCCACAACAGAAATAGTGTGAATAAAATATCCCCTAAATAAGAGAGAAAAGGAAATGATTAGGTCAATAAAAAATTTGGATTTTGATTAGTAGAACATTAGAAAAATGTGAAAACATTTATATGGATGAGAATATAACTATCTAGTTCTATTGGAGAGTGATAGATAACATCGTAATGGGATAGTTATCTATTAGAAAACAATAAATATATGAGGGTCTAAAGGATACAGATTTCATAATAAAAAAATATATGGATAATGTTTTTATTAAAAAATCCATTTCATAATAATCTATAATTTATTTACATACAGGACTAAGAACATATGCAAACATACATACATGACATGTAGTTTATCATCTTTTAATAAATTTCCAACATAAAATAATCATTTTCATCAAATTTTTAGTACATAAGATGGGTTTTTATTGCCTAAATTATTCAATTCAAATTCTATGAATCAAAAAATTCAAAAAATAATAACTATTTTTTATTCCTATCATTATACAATAATAATGAGAAAAATGGTTATGAAAAGATGTGATAATTCCCAAAAATAATAAAACATCACACGTGGAAGACTATAGTAATATCATAAAATTAAACTATAATACACAAAAACTACTAAGATCATCTAATATGTATCCTTAAATGTCCAAAAATCTTTTTTGGATGACGATCGAAAGAAAAAACATTATCATGATTTTGTTAAATAGTCTTCCATGTAACCTCAAGCACCCTTCATGTCCAATAAAAAAATTTAATTTCCTAACTCACATAATCTTCTTGATATGGAAAACATTTCCACAAATAACCTGAATAACTATAAGTGATAAATAAAACCATTTTGACCCCAAAATAAAATTATTCTTTTAGTTGACATAATATTTTTCTTACCTTAATCTTATATGATTACCAAAATATTGAGAAAATTCCAGAATAACATTAATCACATAATCAAAAAATCATGTCATGTCCCAAGGTGTTCTATTTAGTAAATAAGATTTCCTAAAATCAAAATCACATATATACATAAGATATTTTATGAAAACAATTCATGCTAACCAAGAATTTATGTAGGCGAGTGGTAGGATATGTGTAAGAGTTGGTGTCCTCGAACAACCTCATTTTATGTTGATCACATGGACATTTAATAAATTTAAGTATTAAATATCTTATTACATATTGTTCGTTGTTCTGCCTGACTATGATGTAATAATTTCATGGAGCATTTGATGTATTGATAAGGTCAGGGAAATTCCCCTATATGTATAGAACCTTGAGATGTTATAAAAATATTCTTAAATATAGTTCTAGAGTTGGAAGAAATACTATAATGGGACACATATCATACAATCCATCAAGTGTGATTACTCGTAAGAGGATGAGAGTTCCACTCATGACGTTTAAACATGGAAATCTCCAAGATAGAATATTATGAGAACAGACTCGCTAGTAGTAATTCCACATGTTTTGGTATCATCAGATATTTCTATCTGTGAGTATGTGTAATGATCCTTAGACTATAATATTAGCATTAATATATGCCATGACTCACACACTTTGATTTACTAATGAAAACTGCCACGCAGACAGTTTGCAGGAAATATGGTACATTGGGTGCGTCATGAGTGGCATCTTATTAATGGATAAGTAGAGGAATTATAATTCCCATCGATTTATGGAAGTCAATATCTCGGCCTTTGATTGAAATAGAACCGTCACTGGAAATTTCAAGGACATGGTGTAAATATGAGTTTATTTTAGGTAGTCAAAGAATGACATATCAAAAATAAAATTTGATGAAAATATCATTAATTCTTTTTAATGATATACTGCAACCAAGGGATTATATTACACAATGAGCATTCTAATTTTAATTCCATTATTGCGACTTTATGTTCTTTATATTGGGTGTCTTGACCCATTGCATGGTAGAACTCTGGGACTTTAGGAAAGCCAGCCTAATGCCAATGAGAATGAATCCTATAGGGTCACACACTATGTGTTTCTGGTGCCCTTAGGTAAATTATAAATGAATTTAATTAATTAACATCATGAAAATTGAATAATTTTATTCATGTTAAAATGATTTCATAAATTAAATAAATATGTATTCACCAGATTATGGGTAAAATATATATATTTATTGTATTGAACATTTAATACATATTTATATACTATTTTGTAATTAAAACATTTTTTATGGGAATACAATATTTATTTATTTATTTAGGTTTTCAATAAATGGATGTGGATTTTGAAAGGTACATGGCCGGTCCAAAAGTTAAATAATTATTTTGAAGATGGTAAATAATTATTTAACAAGATGTCATAAATTTAAATAATGCTTCCACTATTTTGTGACACTTTAGTTTATTTATAATTCTATTTTCCAAAAAATGGTTCACTATAAATAATGATGTTGTATTATTATAAATAGCTTGGGTTTTCTCTATGGTTAAGATTGTATTTAATTACTATTACACAATTAATTATTGTAACTAAATCCATGTGACAATAAATAGATACATACGGCTATTGTTTCATGGAACGAACCACACTCCCGGTGAATTTAGAATTATTGATCTACCCCTCTCAAGAATGAGAGATATTTTCAAGGCCAAAGGACAAGTGATCCAGAAAGACCAAAACAAGACAGTTTCTTCACAGGACTAGAATCCGGATAATGAGAGGTGTTGATCGGAGACCATCGAAGAACGTGTGGGCCACCACTAGAGGGATTATATAATGGATCATTTCAAGAACAATAAAATAATCTGGATGGGTCATTCTAAATGATCAACATCATCAACGAAGAAAATACCAATGATCAAGGTAGTATTTTCTTTATGAAGTTAATAAAATTGATTATAAACATACTTTGTAGGATCATCTCTAAGGGTATCCTGCCCCTTCCTTCTTTATCTAAATCATTGATCCAATTCCATGGAGAATGAAAATTATCGTCGTATTCATCACAGAAAAATCATTGAACATGGTAAAAATAAAATATGGGTTCCATCCCAACCACTATTATGCTACGCCCAGAACCATTAAATGGTATCAGAGAGGTCACATCATAGTTTATAATTATTTAAATATTTCATTGATGATTTATACATTTAAAAATTATTTGTGTCAATTCAAATTAATGTTTCCTAAAATCTAAATCTCGAGATCTATTTCTCCTCTTTCATTTCTCATTCACCTTAAAGAAACAATCGTTTCTTTTAATTTAGATTAAAATAAGACAGAGGATCTCGTCTAGAGATTCTCAAGGTTCTTACACCTACAACACCAAAAAACAAGATGTGTATTTGGCATCACACTCCTTGTAGCCAAGGTTCAACACAACGGGTCTGGTCCGCGAAACCATGTCATGTCATGGGAGTTTTTCTAAGTCTTAATGACTCAGTGGGTTGACTAGGAATATGTGTCACACAGTTTCTGGATTACACGCATTGTGGCCCACTGGACATAGTGGGTAGTCCCTTCGAGATGGGGTTGGACCGTTTACCCCGTACATGGCTTACCCGACTAGAGATAGTGTAACGAGGAACTATACAAACTGTTACCTACTAGACATTTCGTGTAGTCTAAAAATTTCTGAAGTACACTCACATGATGTTTCCTCATTCGTGTACTTCGGATAGACAGTGAAAAATACTACACACATTATAGTTGGAACTACACGCCGGGTACTCATCCAAATCATGCAGATTTATTAAAATTTATTTTTATATTATAAAAACTCTTGAGACGTGTACCATAGTGTAGGCGTAAAGCTGAGGCACAACATGTGACAGGGGTTATATATATATATATATAATTTAACATCAATGTAATGTTCATTTCTACTCACTGGGTAGTTATAAATAAAAATTCACTCGGTTGCCTCCATGGTTAAAGTTACGTACAATGATAATTTTAAATGTATTTATTTGATTTAAATTATGATGGACGAACATGTCATAGAAATTCAGAAAAGGGATTAATGTAAAATGACTAATTAATTAAAGTTGATAATTAATTAACTCGAGCGTGATTTATCTTAAACAAGAATACTTAAAGAATTCATTTCTAGTTTTATTTATGCATAAATATCGTTTCATGAATGGATGATCATGAGCTTGACCTAGGTCTTGGTATGTCGATTCTTTTTCTTAATTTATTTACGGAAATTAAATTTGTTGGCCTGTTAGCCTTATCATCATTAATATATAGGGCATGTGTGCCCATGATTTCTTTATTGTAAACCCCTAGTTACCTCTCAAATGCTTGTTAGTTATGAAAATTAATATGTCATTGATGGAACTCCCAAGATAGTGAAGGCAGTTCAAGCTGTATGTGAGATGAAACAAATCCCAGAAGATACAGAGTTAGATAGGTGGAAAACTATAAACCTGAACTCAAAAGTTTCAAGATGTTTCTTCCCACTTCTAGTGTTAGTTTATCAATGTATAGTTAAACTATCCAATAGAAAATATCATGATCATTCTCATTATTTTATTTCTTTCAGTTGAATCATTATCCTTATGGATGTGTTTTCATGATCACATAATTAAGGAATTAAACTATCATGCAAGATAGAAAAAAATAAACTAGACTTATGCGTAGATATTATCAATACATGGTAAAATCACATAAGTAAGTTCCACTTAATATAAACAAAAATGAGATAATGATTACAAGTAATTCATGGAAAATAGATAAAAATCCCTCAAATAAAATTTTTAGTCACCTCAAGCATTCCATTAACTGATTATGGGAAAAACACAACAAAACTATGTGTTTGAAAACCCCTTTTTGGAAAACAATCATTTAAATCAATTAGAGTATCCCTTAATAGACATGGTGTAATATTGGATGCAATAGTTGAGGAAATCCAAAATCATGATTTCAGGACTGCGGAGTTCACTAAATAGATCGATGAGCTATTAGCCTACATTTGGAAAAGACCTGCCAATCCAAATGCTTTATAATAGCTTGGCCAACCCTTTTTGGGGTTATGTGAAGGGGAATATGGATCCTTTCCACTAGAATGTCATGGAAACTGGGCATTTCTAGTTCAATGGTGGAGGCCATTGAATCTTGATAAAATTATGGGAGACTTAATAAAAAATTTATAATTTATCCTTAAATTTAATCAACAATGTGCTAATGATATGCTCTTTTAATTGTAGAATAAAATAAAAATCTCGTCAAACACACTATCCCTACAATCATTTCTAGATAAAGACAACATCCTCACAGGTAGTATCTCCATTTAATGGTTTAGACTCCTTCGGTTAATCTTATGCCATGAATGGAAGACTTATGTCCTGGAGTCAGCATTACCTAATCTGCTAGCCGAAGAGGTGGTTGAGGTGGATTTCCTGGTCTATGAGGAACATATGAATGACACATTTGACAGTTAGGTTTTGATGCTGTCATTAATTTCTAGTAATCTCATTAAGTCTCATGAAAACATGGATGCTTATAACATGCTTGAGAACCTATGTTTTCATTATAATGAGAGATCAAGATTAGAATATTTTGAGAACTCTAAGGTACACATTCATAGTAAGATTAGAAAAGGATCCCCCACTGGGCCTCCTTTAGTCAAGCTCATTGGATAAATTGAGTGGCTAGATGTTCTAGAGTTTAAACTTCCTAATGAACTGGGCACCAATCTCATTCTCAAATCACCCCCTCTGCAATTCACTAACTTTTATCAATGTCATCATGATCAACACTGAGAAGACTGTATTTTTTTTATCCTCATTCTCCATGTAGAAAGATATACGAATCAATAAAATCCTTATGTCCTTATGGTGAATAAGAGGAATGTTAAGATGAAGAGAATTAAGCCCAATGCTTCTTCACAACCTTCCATGAAGAGGAATCTCTAAGGGGGGTAAGGGAAATGGAGTCTATTTGTTTCTCATGTGGCAAGAATGGCCACTAGAAGAAGAACTTCACCTAGCCTAAGAAGCAATGGGATGCTTCAGGTCCATTTGTTATCAAATGAAAGCTATATGATTAAAAAAAGTTGGTATTATATACAGATTGTGTTTCTCACATATGAATCTAAATACCGGAACCAAGTAGATTCAGGAAGATTGACTGAGGGGTGGTAGATCTACGAGTAGCCAACGGAGCCAGACATACATTTGTAGCTGTTGGGGACTACCACCTCACTTGGAAAACTGGGATGATCTTGGTGTTAAAGAGTTTTTATTATGTGTTTTCTATTACTAAAAACATTATTTTTATATCCTGATTAGATACAAATGGAATTAATTCCTTGTTTGGAAATGAAATTTTCTTATTTTACAATGATAGAATTTGTTTTGGTAGGGAACATTTATATAATGATCTTTATGTGTTTAATTTCACAAACCATGTGATGGAAATCGATATCAAATATACTTCAGATGAATCATAGATGAACCAACTTAGGCATCAACATATAGGTCTTGTAAATGATAAATTCCTTCCAAATTTACATCAATATTGATATTTAATTTAATTTGAACTAAAACTTCTTGGTGTATGTCATGAATGTTTACAAGAAAAAATGACCAAACCCCATTTAGTGGGAATGGTGAAAGGGATAAAGAACTTCTGTAATTGGATCATACCGCTATGTGTGGACCATTTCTAATTGATTCAAGTGGAGGGTACTCATAATTCAAACCTTCTACTAAATATTTTATTATATTTGGATATATCAATTTATGTGGTATAAGTCAAATTATCTTGATAAGTTCCATGAATTCAATAATGATGTTAACAACGATATTGGTAAGAAGATAAAAATACATCGCACATGTAGAGACCCGAAGCTTGACGTACATGGACATTACATTACATTTGCGGAATACTTAGTACATTACAAAAACACACACACAAGGACCGTAATAGTTTAGTGTCTTTGTAAACTCGGAACGTAATCTTCTAATTGTGTTGAAAGATCTTCAATATCTCCCATAAAGATCTTCCGTTTTTTTTACCTAAAACCTTTCTTTATATCCTGGGGAAAAGAAAACATAAAAGGGTGAGCTCAAATGCTCAGCAAGGGAAAATAAAGGAAATAAAAATCATATCATATCTTTTTGAAAATCATAACCTGCAAAAGAGATCATAATATCTTAACATGGAACAAATCATAGAAGTGAAAATGAGATCCCCATAATCATAACATGAAACTTTAAATCTTTGTGGCATGCACACATAATCATAGAAAATTATTTCTTGTTAGTCATGACTCATTGCCAAGACTATCATAGTGGACAAAGTCCCTTTCTGAACCGAGTCACCCTCGTTCCAGTCCTGTTTCACTGAACCGGTATAACCTACCGTTCCAGCCATGTCTATCTCATGAGATATAAAATCTTTACCCAATGCAATGGAGGGAGATATAGGTCCCACCCATCTTATAATTAATCCTTTCTTATGTGTGCCACATAATCATAAATCATACATCATCGCATAACACATGTAACAAAAATGGGATTCTTGAAACATCATGATATCATAAATCAATTCATGTAAGATAAAGGAATTCATAAAAATAATTCCATCACAACATGATCAAATCAATGTAAAATTTGGATAAAAACAGAGCCCTGTATTATCTTAGATGGAAAATAAATTTGATAAAACACTTGAACTCCATTCTTGAGGAAAATATCCTTTCTTCTTCAAAAACATTTTGCCTTTATTAACATGTCAAATAACTTTAAACTAAAAGAAGTTGATTAAAAATAAACTTGAAAAATTTTAAAGGAAGCTTCTTGGAAATAAAGTATTAAAAATCCATTCATGCCGTATAAGTTAAAAAAAACATTCTTCGTACTTTTGTCGGAAAAGTCAAAAAGTACCTCGTACAAAAAACGACAAAAGATTCCTTTCATATTCTTTACTAAAAACTCACCGAAGGGTAAAATTGGATTTAAACTATTGTAAGTGGATGGAAACAATATTACATATTTAGGGAACATGGATGTGGATGATAAAATACACCCCATTAAATACTTACGAATAAACAATCTCGGATAAAAATGAGATTATGATATTTCCCTTACCTTAGGTCCGATTTGCTTTGTATGTGTCTGAAGATCCTGTATAATGGTTTAAATAATGTTATTGACTTATTCCAGAATCATACATATTGATATGATATCATATATGGTCATATTCTTAGCTTCTTGTTAGTAATATTTCATTGTTACTTCTTACTCGGGTCTTTATTGCCTTTTGTTCTTATGCGTGTTTTGCCGAATACATTCTTATTCTTCTTTTAAGGTTATAGATACCTTATATCCAGAATGTTATTAGTGTAACATATATCATATTTATTCATTCAATCCATTTATATAATTACTATGTAATGATGATCATGTAGAACGAGTCGCATCACATCGTGGAGACGGTATTCCGTACGTACGCACGAGTGATGATATCGTTCCTATGATCGTGGAACTGTATTGGAGTATATATATATTATTTCAGTATCAATATTACTTTATAATAATCATAAATATTTACTCATTACACCATTATACCCATCCTTGTAAAGTGATGGTGGAAAAATAGATTACACCACGGCGTGGAGACGGTATTCCGTACGTACGCACGCGCGGTGATTTCATTTTTCCGTGGGATGGATAGAAGGTGAATTAGGGTTTTTTTCATATTTATAATAACATATCAGTATGTAAGTAATACTGATGTTATTACTTCATCATGAAGCAACTAAATAAGAAGAAGTTTAAGAAGAAAGAAATTGAAAAGATCGGTAATGGATATTACCTCTTCTTTGGAACGCCTCTTTGAATCCTCCACTTAGGGAACTAAGATTGGTCTTTGAAGAAGAAAAGGACCTCTAGGATTATTCTAGGGAAGTGGAGAGGAGAAAATGGCAGGGGTTGTCCGAGCTTGAGTTCTCAAATTGGTGTGAGGAGGAGGGGGAGGAGGTGCCCTTTTATAAGGGAGGAGAGGGGCACCTTAGGAATATCTCAAAATATTATTTTATATTAAAGTCAAAATCGGTTTATAATGGTTCCAAAGGGTCTTATTTCAAAGATAAAGTGGGGATGGGTCGAAATACTATCAACCAATAGGATTTAGACAAGTTTAGGGTATTACTTTAACCTTATCAATTAGATTTAACTCTAAGTTAAATAATTTAACTTTTACCGTGTCTTTTTGTTTTCTTTCACTATATGGTTAAAACACTTACTATAACATGCCAAACGAACCCAAATTGTTTATTATTAATATATATATCCTTATATAAGTCATTTGGCCGAACCTTAGATTTTTAGGAATAAAATAACAATTAGTAATATAATATTTGATTTAAAAACTATTTTGTGTCAATTTTGACACTATTTGATATATGATTTTTTGTGAAAGTCATAACGGAATTATATGTTCTAAAAAAGTTGATTAAATCAACACTAATATATCATAGTAACCTATAAAATTAGTGGAATTCATAAAAAGTCTCAAGTTACATTTATTTTGGTGTTTATAACATCAATTATGTCAATATTTCATAAATAAGATAATTACTGCATCATCTTTGTGTCATAAATAAATTAAATTATTTGATGTCTAAAAATTAAAAATAAAATACCATTATGTAGGAAATCTTTTTAGCTTTCTAATTAATATTTACAATCGAATTTATCTAATTTACAACCCTATATTAAAAAAAATTAGTAAATAAACTTTTATTTTAACTCTTTTAACTCTTCTTTGAATTAAATAATAATAAATGTCCTAATCTAATCCAAGTGGGACTAAATGATAATATTTTACACTTAAGGTTTTTTTGGTCGAGATACACTTGTCCAATAGAATTAGGACATGTGTTAGGGTAATATTAATATCATTCATACCCTTAATTACCCTATTTACTTTTAGCCGTGGTAAATAAAAGTAAAAAGTTACAATTCACCAAAAATTATTTTCATCTCATTGAATCACATTTTACTTACTGACATCAACCCTGTCTCTCGGATTTTTGAAATTCCATTCACAGAAGCGGTAAAATTAAGTTTTATGAAAAATTCAGATTTTTAACTACCACTTAGTAGTTTCACTATTCATCAAAAATTGATGTTTTTCAGAACAATGCCAAAATTTCATCCTAAGCTATATTTCATATTCCGAATTCAAAAATGAAGTCTATTTTACCAAATTCATAACATAGAAGTTGCATTAATTAATTTTATAATTAAATCCCGCTGTTAAAACAAATAGCGTGTTTTTAAGAAACAATATCTATCAAAAGATTGACACTTGTTTATGTCTGGTTTAAATGTGAAATTACATCCAATGACCAACATTGTATTAAATTGTAAAAATATATTCTAAATATACTTTAAAACCACTCAAATTAATAATTTATTACTATAAATTATTTCGATTGAAAAAGTTGTTTTTAATTAAAATTTAGTAATTTTCACTATTCATCAAAATATGAAAGTTATCCGAAAATCACCAAAATTTCACCTTAGGATAAATTCGATACTCCGAATCCAAAAATGAAGTCCATTTTGAGAGCTAAAATTTCTAAAATTTTAAAAGGTGGTTATTACTATTCATAACGGCTAGTTATAATAATATTTTAATAGCATATTGTTGTTTAAGGAAACTCAGTATTGCGTACTACACACGCTATCGAGGAAGGTTGCGATTGCGTGTAATGCAAGGCAAGTCAAGGATGCGTGTTGTGCAAGCTCCTTTTGGTGTAGCGTACAACACAAGACATTATTAAAATTAAAAAGAATATTTTTCATAAAATCTCGGGCTGTTACATTCTACCCCCCTTAAAATTAATTTCGCCCTCGAAATTCGTCGGGGTTATAAATGGTTTACTATTCGAAAGTTTATTTAATAGAAACCCACATCGTAAAAAGGAATATAAAAACCAATCTTTAAAAACAAAAGTATGAAACATAATGGTTACCCAAATAAACTAATCACTGGGTTTCCACATAGGTGAAAATATGGATATGGAAGAGAAATCTAACCATCATGTTCTGATGGAGAGTGGTAGAGAACATGGCTATGGAAAATCCAACAATCACAAATCCATAAATTTGTGATGATCTAAGGTACCATCTGATTAATCATATATAAGAGCACTTGGACAACATTTTTGGTTTTCAAGATCGTTTCCCTAAGGTTAAAGAATTTGAATTAGAATAAATACTTACTTTATTTTGGTACAATCAAACTGTTGTTCGTGCCTTTAACAATTTCCACTTCATCTCTTAAATAAATGAAGTTGAATTTGTTATTCGTGAAGTGTTAGCAGATCATGTGATAGAATGATTGGTCATTCTATCTGTCTCAAACAAAAGGTTAGCAAAAATTATATACATAAGTCGATCTATAGTGAGATTAATCATATATGGTTCCTAAAATGGACTTTATACTTCATATATCATAATGCTTAATATAATAAAACTAGTTTCTAATAAACAGGGACTTCTTGTAGGCCAGTGGTAGGCAATAAAGGCCAGTCGCACTTCGGTTGTGGGTTCGATTCCCACATCCTTGTCCGACGCGATGGGTTGTCGCCCGTCCTGCAGGTTGTCCTTTTTCTAAAACTATATTACTATAACATCCCATCAATAATATCGAGAAAACTTCTATCCTTAAACAATACTGACTTATGTCCAACATAATCCATTCCAATCTTTAGGCTTATCCATAATATTGCAGTCCACTCTCATAACATATTGAAAACAATTACCAGTGTTTTAACACCATCGTCGATCCCCATATATCACAAGATATGTTTTGTTGGTCACATTCCAAACATTCAAAGGCTTTAATCATGTATTCTCTTGAATACCCATTGAACCATAGTGAAAACTTGAATGCAGTTAAAAGTTAACACTTTTCACATACCAAAATCCTCAAAATTCTATATACTCAAACCATGATATCACTTAGTCCTTATATCAATCATTAGCTCATGAATACTGTTAAACATTTCGTTTTCTCGTTTTCCATTCATTATGCGCATATCATCTTATTTCCAAAAATATCTCAATCACTTTGAATACCACATTAGACCAATACATAAATATTCCAATACTCCATGATACAATATTATTTTGGAATCCCATTACATAAACACTTAATCATTCCACCACATCATTGTCATATTCAACATCGCCCATAGTGATCGCATGTGACTTCCCTTTGTCCTTTGCCTTCAGTGGTTGCTCATGTTGATCATCACTAACCCTTGGATTAGGGCATTTATTAGCATAATGCCCCATTTCCTTGCACTTGAAGCATTGAATTGTTGGTGGTGCGTTCTCTGCAGTGTTTGCTTTATTCACATCATTAGAAACCCTTTTTCTATTACTTCGACACTCAGCTTCTCGATGACCTTCTTTTCCACACTTAAAACATTTTCTAGTCCCTTTAAGACAATCTCCACCATGCTTCTTTCCACACTTTGTTCATAAGGAAACATTCATCTTCTTTTCACCATTATTCTGAGATTTCTCCTTGAACTCCATCTTTCATTTTTTGTCAAAACCATGAGATGGATATGTAACACCAACTTCCATTTCTACCTTGATAGCACAAAGCACAATTTCTTCATTGCTACTGAAGTCTCTTATAGATAATGCCCTTCGAAGACTTGGTTTTAAGCCGCTGAAAAATCGATCAACATTACTTTCAGGTTGGATGATAATGCCAGATGCATACCTTGCAAGTCTTGTAAAATTCGCTTCGTATATACCAACAGATTCATCATCCTTTTGCTTTAGTTCAAGAAAATCCTTCTCCATCTTTGTTCGAAGAATACGAGGGAAGTACTTACTGAAAAATAAGTTCTTGAACTCGTCCCATTCCATGGACTCAATTTCATCTCTTGGCCTCGTATTCTTGATAAGATTCCACCATTGATCAGCTTCACCTTCCAAACGATATACTGCTAAGATGACTTTATCATGTTCAGAACATTGAAGAACTGAAAATATCTTTTCAGTGGTACTGATCCATTGTTCAGCAACAAGTGGATCGGATGTCCCACTGAAAGAAGGTGGACGTTGCCTCATGAAGGACTCAATAGAATATTATTCCTTTCTCTTCTCATTTGGAAGTCCATAATGATTCATAGCTTGTGTAAGGATAGCAATAAAATTTTGCACTCCATCTCCCATAACATTTGTTTGTTCAGGAGGACAATCATTGCATTGGCCATTGCATTGATCAACACGGTTCCTTCGGGTTCCAGCCATCGTCTAAAACCCAAAAAGAATAGTGTGAGAGGAAAAAATCATGCTTAGGGAAAACAACATAATAAAGGGGGAGTACCTTCAATATCTAACATCTTAGGTTTAATTCTATGATCGTTAGCATAATTCTAGTACTATAACCTATACGTATACTTAGCCTTAGGGACTTCCCTAGACATACCTTAGAAATATCTCTAGGGATCTCACTAACGTTTTCGCATCCTAGTTTCCAAAGGTTGACTAAACATTTCCTCTGATACCAACTGTAGAGACCCAAAGCTTGACGTACATGGACATTACATTACATTTTCGGAATACTTAGTACATTACAAAAACACACACACAAGGACCGTAATAGTTTAGTGTCATTGGAAACTCGGAACGTAATCTTCTAATTGTGTTGAAAGATCTTCAATATCTCCCATAAAGATCTTCCATTTTTTTTACCTAAAAGCTTTCTTTATATCCTGGGGAAAAAGAAAACATAAAAGGGTGAGCTCAAATGCTCAGCAAGGGAAAATAATGGAAATAAAAATCATATCATATCCTTTTGAAAATCATAACCTGCAAAAGAGATCATAATATCTTAACATGGAACAAATCATAGAAGTGAAAATGAGATCCCCATAATCATAACATGAAACTTGAAATCTTTGTGGCATGCACACATAATCATAGAAAATCATTTCTTGTTAGTCATGAATCATTTCCAAGACTATCTTAGTGGACAAAGTCCCTTTCTGAACCGAGTCACCCTCATTCCAGTCCTGTTTCACTGAACCGGTATAACCTACCGTTCCAGCCATGTCTATCTCATGAGATATAAAATCTTTACCCAATGAATTGGAGGGAGATATAGGTCCCACCCATCTTATAATGAATCCTTTCTTATGTGTGCCACATAATCATAAATCATACATCATCACATAACACATGTAACAAAAATGGGATTCTTGAAACATCCTGATATCATAAATCAATTCATGTAAGATAAGGGAATTCATAAAACTAATTCCATCACAACATGATCAAATCAATGTAATAATAGGGATAAAAACAGAACCCTTTATTATCTTATATGGAAAATAATTTTGATAAAACACTTGAACTCCATTCTTGAGGAAAATATCCTTTCTTCTTCAAAAACATCTTGCCTTTCTTAACATGTCAAACAAATTTAAACTAAAAGAAGTTGATTGAAAATAAACTTGAAAGCTTGTAAAGGAAGCTTATTGGAAATAATGTATTAAAAATCCATTCATGCCGTATAAGTTAAAAAAAACATTCTTCGTACTTTTGTCGGAAAAGTCAAAAAGTACCTCGTACAAAAAAACGACAAAAGATTCCATTCATATTCTTTACTAAAAACTCACCGAAGGGTAAAATTGGATTTAAACTATTGTAATTGGATGGAAACAATATTACATATTGAGGGAACATGGATGTGGATGATAAAATACACCCCATTAAATACTTACGAATAAACAATCTCGGATAAAAATGAGATTGTGATATTTCCCTTACCTTAGGTCTGATTTGCTTTGTACGTGTCTGAAGATCCTGTATAATGGTTTAAATAATGTTATTGACTTATTCCAGAATCATACATATTGATATGATATCATATATGGTCATATTCTTAGCTTCTTGTTAGTAATATTTCATTGTTACTTGTTACTCGGGTCTTTATTGCCTTTTGTTCTTATGCGTGTTTTGCCGAATACATTCTTATTCATCTTTTAAGGTTATAGATACCTTATATACAGAATGGTATTAGTGTAACATGTATCATATTTATTCATTCAATTCATTTATATAATTACTATGTAATGATGATCATGTAGAACGAGTCGCATCACATCGTGGAGACGGTATTCCGTACGTACGCACGAGTGATGATATCGTTCCTATGATCGTGGAACTGTATTGGAGTATATATATATTATTTCAGTATCAATATTACATTATAATAATCATAAATAGTTACTCATTACACCATTATACCCATCCTTGTAAAGTGATGGTGTAAAAATAGATTACACCACGGCGTGGAGACGGTATTCCGTACGTACGCACGCGCGGTGATTTCATTTTTCCGTGGGATGGATAGAAGGTGAATTAGGGTTGTTTCATATTTATAATAACATATCAGTATGTAATTAATACTTATGTTTTTACTTCATCATGAAACAACTAAAGAAGAAGAAGTTGAAGAAGAAAGAAATTGAAAAGATCGGTAATGGATATTACCTCTTCTTTGGAACGCCTCTTTGAATCCTCCACTTAGGGAACTAAGATTGGTATTTGAAGAAGACAAGGACCTCTAGGATTATTCTAGGGAAGTGGAGAGGAGAAAAGGGCAGGGGTTGGCCGAGCTTGAGTGCTCAAATTGGTGTGAGGGGGAGGGGGAGGAGGTGCCCTTTTATAAGGGAGGAGAGGGGCACCTTAGGAATATCTCAAAATATTATTTTATATTAAAGTCAAAATCGGTTTATAATGGTTCCAAAGGGTCTTATTTCTAAGCTAAAGTGGGTATGGGTCTAAAGCCTATAATCCAATAGTATTTAGACAAGTTTAGGGTATTAGTTTAACCTTATCAATTAGATTTAACTCTAAGTTAAATAATTTAACTTTTACCGTGTCTTTTTGTTTTCTTTCACTATATGGTTAAAACACATACTATAACATGACAAACGAACCCAAATTGTTTATAATTAATATATATATCCTTATATAAGTCATTTGGCCTAACCTTATATTTTTAGGAATAAAATAACAATTAGTAATATAATATTTGATTTAAAAACTATTTTGTGTCAATTTTGACACTATTTGATATATGATTTTTTTTTAAAGTCATAAAAGAATTTTATGTTCAAAAAAAGTTGATTAAATCAACACTAATATATCATAGTAACATAGAAAAGTAGTGGAATTCATAAAAAGTCTCAAATTACATTTATTTTGGTGTTTATAACATCAATTATGTCAATATTTCATAAATAAGATAACTACTGCATCATCTTTGTGTCATAAATAAATAAAATTATATGATGTCTAAAAATTACAAATAAAATACCATTATGTAGGAAATCGTTTTAGATTTCTAATGAATATTTACAATCGAATTTATCTTATGTACAACCCTATATTAAAAATGTTTTAGTAAATAAAATTTGATTTTAACTCTTTTAACTCTTCTTTGAATTAAATAATAATAAATGTCCTAATCTAATCCAAGTGGGACTAAATGATAATATTTTACACTTAAGGTTCTTTTTGGTCGAGATACACTTGTCCAATAGAATCAGGACATGTGTTAGGGTAATATTAATATCATTCTTACCCTTAATTACCCTATTTACTTTTAACCGTGGTAAATAAAAGTAAAAAGTTACTATTCACCAAAAAATATTTTCATCTCATTGAACCACATTTTACTTACTGACATCAACCGTGTCTCTCGGATTTTTGAAATTCCATTCACAGAAGCGGTAAAATTATGTTTTATGAAAAATTCAGATTTTTAACTACCACTTAGTAGTTTCACTATTCATAAAAAATTGATGTTCTTCAGAACAATGCCAAAATTTCATCCTAAGCTATATTTCATATTCCGAATTCAAAAATGAAGTCTATTTTATCAAATTCATAACATTGAAGTTGCATTAATTAATTTTATAATTAAATCCCACTGTTAAAACAAATAGCGTGTTTTTAAGAAACAATATCTATCAAAAGATTGACACTTGTTTATGTCTAGTTTAAATGTGAAATTACATCCAATGACCAACATTGTATTAAATTGTAAAAATATATTCTAAATATACTTTAAAATAACTAAAATTTATAATTTATTACTATAAATTATTTCGATTGAAAAAGTTGTTTTTAATTAAAATTTAGTAATTTTCACTATTCATCAAAATATGAAAGTTATCCGAAAATCACCAAAATTTCACCTTAGGCTAAATTCGATACTCCGAATCCAAAAATGAAGTCCATTTTGAGAGCTAAAATTTCTAAAATTTTAAAAGGTGGTTATTACTATTCATAACGGCTAGTTATAATAATATTTTAATAGCATATCGTTGTTTAGGAAAACTCAGTATTGCGTACTACACATGCTATCGAGGAAGGTTGCGATTGCGTGTAATGCAAGGCAAGTCAAGGATGCGTGTTGTGCAAGCTCCTTTTGGTGTATCGTACAACACAAGACATTATTAAAATTAAAAAGAATATTTTTCATAAAATCTCGGGCTGTTACAGCACATACTGAGGTGGAGAATATCTTAATAAAAAATTCATTGATTATTTAAGGGAGTTTGAGATCCTATCCCAACTCACACCTCCATTCCCACCCTAGTGGAATGGTGTGAGGGAATGTAAGAACCACACCATGTTGGACATGAGAGATCAATGATAATTCATTTGTGTCTTCCATTATCATTTTGGGGATATGCGTTACAAAAAGATAAACACATAGTAAACCAAGTACCAACTAAATCGATAAATTGTATTCCATACAAGTTATGGGGTGGAAATAAATCCATATTATTGAATTAACATGTGTAGAGAAGTGATGCATTTGTTAAATCCTCTCCAGGTAACAAACATGCACCCGAGGAAAAAATTGTACCTTTATAGGATAACCCATGGAAACAAGAGGATATTACATAAACATCCATCGGGAAAAAAGTTTATAGTGGAAAGACATGCCATATTATTTTAGATGGAGCACATATCCAAAAGGGATAGTGGGAGTGATATAGATTTCGATGAAGTTGAGGCATAAGGTACAAAAGAGTTGGTAGAGGAACAGATTCCACAAAGCCCCATTGATGAAATAATTGTTCCAAAGACACAACAGCTGCGTAGGAGTGTAATAGAGGATAGAGAACTGGAACGGTACTATTTTCAAGATACCAAGGATTGTAACTAATTATTACTATATAATAATGATTATCTATCCTACAGTGAATCAGTAAGTGGAACATATATTTCCATGTGGCAAGAAGCCATTAATTTTTAAATGGATTCCATGTACCAAACCATGTCTATATTTTGATAGATCCTCAAGTAGATGTAATGTGTGTTGACTGTAAATGGATATTCAAGAAGAAAAAGGACATGGAAGGACAAGACAAGAACTATAAGGAATGATTTTTTGAAAAATAGTTCAAACAGTGTCAAGGCATTAACTAAGAAGAAATCATTTCACCTATTTCAATGCAGAAATCCATAAAAATTTAATTGACCATTTCTGCTAACCATGACAATAATATTTGTAAATCAAATGTCAAAAAAACCTTATTTAATGGGAACCATCAGGAATATGTATACATGACAACACCTAAAAGGATTATTACTCTAAAGGATGTCAATAAGGTATGAAAGTTATAGAAATTCATTTTCGGATTAAAAGAAGTATCCAGTTCATGAAATATAGGTTTTGATGAAGCCGTAACAAACTTTGGTTTTATGAAGAATGAATATGAGCCTTGTTACTGCAAACAGTTTAGTGGTAGTGCAATAGTTTTCCTAACAGAATATGTTGATGACATGTTACGTATCTAAAATGAGATTCATGTCTTACAGTCTGTTAAATGATGGTTGAATAAATGATTCTCTATGAAGGACTTGGGGGAGGTGGAATATAATCTTAGGATCAAGATCCATCGTGATAGATCAATGAGATTGTTGGGCCTATGTAAATGTACATACATTAATAATATGATAAAGAGATTCTGTATGGTATAATCCATGAGGGGATTGTTTCTAGCATAACGAGACATTAATCGTTCCATTACGATGTTTTTTCAGACACATGAGGAATGAAGTATAATTTCAAAGACTCCATACAAATCAGCGATAGGGTCAGTCTTGTATGACATGCTAGGCTGGATATCGCCTACTTATTCGGTGTTGTAAGAAGATATCAAGCTTACCCAGGAGACCTTCATTGGATGGAAGTCAATATGATCCTAACGTATTTGAGTCTTAATAAAGATATGTTCCTTGTTTATGGAGGAGAATAGATAATTTTCCATCAGAGGATATACAGATGCTAGTTTCCAGACTAATCACGATGACCTGAAGTCGCAAATAAGATAAATATTCATAGTAAATAGAGGTGCAGTGAGTCGGAAGAGCTCAAAGAAGAGTGTGGTCACAGATTCAATATGAGAGTCTAAGTATATCACATCATTTGAGGCATCTAAAGAAGTAGTTCGGATGAAACAATTTTTCCAAGAGTTGGATGTGATACCTAGTAGTAATGATCCCATCACACTATACTGTGATAATACTATAGTGGTGGCTCTGGATAAAGATCCAAGGACACATCAGAAGTCGAATAACATACTTCAAAAGTATAAATCTGTGATTGATTTTTCTTTGAGAGTTGAAGTTGCAGTGAGCAGTATTTCTATGGAGTACAACGTGGAAGACCCATTGACAAATGACTTGACTCAGAAAAAATATTATCATCATGTATGATCTAGTGGAATTAAAGTCGTAGGTAGTTGGCTCTTGTCAGTGTGGGAGTTTATAAGAGTTCGTTTTCTAGAACTAACTAGTTGTAATTTTATTAATTGTACATATAATGTATTTAAATATTAAACATATTATTACATATTGTTCATTGTTCTGCATGACTATGAATTAATAATGTCATATAGTATTTATTGTATTGATAAGTTCATGGAAATTCCTCTCTATGATGAGAACCTTGAAATGTTATAACAATTTTATTAAATTTAGTTATATGGTTGGATTACATACTATGATTGGATAGATACCATGCAAACCATCAAGTGTGAATACTTGTAAGATGATGATACTTCCTATCATTAAGTTCGCACTTGGTAATCTACAAGACAAGAGATTATGATAAGAGACAAGCCAGTAAAAATTCCGTATGTTTTTAGTGTCATCAAATATTTCTATCTGTGAGTGTGTGAACTGATATATAGACTTTATGATTATCATCAATTCAAGTCATGATTCGTGGAAATTGATCTACTGATGAAAACCATCACATAGATAGTTGGTGGGAATTATGGTATATTGGTTGTGTCATGAGTGGCATGTTATTAATGGATAATTTGAGGAAGGATTTTTCCCTTCTGTTTATGGAAGTTGATACCTAGGACCATTGATTGAAATATAACCATCGTGCAAAATAATATGGCCATGGTGTTGCTATTATTTTATTTCAGCTATTCAAAGAATGACATATCAAGCATAAAAGCTGATTACACTATCATGAATCCATCTTGTTGGGATATTCAAATAGAGGGATTATATTACATAGTGATCATTCATATGTGGATGTTATTGTTGCAACCTATGTTCATTCTCTTGGTTTCTTTGACCCATTAGTAGACAATACTCATTGACTTTAGGTAAGCCTCTCTAATTCCAATGAGAAATAATCCTAGAGGGTCACACTCAATATGTTTCTGGTTGAATTGTTTTAATTCAATTTGAATTTAATTAATAAATATTATTCTCATGACGATGGAGTAATTTTATTCATGTTAAAATGATTGCATAATTAAATAAATAATTATCCCCCAGATTATGGGTAAAATATATTTGTTTATTTTACATAACATTTAAGAGCTATTTATTTACTAGTTTGTAAATAAAATATTTATTTAAAATAATGAATTATCTATTTAATTATTCAAGTGGTCAATGATTGGATGTGGAGTTAGAGAAGACCAAGTACAATATGATAGTAAAATAATTATTTACAATATGATATATAATTATTTAACTAGTTGGAAAAAATTAAAATAATGATTCAATTATTTTGTGACGTAGAATTTTATTAATAATTTCATTTTGCGCTAGATGGAGAACCATAAATAATGAAGCAGAAATATTATTAATAGAGTTGGTTTTCTATAAGGTATGGAATGTATTTAATTATGGTTAAAAATTAAAATATTGTAACTGAATCCATATGTCAACAAATAGACACATACGTCTATTGTGTCATGGACCAGACCACACATATGGGGAATTGGGAATCATTGACCTCATCAATTTATCACTCTAATCCTCTTCCATTACATCTCAAGATCAAAATACATTCTTTATGTATGTAGAAAAAGTGATCCATATTGACTGACATAAGACACTCTCTTTACCGCACTAGAACATGGAGAATGAGAAGTGTCAATCAGAGGCAATCTGAGCATGTGTAGTTCACTGCTAGAGGGTTTCTAGTTTGGATCTATACAAGTGAAACAAGATAATCTGGAAGGGTCATTCCAGACAATCAACATCATCAACAAAGAAAATACCAATGTTGTAGGTATTATTTTTATTATGAAATTAATTAAATTAATTATAAACATGATGTGAAAGATCCTATATAATGGTTTTAGGCCTCTTCCTTCTTTATATAAATATTTTATTCTCTTCCATGGAGACTGGCATTCATCGTTGTATTGATCTTGGAATAATCATTGATCATGTTAAAAATTAAATTTGGGTTCTATCCCAACCATGCTTCTGATGTGCCGGCAACCTAAAATATGTACCATTTTCAAAATTCAATTGTGTGGTTAAACGCTATTCCCTTTCCGAATGCAATATATTGTCACCCGTATTGAGCGGGTTTTCCTTTTTAAATTTTTTTTAATAATTTTATCCAAAACGTGATGAAAATACTCAAAAATAACTTTAATATGTTAGTGAAATGTTTTAATAACAATGGTTATCTCATATGTGTTATTATGTATTCAAAATAATATAATAGCCTATTATTACCTAATATTAAAATATCCTACAAAACCTAAAGGTTATCCTTAATGTTAATCTTATGACCCAAAAATTGTATGAATTATAAAATTTTCCAAAATATTAATCCAAATGGTTTTGTTACTACAAATATTTCCTAAAATTTGTATAATCCCGATTAAATCTGATAACATAAAACCTAAAAAGTGTTTTTAAAAACATTAAATTCATATATATATATAAGATGATGTTTGTAAATCTTATTGTAATAAAAAACACACTCTAAAATTAAGGATTATTCTTACCATAATAGATTAAGATAAATATTTATTCAAAACATTTTCTATCTTATTTAGTTTTAAACTAGTTCCTTCTGGTTTCACCCATTGACTAAAACATTAAATAACCTCATAATAAACACTATTCATAGTGGTAAATCACATAGTAATGATAAATCCTTCATTTTATGTCTAAATCTTAAAACAGTCTCAATATTAGACCCATTTGGATTGTCCTATGTTATCCATTTTCATTACCAAATCTATATGATGATATCACATACATAGATTTATCCTCAAGGTCAGTTATATGGTTATATTCCCTAATCTATGATTTCCAAAATCTAGTTCCATTGGATTATACTAAACTAATTATGATACAAAATGTAACAACCATGACACTACCTTCCTGGATCTTTTGCCTTAATTTACTTCTTTGGACTAGATACAAGGAATCACATCCCAAGGGGTAGTATAGTTTAGTAGTCTTGGTAAACTGGATGCAAGCATTAAATTCATGTTTCATTGGAAGCATAAAATACACAAAGAACATATTTCAAATAACATTATTCCTTATTTGTGTAACCCAATATATCATTCCCAAAAAAGATCCTTATATCATGGGAAAATTTAAAAATGATAAGGGGTGAATATTAGATTCTCAATAAGTGTAATCATATATCAGAAGCAATCATAAAAAAGAATACATGATTATATAAAGGTAATTAACTGAATCACATGACATTTAGTCAATAAATTTGTCATAATATTGAAGGAGTGAGATTTTATAAAATAATTACATGTAAATAATAAAAAATAATGTAACATTACCATGTATGTTTTATTAGTTTTATAATTACATGGGAGTCAATTACTAACTGCATATTTTTGGCACACATAATGCTTGATGACTAAAACTTTCCGTCAAGGATTCGACTAATAAACCATATATAAATGGCTAAGACATAATACAAAACCCATAATAGAATTTCTCATGATATATATTAATGCATAAAGGAGATATATAAGGTCAATACCCTCAGATAAAAAGTTCAATTCATCCCCCACAAAATTAAACAATTCACCTAAATCAACAAGCCTTAACAGAATCAGCAACAAACCAAATTGGAAGAACTAGTCAAAAAATATATTATTAAAATCATTGTAAAACAATGAATTAAGACAAATTTTATTATTATTTTACATCCTCAAAAAAAATATTCAACAAATGATGTTTATAGAGAGGTAAATATTTTAAATGATATGGAGGAAAATTTAATGGGGAAAATATTCATTAAACATTCTGATGTGTTCCCTACCACTTTGAAAGAAATGAATAGTAATCCCCATGAAGGAATGAAATTAAATAAATATTTTAATATCATGATAATAAAGAGATTCAAGATATGACATTTCAATGTATTAGTATATACACCACAAAAAAAATAATAAGTGGTTCATAAGGCATATATCTCATAGAAATAAATATGAGACGAGAAAACCATTACCCATCGAATTACATTAGTTTAACGTACATTAACCTCTTTTTTAATGGTCTAATTCATGATATTAATTTATTACATTGAAATATATATATTTATGATATCATATATGATCATATTATATCATCTTATCTCCTGATTGTAAATAATATTTCATTATTACCCGTGTTTTGGTTGTTATCTACTTTATTTTCCAATGCATGTTTCGTCATGTCTTCCATATTTCATATGAATAAGATATATATACATAAAATAAATAATTATATTATGTTCATATATATAATATTTATTTAATATATAAATTTGTATAATCATTCTGCAATCGTTAACATGGAAAATGAACCACATCATGTCACGAAGAGGGTAGGCCATACATATGCCCATGCTATGATATCATTCCCTTAATGAAGAAAGGGTACAAAAGTGGATCATAATTATTTTAAGAATCAATATAATATATCAATTATGGTATATATCCTTTATTTACATCATTATACTAACACATTTATTTTGGTGATGAAAATCAAATTACACCACAGTGTGGAGACGGTAAGTCGTACGTAAAAACGCAAAATCGTTTCATTTTTCATAGTGTGGATAAAGGGTAGAATATGATTTCCCCTTAATCAAAATATCAAATAAAAATATTAAATATACTATATTTATTACATTTTCAAGGTAACAACAAATAAATGGTATGTTGATGTCGAAATCAACTAGGATGAGTTAATAAAATTGATTACTACTTCTTCGGCAGACTTCTTATAGATCTCTGATTGATGTATCTTGGTTCGGTATTTTTGTAATATCAAGACATACATAACATTTTTATGGATTAATATAAGAGAAATTATGATGTTTTAGTCAATATAGAATCATCATTGCGGGGTTAATTGGTGAGGGGTAGGTTCCCTTTTATAATTGAAGTGGGGGGTACTTTTGAAAATTCAACAAATTTTAAATTAATAAAAATTAATTATCAATACAGAATTTCTCCAAAGTTAGTAATTAATAACATAATATGAGTATGTTTATAAATAATCTCAATAAATAAATTAATGATCTGTTTCTTCCACATTCTTACGCTATTTATGGGCTTTGAACCTTATTCAATCTCTTTTACTCTTAGCATGACAACATGTGTGTTTACATATTAAGGGTTAATATATTTACTATAAAATTATAATATATTCATAAATGAATCATTCTAGATATTTCAAACACTATCCAATTAATTTGGACAAAATTTTTATTTTAACGAATTTTATATCATTAAATAAAATAGTATTTATTTTAAAATTTCATTAATGTCAATTTTGTAACTATTCATTAGTTTCACTTGTAAAAATATCAATATACCGGATAAATTATAACCAAAAAAATTAATTCATCACTACTATGTCACATTCATCCATAAAATTCATGGATTACATTAATTATTTGTAAATATTTTTATTTAAGAAATTTTATGATCATTTATTTAATATTCCCATTAATTAAACAATTATTGCATCATCATTATTTAATCCTTTAAGGTAAATGTTTATTCAAAAAATTAATAATAAATTATAATGATGAAGATAAAAAAATTATATTTTTAATTATTATTTTTATTTTACAATATATTCTTAATAACCACATATATGAAATGAAAAACTTATTAAAATCATGAGTATGACATATTGGACATTGAATAAAGTATTATACATGTTATATTATCATATAAATAGCCATAAATTTTCACATAACTGATCCATAAATTCTTTGGGATAAAAAATAACCATCCAATAAAATTGTGTCAAGTGTTAGGGTTAATTTCAAATATTGGTAATATTATATTTTCCCTTATGTACATAGTATACCCATTACTAGGGAAATTAAAATATTACTAATGTTAGTATGCAAGTTGTCCAAAAATAAAATTGAAATATTCAATAAATTTTGACCATAAAAATAAAACTAATAAGTCTATTTTTAGAAATTAGAATTACATAATCGACTATAAATATTTTAATATTAATCTCGGATATGGGAAGTGAAAGGGTGTATTAATATTAAAAAATTTCACATGATTATAATATTTTTAAATCCATATTAGATGTCAAATTTATTCCAATGGACGAAATTTTATTAAATGGCATAAAATTTTTCTAATTATATATTTATAGCAATCAATAAATATATTTTTAATTATAAATAAATTAAGAAAATGGTTTCCATATAAATATCATTATTTTTCACTATTCGTCAAAACATGAACATTATCAGAAAAATATAAAAATATAAATCAATGTAAAATTATGTAATCCAATTTGAAATAGTATGTTTATTTCATCAAATAGAATTTATAAAATAATCCAAAACCATACTTAAAATTAACGCATCATCAAAGGGTGGAAAAACATCCATTCGAAAAATATAGCTTCTTTATTTTTAAAATTAGATTTCTTTTTTTATAATTACCACAAAAAAGATGAATCTTATAAATTATATTGACTATGACATGTTATAGGTGTATTAACTAAATGTAAAACCATAGTAACCTAGAGATGGAGCCCTGCTATATTACATTATTCCTAGGAACAAGTGATCACATCCCATCCAATAGAATAGATTAGTGGATTTGAATAAATAGATATATATATATATATATTAAAAATATATTACCATTGAAACTATACAATAAAACATAATTATACTTTTATGAATAGCTTTATTTACTTATATTATCCCTTCATGATAATGATAATATATTTCATTAACCAACATCTGCAAGATGAGGGAAGGGACAACAAACAGCCAGACCTTTCCTTACTCAAGTTGAAGGAGAGATAATAACCCCTGAGTCCTGATATCAATAGGCCCCAGAGTGGCGACTATCACCCATGGTATAGAATCAAATGTAATATGGAAGGAATTACCCTATTTATTTAGTAGGATTGGTAGATACCATGGAAAAACCCAAAAAAAACCCCAACCAAAGGTAGATGTAATGTAAAAACATGTATCCATTACTATATGCATGTTCCAAGTAAATATTATAATTACATGAAAACTCCCAAGGGAAGTACCAATAGATAATAAAAGAAGAAATGACTATTGTTCTGATGTTTGAGCTAGTACGGTAACACGTAGTCCCCGAAGTACTCCTCAAATCATAAAAGTAGTTTTAGATATTTAGGGTGAGTATACAGGTATACTCATTAGGGAAGATGAAAATCTCTCATGCACATGTGGATAGGCATTCTAATGCCTCGTGCAAAAAGGATTGAACCACAACACTTAACGAGGAAACTATCCCCCAAAACGCACTAAGGGACTCTCCCCAAATAACGCAAGTCAAATGAGTAATAGTAATAACACATTTCTGTGTGGGTATCCTTTTCCACGTTCCCACAAGTTGTTGTAGACATCCTATGTGTCAGACATCCCATGCAATTCTCACCGTTGTCCCACTGCCACCCCTGCAAAATCATTTTGGGACACCACATCCATGCATCCCTCCCATAGACACATGGACCATAACAACCACACATACCCCCGCCCATAGAAAACTGGGCTACCAAAAATACCACTACGCCCAAAGAAAAGTGGTCCAGAACAACTAACTCCTTGCCTGATAATATTTTGGCCTCATCCAGAAGACACATGGGAAACAAACTACCCACACACACCTTGGCCAGCAATGAAAACTACCATACCTGAATAATCATGGGATATAATTGACATCAGGCTATCACATCCCTCCGAATTAGTGTTGGTATACTCAAAATTTATTGTAAAAAAGAAGCTAATAACTAGCTACTCTTAGGTGTGTTTGAAAAAACACCCTCCCTAATCCAATGGGGGTGTTTGGAATGAGGTGCTCAACTTGGATAGGCCATGAATAAGAAACATAAGAACTAAATTATAAATATATGTGTAGATGCCGAAAAGAAGTCTAGGGATGATGATGGTTTCCAAACGAAAAATCGAAGTCATATTCAAACCCGAGGACCCCGTCCGAGGGGCTTAGAATGGTCGCACGAACAAAATTCATAGGCGTGCGAAAAAATTATGCCATGCACGGAAGGTTATAGGATTCACGAAAGGGATTTGGTGTGGGCACGAAATATTTTGCGCCCTACACCACACAATCAACATTTCACGCCACCACCAACATCGAAGAATTTTTTCACGCCAACTTTGTTTTCGTACACCCAGAAGCCTATAAATAGAAGGCGACCCCCTTCCACTTCGGGGCTAAAGAATTTGAACCGGCTCTCGTGGGAGAAATTCATTTTTCGTGCATGCATAGATTGCCTTAAGGTATAATAAATTTCTCACCACATTGCCCTGGGGTCTGCCTTGGCTCGACATCCCCTTGGTTTATGAATGAATTCCAATCCCTTTGGGGTATGCCCCTTGTGTGCAATCCCTTCCACTTACGCACAGGTCGGCCAATTGCAAGAAATCCCCTTTAATTGTGTGCACCCCATTCATTTCATGCAATCCCCCTTAAGTGTTCTCAATTTGTACACCATGCATGAAATACTTTCTATTCGCGCACAAAAACTCAGCTCCATTTATGCGCTATCATCATTGATTTTGTTCCAATCCATTGTTTTTCGCACAGGGCTACTGATTTTCCACGCAAACCTCAAAGGTTTCATGAAATTCTTCCAGAACCCTAACCTCAGCACTCCCCAGGATTCCCTTTGTGCGAGTGCCTGATGCTCTATTTATGGATGTCATTCGTGGGTGCCTCTCATGCCCTGGGCATCCACATGATGCACTGTTTTCCCATAATCCCTTCTAGGATCGTACAAAGTAACATAGAAGTCCCTAGGACAATACCGCGCTTTGCATTTATTTTCATCATGCTTCTTCGCATAGGCACGCTAACAGCTAAGATTCTTCACATAGACACGCTAACGTGGACCCCTCAATGGGTCTCTCCATAACACCGTCATGTATGGCGTTGTCAATGTCTTCCCTTTCGCATGGAGTAGAGGGTAATAGTTATGTAAGCCCTAGGGGTGTGAAGCGCACCCACCTCATCCGAGTTGTAGGACATCAAATTGCCATGCACCATCGTCCTCAATACATTACGTTAAACTGTGACCTCCCCCGGTGCTTGCCGGGTCCCCCATCTTGAACATTCTCCATGCCCACTCATCTCCATAGGGATGGGATCACCCCTCACATGGAATGATATATTCTTTATTAGAGTGGCGTTTGTCTGCGGAAAAGGGCATACACCTTGGTATAAGCCCCTACCTTTTCTTATTGGAGGCAGCATAACTGCTCCTCCTTTCATCTTTGTTCCCTAGGGTCAGCGGAGGGAAACGTGGGAAATAGGGATCCTCCTTTCTTTGGTCTCAAGTCCCTCTCCCACTGCGCTTTGTCACCATCGGGCCTCTAACCTAGAGTAAGCCCCGACTGCCCTGGCTGTTAACTACGCATAAGGCCATGTTTCTTCTCTGGGCTGCTCTGCGCGTAAGCCCCACTCCATTTCCCATGGATGCACCTTTCGCGATGTGATCGGCAGGCTTGTGATATCTCTTGTTTCTCATACCGAGCAAGATTCACATGAACATAGGGAAAGCTCGAACCATGACCGACACCTTCGGCTACCTGAGAGTGTAAGCCCTAACCCATCCTGAACTACGGTGACCATGATCCATGTTAGGGAATGGTGTGTTGGGATCCTCTAGGAGGTTCATGCCCCAAAAACTTGGGCCGCCTCAGAGTGTAAGCCTCAACCCATCCCGAACTACAGGGAGTGTGATCCATGTCATGGCATGGTACGTAGAAAGCATCCATGAGGTTCAAACCCCAAACAACTTGGGCCGCCTCAGAGATTAATCCTCAACCCATCCCGATCCATGTGTAATTTGATCCATGTCAAGGCATGGTACATAGGAAGCCTCCATGAGGTTCATGCCCCAACACCTTGGGCCACCTCAGAGTGTAAGCCCCAAACCATCCCAAACGAAGGGGACGTTTATCCATGTCAAGGCATGGTACATAGGAATCCTCCACGAGGATCAGGCAACAACGCCTTGGGTCACCTAAGAGTGTAAGCCCCATACCATCCTGAACTACGGTGACTTTGATCTATGTCAAAGCATGGTAAGTAGGAAGCCTCCGCGATGTTCAAGCCCCAACACCTTGGGCTGCCTCAGAGTGTAAGCCCCAACCTATCCTGAACTATGTGGACTTTGAGCTGTGTCAAGCCATGGTATATAGGTAGCCTCCGCGAGGTTCAAGCCCCAACACCTTGGGCCGCCTAATACTTTAATCCTCTTACCATCTGAACTGCATGGTCTTTGATCCATTTCATGGCATGGTACATTGGAAGCCTCAATGAGGCTCAAGCCCCAACACCCTGGGCTACCTCAGAGTGTAAGCCATAACCCATCCTGAACTACGGGGACATTGATCCATGTTAAGGCATGGTATGTAGGAAGCCTATCTGAGGTTCAACCCACAACACCTAGTCATTCCGACCACCCTCACGTCGGTTCACCCGCATCCCGCATGACATTAAACTATATTCTCCATCTGAACTATTTGGTCTTTGATCCATGTCAAGGCATGCTATGTACTAAGCCTCCACAAGGTTCAATCCCATCACTCATGACTCATACTTATCTCTCCCTTGATCCCAGGTGTCTTGGGAAGTTCATGCCCTGACTCGGAGGTTCCACTTCTTCTGGGTCCCATCATTCATCCTGATTCTTACCCGGGCCGCCGCATCCCGGTGGAATCATGCCACCTCACTCCCCATTCTATCAGACAACATTCGAAAACCCACCCACATGTTGGCCCCAATATCAGTGTTACCTCCAGGGGGTTCGCCCTTCTTATGGACTCTAATAAGTGTTCTTATCATTCTGATCCAACTCTGCTGGACGTTAAACTTGTGGCATACCATGTGTTAAGAGTGCGAATATGATGAAAACCTCAAATACATGACCATGACATATAATTCCCTACGTTTTATGTGGGATTCCTCAGGAATCCGCACCCTCGAGAAGCCCTATAATAAGGGACAGAAGACAGACATTCCAATCTCCCAGCATCCAGACATGCTAGGGGTGCCCAACGTGACTACTCCCCTAACCGAAGGATTCTTCCCTGACTTGACCCCTTGGAATGTCCTGTTAGAAGCGGTGTAATTAACATGTGCCCATAAAGATATGGCAGTGAGATGAGTTTCACGAACAATGTCGTAAATCTAAGTGGGAGACCCGGACATGGTGAAAAGCTCCGAGGAGGAATCCACAGAAGAAAGAACTGGAATCCCATCATCCTGTTTCAATCAAGGAGAAGAAGTCCCTGAATAAGGAGAGTGTGTCACCCGCCTTTTGAAAGATATAATGTCAGGTAATAGTGCACGTCCTCCCCGTGACATATGCACGCCCCCCGGTGAAAGGGTTGGAAACAGAAATGGTGAACCCGACGTGAATGACTTCTCCTCAACATGAAGACTAGTAGCATCTGAGCCATCAAAGGATTATCATGTCATCAGACCCCGTCATCCGACACCAGGTCCCACCAAGAGAATAGTGGTCCTGACATGAAACTCACTATAAGTCGGGGTAGTCAGGACGTTGAGCATTTCATTCTGCGATGTTGTCTGCGTGGATCCCTCTTACCAGCCATAGAAGACGGAACAACACTAGGGCATAAGTTGTTGATTTCTTTTCCTATGAGTATAGATGAGTTCATCTACCTACTTTCAAGAACCAAGTTGTCTCATCTAGAACACAATCACCACCTTTCCAATGGTGTAGGGGAAGGGGAAATATCAACGCGGCCACCCCGTTCAGTTCTTCCTCTTCCATGACGGCCTCGACCGCCATGATTGTTGGGCACCCATGCCCCCTCTCCCCATCGGATATTATCATGTGAAGGGTAATTAATGACCTTCTACGCATATACGAGGAGAAGGGGATCATCCCTATCAAGGATATGGCCCACCTATATCTCAAGGTGGTCGCACCTCACTGTCAACGCCGCCCCAGAGGGCCACGGAGGGTGCCGCTGCTCCCCACCCCAACATTTAATCTTTTGAGGAGCTTGTCCCAGGAACACCTTGAAAACTCCCTACACTACGCCGAAAAGGTAGGGGATTTTCCGGTCAGCCTTATCAAAGTCCCACTCCAAGGGCTCCCAGTGAGGTCTCCCACCAGGCTGTGTCAGCACCGTCATTCATTTCCCCGAGCCAAGGAGTAAGTAAGTCATGCGCCTGCACCACCACCTCCAGGTCATCTGACCCGATGCCAACGTCAGACTCAAATGGAATAGGGCGCCCACCATGGGGCATCAGTGTCAGTGACTACTATGGCTCGAGCCACCGCTAACTCATATCCCCAACTCCCTACACACGTTGAATAGAGACAGTTATTTGCCCAGCCTAGATCGAGGCCCCAACTTCCACACGGGTTGGCTGCTTCGACTCTCTCGGTCACAGGCACAGACAATGGCCACTGCAGAACAATCCACAGAAATGCCACCCAATGTGGAGGCCCACTCTGTACCACCACTTTGGACGGTAAGGGTCTTCCCTACTTCTATCCTTGTCTTGGAAGTCTGCCCCATGCCACCTTCAACCCAAGCAATGGTCACCCCCATGACAGCAATACTCCATATGGGGGTCTCTCCCACGCTCCCTACACTGGGTATGGGCTCACACACCTGCCATAGACCGCAAATTTGAATACATTGTATGTCCGGTCACTCGCCAACATTGAGGTCTTCCCCAGGTCCTTATTCCAGTCAGTGAAGGTCCTCCTTTCCCTAGTGATTGTAGGGGTGGCAGCCAACTCCACTTCACCAACATTCATCACGGAGGTCCTAGTCATGCTCAGCTTTTCCGGTATGAGGACCTTCCTCGCACTGATGTAGTCAGGGAATGTGAGCATTGAGGTCCTACCCATATTCCTACCACCCCTAGTTATGCTTTTGTCACCTTCATAGGAAGTCCTGTCCACTCCAGTGCTTCCCACATGGGCCATACCCGTGTCCATTTCGACATTTCCCCTGTTTCTCCTCGCAATGCGGCCCACCATGGCAGGAGCTCTCTCCACCCCAGCACCAGCATGGATGAAGGTCTTCCTCGTGAAAAAAGTGGGCCTTTCCTCAAAGATCCACCCAGGGGAAGGAGAACAGGTGGTCACTTCCACAAGAGGAATTTTGGGAAGGGCTGGACAGGAATCAAACCAGTCTGCTTCTCAGATTCCGAAGCAGAGTGCGACTCGGTGCTGGAACCCTCCCCTCAGTCCTCCGAGTCAAGGGCTGGTGTAGGAATGAGGTGCATCAGACTTGTAATCCTAGAATGTGTGGTACATAGGATCACTATCTCCCACCTATGTTATATCCAGGAGGACGAGAACCCGGTATGTCCCCAGGGCCGACCACACAGTCGCCACCGTCAACTCCAGAAGCGCCCTCTGCCTCAGCTAGATACTACGGAGAGATATTTTGAGGGTCAATATAACAAGAGCAGTAGAATATCCCACCATCAGTAGATTCCAATGTTGTGTCTATAGCCTTGGTTTCTAGTCCATCATATTGTGATATAGCATCCAGGTCACTACAATCCTCAGAGGACAGCCCAAGATTCGGCGGCCAATCAGTCTGATCGCTATATTCTCTACTGGCTAGCTCACCATCCCAATGATCTACCTCAGTGCCGCAACCAGTTCCTCATCCACCTCTAGTTGATGAGTGGGTAAATCAAGGGCTAAACCCTAAATCTGATCCGAGGAGATTCTTTACTATCCTTGCAGTGGGCCACTTCCCTGAGAAGTTTTAGCCAGTGGTTGGACCGAATTTTTGTGCGCTAAAATATCTCACCCTGGAGGAGTTTAAATATTTCTGCAAGACCCTCTAGGAGACTCACATCAATATTATCAATAGGAGAGTGACATATCTCAGAAGCCAAGTGCACAATGAAGACATCATCGAACAATGTCGTCTAGTTGACCTGGCCTCTCTCCGCGTGGTCCAACACCCTAAGTCACCTGGTCACCACATGGACCTCCAACAGCAATGAATTCGGAGTTTCCGAGTACTCCACAAAGTAATTAAGGAGGATACACCCCCCCCCCCCCATGTGAAAGTTCGTGGATGGGGGAAGTACGCTGCCCTCCTCTTCAGTGCTATTCTCCAGCATCCTGACTCGCTTGGAGAAGTCGAGGACATGACCTCCAGAAGAGTTGCAGTCAACATGACCGATCTGTCAGGAGGGGAAAACAAGCTGGAACATCTTGATGGGAAATTCCTCCCTGAGGACGTGCCCCCACTGAGGCATTAGTACTCAGTCAGAATTCTGGTAAGGGAAAAGAGCGCATCAGAGCTGTCAAACACTCAGACTCGCATGCTTCAGTGACAAATATGGAGGATGACCCCAAGAATGACACATTGTGCCAGTATCTTGCTAAGTAAAATAAGTTGGTCGATGAACTTCTTTCTAAACACATTGTTGGGCGACGACCCGACTATGGTGATCCTAGGCCGGGGCAGCAGGGTCAGGAATGACTACTCATTGGCGAGATGCCCCCAGGAAACCCTGATCATGCCGCTCTTGTTGATAGAGTGGAATTCGGAGATCATGGAATGATGACATGGTATATATCGCCAAAGCCTCTTATATGGTGCGACAATCTAAGGAACCCTGCCCGGGATCCTTCGACCACCCCAAGGGTCAATCCACCAGCCAGTCCATGAGCCGCTGAGCCTGTATACTGCATTTAAGAACCCGACAATGAGCTAATGGTATGGTATCCCCATTAAGATAGGGACCCCCATCTAGATTATCCAATGGTGGAACTCAACGCCCACCTAGAGGAATTGGAAATGCGATAGGTGTCCATCCCACCTGATGGCAAGCCATATCCGGAATGGGTGGATGATATTCCAGCAACCCCAAGATTTGGAAACCCCACATTCTCCCCTTTTAACTGGACGGGTGACCCGCAGCAGCTCTTAACCCACATCAACACAAGCAGTGGGCCTATGTTAGGGACCCCAGCGCATCAAGAGGCCTCCATGCTCTATAATTTTGTCCAGACACTAGAGGGACCGACATTCGTCTGATATAGCCTACTCCCCATAGGATCTGTGACCAGCTGGGAGGACCTTCGCAGGTAGATCCATTACCAGTTTAGTTCAACCACCCGAAAAATGAACATCGCAGGCCTCTTCTAGTGCAAACAATGGCCTGATGAGAGAGTCATTGAATCTTTCGCCCGGTGGATGGGTCTCAAAAACTCCCTTGACATGACACTGACTTAGGATCTATTACTGGCGATGTGCATAGGGAATTTCAAGGTGGAACTGGTTCCCTCCCTAATCTCTCAGAACTATCTCGGAGGGTTTATAGACTTCTCAGATAAGGCACCGCGCCTCGAGGAAGCCCTGCAACATGCCATCTAGACACATCTAATGCCCCCTATAATCCCTTCAAGAAGGGCTAGAAGAGCTGAGCCCACCGTGGTGGCCCAGATAGAGGCCCCAATGCAGCTATAATTACTACTAGTGGAGCCAGCTCCGCTGCCCCGCAGAGGTCCACCACCATGGGTGCAGCTTCCAGCCCAGCATCAAAAACCTCATAATCTGCAGGGGACTCCGCGTAACACGCTGCCACCGCCTAGGCAAGATAATCTGGTTCTACCTCCCCAGAAGGCTCCTCCGGCACCTCGTTAGGGTCAGGCTACTTTAGCCCCCTTTCTAGACATAAGAAATTGGTCCTACTCTTTTAGCGAGGCTCTGGTCCCCAGTTACTTCCACAACACCTTAGAGAAGGGAATTGTATGGTTGCCTAAGTGGAGAAAGCCAAAAGAGGAAAATCTTATTAATCAACCTAGCTACTTACCTTATCACCATATCCTGGGGAACACCATAAATAAATGCTTTGTGTTCAAGGACGGGCTACAAGACCACATTTACAATAACATAGTCAGGTTGGTCCCGGCGCCGACACAAGTTTCAGGTGTCTTTGTGAGGTCAGATAGCAGTATCCACGGCGATGGTGAGTGGTAGCAGGTCCCTAACTGTGGGTCTCAAATGTATAATGACGGGATAGACCGCAAATCAGTCACCCGTTCTCATGGCATTATCTGTGCATGCCTGAATTGGCTGGAGCCTTTAGAAGCTGTGGCCACAACTTCTGTGTCAACATCTCAGTCGGCCTCTTCCCAGAAAAGCAAGAATCAGAGGCTCAAGAAAAAACAGTGCACCCTGCCAATGCCATCGTCATCACATACTCTCGGTGACTTCATTCACCATTGAGATGTGAATCCCTCCCAGAATCCACCTAGCAGTGGATGAATCTTCAAGTGACAGTCAAGTGTACGCTTCGGTCAATATCATTGAATTGGTAAACCCCTATATGAATCCCAATGAGGGGTAGTGCCAGGTGAAGCTCCCCAACGTCCCCAGCCGACGCCAATGTTAGAGAATACATGGAGATATGGGTCATTGTGGCATGTCAGTTTCCACCTCTAGCCAGTCTGTGCATGCCACTCAGACTCGACAATAGGGCCAGTGTAGAACTCTGCATGCGCAACCTCTTCATCTGGTGTTAACAAGCCTGCCTCCACCACTGTTTGTGCTACAGGATCAGGCCGAACCACATTGGTCAAGCCGTGACCAGCTTTTCCCCACTAGAGGCTGATCTCAGTCATTCGGTTCTCATCTGACAGCTACTCTTCAGGCTTCTACTAGGGAGCAATGGGATATTCCTAGTACCAGTTAGCCGCCGGTCCGGCCGGCAGGGCCCGCTATGCCTCATATCATAGAGTTGCTGCCTACAAGCAGAAGTTCATGCCTGGAATGGAAGTAAAACATAATCAAGAACCTAGCTGGCATCCCAACAAGGCTTTCCATCCTTTAATCCCTTCTCCCATTGCCAAATATGTACGAAGCACTCACAGAGGCTTTAAAAAGCCCCTTCCAGTTTGAGACAGAGGTAGCAGCGATAGAGGATTTCCATGCAAATGTTCTTGAGAATGCTGAATGTCAGACCATTATTTCATTATCTGGAGAGGATAAAGGCTCCCACATACAAGGGTTCATCCACCTGATGTACATCACCAACCAATTTAACGGTGAGGAGGTTCGTCATTGTCTCATTGACACCAGCTCAGGGATCAACCTTATACCGACGTGGACACTGCGGAAGCTAGGGTTATCTGAATATGACCTGACTCCCTCCAATTTAAGGATCCAGGGATATTACAGGATAATGCATACCTTGGTCGGAAAGATTCATCTGAAGACCCAGTTCGGCGGACTAGTTTCCATCACCGAGTTCATGGTTGTCTCCCAGGACACCGCGTATAATGCATTGTTGGGTAGGCCACGGCTCTACCTACATGGGGTGGTCCCTTAATCGTATCACCAATGCCTCAAGTACTCCCTTAATAGTTGATTGGGAATACATCAGGGCGATGCGTCTCCTTTCGCCTCTTGTAAAGACCACTATTTGGATGCTTACTATTAAAAGATCAAGGATAAAGAAGTCTAGGAAAGTGAAGTCGAGACCGTCTATGCTACGAACGACCCTTGGGTAGGCCTGAATGACACCCACGTCTTGTCAATCCATCCGTTGGATGCCATGAACCTCGATATGGGAAATGTTTTGTCATTTCTGGGACAACAGGGAACCATGCTCCCAAATCCAGGCGGCGTTGAAAGATCACTTCGTATTCTTATATGAATCAGGCCTCAGTGATATCAGAGCCTCCCACTCCCAACATGTATTGAGAGTTCTGGCTCATAGCAATGACAGAACGTCATACTTGTCTATTTCGCCCGGCTAGAATAAGCCATCACCGGCCATTGCACCACTACTTCTTTGATATTATCAAGCGTGGCCCCATGGGCTAGAGACCAGGTGGGATTGGGTCGACAACCTTCATTTTTATGGTCTCGGTAATGCCAGAGTTCCCCGAAGCAATAACTACTACCTCTAAAGCAAGTACCGGCCTCCCATAGGGTTCTAGTAAATCAGAAGCAATTTCACCCATGGAATATCCCTCCATAAATGTAGATGAGTATATAGAGGATGCTCCCTGACTTTTGAGGAAGGTGTCTCCCCCACGATCGGAGAGTTGGTACAAGTGACCCTCGAAAGCAATGTAGACCCGAGACCCACATTGATCAGTGCCTCCATACCCCATGAGGAGTAGCAGCGGAACGTAGACTTCCTTAAATAGCAATGTGACATGTTTCCAGGGAGTTATGATGAGATGTCGGGACTAGATCCTCAGGTAGCCTTCCACTGCATCGGTCTTCTGGCAAATCACCTCGAGTTTAAGCAGCCTCCTAGAAAGATGCAACCTTCTCTCGGGGCCATGGTTGAGGCCAAAGTTTACAAGATCATCAGAGCCAACTTCTTCATGGAGGTATGGTACCCCATGTGGCTATCCAACATTGTGCCAGTCAGGAAGAAGATCAGACAGATAAGAGTCTGCACTGACTTCTGTGATCTCAACCGCCAGTCTGAAGGACGATTTTCGGCTCCCTGTGACGGAGCTCTTCCTTGACGCTACAGTTGGGTTCCAAGCCCTCTCCTTCATGGATGGTTACACCGAGTATAATCAGATCCGGATGTCCCCTGAGGACTAGGATTCCATAGCTTTCAGGGCACCCCAAGGTACTATCTATTACAAGGTTTTTCCCATCGGCCTGAAGAATGTAGGTTCCACCAATCAGTGGGCCATCCATCGCATATTCAAGCCACTCCTCAGGACATTGGTGGAGTCCTATGTGGATGATCTGGTAGTCAAATCATGCCAGCACCTGGACCATTTAATGGATATTGAGAAAGTGTCTGGATTCCTTCGTTCTCGCCACCTGATGATGAACCCATTGATTTGTGCTTTTGGTGTCACCTCTGGAAAGTTCCTTGTCTTTGTTGTCAAGTACTAGGGCATCGAGATCGACCTAGAAAAAATCAAGGCCATCTACCAGATGCCTCTCCCGAGTAATATTTGGGATCTACGAGGTTTACAAGGCCACTTGGCCTACATACGCCGATTCATTGTGAATATGGTCAGCAAGTGTAAGCCCTTCTATAGAATAATGAAGAACGGAACCACTTACGAATGGGATGTAGAGTCCCATACCACCTTTGAGGAAATCACGTAGTAACTGCTCTGACCACCAGTCTTTAGGCCACCCGTATCCGGGAATCCGCTGGTCCACTATATAAATGCCCTAGAACGGTCCCTTGGAGCACTTCTCGACCAGAAGAACAATGTGTGGATGGAAAACAACCTCTACTATCGTAGTCGCATGCTTCTCAATGCGGAGACCAGATACTCCCCCATCGAGAATAGGTTCCTTGGGCTCATATTCGACGTACAAAAATTCTGAAATTACTTGCAGCACCACGAGGTACAGCTAGTGTCTCGATTAGACCCGTTGAAGTACATCCTAAGTTATCCCATGTTGACTAGCCGACTAGCATGGTGGGAGGTGATCCTCTGGTAGTTTGAAATTAGGTTCGTGCCTCAGAAGGCTATTAAGGTACATGAATTGTAAGACTTTCTAAATGCCCATCCAACCTCTGTGGACGAGTCCCTATACTTGGAATTTCCCGATGAGCAAATCGTCTCTGTTGATCAATCCATCCCATGTTGGCAGATGCACTTTGGTGGTGGCTCCCGAAGCCCCACCGGTAGGAGGATCAATGATCCTCAAAACAACAGAGTATGCCTGGGTATCATCTTTATTACCCCAGCACAATCTATTCTGTCGTACTCATTCCTGTTGTCAAAAGGATGCACCAACAATGAGGTAGAGTATCAGGCCTTCATTTCTGTCCTTGAGTAGGCCCTCAAGATCGAAATGCCCCATTTTCATGTGAAAGGGGACTCTGAGCTAGTCATTAAGCAGGTCAATGGAAACTATGTGGTCAGGAACCCAGAGATCCAACCATTATTGGAGCGGACCCTCAAACTAATGGCCCAGTTTCCATCTCATCTAGAGGTTATCCATGTCCCTCGTTCACAGAATGGTCGAGCAGATGCTTTGGCCAGCTTAGTTGCATCACTTGTAGAGCCCGAACAGGATGGGTTGATTATCCACATGGCGCATCAATGATTCTTAGACCTTGTTATCTCGGATGGCGATGACGGATGACAGGTTAGCTATCTTACCATCGAGGCCTCTACGTCATGACCCTCGGGTCATCCGAATGCAGTGATCAAAACGATTGCTGATTGGAGGATACCCTTGGATGAATTCCTCCAACATGGTAATCTCCTGTCAGACCGGGCTGAGCTCAAGTGAATCCGACGTCGAGCGCTATTGTTTAAACACTAGAGCGGTCCCAACCTTAAGCACATCCTCTATAAGTGATGGTTTAAGAGTGTTCTCTTCTTTTTCATTCGGGGTTTGAGATTCCATAGGTCATGTAAGGGGTTAATGCCTATTTCTATGGTGCCCATTAGGTTGGGCCAAAACAGTCTCACCAGATCTAGAGATTAGAGTATTTTTCGCCCTCCATGATATCATTGAGTTCTCCAAGAAATTCCATGCATTCAAATATCATGAAAACATTGTACATCGGCCACTGAAGCCTCTTTAAACTACTAAGTACTCTTGGCCCTTGGCAGTCTGAGGATTAGATGTCATATGACCATACCCACTACCAACAGTTCGACAATGCCGATTCATTTTGAACGTTATGGATTTTCTTCCCAAGTGGGCAGAGGCAATTCCACTAAAGAAAGTCATGTCTCGTTCTATTGTATACTTCGTGATTTCCAATATCTTCCATTGGTTTGGAGTACCACACGTTGTCCTCAACGATAACGACACCGACTACCAAGCTGCTGAGTTGAAAAATTTGTACGCTAAGTACACGATCCGCTCTAACCGTACCTCCCACTATCACGTGAAACAAAATGGGAAGATTGAGGCTTTCAATAAAACCCTCTCTATCATTCTGCAAAAAATGGTTGGTCGGAACAAGAAGAGTTGACTGGATAAGATCCCCAATGCCTTCTGGGATTTCAAATGACAACTCGTAATTCTACCCAGGTGACCCCTTATTCCCTGGTAAACAGAACTGAGGCCGTCTTGCCCATCGATATTCAGTTTCCCTCATTGCGCACAATGGTCTATGACAAGCAAGCGCTAGATAGAGTGGCGGAAATCCATCTAGCTGAATTGGAAGCACTACAAGAGAATAGGATATGTGCCCTTCACAACATAGAAAGGAATCAGAGCATGATAGCTCAAGACTTAAACAAGAAGGTTTTCCTTTTCTCATTCCAAAAAGGTGACTTTTATTGGCCCTTAGGTCACCAATGATCTCGAGCAGGAAACCACCTAAGTTGGAGCCCAAATGGAAAGGACCTTTCATTGTTTAAAAGGTTTATCCCAATGGATCATACATCCTGGTGGCCATGGATGGTGGGTGTATAACTCCTTCCACCAATGCCACGTTTTTTAAAAAATACATTTCTTGAGATTTTCCCGGTCCTACATGACCTTAAACTTGATTACGGTCCCGCTTGACCTTAATCTGTCGGTGATGCATGACCCTAAATTGCATGCCAATCCCGCATGAACTTAAACTGTTTGTGGTCCCACATGATATTAAATTGTATGGCATCCCGCATGACGTTAAACTATATGTCATCCCGCATAAGGATTAAATGTTTGTTGTCCCGCATGACATTAAATTTTATGTCGTCCTGCATAACGTTAAATTGTATCTTCAAGAACTACGTGTGGCATGATTCCCATCCTTATGGGATACATATGACCTCCCAAAAATGTTAATTTTGGGTCCAGTCACTCTCATGTTGATCCCCTCTACCCTTTATAGTGGTTCGCTGATGTGTCTAAGAGTACTATGGTCTAGGACCTGGAGTGTCGGATTCAACATGGACACGTTTCCATCCACTTGTCAAGATTCGTGTTACCCTTCATTTCGGCCCCCATTATCTTTCAAACTAGAAGGGAACCCCAAAATGGCATGGATGCTAGGACTAAGGGCTCTCCAAAAAATATGGGTCAATACCCCCAAGGGTTTCGAACAAAAAATAGATACAAGTCCCGCGTTTTGAACATGGTCAGCGGTCGATGCTCATTTTTTTGTACTCGTTCCACGCTAACGCGACATGGATGCAGTGTTGCGAACATGGTCAGTAGTAATCCTCTGTCGTCATGACAGCCCCTTCAATCCTTGAATGTTGGTCACATGATTCACATTATGATCTCCCCCATCATGTCCAAGTGGAGTCTCGACACTCTTGGAACTATCCCTCAGTCCACCTCCACACGTTAGGGGGGAAAGCTGTAATACGGCGTCCTTCGGGGCTCCCACAGTCCGATCTATAAGACCATAAACTGATATATTCTCTTTGAACTATGTGTGTCTTGATCCTCGTCCTCATGGGTTATGTGGGATCTCCAGGACATTGCGTTTCTAGGTGCAGCTTAACTGGGAGCTAGCTTCTCCTACCTCTTATCCTTTGACCATCAATGGCCTCTTGGACTGAGTCTCCTCTCCCAGAATTGCACACTGTGATGATGTGGACCTCGTCCTCATTCACGTCGGGTTTGCATTATCATGTCATCCTCATTCCTTCTGGTCCATGCCATATGACCTTAAACTGTGCTATCAGGTCCTACATGGCAGTAAATTGTTATAATATCATACCGACCACACGACAAAAAACAACATTGAATTGTGATGACCTCATCATAGGGGATATCACATTGGGTATCGTTCATTCACCATACAATTTTTCAACGTTTATATATGGATTGATTCTTGTGGCGATACCAGGAATTTCTACCCTAGGCCTTTCGCTTCACAAAAAAAACCATTCACCATAATGGAAAAACAAGATACATCAAATATCACTTGTTTTGTTGCGAGGGCAAGACCTGCACGCCCCTTTCATATTTTTCATGGGTACCTTACCATGCTACCACCAAGAACTTTGTTTGACTTGATTTTCATTCTTATGGGATACGTATGAATGCCCGGGATCTTAACCATGGGCCCAGCATAACTTTCGTATTCAGTCCCTTGACATAAACACTTATCCAAGGAACACATGGTAATTTGGACTTATGTCCTTATTCACGTCGAGATTCATAATCACTTTACCATGTGTCCACTGCATTCCCTACGGATCCCTAATCTGAGTTCTAAGACTTTAAATTAAGCCCCATTCAAGAACTACGTATGGATTGATTCCCATTCGTATGGGATACATAGGAACTCCCAGACAATTCATCTCTGGTCCATCCCAAGGAATCACAAATCCCATCCTATTTTTTATGCCGCAACTCATCCCCAAATTGGCCACATATGTGGTGAACCTAGTAGGCCTAGGCCCATTCGCTGGTGAAGTTGCCTCTAGACCATAGGTCCCAGTCCTGCAGCCAGCCTTTAGCCTCGTCAGTGATGCTCTGATGAATGGTGGTTGTGTAGTGGGTCGGGGAGCTCTCCGCAACAGGGTCACCCCAACAGTTTACCTAGAACTAGGGTTCAGGACATAAATTTCCCTGTTCCTAGTTTCTCTGGTAGGATGACCATTGTTGCTAATGTTGTGTCAAGAGAGATTGTCTTCTCGGGTCACCCATGACCGCGGTGTATCCACCTCAAAACCCGACAAAGGAACCTCCTCCAAAATACCGAAGTCCCACAATGATAGTTTGTTGGACAGGGCATACTCCTTTTGGGCAGGGGTTAGCATATTGAAGTGGGTATTGTTATTGGAGAAAATCCTTTTTTCACCATACACCTCTGGGCTGGAGACCATTTCAGCCCTGTGAGAAGCGGATTCTCCCTCATCAGCCTAGTTTGCAGCCATATTCTTCTGAAAAAGGGTTTCACTAGCTGGTGCAGAATCTCAAAGGATGGCGTGAAATATCAGCGGGCGTCATCAAAAATCCAACTGGGGCATGAAAAACCCCAGGTTTTCACGTAGAATGACGCCTAATCTCGGTGGAATTACATGTGGCCAGAGCGGTTTGGCACACAGGACAAAATAATGTTTCACGCATGGGAGAATTGAGGTTGTTGCTCAATAAAATTCGTATAGAGAATGGGACCCGCTGCGGTTTTTATAGGCTAAGTCTGGTTTCTGTTCCCATGAGAAAAACTAATTCCATACATGCCGGAGTTCTTTGTGACACCTCAGGATATTGTTCACATGGACCCTGCAGATCCGTTTATTTTGACGTTTCCCTCGGAATCCGACCGTTGCAGCCCCTCGACGATCCAATTCCGAGGGGGGAATTTGTAGGCGCCAAAATGCTCTCTAGGGATGAATAAGGATTCCAAATGACAAATCGAAGTCATATTCTAACCTAGGTACCCCGTTCAGGGGGCTTGATGGGTCACAAAAAAAACAAATTCAAAGGCGCATGAAAAAGCTATGCCCTATGAGGAAGGTTTCGGGATTAACGAAAGGGATTTGACATGGGTGTGAAATATTTCGTGCCCCGCCCCGCGCAGTCAACTTTTCACGCCTCCACCTATGTTGTAAATTTTTTTGCACGAACCTACTTTCCACGCCCTCATGCACCTATAAATAGAAGGCGACCCCCTTCCACTTCGGGTCTGAAGAATTGGATCCGGCTCTTGTGCACGAAATGCATCATTCGGGCATGCAATGATGGCCTTCAGGTAAAATTCTTTTCATGCCAATTCACATGGGGGTCCGCCTTCGCGTGAGATCCACAAGGTTTAAGACTGAATTAAAATCACTTCGGGGTCTTCCCATTGCGTGAAATCCCTTCCACTTGTGCACGGGCTGTCCAATTGCGCGCAATCCCCTTCAATTACGCGCACCCAATTCATTGTGCACAATCCCATTCAATTGGTCACAATTCGTACTCCTTGCACACAATAATTTCTATATGCGTGCAAAAACTAAGCTCCAATTACATGAAATCATCATTGATTTCATGCCAACTAGGTGTTTTTCGTGTAGGGATACTAATTTCATGTGCAAACCTCAAAGGTTGCATGCAATTCTTCAGGACCCCTCACCTCGGTGCTCCCCGGGAGTCCCTTTGCATGAGTTCCCGATGCCCTTCTTATAGATTCCATTCATGGTTTCCTCTCATGCCCCAGGCATCCACATCAAGACCCGTTTTTTCATACGAGCTTCTAGGCTCGTACTAAGTAACATCAATGTCCCTTAGACAATACTGCCCATTGCATTGCTTTGCCTCATACTTCTTCGCATAGGCACTCTAACGGCAATTGCTTCTTTGCATAGACCTGCTAACATGGACCCCTCAACTGTTCGCTCCATAACACCCCACTGTATCGCATTGTCGATTCCTTCCCTTCCACAAGGATTAGAGGGTACCAGTTATGTAAGCCCTAGGGGTGTGGAGCGCACCCACCTCGTCCGATCTCCAGGATGTTAAACTGTCAAGCACCATCATCCTCAGCACACGTCGTTAAACTGTGAACTCTCCCCATGCATCGAACGTAGGGTCCCCCATCTTGGTCATTCTCCACACCCACTCATCTCCACGGGGATGGGATCACCCCTCACATTGGATGATATCCTTTTTATTGGAGTGGCATTTGTCCACGGGAAAGGGAAGCCACCTTGGTGTAAGCCCCTAGATTTTCTTGCCAGAGGCAGCATCCCTTCACCTCCTTTCATCTTTGGTCCATAGGGATAGCGAAGGACATGGTGGGAAATCGGGCTCCTCCATTCTTCGGTCCCAATTCCCTCTCCCACTGCGATTTGTTGCCATCGGGCCTCTATTTGGAGTAAGCCCCGACTTCCTAGGAATTTAACCACGCATAAGCCCCTATTTCCTCTCTAGGATGCTTCGCACGTAAGCCCCACTCTATTTCCCATGGACGATCCTTTAATGACGTGATCATCAGGCCTGTGATATCTCATGTTTCTCACACCGAGCATGACTCACGTGAGCTTAGAGCAAGCACCGACCAAGAACAAATCCTTGGGAAACCTCAGAGTGTCAGCCCCAGCCCATCCCAAACTATGGGGACTTTGATCCTTGTCATGGCATGGTACGTAGGGATCCTCCATGTGGTTCAAGACCCAAAACCTTTGGCCACCTCATAGTGTAAGCCCTAACCAATCCCAAACAACAAGGACTTTGATCCATGTCACGACTTGGTTTGTAGGAATCCTCCACGAGGTCCAAGCCCAACACCTTGGGCCACCTTAGAGTGTATGCCCCAACCCATCCAGAACTACTGATACATTGATCCATTTCAAGGAATGGTACATAGGAAGCCTCTACATGGTTCAAGCCCCAACACCTTGGTCAGCCTCAGAGTGTAAGCCACAACCCTTCCCGAAATATGGGGACTTTGATCCATGTCAAGGCATGGTACGTAGGAAGCCTCCATGAGGTGCAAGCCCCAACACCTCGGGACACCTCACAGTGTAATCCCCATACCATCCCAAACTACAGTGAAATTGATCCATGTCAAGGCATGGTATGTAGGAAGCCTCCACAAGGTTCAAGCCCCAACACCATGGGTCTCCTCGGAGTGTAAGTTCCAACTCATCCTGAACTACGGGGACTTTGATCCGTGTCAAGGCATGGTACTTAGGAAGCCTCCACGAGGATCAAGCCCAAACACCTTGGCGACCTCAGAGTGTAAGCCCCATACCATCTAAACTATGTGGTCTTTGATCTATTTCAAGGAAAGGTACATAGGAAGCCTCCACGAGGATCTAGCCCCAACACCTTGGGCCGCCTCAGAGTGAAAGCCCCAACATATCCCAAACTACGGAGACTTTAATCCATGTAAAGGTATTGTACGTACGAAGCCTCCCCGAGGATTAAGACCCAACACTTGGTCATTCCGACCACCTTCACATTCGTTCTCCCCCGTCCTGCATGACGATAAACTGTATTCGCCATCTGAACTACGTGGTCTTTGATCCATGTCAAGGCATTGTATGTAGGAAGCCTCCAAGATGTTCAAGCACATAACTCAGGACTCATCCTAATCTCTCCCTTGATCCCATGTGTCTCAGGAAGTTAGTGCCCTAACTCGGAGGTTCCACTTCTTTTTGGTCCTATCTATGTGTCTATTATCACGGGTAACCTCCTCAGGCGTCCCATCATCTAACCGAACTATGTGGACTTTAATTCCCTTCCATGGGGATATGTAGGAAGCCTCTTTGAGGATAAAGCCCAAAACCATAATCACCCCTTGACGATCCCATCCCACTCACCACCCCCTCACGAAACCTTCCATCATCCATCTAGATTCTTACCCGGGCCACCACATCCCGGTGTAATCATGCCACCCCACACCCCATTCCATCAGACAACATTCGGGAAGCCACAAATGTGTTGGCCCCAATATCGGCGTTCCCTCCAAGGGGTTCCCCCAACTGATCCACTCTAATCATTGTTCCGATCAGTCTGATCCGTCTTCGCTGGACGTTAAACTCGTGGAATACACTATGTTATACATGAGAAGCTGAGGAAAACCTCAGATACATTTACATGGAATAAAATTCCCCGCATGCGATGTGGGATGACTCAGACTTCCATGCCCTCAAGAATCACTATAATAAGGGACATAAGATAGAAATGCCAATCCCCCAGCATCCAGACACGCCAGTGGTGCCCAACGTGACTAGTCCCTTAACCGAAGGTTGGTTCCCTGATCGGACCCCTTGGAATTTCCTGACAGAAGTAGTGTAATTAACAATTTTCCAAGAAGATAGGGTGCCGAGACGAGTTTCATGAACAATGTCATAAATCTATGAGGGAGACCTGGACTATGTTACAAGATCCGAGAAGGAATCCACGAAGGAAGAACCGAGATCCGTTCAAACCGTTTCGATCAATGAGTCGACATCCCTGAATAAGGAGCGGATGTCTCCTACCCTTTGGAAAGTGAGAATGCTGGGTAGCAACTATGCGCCCTCCCCGTGATGGATGCATGTGCCCCAGAGAAAGCATCGGAAACAATAGGTAAACAAGAACTCAACCCAACCTAGGGGTTCCAAAACTAGCCCATACCCAAACACCCACATTACTATTATTTCATAAAAAACACAACAGCCACATCAAATTCCCAAATCACTCTTGGAAAATAATTCCCCATTTAACCGATTTTTTTTATCACATTCAAGTGGTTCCATTTAAATAATTCTTCACTACTAGGCAACTAACAGGCATAACAATATTCCAAGGAAGGAAAAAAAATCCTAGTAACAAATTAAGCATTCACACCCGGTTCTCCTATAATGTCACAACATCAAAAGGGATCTGTGAGATCCCTCGACGTACTAAAAAACCGAACAATGACTCGACATATGGCCCCGCACAGCCAGAAATACACAATCTAATAACGATACAATAGGAGATCAAATCCTCTTCTATGTCACCTCATAAAAAAGAAGCAGAACAACCATTCACATCATCAGAATAGATCACGGGAGTTTTCAGACTTAAAAACACCATTCCTTTAGTTATATCTTTCCATTTGGTTAACCGGGGTGACCAAACAACGATTCTTATTCATTTTCCATCAATTTAATCAATTAAGGATAAGTGATTAACTAGTATCTATGTTATAACCATTAAAAAAAGATTTATCTAGAAAAAATAGGTTCATTAGTGTGCTAGAAAAGACCACTGATGACCATGATTTTTAGTGTAAGTAAGCCCATAGAATTCAAAAAATATATGCAAAGGAAAAATATTATAGAAGCATCATCAAACAAACCCCTTCATTCATTAAAAACAATTTATTATCTTTTTTAAGGTTAGGTTTCATCAATCCACATAGAAACACAATCATAGTCACCCTGAAATATACATAGTTAAGAGAGATGGAGTAAGAATACCTACATGGATGATCATTTATCTATGTTTTTCTCCACATGAAAAAAAAACATAGGTTGTGCGACTTGCAGTTTTGGATCTATGAGGTCTCCAAAAACTAGGGATGGGTGACAAGAACATGAGACGCACGACTTGAAGAGGAGGAACTATAAGGAATCCAAGAGTGAGAAAGAAAGGATCAAGCACAGGAACACCACTAGACTTGTGTAGGTGGAATCCAAATCCTACATGGAAATGAAAATAGACCAGCCAAGAAGAAGAATGAATCTCACTACGATAAAAGGCGGGATCCAATAGTTACAGGATATGATATCTTGAATGACCTTAAAGAAGAATCGTGGTATCCCCTTGTGGTTGGATGATTACACATGATATAATTAATTGTTATTTAATAATTATTATCAGAGAGGTGGCCGTAATGGTTGGGATTTAAAGGGGTTCCATTAAACAGAGGAAAACACATAACAGGGGAGGAACTGGAAAGTACGGAAAAAATTAATGACAATGAGGAAAAATCCATATGACATGGTAACTCCATGGGTATTCCAAATCCGGGGTGAATTTTAGATATCATTTATGGGCTTTACATGAATTTAAAATGGGTATTAAAACAAATTTAAATTGAAAACCCGTTACGGGAGTAGAAATGGAAAATGCTAGAAACTAGGAAAAAACAAAGGGTGGGACACCGTTTGGTGAGACACCGTAACAATGTCAGCATAAATGTTCCACCATCATAGTGCCACTAGTTTGGTGGAACTCCATTAGAGGACCCACCATCATGGTTCCATCGTCAAGGGGATTCGGTGACCGGTACCACTGTCATGGTGATCTTGTGACCAGTGCCACCATCAAGGTGCTACTGTGACCGAAACCACCATAACGGTGCTTCCGTGACTTGTTCCACCATCACAGTGCCACCGTCATTGTGCCCCCAAGCATAGTTCAGCTGTGACTAGTGCCCCCATCATGCTACGTTCGTGACCGGTGCCACTGTCACACTGCCGCCATGACTGGTGCCACTGTTTTGGGGGAACCGAGTTATTTTGGGAAACTCCTTAATGAGTCACAGACCTAACACTGAAAATTTGAATATCTAATGGAGCAGGAGGATCTAGTCCATTACATCAGGTAAGTCCCAAACTATTATCATCCTCCATAATTGAAACAAAACTCTATGAAAATATAGGGGTCCGAACAACCACCTCGAAGATACCTCTCAGGAGTAAACCTCCTCGGCATCAAGGAACACTTCTCCCTCATGTAACCGCACAAACATACAAAGGTCACACCATCCATTCACATGGATTACAGATTCTTTTATCCATGTCATGGTGTTATCTTCTTGGGGGTGGAAGTACTCACCCGAACAGGTTTAATCACATCTAACATAATGTGTCTTGATTAGGGATCAGGTCATCCCTTCCCCATAGTCAGGACTCTTCACACACATACAGATAAAAAGGAAAATAAAACATTGTATACTTATCATGGACATGAACTACATCACAATCATGTACAAAACGAAATGGAACAATACTCAAAACCAGTTATGTGTACTGGGTGCACATCTGTGTCTCTTGTTCAAAGGTACCGTCCTTGGGGCCACCATACCTCCATAACACACAATCCAAGGGACTGTTTCATCCACAAATCACCTTATTCTCTGGAGTCTCGGTCCTCAATGGTATCTAACTGAACGTAGAATCATCCCCTATATCCAACACTTTACAGTCAATAACATTGGAGTCTTCATGTAGTTATAAACAAAGATGGGAGATGTTGAAAATGTTGTGGATCCTTTCCAACTATGTGGAAATACCAGCTAATATTTTACATCCCTGAATCACCCCAACACTTGAAAGGCCTGATGAAATTAAGATATATCTTGATCCCCTTACCAAATCATTACTTCCCAGGTCGAGGGGAAACAATCAGGAACACATGATCTCCAACCTTGAACTCCATGGGTCTCCTCCTATATTTGGTATACGACTTCTTATGGTCCTAGGATGCATTCATCCTCTCTCTCACAAGATGAACCTTCTCCATTGTGATATGAACTAACTTTGGGACAAGAACACATGCCTCCCAATCCTCAATCTAACACCCAGTCTAACGACAAAACCTCCCATAAAAGGCTTCAAATGATGCAATAACAATAGTCTAGTGGTAACTATTATTTTAGGCAAACTCTACTATGGGGAAATGTCTTCCCATGATCCCCCAATGTGAAAAAAAAACATGCCTGTAGCAAATCCTCCAATTCCTGGATGGTCTATTCTGTCTTCCCATCTATCTGGTGGTGGAATGAAATGCTAAGGCATAGTTGGGTTCCAAAAGAATGAGAAAATCCCTTTCAGACTCGTGAGGTAAAACATTCATCCCTATCTGATACTATAGACCTTAGAAATAAATGAAAATGAACTATCTCATCCACATATCTCCATGTTAGGGAATCCACTGCACTCAACTCCTTGATCACCAGGAAGTGGGTTGGTTTTGTCAGTCGGTCTCCCACTACCTAGATAGCATCGAAGCCTCCATGAACCCTGGGTCATCGTGCGAAGAAATCCAGTAAGATGTAATCCCACTTCCACTCAGGGACATCTAAAGGATGATACAAACCACTTGGGATGCGGTGATTGACCTTCACCTGCAGACACACAAGGCATCTTCCCACAAACTCTGCACTGCCTGTTTCACCCAGGCCCAAAAAAATTGTTCACTCAGGCCTCGGTACATCTTTTAAACTATTGGGATTACTGGTAACATTGAGTTATAGAATTCATGGTGAACACCATCAATCATCATCTCTAGGACAAAAAACATACCTCAAAAAATCATATGATTCAGACCACCCTCCAACCACCCTTCCTGAGCATTTCCTTGGTCAAGTCGATCACGTATCACTTCACTCTTTAAGTCTTCCCACTATGACTCCCCAAAATTCCGAAACAGAGAGGACTAAATTGTAATCTAAAATAGACAACCTCAACCACTATCCACCCTAGCATCCAAGTGTAAGGAATAAAACTCCTCTATTGCCTTCCAAGCATCCATAGATTTTTGAAAAGCTTCCCTCTACGACTTCCTTCTCAAGGCATCAGCCACAATGTTCCCCTTACCTTTAGTATAAGAGATCTCAATATTGTAGTCCCAAAGAAACTCCACCCACCTTCATTGTCACATGTTCTGGTCCCACTATGTAATTATATGAATCAAACTCTTGTGATTTTTGAAGACCACAAAGTGCTCCCAGATGACTTAATGTAACCACATCTTCAACTCAAACACTACTGCTGCAAGATCGAGGTCATGGGTGGCATAGTTACACTAATTATGATAAAACATCCTAGACCCATAAGAGATCACTCCCCATTATTGTGTCAGCACAAACCCCAGGCCATGTCTGAAAGCATCAAAAAAACCTCAAACAACCCCCCTTTATCTCGAAACTAGATCACTAGAGCACTAACCGACCATTTTTTCAGATAGATGAATGCTACCCAACCCACCTCACTCCACACGAATGCCACTTCTTTTATTGTAAAAGCTATTAAAGGAGTTGTAACTCGAGAGATTTTGTGTATGAACCTCCGATAACATCATGCTAGACCAAGGAAACTACAATCCACTATCACATTTTTTGGTGGTTCCAAATAAAAAACAGTTTCAACGAGTGACGGATGAAAAGAAACCCCTTGTTGAGACACCACGAGTCTATGAAAGTGAACATCTCATGTTAAGAACTTGCACTTGGACAAATTCACATAGAGTTTGTGAGGTCGAAGGATCTCCATGACCATCCTGACGTTCTTTTTATGGTCCTACTCTAATCCTGAGAAGATCAATATGTTATGGATGAACAAAATGAGGATCTGGTCAAGAAACCCGCCGAAAAAAGATTTTATGAGCCCCATGAACACAACATGAGCGTTCGTAACACCAAATGACATGACTCTATAATCAATGTGCACATACCTGCATCTGAAAGTAGTCTTCGGGATATCACGATCTTTCACCCTTTTCTGGTTATAACCATACCACATATCAATAATAGAGAACCAACCTCCTCCTCCAATCATGTCAAAGAGATCACATATCTTCAAGAGAGGGTAATGGTTCCTGGCCGTTACAAGACTCAGTCTCCGGTAGTCTATGAACAGCCTGTGACCACCATCATCCTTCTTCGAGAACAAGACTGGAGCACCCTAGGGCGACATGTTGGGTTGGACGAAACCCATCTTGATCAGATCATTAATCTGAATCAGTAACTCCCACAACTCAAGAAGACACCATAAGGTATGGATTCTTTGAAATCAGTCAGTCATTGGGATGTAAGTCTATCCGAAACTCAACGTAACGTCAAGGGTGTAGAGTCAAAACCTCATTGGAAATAACATCCATGAACTCTCTGAAAACTATTGGAACACCCATTATCTCATCATCCATTGATTCTGCTAAAATCATAGCAGACCAAGAAGGAAGAGGATTTACATGTCGTCTCCCCATATGAAAAATTTTTTCTCCATCAAAATCCACACTCTAGCCATCCTCATTTGAAAAAAATTACTCTTCTCTGGAAGCAGTCGATAATAGTGTGTATAGAAAACATCAAGTCGATGCTTAGGAAGACATCGTATGGCTGATCGTACAGTAGTAGGAGATCATCACTCGACTGATTTTGTCCCGACATCGGTCTCCATCCTCTAAAAACCTCAAATAGAATGGTATTACCCCCAACTGGAAAACATAGCACCAGGGGAATAGAGATTATCTCTACATCTATGCCCAAGGAATATGATATACTAGGTGAAAAAAGGAGTTATAATCTTTATTCAAACAAGGCTCATGGAAGAGTGCTAAAAAAGTTGATTGTATCTCGAACGGATTTAGGCCCAGCTATAACTTCTACCTCTACTGCGTGAAACTTACAATGCTTAGCCCCTATGCCCCTCAATAGTTAGTCTCCTCCCTGACCGCGCCCTGGTCAAGGAAACTGAGGAGCGCCTTGAGGTTGGGCTCCTCTTGCAACGTCTTCTCTTGGAGGATCTAGAGCTCGTTGTCCCCAATTTTCTTCCTGAATAGTCCTAGATGGAAACTACTATTGTTGAGGTGGGTGTTGAACTTTCCCACACTCACTATACTGCATTCAGTCCTGAAAATGATTATGAAGGTTCATATAGCTACCATAGATGAAGCACCTCATTCCTTGGCCGGCATGGAAAGGACGAGGGCCGATAGATCGAAACTATAACTACTAGGGCCATCTCCCCACTGGAAGAAACCCAGAAGGTCCTAACGCAGTAGGCCTACAACTGACAGCATTCCCCTTGGAAGAGCCAAACTGGATCCCCCCTCATTGGACACCTACCAACATGTTCATCCTCTCCACCACTTCATCCTTCTTCTAGACCTCCATGTACGTCTGTAGGGTGTAGGGGGTAAAAGGACACTAAAGAGATGGTCAGAGTGTCTCCTCTAAACATTGCACCCAAGGCTCCTCATCTAGAAAACTTTATGAAGAAAAATGAAAGAGATTCATAACTGTGATCCCTAACTCCATAACTGACATACTCTCCTACTAAAGGGAGAGTAGCTACTACCTCATTTAATCCTTCATTGTAGAAGAATAAAATTACACCCCAGAACTTTTCCTCAAAGGGAGACCCTAATATATCACTCTCCATTACCTCTCCGAGGCAGAGAGTCCACCACAGACATGTGGCTCCTCTCATCTGACTGACTACCAATGGAACCCAGTACTCCGCCAGATCCCGGATCAAGATGAATGCTATCACCAACTCCTCGATCCATCTTTTGGTCTCCATGTTGATATGTTGCCCTCGTACTTCACGACGATCTACCACTGAAAGGCACGAAGTGTATTATGCAATTATTTGTCCTCCTCCTCTCGATCAGTCCTTCAAGGATCATCCAGATCAGCCTCCAAGGCCTTGATCTCCCACACTACATGTGGTTGTCGTCCGGGTTCCACATCTACAAGGTAAACAAAGAAAGCATAAGCCCAACAGGTGTTGAAAATTCCATTTATATTTTTCATATATGTTTTATGTAATTTAATTCTAAGAGCGACCAGATCACACAAGAACCTAAGTCATTATGATTCATGTACCATTCTTGGGGTCTCTACCCTACAATCAGTGTAACCTCATTTGGTTGTTCGGTAAATCCAGAGTCCTTGCATCAGATCACAAGGGGAACTAAGATCTGGTGTCCTAACAAGTCTTATCTAACCTATTTCACGTACCATGATTTCCTAATACTATTTACCTATCATACCATGCAATCCTTACTATGCCTAACCCCAAGATCCATGCTATCTCTCAACCCCCCCCCCCCCAGGATAGCATTCTGTCAAGACCCACCTTCACCATGATGAGTGAAGGGACAAAAAAATGCCAGCCCATTCCTTACTTAAGTAGAAAGAGATATAATGACTCCCATGTCCCCAAATAAATAGGCCCTCCTGTGGAAACTAGCACTAAGGGTATTGAATCACACATAATATGGAAGGAATTACCCTTTTTATTTAGTTGGATTGAGAGATAAGATGGTAAAAACTAAAACAACTCCAAAACATAAGGTACAAGTAAAGTAAAACAAAAAATGAATTCCCATTTGAATGTTCCAAATATAGTGCTAAAAAGTACTAGAAATCTATAAAGGGAAGTACCAAAAGTGAATAAAATAAGAAACAAAAATTGTCTCGTTGTTTGAGCTTATATGGTCTCACACAGTCTTTGAGGTTATCCTAGGGAACTGAAACTTGTTTTATATACATAGTGTGTTTATACATGTATACTCAGTAGGGAAGACCAAAATAGCTCAATCACATGTGAGGAGGCATCCATTTAGTCAACCAAGATTACGTGATAAACCAGTTTCCATGTTACAGCTATTCAATAACAGAATTATCCAAAAAAATAGAGTTTCATTAGTGTTCATGAAAGGACCACAAACGTCCACAATTATTAGTGGACATAAGACCATACAATTCAAAACATACAAGAAAAGGTAAACAAGTACAACAGCATCATGAAACACACCCCTTCATTCTTTAAAACCCATTTATTATATTCGTTAGGTTTTCATTTCATCAATCCCAATAGAAACAATATCATAATCACCCCACATGATACACAGTAAAGAGAGATAGAGGTAGAATCCTTACATGGATGATCAATGAGCAATGTTATTCGCCACGTACCAAGAACTGGGGATGCAAAACATGTAATGGAGGAACTGTGATGACACCAAAATATGTGGATGGGTGACCAAAACTGGGGATGCATGACTTTCCTGGAAGGAACTATGAGGACTCCATGATTGATCAGGAAAGACTTCAGTATAAGCAATATCCTTGAGATATGGGATTTGAAATACTGAAAGGATTTAATGGAGGATTGTGGATTCAACATATGGTTGAACTATTAAACATGATGTAATTAATTGTTATTTAATAATTCTCATCGAAGAGGTGTCCATAAAAGTTGTGAGTTAAATGGTTTCCTTTAAATAGTGGAAAATGTGTAACATGGGCGGAACTGGAAAGTACTGGAAAAAGGGCAGACACTGAATAAAAAGTAACTTTCTTTTATTAACCCCTGGGTAACCCCACTCTGGGGGGGGGGTAGATATTATTTATGGGCTTTAAATGGCTTTGAAAGGGGTATTAAAGCAATTTTACATCAAAAACATCATTACGGGAGCAGAACTGGAAAAAGATGGAAAACTGGAAAAAACAAAGGGTGGGACACTATTTGGTGAGACACCGTAATGGTGACACTGTCATGGTGCAACCATCATGGTTCCACTAGTTTGTTGGAACACTGTATGTGGTGACATGATTTCAGTGTGAGACTATGATGGTGTGACTGCTGTGGTTCCACCGTCACAGTGTTGTCGTCATAGTGCAGTTGTGAATGGTTCCACTATCACAGTTCCACCATCACAATGCCAACAATTCAGTGGAACTGAGTATCTTGACAACTCCATAATGAGTCACACCCCAACTACTAGAAATTTAGAAATTTAATAGACCAGGAGGGTCCGAGCCATTACATCAGATACCTCTCATACTTTTCTCATCCTTGATAATTGAATCCCGAACAGATAAAAAGTGTGGGGTCCGGAAAACCACATCGAAGAAACCTCTAATTAGTTAACCTCCTCGACATCTAGGAACACATATCCCTCAAGTAAACACACAAAAATGAAATGGTAACACCATCTATTCATATGTATTAGGAATTCCATTGTTTCATGTCAAGGTACTACCCGCTATGGGTGGCACTGACTCACCTTCATGAGTTTAATCACATAAACCATAAGGAATATTGATTTGGGATCAGGTCCTCCCCTCCCCATAGTCAGGACTCTTCACCGACATTCAGAGAACAAGGAAAACAAAAAATATCATAGTTAATAGGGTCAAGCACAACATCACAATCAAGTACGAAAAAAATAGAAAAAATTCAAAATAGATATAGTTACTAGGCACCCTCCTCTATCTCTCATTCTCATGTACTCTTCTCAAGGACACCATGCGTCCATAACACACAAACCAAGTGAATGGTTCATCCATGAAGTAACTTCTTCCCACGATCCTCGATCCTTGCTGGTCACTCAATGAATGGAGCGTTGTCCCCTATATCTAACTCCCCATAGTCAATGACATGGGATTCATCATGTAGATATCGACGAAGCTAGGAGAAGTGGATGACTTTGTAGATCCTTTACAAATTATGTGGAAATTCCAGCTCATATTCCACCTCACTGACATGCCCTAACACTTCGAAAGGCCTGATGAACCTATGAGAGAGATTTCTCCCCAAGACGAACTTTCACTTCCCACATCGAGGTGAAACATTCAAGAACACATGGTCCCCAACCTCAAACTCTAAGGGTCTCCTCCTATCATTAGAATATGACTTTATCCAGTCCCAGTCTACCTTTATATTCTCAGACAAAAGCTAAACATTCTCCATTTGGATCCGCACTACCAATGGGCCAATAACACATGCCTCCCCATCCTCAGCCTAGAACACGGGTGAATGACATGGCCTCTTGTACAAGGAATCAAACGGTGCCATGACAGTAGTAGAGTGATAGATATTGTTTTAGGAAAACCCTAAAATGGAAAATTTCATTCTTATGACCCCTCATAGTCTAAAACATAGGTCCATAGCATGTCCTACAATGTCCGTATGGTATGTTCTGTCTTCAAATCTATCTTGGGATGGAAAGCATTGCTTAGGCTTAGCTGGGTGCCAAAAGCATGCTACATTACCCTCAAGACTCATGATATAAACCATTCTTCCCTATCATAGACTATGGACCTCAAAACTCCATGAAAACGCACCACCTTGTCCACATATCTTCATTCCAAGGAATCCACCACACTCAACTCCTTGATTTCCTTGAAGTGAGTAGATTTTGTCAACCAGTCTACCACTACCCAGAAAACATAGAAGTATATTTGAACCCTTGGTAGTCCTATAAAAAAATCCATTTAGATGTCATCCCACTTCCACTCGAGGAAATCCAAAGGCTACAACAAAACTCTTAATATATGGTGTTCAGCCTTCCCTTCCAGGCACCATGCGTGAAACTCCTCCACATCATGTTTCACCTCGAGCAACACAAAATGTTCCATTAGTAACGAGTACATCTTGTGAACTCATAGTTGTAACGCTACATGCGAGTTCCATAACTCACAGAGAACTCCGTCGCACATCTAATGAAGGAAAAATAGCTTCCCTTGGAAAAGAATCTGATTATGATGATCATTCGACCAACCTTCTAGACCATTAACTTGGACTGCCCGATCGTGCATCACTTCACCCTCAATGTCTCTCTACTGATACGCTTCCACCTGTAGCTACATATAGGTCTGCATTATCATTTGGAATAGAAAACATCTACCACCATCCACCCTTGCATCAAGGTGTAAGGAATATAAATCCTCTATTTACTTCCAAGCATTCATATATTCCTAAACAACTTCCCTCTATAACTTCATGGTCATGGAATTGGACACAAAATTCCCCAAACCTTTAGTGTAATATATATTGATGTTTTATAACTGAAAAAATCCACCCACCTTCGATGTCACAAGTTTAGGTCCCTCTAGGTATATATATGACTCAAACTCTTGTCATCTATGAAGAACACAAGGTTATACATGACGAGGTAATGGCACCACACCATCAACGTGAAAACTACTACTACAAGATCGAGGTCATGGGTGTCATATTTACACTTATGATGAAATAACATCCTAGACCCATATGAGAACACTCCCTGCTACTGCATCCGCACACACCCCATGCCATGTCTAGAAGAAACACAGAACACCTCAAAAAAAACCCATTCTTCTAGAAATATGAGCACTGAACAACCATTCCATCATATATTTTAATGCTACCTGATACTACTCACCTCACATGAATGCCCTATCCATTCTAGTCAATGTTGTAAAAGGAGATGTAACATGAGAGAATTTGGGTACGAACCTCTGATAATAGCCTACCATAAGCAGGATACTAAAAACCTCCTTCACATTCCTGGGTTCTTCCCAAGAAAAAACTGATTCAACCTTTGACAGATCAAATTCTACCCCATTCTGAGACACCATGTTTCCAAGAATGTGCACTTCTCATGTCAAGAACTTGCACTTGGAAAACATCCCATAGAGCAGGGGATGTTGAAGGATCTCCAAGACAATCTTTAGGTGTTTAGTTTGTTCCTAATTTAATCTTGTGTAGATCAATATGGAATCAATGAACATAATTTCGATTCACTCCAGTAACACACAGAAAATAGAGTTCATGACCCCCATGAACATATAAGTTGTGTTCATAACACCGAACATCATGACTATGTACTCAAGGATCCCATACCCGCATCTAAAGTTATTCGTTGGAATTTCACTATCTTTAACCCTTAATTGGTGATACCAAGACTTTTAATCAATCATAGAGAACCAACCTAATCCCCTCAACTGGTCAAAGCGATCTCCTCTCCTCATGAGAAGTTAACATTTCTTGATCATTACCTGATTCAGTCTATGGTAGTCTATGCACAGCTTGAGACCACCATATGCCTTATTCTTGAACAATCTCTGAGAAAACCATGGTGACACGCTGGGTTAGATAGAACCCTTATTCAAAAGATCATAAATCTGAATCTGCAACTCTCACAAATCATAAGGTGTCATCTGATAAGGATCCATCGAAATCAGTTGGGCACCGGGTTTTAATTCTGTCATGAACTAAATGTCAAGTTGAGGGGTAGAGTCACACACTACTCTAGAAAAACATCTAGGAACTCTCTAAAAACTCCAAGAACATCCATTATCTAATCATACATTGATTCATCTAAATGCTCATCCAACATAGAATTAATAGGCTCCATATGATGTCTCCCCACCTGAAAACTATGTTCTCGAACAAAAGACACATGTTGGATATCCGAATCGGAGAACATGACTCTATTACCGAAGCATTCAATAATAGTATGCACAGAAAATTGCCAGTCGATGCATCATATGACATCGTAGGGCTACATTTGCAAAAGAAGGAGATCCCCCAGTAGACTTATATTGTCCCAACATCAATCTATGTCCTCGAAAAACATCAAACAGGTTGTTATAACCACAAACATGAATTCATAGAACCAGGGGATTGGAGCATCTCTCTATATCTTGGCCCAAGGAATGGGCTATAGTAGGTGTAACAAAGGATTGAAAAGATTCTAAATCAAATAAGGTGCATAAAAAAGTCCTAAACAAGATGATCGTACCTCAAATGACTTTCAGCCGTGCTGGAACTACTTCATTTATGGAAAGAAATTTCCCACGACCTACCCTTATTCCCCTCTCATGTAGGTCACATCCCTAACCACGCCTTGTTCTAGATCCCCGAGGAGTGCCCTATGGTCAGCCTCCTCCTGCAATGTCTTCCCTCAGAGGAGCGGGAGCTCGTTGTCCCAGTTGCTGAATTTGAAAGGGCATGGCTGGAAAATGTGTCTACTGATGTGGGTGTTAGACCTATAAACATCCACATTAATGTACTTGGTCTGGGAACTGATTCTGATAGTACAAACAATAAACATAGATGAATCACCTCGGTCCTATGCTTACAAGGAAAGGGTGAGGAGTGGGCGATCAAAACTAGAACTATTAGGGCCTACTGCCCACTGACTGAATCCGAGAAGGCCCTGGCGCTGTACAACTACTACTGACAGCCTTCCCCTTTAATGATCCCAAATTCCTCCCATCTCATGGAACTTCTCCCAGTGTGTGTATCCTCTCTACCACATAATCCTTTTTCTAGTCCTCCATGTACATTGGTATGGTGAAGGGAGTAATAGCATACTGAAGAGTAGGTTAGGCTGCATTTTTTAAACGTCTCACTTGAGACTCCATATCTGGAAAAAGGTCCAAATAAAATAAAGAAGATCCAAGAACAAGACACCCAGCTCTCTCATTGACCTACTTCCCTTCTGAAGGGAGAGTAGCTACTACCTTTTCTCACCCTTCATCATAGAAGAATGGAATTCCACCCATAACTCCTTCTTGAAGTCAGCCCACAAAATAACAGTCTCTATTCTCTCTCTAATAAATAATGTCTACCATAGATGCACTACTCCTCTCATCTGACTGACTGTCAATAGAACCCAGTACTCAGTCAGATCCTGGATCAAGCAGAATGATATCACCAACTCCTCAAGCCAGCGTTTGGTCTCCATGTATGAGACAATACCCTCGTACATCCCAAGGGTATGCCACTAAAAGGATCAAAGACTCTCATGCCACTAGTCATCCTCCACCTCTTGATCAGTCCTCGATTGATCAACCAGATTAGCCATCTGGGCCTTGATTGCCCGCACTACTCATGGTCTTCATCTGGGTACCATATCTGCAATTTAAACATGTATTCATAATCCTAAGTGGTGTATAAGATTTGTTTTCCATTTTTCTTAAACATGTTATTTATTTAAATTCTCACAGAACATAGAAAACACAAGAAAACAAGTCATTATGTTGAATGTACCATTCCTAGGGTCTCTACCCTACAATCAGTGTAGCCTCACTTATTTGTTGAGTAGGTCCAGAGTCATTGCATCGGATCCTGGGTGCCTTAAAATATAGTGTCCTAGATGGTCTTCTCTATCCTATTCCTTGAACCATTTTTTTAAACACTATTTTCCTCCCATAGCATTGAATCTTTACTGTGACTTTCCCTGAGCTCTATCCTATCCCTCACCCCCGACACCATTCTGTCACTACCCACCATCACTAAGATGAGAGAGGGGAAAAACTGCCTTAACCTTCCTTCCTCATGATGAAGGAGAGATAATGGCAACCAATTACCACCTTCAATAGGCCTCAGAGTTGAAACTAGAACCAAGGGTATAGAATCACTCGTACTATGGATGGCATTACCCTTTTTATTTATTAGGATAAGGATATTCGACGGTAAATATCTAATTAACTCCAAAACTGATTGTAGAAGAAAAATAAAACAAAAAATCCATTACCATATTCATGCTCCAAATAATGTGCCACAAAGTAAAAGAAAACTCAAATGGGATGTACCAAAAGTGAAGAAAATAAGCAACGAAAACTGTCCCGATGTCCGAACTAGTACAGTCCTGCATGGTCCCTATAGTCCCCCTGGAAACATAAAAGCAGTTTTATATATGTATATTGTGTATACATGTATACTCAGAAGGGAGGACAAAAAATATATCATCCCAATGTTTGGAGGCATCCATTTAATCAACCGATTTTATGTGATTAACCAGGTTCCATGTTACAACCATTCAATCATAGAATTATCCAGAAAATAGAAGTTCATTAGTGCACAAGAAAGGACCACCAATGGCCACTATTTTCAGTGGACATAAGCCCATACAATTCAAAATATTTAAGGAAAGGTAAAATAGTACATCATCATCATCAAACACAGAACTTAATTCTTTTAAAACCATGTATTATAATCGTGAAAGTTTGGTTTCTTCCATCCCCATAGAAAAATCATCATACTCACCCTGTATGATACACAATAAAGAGAGATGGAGGAATAATACCTACATAGAAGATCAACGATTGATGTTTTTTCCACGCTCCATGAACTATAGATGTGCAGCATATAGGGAAGGAACTCTGAGGACTCCAAAAACATGGGTTGCACGACAAGAACTGGGGATGCACAACTTGTAGGGGAGGAACTCCGAGGACTCCATGAGTGAGAATGAAATGCTCCAGCACAACAAAAACACTAGCCTTGGGAAATAAGACTCCAAACACACCATGTAATGCAAAATATACAAACCATGAAGAAGAAAGAATCCCCTGTGATAAAAGGAATGATCCTTGAGTTATGAGATTTGAAATCATGAATGGCATTAAAGGTGGATCGGGGTTTCACCATGTGATTGGATGGTTAAAAATGATGGAGTTAATTGTTATATAATAATTCACATTAGATTGGGGGCCAAAATGGTTTTGAGTTAAAGGGTTTCCTTTAAAATGCAGGAAATGTGTAACATGGGCAGAACTGGAAAATATGGGAATAAGGGGTGACACCAAGGAAAAAGCCACATGCTTTGGGAACTCGAAGGGTCACAAAACTCTAGGGGGAGGGTAGATATAATTTATGGGATATAAATGGAATTGAAAGTGATTTTAAAAAAAAATTATGTTAAAAAAATGTTACTGGAGAGGAACTAGAAATATTCAGAAACATGAAAAAACAATTGGTGGGACTCCATTTGGCGAGACACCGTAATGGTGCCACCGACATAGTGACATTGGTTTGGAGGAACAGAAAAAGAGTTTCCACCATTTTGTTGGGCCACCTGGATGGTACGACCACTAGGGTCCCACTATCACAGTGTCACTGTCACAGTGACACCGTCACAGTGCTGCCATGACCGGTGCCATTGTCACTATACTTCTGTGGCTAGTGCCACCGACATGGTGATCTCATGACTAGTTCCACCATCACGGTGCCACCTTCACGGTTTCAATGTGACTAGTGGAACTGTCACACTGCCACCATGACCGGTGCCACTGTCACGCTGCTGCCATGAACAATGCCACAGTTTTGGTGGAACCGAGTTTTTGGAAAACAATTTAGTGAGTCCCACCCCAAAGTCCCAGAATTTGGCATGATAATGGACCAGGAGAGTCCAAGACATTAAATGAGAAATCTCTAAAACTTTTCTCATCCCCAATAATGAAAACTATAACCAATGAAAATAGAGGGGTCTAAACAACCACCTCAATGAAACCTCTTAAGAGTAAACCTCCTCAGCATCTAAGAACACCTCTCCCTCAAGTAACCACACAAACATGCATAGGTCACATTGTCAAGTAATGTTGATTATGAGACCCTTTATCAACATCAGGGTACTATCCAATTTGGGCGGCACTAACATGGCCGCACTGGTTTAATTGAATCAACATTACAGCATCTTGACATGGGATCAGGTACTCCCTTCCCGACAATCATGAATTTTCACACACACTTATAGAACAAGGAAAACTAAACATTTCATATTTCGTAAGGTCAAGAACTACATCACAATAAAGTATGATACAAATAAGAACAAAAATCAAAACAGATGTGGGTACTGGGTGCACATTTGTGTCTCTCATTCCTAGGTACAGTCCTCGAGGACACCATGCCTCCCTAACACACGGACATAGGGAATGTTTCATCCAAAAAGTACCTTATTCTCGTTACCCTTTATCATCACTGGTCACTCCAAGAATGTAGCGTTGTCCCCTGTATCCAACTCCCACCAATCAATGACATGAGACATATATTGTAGATATCGACGAAACTGGGAGTCATAGAAAATGTCATGGATTGTTTCCAACTGAGTTGGAGATTCTAGCAGATATGCCACCTCAACGACTCACCCCAAAACATCGAAAGGCCCAATGGACCATATATAGATCTTTTTCCCCTTTTTGAACCTTCACTACCAACGTCAAGGGGAAACCGTCACGAACACATGGCCTCCAACATCAAACTCCAAGGGTTTCCACATACGATTGGCATATGACTTCTTTAGGTCCTAGGATGCTGTCATGTTCTCATGAACAAGCTGAACCTTCTCTATTGTGCTCTGCACAACCTACGTTCCAAGAAAACCTGCCTTTCTAACCTTCATCTAGCACACGGGCGAACAACATGCCCTATCATACAAGGCTTCCTATAGTGTCATTCTAATAGTAGAGTGGTAGCTATTATTGTAACAAAACTATACTAATGGAAAATGTCATTACCAGGATCCCCTAAAGACCAAAATACATGCCCGTAGAATATCCTCCAATGTATGGATGGTCTTTTCATTCTTACCATCTGTCTAGGGATGGAATGCACTACTATGACGTAGTTGGGAGCCAAAAGTATACATCAATCCCCTCTAGAATTTTGACGTAAACTGTGATTCCATGTCAGAGACTATGGACCTCGGGACACCATACAACCACACCACCTCATCCACATGTCCCCGTGATAAGGTATAAATCGCACTCCATTCCTTGATCACTAGGAATTAAGCTAATTTCTTTAGTAGGTCAACAACTACCTATATATGATCTCAGCCTCCTTGAACCATTGGCTATCTAGTGATGAAATCTATCAAGATGTCATCCCAATTCCTGTTGGGGATATCTAATGGTTGAAAAAAACCTCCTTCAGGTGTGGTCTTCAACCATAATGTGTTGACACACTATGCACTGTGCCAAAAACTCCACCACTTCCCGTTTCACCCCAGGCCAGTAAAAATATTCCCTATGGCCCCTTGTAACTCTTATAAACTCCATGGTGTACCATTACAAGTGAGTTCTGGAACTCACAGAGAACTCCCACAGACATCCTATTTGGGAAAAACAACATCCCTCATATAAGCATCTGATTCTGACCATCCTCTGACCACCCATCCGGTGCATTCCCTTAGTCAATCCAGTTGCGTATCACTTCACTCTCTATGTATCCAAACTGAGTCCCCTCAAACATCCATAACATAAAGTATTTCACTATCACCTGAAAGAGACAACATCTACCACCATCCAAATTTTCATCTATGTTTAAGGTAGCCAACTCCCCTAGTGCCTTCCAATCATCCATTGATTCTAGAACAACTACCCTCTCCGACCTCCTACCCAAGGCACCAGCCACAAAATTCCCCTTATCTTCATTATAAGAGATCTTGAAGTTGTAGTATTGAAGAAACTCCACCCACCTTTGTTGTCGCAAGTTTAGGTATCGAAGTGAAAAGATATGCCTCAAACACTTTTGATATATAAAGACCACAAAGTGATCCCTGATGAGTTAATTCCGCCAAAACATTAATGTGAACACTACTACTACAAGCTCTAGGTCAGGGGTGGAATAGTTACTCTCATGGGGATGTAACCACCTAGACCCATAAGAGATCACTCCCCACTTTATAATCAACACACAACCCATCCCATGTCCTGATGTATCACATAACACCTCAAACAACACCCCATGATCTGGAAACCTGAACACTGGAGCACTGACCATCCTTCCAATTAGATAGCTGAAAGCTGCCAGACACTAGTCACTCCACACCAAGCCTGGTCTTTTCTAGTAAAAGCTGTCAAAGTAGCTGCAACTATAGAGAATTCGAGTACGAACCTCTGATAATAGACATCTAGAACTAGGAAACTATGAACCTCCATCACATTTTTTTCTTCTCCCCAAAAAATAATTTCATAAACATTTGACGGATCAACTATTACCCCTTACAGAGACGCCACGTGTCCAAGAAAGTGCACTTCTTTTGTCCAGAACATTCACTTGGAAAAATTCCAATAGATCTAGTGATGTCAAACGATCTACAAGAAAATCTTGAGGATCTTAGTATGTTTCTCCTCATATCTTGAGTAAATCAATATTTCATCGATGAACACAAGGAATAAATGGTCCAAAACATTGTGGAAAACAGAGTTCATGATCCCCATGAACACAACAGGTGTGTTCATTACACTGAACAACATGTCTATGAACTCAAAGTTCCCATACATGCATCTGAAAGCAGTCTTCGGGATGTCACTATCTTTCACCATCGACTGGTAATACCCATACCACAAATCAATATTAGAGAACAAACATGTTCCCCTATGATGGTCAAATAGATCTTCAATTATTTGGGAGAGGGAAACGATTCTTGACTATTACCTGATTTTGTCTTTGGTAGTCTATGTGCATCCTGAGACCACCATCTACCTTCTTCACAAACATGACTAGAGAACCGCATGGCGACATGCCAGGTCATATAGAACCCTTCTTCATCAGATCTCCATTGTAAATACGAAACTCCTACAACTCAGAAGGTGAAATATGATAAGGATCCATAAATATTGGATGGGCACCGGGTTGTATGTTTATCCGAACTCAACATCACATCAAGGGGGTAGAGTCACAGCCTCCTTGAGAAAACATCTAAGAAGACTCTGACTACTCCCAGAACATCCATTATCTCATCATCCACTGATTCTGCTTAATGCGCGTCCATCTTAGAAAGGAGAGTCTCCACATGCCGTATCCCCACCTAACAACTCCATTCACCATCAAATGCCACATGTTGGCATCATCATCAGAGAAAATGAATCATCTCTAAAAGCAGTCTATAACATCATGCATAAGAAAACTACCAGTCGATTCCAAGGAAAAAATTGTATGGAATCATTTTTAGAAGAATGATATCCCCACGAGACATTTTTGGTCCCAAAATCAGTATGCATCCACATGAAACATCTAACAGGCCGGTATGACCCCCAACTGGAATACTCGGCTCTTGGATAATGGAGAGTGTCTCTATGTCTAGGCCTAAGGCATGGGATTGACTAGGTGTGACAAAGGAGTGAGAATCTCATGAATCAAATTAGGCACCATCTATTGTGCTAAACGTGATGATCGTACCTTGAATGACTTCCAACACTGCCAGAAAAGCTGCCTATATGATGTGAAACTTCCCATGCCCAGCACCTCTACCCCTCTGCTATCAGCTGCCTCCCCGACCAAGCCCGAGTCAATATCCAAGAGGAGCGCCCTAAGGTCGGCCTCCTCCTACAAAGTCTACATGTGAGGGCTGAACACCATGTCAAAGGATGTTTGTTGCAACCTTTAGATTTCCCCGAGTTGAAGTTTGATGAAATCTCTATGGATGTCATCATAGGACTATCCAGGGTTCAAGGAGGTTGTAATTCTATCTGGGTAGTGGTAGATCAGCTGATGAAATCAGATCACTTCCTAATGATCAAGGATTTGAGTGCGGTGGATTACGTAGCCTAGAGATAGGTGAATGAGGTGGTGAGGCTGCATGCGGTTCCTAGGTCCATAGTATCGGATAGGGATGTACGATTTACCTCAAGAGTCTGGAAGGGATTACAGCATGATTTTGGAACCCAGTTACTCCTAAGCACTACATTCCACGCCATGATAAATAGAAAGATAGAACGTACCATCCATACATTGGAGAATATTCTACAGGAATGTGTTTTGGACTTCATTGGATCATGGGAATTCCATTTTCCCTTAGTAGGGTATTCATACAATAATAGATATCACTCTACTATTGGAGTTACATCTTTTGAAGCCTTGTATGGGAGGTCGTGTCCTTATTCCATGTGACGGGATGAGGTTTGGGAGGCAAGTGATCTTGGACCCACGGTAGTGCATATCACAATGGAGAAGGATCAGCTTGTGAAAGAGAGGATGAAGGCAGCCAAAGTACGGCCGAACTCATATTTCAATCATAGGAGGAGACCCTTGGAGTTCGAGGTTGGAGACTATGTGTTGTTGATGTTTTCACCTCGATGTGGGCAATGAAGGTTCGGAAAGGGGACCAAGCTCTCTCTTAGGTTCATCAGGTCGTTCAATGTGTTGGGGAGTGTTGTTTAGTTGACATATCAGCTAGAATTTAAACCCCAGTTGGAAAGGATCAACAACTTCTTCCACGTCTCATAGCTTCATCGATATGTAGACGTTGACTCCAATGTCATTGACTGGGGAGAGTTGTATATATGGGATTCCACTAAATTTGTGGATCCACCGGTGAAGATATAGGGTAAAGGGAATAATGTGCTTCATGGATGGACCATTCCCTTGTTTTGTGTGTTATGGAGGTCTGGTAGCCTCGAAAAGAGTACATGGGAAAGGGTGACACAGATGCACGCCCAAATACCAAGTGTTTTTTGAGTTTTGTTCTATTTGTTTTCATACATGTTTATGATGTTGTGCATGACCTTGAAATCTATGAAATGTGTTTTTTACCTTTTTCTATGAATGTGCGTGAAATGTCTTAGTAGTTGGGAGGGAAGGACCTAATCCCTAATCAAGACACATTAAGGTGGATGCGATTAAACCTATGCGGGTGAGTCAGTTACACCAAAAGGGTATTTTAACATGAAATGGAGGAAGGGAGTCCCTAATACATATGACTAGAAGGTGTGACCTTTATATGGTTGTGTGGTTATGTGAGTGATATGTTTTTCTAGATGTCGAGGAGGTTTACTACTAAGAGGTATCCTCGAGGTGGTTGTTCGGACCCCTCTCTTTTCTTCAGGTCTAGTTTCGATTATCGTGGATGTGAATAGTTTGATAGGTGTCGCATGATATGGCCCGGACCCTCAGGTTCCATTACTTTTCCAAATTTCTAGTGTTTGAGGTGTGAATCATTAAAGTGTTTTCCAAAAACACGGTTCCACTGAAATAGTGGAACCGACCATGGTCGCACCTATCATGGTGGCCCCCGTCATGGAGGTAGTGTGATGGTGGCACAATTCATAGTGACATCCTGACTGTGGAACAGATGACAGCAGCAATGTGATGGTGGCACAATTCATGGAGGCACCATAATGGAGACACCGTTCACAAGAGTACCATGAAAGCGGTACCAGTCACAATAACATTGTGACAGTGGCACTCTGACAGTGGCATCGTGATGGTGATACTATGACGGTGGCACCCTAGAGGCTGAACCGTTACGATAAAACACTGAAATAGTGAAACACTAAAATGCACATACTGCTTACAGTGTTGCACCAAACCAGTGTCTCACCAAACGGTGTCCCACCAAAGGTTTTTTCCCAATTTCAAAATTTTTCATATTCCACTCTCGTAACATTTTTTCGATGTAAAATTGTTTTAATACCCCTGTCAAATCCATTAAAATCCCATAAGTGATATCTAAAATCCCCCATGGATATGGGAGACCCTTGGGGTTAAAAAATAATGTGTATTTTTCCTCAATGTCACCCTCTTTTCCCGTACTTTCTTGTTCGTCCTCTATTACATGTTTTCCTCTGTTTAAACAGAACCTTTTCACTTACAACCATTATTTCCACCTCTCTGATAAGAATTATTAAATAAAACATAATTACATCGTTTGTAACTGTCAAAAAACGTGGTGAAACCATGATCCTCCTTTAAATCTATTCAATATATCATATCCTAAAACACCAGGATCCCACCTTTTATCGCAGGGGGATTCATTCTTCTTTATAGCTGGTATCTTTTCCGTTCCATGTTGTGCTTGGAGTCCCCCTACCAAATCTAGTGGTGCTCCTGTGATGGAGATTTTCCATCTCACTGTTGTAGTCCTCGGAGTACCTCTCCTGCAATTAACACATCCCCAGTTCTTTTCGAACATCCCACGTTTTTTTAGTCCTCGAAGTTTCTCCCCTATAAGTTGAAAATTCCCATTTCTTGTCACGTGGGAAAAAGCATTGATCATAGATCATCCATGTTGGGATTCTTCATTCATCTTTCTCTACTGTGTATCATTCAGGGTGATAATGATGATGTTCATATGAGGATAGATGAAACCAATCCTTAAAAATCATAATAAATGTTTTTAATAGAACGAAGGGGTGTGTTTGGTGATACAGTGGTACTCATTCACCATTTCTTATATGTTTTGAATTATATTTTATTATGTCCACTAAAAATCATAGTCATTGGTGATCCTTTCATTCACACTAATGAACAACTATTTTATGGATAATTTTGTGATTGAATGTCTGTAACATAGAAACTGGTTAATCACGTAAACACGGTTGATTAAAAAGATTCCTAATGAATAGGAATATCTATGTTGTAAACATGCTTAACCAAACATAAAGACGAAGCTAAATCAATGGTGTGTTTAAATTAGAAAACTCACTTTCTTTGTTCTGGTTATGTGTATGGTTTTTCTGCTTGATGCTTGTGAGGTGGCATGGATGGGGATGGTATCCCTTGTTGTGCAGTTATTAGTTTGTTGATTTGGGTCCAGGTGGGGTTGTATAATGGGGCTTGGTTTGGTTCTAGTTCATTGAGGGAATTTTTTTCCCAGGAATGAGTTGTGACTTGGTTGTGGTTGTTCTATTTTTTAATGAATGAATTGTAACGAGGGTGTTTGTATATGGGCTGGTTTTGGAACCCCTAGGTTGGGATGAGTTCTTTCTTACCTATATGTATAATTTAGTTCTTATGTTTCTTATTATTTCCCCAACCATGATGATGACTTTGTGAAGAACATCCCAATTCATGGGAATGGTGTTTTTTCCAATAATCATATGAGTGGATGGTTATTAGCTCCTTTTCATCTCTCTTTCTCGAGTATCCCAATACACTTCGGGTAGGCTGTAATGGCCTGAGGTCTATTACAGTCCAATATTCTTCAGGAAGGGTAGTTGTTGTTGTTGGACCAGGTGTGTGCGGGATGTTTTTTCCCATGTGTCTTTGGGATGAGTCCCAGGTGTCTTCGGGCAGGGCAGTAGTTGTTCTAGACCCAGTTTCTTTGGCGGTGGTAGTAGTTGTTGGGTCCTAGTTATTTGTAGGCAGGGATGTGTGTGGTTGTTGTGGAGTAGGTATCTACATGTAGGATGTGTTTTTGTGGTGGCCCAAAAGGATGTTATTAGAGATGGTGTGGGAATGCTGTGAGAATGTAGGGGTAGGTCTAACATGTAAGATGTCTGCAATAACCATTGGAAAAGTGTGGTAGGGTACACAAACGTCATTATGTTATTACAATTACTGACTTGAATTACTTTTTTTGGAGAGAATTCCTTGGTGAGGTTATGGTGGATTGTTTCCTTTATATGTGATTTGGATATCTCCTTTTCTCAGAGGGTATTAGAATTCGTCCCCACTTGTGCACAAGAGCATTTGGTCTTTCCTACTAAGTATAACTATATACAAACCCTATGTATATAATACTAGATTCAGGTTTTTAGGAGGACATTGGGGACCGTGTAGAACAATATTAGATCAGACATCTGAATAGTTATCGTTGCAACTTTTATTCACTTTTGTATCATCACTTTGGAGTTTTCTTGTACATTGTATCACATTATATGGAACATTCAAATGGGAATGGATTTTGGATTTTACATTACTTCTTCCTTAACTTTTGGATTTGTTTGTATTTTTACCATCATGTCTTCCTATCCTAATAAATAAAAAGGGTAATTCCTTAAATATTACATGTGATTCTATACATTTGGTGTTGTCTCCACTCAGAGGCATATTGAAGGCAGGACTCATGGGGCCATTATCTATCATTTAACATGATGAAGGAAGGGTCTAGCAGTTCGATGTCCCTTCTGTCATCTTGGTGAAGGCGGGTTTTGACAGAATGGGCCCTACCCGACCCTTACTATGTCTAATGCATTCCTATTATGAAAGTGTTGAAACGTAATCAATATAAACATTTATACTAAAACTAACATACATAATTTGATATCATTGAACATGAAATATGACTAGTTTCAAAATATCACATCCACTTTCAAATAGAATCATAATAAATTAAATTAAATATGGTAAATGATATCATAATAGATCAACATAAATTTTGTAAAATATCCATCAAGTGATGTTTACATAGATGAAAATATTTTTACAATATACATGAAATCATCTGAGATAAATACAATTACCACTTCGGTGGTGGCATGGTGGTGAAGGAGAGTGGTACAAAAACACTGATCATTGGGAGGATCGGGGTTCAAATCCTGGGAGTCCACTTTTAGGGCAATCCACTCCCATAGGATCAACCCATCTTTCTAGTTCCCTCGGTCTCAACTGGGCAGGAAAAATGATGTGCGACCTAGTGTGCTGACGGATTGCTTTGACGAACAATTGATGATCAGGCTATCACCATCTAGGACGCTCTGCCATCTCGACTGACAAAGACTCCTTACATTGTTGGCACTCCACATCAAGGTAGTGACATCTTCGTGGGGGAGGGGGTTTACCATGTGTGGAGGGCTCGAAAAGGAAACACATGGTAATTCCCTTTTAATGATAAAAAAATATGAAATAAATACAATTTTATTTTCAAATCATTTCTTTAAAAATATAAAAATTTATAATGAAAAAAAATTATATTAAAAGAGACTTTTATGCTTGTAATTTATGATTCAAAACATTATGGATTCATTATGGTGGTTAGGGAATCTCATGCCTCATTTTTTAAAAAAATACAACCCTTCTATATTTTTGTCAAAAATTTCATAATTATATTCATTAGTAAGTTGAAAAAAAAGATTCCATCTAATAAATTTTTAATATATAAACATGTGTTAAAGGAGTTCGTACATTTTTATGATAATATTAACATAATTTTTTAATTTTTTCCAAAACATGGAAATTGATGAATAATTTTCACCAATGGAGACATTATCTTAAACAATCCCAGATAATAATGAGATTGTGAAATACCCTTTACCTTTACATTGAAGTAGTTGAATGTGATTTATACACATGTATAGTGGTTTAAAGAATTTTATTAATTTGTACAAGAACAAGAACCATATTTATGATATCAAATATGATCTTCTTGTGTTGACTTTTGAATAATATGTTGTTAGTACCCTTGTTTCTGGTGTTAACTGCTTCATTTTACTATACATGTTTTGTTGGGTATGTCCAATTTTATATGAATAGGTTATATTTATTTCATCAACTGGATTATATTATGTTCATATTTATTATATCAACTCATTATATACATTTTTATAATCATTCTTGAAAGTTTATCATGGAAAATGAATTACATCATGTCATGGAGATGCTAGGTTGTACGCATGCACAAGCGATGATATCATTCCACTAACGATGAGACAGAAACATATTGGATGTTATATTATTTATAAATAATAAATATATTCTTAGATTTATTTTATATATCCATTATATACATCATTATACCCATCCAAATAACATTTTGATTAAAAATAATTACACCACAATGTGGAGCCGACAAGCTGTATGTAGCCACATGCGGTTAAATAATTTTTTGATGCATAAATAGATGAATATGGTTGTAAAATAATAGTAATAAAATAAAATCATATATATGATACTGTATTTATAACAATAGTACGAAAAAACACTTAATGAGAATGTATAAGATTAAATAACTTTGAATGAGTTGGTAAATCAATTACATATTCATCAATGGACTTCCTTTAATCTCTATATAATATATCCAGTGTTGGAGTTTTCCGAATATATCGGCTTCTAAAACATGGATATCTATGCAGGGTGGTTAAATATAATGTTTTTGGTTAAGCTAAATGTCTTAATGTTGTGTTAGTAAGTGAGGAAGTGGGTTCTATTATATAATTGAGTTGAGGGGATCTTTTGTAAACACGCAAAATATTAAATTAATACAAATTAATTTCCAATACCAATGAATTCCATTGATTATTATTTAAAATCATATATGGGGATTTTTATAAATACATTAATCCAGTAATTTTTATACTTTTTTATGTCATACCTATACCATTATCGTTTGGAAGTTATTCTTATTTAATGTCTTCGACTGTTATCATGAAAACATGTGTTTTTAATTTTTGAAGGTTAAAATTGTAAATATAAAAAGCCAAAAGAACCATAAATGAGACTTGGATGAAATTTCAAACTATATAAAAATAACTTTTCCAATGATAATTTTTTTTGAAATTTATATCATTTAATAATACAAATTTGTTTAAAATATCAAAAATGTATATTTCTAAACACATCAATTTTGAAATTTTAATAATACATATAATTCATTAATTATGTCAATTTATAATTATTTTAATATTTTTAATATCATTTATCTAACATTTCTATTAAATAAACAATTATTTATCATCATTGTGTAATCCATTAATGAAATTATTTATTCCCTAAAATTTGAAATTATTTACCAGCATATTGATAAACAATTTATATTTGAAATTACTATATATTGATGAACATATATATAAAATAACCACATATAAAAAGTGTAATTCTAAATAAAATATGGTTTGGACATAATGGCCTTTACTAGGAATAAAATACAAAAATAGGAATAATATCATTTATGTGGATGCACGAGGTCATAAAATCACCTAAAGGATGATTTTGGTAAAAAATAACACATAAAATAAAATAGGATAAGTTTTAGGTTCAATATAAAATATTTATAATATTATTTTTACTATTATTTACTTGATTTACATTTAACTCGGTTAAAAGAATTAAAAAAATAAAAATTCATTTCTTCCAAAAATGATGGAACCTATTTACATAAAATGGACCCATTTATTTCAAATATGTAATTAATTTATCAAATTTCCAAATACAGTAGTTAAATAAATTTTAAAAAATTTTGTGTATTGTATGAGAAATTGTGTTTTTAATGTTAAAACATTCCGAAGGAGGAAATTTTTTAAAAACAAATTCAATGTGATATTGAATCCAATGACCTAACATGGATTAATTGATAAAAAATTGATTTTTATTATAATTTAGTACCTATTGAAATATAGTTAAAAACTCTATATAATTTAGATGAAAAATATTTATTAAATTTATAAGGAATATTTTATCATTATTTATCAAAACTTGAAACTTATTAGAGAAATACCGAAAATAAAAATAATTGTAAATATCTATTTTCTGATTTCAAATATGATTTTTGTTATTTCGAATATAATATTCTAAACTATCAAGAACAAGATTAAAAAAAACTATGACATCCAGATGTTGTAACACAACCTTTATAAAAATATTGTATTCAATACTTAAAATTGGTTTTATTCTTATATTAATCATTTAAAACTAATTGGATAAACTAAAAAATACTATTTTTTGAGTATATATCAATCTTATTTTATTAATATATTTCATTAATATTGATTAATATAATTTATTATGATATAATTTAATTGTGGGGAAAATATTAATTTTTAATAAAAATGCATCCTTTATATTCAATTTGGGTTTTTATTCTCATTTAAAATTAAATGAAATTTATTTAATATTACAAACATGTGTAAGATAATTTTTTATGATATATTTAATCCTATTACCAAACACTAATTAAATAGAGAGTTATAAAATAATAATATATTATATTATATCACGGTTCATTAATGATAAGTAATGAGTAGAATGTATACTATAAAAGAAATTGAATTTAATTAAGAAGATACATACAATAAACCTTTGGGGTGTTACATTCCCCCATCCTTCAATAAATTTTTACGTAGTAATTTTTAAATTTCATTTCAAAAATTAAAGGTCTATATAGGAAAATTCTTTTTGTGGGAAACCAACATCATAAATATGGTTAATAAATCACCCTCTTAGTAAGGTCGAATATTAAATAAATAGGTCAATAAAATATTAATCATTCAAATATGATAACATTATTCCTTATAAACATGTGTGACATACACTAAGTTGTTTTAGTGCAAAAATATTCTAAATATTCAGCTTGATGTAAAATTTTCATGATTTTCTCATTTACCGAATGTAGCTGATGATGCGAAATTTATTTATAGTATAATTCATGTGAGTTTGTTTCATTATCAATTTTCATTACATGGATTGTGTAATCCAACACATAAATACCATTATGCAGATGTGCCTTTTCAAAATAAATTATATCTTCAGAAAATAAGAAAATTTAATTTCCGAACATGATAAAAATTCTATTTATATCGAGTATCGATACCGAAATAATGTTTTTTGTTACATAAAGAACATAATAACAACCTTTTAAAACCATGATCATCCATGTCAGCAACGTGAGGGGGTATTCCCCAACAGCTATAGCAGTATGTCTAGCTCCGTTGGAGGCTCGTAGATCTACCTACCCTCTTTCAATTTTCTTGTATAAACTTAGTTCATATAGTTGGATACATATGTGAGAACCAAAGGATATTTCTAATACCCAATTTGATAAAATAGAAAAAATTTACTCGATAACAAATGCACATGATGCTTCCCCTTTCTTATTTGGCTAGATTTAGTTTTTATTCCAGGGACCCTTCTTTCGACATGTGGAAAAAACTTCTTCATGTTCCCTTTCATCCACATTGATCATTATTTTAACGGAAGGGTGCGAAAAAACATTGGTCAAAATGCTTTGGGACTTCCCATTCCACTTATTCACCAAAATGAGAAAAGGATTTTCATACTTCATGTGTTTTTTCCACTTGGAAAATCAGTATATGAATATCTGGTATAAACATCCCAATGCTGTTTAGATTGAAATTCACAACAATACTAGAGAATCTCAGATGTATTAGTGTGAGAATTATATTGTTACCCAGTTCATCATGGATTTTAAAACCTAAAACCTTCAAACTCTGAATGTAACAATTCATCTTGATTATGTGAGGGCCTTGTAGGGAACCCTCTCAATGTTTACTATGAATGAGTGACATGGAGATCTCAAACCATTATTTTTTTTCTCTTTCCTGGTAAAAACCACATTGATTCTCAAGCATGTTGTAGTCATCCATGTCTTCCTGTGTTTTAATGTCCTCACTATACATTGATGATAATATTAAGCATTGAATGTCGACTGGGATGTTCACATGTTTCTCGTAGACAAGGAAATCTTCACCACTCACCCCTTGGGACGTCATATCATGTAATTGGGACTACATCATGTAAGATTTCTGTTCATGGCGTAGAATTACTCGAAGGCATCTAAACCATTCGTGGAATTTACTAATAGTGAGGATGTTGTCATTATCGTGTATTGATCATAGGGATAGTTTGGTTGAAAAGGTTTTAATTTACATTCTACAATAAAAAGAGAATATAATTATTACTTTCTTGATTAGATTTTATGAGAAATAATAAATTGATTTTATTATGTCACAAACTATTTTATCAAGTCCCAATGGCCCTCACTGTTGAAGTTTGAATGTCTAGTTAATAGGATATTCTAGTTGCAAGGATCTATATTCCCCTTTGCATAACCACTCAAATGGTTGGTCAAACTATTTGAAGGCATTTATGTAGGTATGAATTTTCAAACTACAAGATTGCATCTCTTTGATCCATTGAATAGACTCCCCAATCAATAAAGATGGACTTGGATTTTCTCGACACATGCCTCCAAATTTACACCTAGTCTAGAACAGACTACTCTTCTAGATATAACATGGTTAATTCCATACCAAAATTTCATAATATATTCCTATATAGAAGTATGTGTCCTAGAAAGGGTTGGACAAACACATAGTTTTGTTGAGTCTTTCCCTTAATCATGTAATTAAAGGCTTAGTATAAATTAATTTATTATTGATAGATTTTTATCTCTTATGTGTAAATCACCTTATAATCATTATCACATGCTTGTTAATATTAAATGGAACATACATACATTATTATCCTTGTCTTGAAAAAATTTACTCACCATATTAGTTTATTTTTTTCCCATCTATCAAGATTATTAATTTATTAACTATATAGTCATGATAATACATCCATAATGAAAAATTCTACATCTAATAGATATACAATAAAGTAAACTGAATTATCATGATCCATTATAATGGTTAGTTTTTCTAGCATTTGATAAACTAACTTCTGACCTTGGGGAGAAACACCTTGAACCATTTATGGTTCGTGTTATAGTTTTTCACCGGTCCACATTTTTATCCCCTTTGATTGGTTTTTCCTCGAATCCTTATTTGAAACACCACCATATGACTAAGAGAAATATGCATTACAAATGATTTTTAACTCACCCACAAGGGAGGGATAAAAATAGATTTTACATAATAGAAATAATGGGAATGAAGGCCCAATATATTAATGAGTATAGATGGAACACATTCCCATATTATATATAAAATAAATTAAAAGGAATCCAATATCATACAAATGACAGATCTATCTCATGATCGTCCACATAAGTTCAATGAAATATGCATTTAATAAACTAGTATTGAATTCCTAAATCATTATTATGAAGATAAAACATGCTTGAATTGATTGATTGTTCTCTTTAGTTAATCAAAACTTTTATCTGAATCATTTTCCGAATTTTCCTAACATTCTCATCCATAACCCTAGAGGCAACACAAAGAATACCTATTCGAATCTATATGATATGTAATTATGATAATTACACAAACATTATGGTTTTAATCCTGTGTTATTTATAAAGGTAAATAGTGTGTAGTTCGGAATAAATGTCATGCACAACATTCACCATATTATTTGATGTACACCTCTTAGGAATCAAAGTGTGAGGGGTACAACCAAAATTTTGAATTACATGACATGTAAAGTGGTCCACAATCCATGTTGTCTTTAGGTTACATTGTTATTGGTTAGATTACTAATGTATGGGATACATGGTTTTGACCTTGACCTGAAGGGACAAGATGTCATGTCTAGTGGTCTGCATGACATGTAATCTAGCTGACTGGGAACCAATATGTATTGGTCAACATGTGGTGTAAGAATTAACTACACCATTTTCAATTAATTCACAGGTCTTGAGAAATTTTAGAAATTACACACAATGTAATGAATACAACAACAAGGTATGTAATATAAATTACACATCGTGTATGGTATATTACATGGCATGTAACTAGGAATGCCCAGTGTGTATGATCATGTTACGTAGACAGAGTCATCGATGCCTCCTGATGTGATCCTCAATTCGATTTTTATTAAAAATTATTAGTTTCTATTAGATCTACAAGAAATGAAGAGGAATAATAGATCTCGAATATCAGATTATAATAATGATTAAACATGAATTGAAAAACTAAATTATTAAACAGTAAACCATCAAAATGTTATTTAAATAATTATAAATTATGATGACCCCCCTATAATACTACTTGTAATATATGGGCACATCTAATCATGGAGATTGGGAGGGCCCATCATGACGTTTTTTATAATCTATGTCTAATTCAGGATCAACATGATGATGGACACCACTATCCATGGAATTAAATACAAGATTTAGAAAAAGAGAAGAAATTATCTAGATTTGCGAATGTGGATCTTGAAAATATTGTTTATAATTAATTAAATACTTCCAAAAGAAATTAAATATCTAGTTCTTCGGTACTTTATCCATTGAAGATCATTGATCATCCTAAACGACCCTTTCAGATTTCCTTTGTTGCGATTTAGAGGCTCCAATGTAGAATCCCTGTAGTAGTGATCAACACACGCTCCCATGGTCTCTCATCAATGTCACTTGTTCTCTGCCTACTATAACAGTGGAATTAATGTCTTGTTTCAATCCTTCATGATCACTCATTCTTTATCCATGAAGATCTTTTCTCGTTTTTGAGTGGGGGAGATGAGAAGAGTCGAGAGAGGAAATTTTTTTCCCAACAATTCTCAATTCACCTGGGATTGTCACAATTGACATACCTACCTATTAATTGATATCAGGTTCAGTTACAATATTTAATTTCAAAATACCAATTAAATGAAATTATAAAAATTAAATAACTCTGATGCCACATAATAAAAATATCATCACCATTATTTGTGGTGTCCCATCTTGCGCAAAATGGAAGCATAATTTAAATCCCATACCACATAATGATTACAGTATTATTATTATTTCTTGTGCAATCTATATAAACATTATTTTTCAAATTGATAATATTTAATTTATCAATGGACAGGGTATTAGTCCCTTCAACTACTCTTCCATTTATTAAAAAACCTAAAATAATAATTTTATCACTTAAATAAATATTATTTTACAAACTTGTAATGAAATACTTATTAAATGTTCAATAAAATAAATATATATATATAAACAATTCACAATATGGTGAATAAATATTTATTAAATTTATGAATTTTTTAAAATTGAATAATATTATTCCTTGGTATTTAAATTAATATTTATTCTAGTTATTAAATTAAAATTTAATTTAATCGAGACCACCTAAAACACATCGTGTGTGACCCTCTAGGATTTTTTCTCATTGGTGTTATAAGTACTTTCATAATGTCCAAGATTACAATCTAGTAATGGTTCAAGGAACCCAAGAAAAAGAACTTAATGTATTAATGAAGAAATCCAAATTAGAATGCTCACCGTGTAATATAATCACATTATCACAATATATCATCAAGTAGGATTCATGATATTGTCATTAACCTATACGCTTGATACATAATTCATTGACAAACTAAACTAATCTCATCATTTCAACATGACTATGGAATTTAGGGAGATGGTTCAATTTCATTCCAAGGGCCGAGATATCAACTTCCATTAATTTGAGGAAAAAATCCTTCCCCAACTTATACATTAATAACATGTCATTCAGGATGCACCCAATGTTCCATACATCCTTCCCACTTAGGGTGTAATGAATTTCATCAGTAAATATATGTGCATGAGTAATTAAACATATTAATGATAATCATAAAGTCTAAGGATCATTACAAAAACTCACAGATTTGAATATACGATGACAAAAAAACATGTAGAATTCTTACCAGGAGGTATGGTCTCATAATCTCCCATATTAGAGATTACCAAGTGCAAAATACATGCGAAGAAGACTTATCATCATTCAAGTACTCACACCTGAAAGTCTATATACTTTGTGTCTCAACAATGTTTTTCATCCAAATGCAGAACTATATTTATGTATACTTTCAAAACACTTCCTGGATCTCATCATACAGGTGATCAACTATGACCTTATTAATGTGACGAATACTCTAGGGAATTATTACATTATAGTCATGAAGAAAAATAAAAAATATGTAATATGACATTTAGTTTTTAAATACATTTATTATTTATTTATTAAATGTACAAATAGTTGGTTCTAGGACACCAAATCTATCATATATCACATGATTTTAACTAGAATAATCCCCATACCCAATTTAAAATTCATAGAGTCACTTGGGAAGCTTCCACGCATAAGCGCCGTCCATTATTCTCGCTCCTTTGTGGAACCTGAGAATCTTCCACGCATAATACCCACTCACCATTCCTCATGCCCATGCCTTCAATTCCTCTTCTTTCTATTCTATTGCATCCTCTTGTTTCTCACACCGAGCATGACTCTCATGAGTGTAGAGTGTAATAGCAACCATGAAATCCCCTTTGTATCATTATCCATATGTAAAAATAAATCCATATTATGAAAAACTATGGGGGAATTAATCTTTTCACCTTTTCATGCAAGGTGTGTAGGAAGCCTCCATGAGGTTCAAGCCCATCACCCATCAGTCCTGACCAATTCATGTTGGTACACACTGGTTCAACACGACATTAAACTATTTTCCCCTTTTGTTCCTCCTGACATTAAATTGTATGTTTTAGAGTGATGTGAGGATAGATACCTATCTCTTAAACATGACATGTAGGAATCCTCCTTGAGGTTCAACCCCATGCACTGGTAATCTTTGGTGTCCCATTTGTGGAGATTCACATTCATGGTCTACCCCTTAGTGTTTCTAGACCATTTCCCTGGAATCTAACAGTACATATGCTCCACACTCAATCCATGCTCCCCCAACAATGAGTGTCCCTCTTACAATGGGAGTCTAACCATGCATAATCCCAAGCATGACACTGGGTTATTGTCTATTGTGTACACCCCAACTCGATGCCCCAATTATAATATATGTGGACATTGATATTTCCCCCATTTGGGAAATGTACATAGGAGGACTCCCTAAGGTTCAAAACCATCATCTATTTTCGATCATGGTAAATTCCTCAAGCATTTGGGTTTTGGGAAGATCATGACCCAACACGATGGTTCCATATCCATCAGGTCCCCATCGTTGCGTCCTTTATCAAGGGTCTCCTCCAAAGGTGTTCCCTCACCCAATTTTAAAAACTAAATGGACATTGATTCCATATCATGGGTTTATGTAGGAATCCTCCCTGAGGATAAAGACCAACACTGACATCTTCAAGCTGGTTCCACCCCTTTCATTTCATAGACTTCATTTAAATCCTCCATGATCTGTCCTGACTCTTACCCAGGACACCACATCTTAATGAGATCATGAGATCTACTTTATCGATGCCTATAGAATCACCTAGTCCGCTAACCCTTCTTATTCCCCTCACATCCACATCATATCACCAGGAGTGTACCACTTGGAAATGTACACTAACCTTGTGTAATCCCCCAACAACCCCTTCGAACTACATGGGTTTTGATCCAAGTCTTCCATGCATGGTACATATGAAGCTTCTGTGAGGTTCAATCATAGACAGTGGAAAACCATTGTGTACCCTTTATTGGGTTCCACCACCCTATTCAATCCTCAGTGGTGTCTAGATCATCATTAACGGTGTGACATATTCCCTTTTTGGGACGCAGCACCTTGTATACACATGTTTTGGGTGTTCCAATCCATCCATATAGTGCTCCTATTTTAGGATACACCCTCAGGGTTTGACATATTATTTTATATAGATAGACCACATAAGGTCTTCCCTTTTGGGCATTCTGATCCATCCATTTGGTGCTCCGTTTTTGGGATCCACCCTAATAGTGTAACATCTTCTTTTTCGGGGAAATGAATCATTGGGTCCGCTCTTTTTTGGGAGTTTTTATCCATATATATGGTAAAACATCCATGTGATCTCTCCTAGGGATGTTCCAATATAATCCATATCCATGGGGTGTTCGGATCACACTTATTCGGTCTCTGTAATATGTTAAACTGGCATCCCATCCCGTGTTGAACATGGAAAGACTGGGGAAAACCTTGGAAACTATACCTATGGTGTAACTAGATTTTCTAGATGTTAAATTTGTCGCATACCCCATATTAAACATGGAGAGCTAAGGAAAACCTCGAAAGGCATTCCTCTGGTATAATATACCCTGCAATTGATGTTGGATTCCTTGGGATTCTCTAGACATAAGAAGCCATATAATGTGGATAACTGTAGGTGTCCCAATGTTAGAGCATACATATATGCCCCCAAAATTCCTGATATAACTATATAATCCGGCCGATGGATGCTGACCAGACATGACCCTTTGGAATGTCCTAACATAAGCGTCATAATTAACTAGCATCCACAAAATATATGGCACCTAGATTGAGATTCTTGACCCATGACTCTAATCCATGAGGTAGACAGGGAATAGGAGACATGTTCTAAGAAGAAATCCACATAATGATAAATTGACATCCCATCATACCATTTTGATCAGGGATCACACATCGCTAATGAAGTGATGTATTCCACCCTCATTTAGAAAGAGGGAATGTGGGGAAGACCCCTAAGTATCACCCTAAACGATGTGAACCCTGAAATAAAAATCTGTAACAGAACTCCTACAATTTGATATATAATCTATCACTGAACGATCATGCTAATCCATCTTTAGGAACTCGGTGGAATTTTTCAGCTCTCAAGAACTTCAGTTATAACATTAGGTTAAAATCTACCAACTTGGTGGTCTATTTGGGATATACATGATTCTCTAAAACAAAAATTCACTACCAGTATATTCAATCTATTCCATGAAGAATCTACATTAAAAAATCCCATATTAGTGGCCTCCTAGGTCTTAAAAATCAGGATGACCCACTCAATATTATTCAACCTCTTATAAGGCTAATTGGGTCCCATGTCTCCATTAAAAATTGGATTTTTCCATGACAACCCATGATTGTGGTCCACTTTCTGTTTATTCCCACAACCACCCATATAAACAATGGTTAGGATCATACAATTTACCAACTCCACCAAGTAGCATCAACATGATGGTTTTCTAGTAACATACTCCCCACTACACCCTATATATGATTAGATGATATACTTTTTGTATTCATTTTCTACAATATATAAAATATAATATTTATCATGAAAAAGTTATTCTCAATCAAAATAGAAGACAAAAATTAATCCCTATAATGGGAATTAACATGAAATACAAGAATTAAAATAATGTCCAAAAAAGTAGGAAAACCATAATAATTTAAAGTATTTCCCACTATGCATGGTCTGGATTCATGGATATGTAGTCCATGATCCCACTATGTTGGTGTCACTAGAGATTGTAGGGAATAGTCATGCATGCTGCACACAGTATCATCCAACCATGCACTCTAACTATGTGTCTCGTCATGGATGCCCTCTTTCACTATCAGAACAGAAAATGACCCTAAGGTCTACCCCATGACCGACCATATTCTGGTAAATGACATGAATCATTATCAAAACGACCACTATAGATGCTCGAATAGAACCCAAACCATCCGTAGAATCCTGAGGGTTGACATGAAGAAGATGTGGTCAAGAAATCCCCCATCCATCCACATGAGTTTTAATGATCATAGGTCCAGTCTACCACAAAATTAAAATATAGAAACCTTGTTTTGATACCAGATTGTAATGAACCAACAAATGTCATCCCAAACTACCACTTTATCCAACCTCAATATGGAATGATGCACATTCCAAATTACCAGGGGATAATGACATGCACAAGAAACAACAAACCATAACATGGGAATATTATATACACATGTAAACATGCAAGAATATTCTATAAAGTGGGTTGGTTACACCAATAATATTAGATCCAATAGGAAAAAAGTAATTAATTAACTACCATAAGAAATTTCATACATCACAAACGAAACATTACATATAATTTCAAATATATGATATCTACGAAACAATTCCAAAAAAAAACATAAATTAGAACAATGAAGAAATTTCAAAGTACGCCCCAATATTTAGAAAACCTCAAAAGGGATTTAAAAGACCAAATCACTATTATACCACATATCCTATAAAAATTAATAGATGATGTAAATCATGATGTGAAACCATGGAACATCATTCCCTAACCCATACTTATGTCCTAAAAAAAATCCCCAAATTCCCAAGAAGAGTGTAAGGCATAAATCCAATTATGATACGACAACGAATACATTTATGTATTTTAACCCTGTAAAAAATTAAAATAACTTGAGAAAATTTTCAAAACTAATCCACATTGAAAAAAATTCCATTTTGAAATAATCCTTTGAAATCCCATTGTGTTTTGATTTCAAACTAACCATTTTTCTAATGAAAATTCCAACACCACTCAAATGAAGAAATATATCTATAATACTTTGAATTATGTCTAAAATAATCATAACTGTAGGTGATAAAAAAATTAATAATAGATGTCTACATAAAATAAAAGTTTCATTATATACATAATAACTTAAAAATGGATGTTATCAAATACATAATCATATAAAAAATTTTATTGAGTACTATACATATAGGGGAAATATCCCATAGTCCTATCAGGAGTGATGACACATTTATTATAGGTATCTATGAAAATGGAATCACTCAATATCTTTCCCAGGTAAATCTTGTAATCTATCAATGAATTATTAACCCAAAGGCTCTCACAGTTCCTTGGTAGAAAAAATGTAGGATCACGCTATCCTCCCTCCGAGGGATCAAATGACTACACAGACAATCCAACATGGAGGCCCACATGGACATCATTTTGAATGGTCACACAGTCCCTTGAAAAATCCCTTTGTTGACACAATGATTCACCCATGTCCAAATAAATGCCCACGCAACCACAAGAATGTTCCTATATCAAACAATCTATAACACATTCTATTTCATAAAAACATTTCCCATTTAAAAAAATTTACAGTGTAAAATAATTTATAAAAAAATTTATAAATCTTTCAAAACCACTAAATACTATTTGATCAATTAAAACAAACACTTTGTGTCATTATAATCCATAACAATTTGAAAACCCCCAGTTGAACACCCACATTTCTAGACCAATAAATGAAATACAAAATGAAATTAATATTCATAAAGAATAAAACATTCCTATGTAAATAATTACATCAAAAACAAATATATATTAGTAAATTAAATTAATTCCTTGGAAAATGATCCTAAATAGACACACCTACCTAAAATTGTGTCCAAAGATCATCATATTCGATGATAATAAACTAAAAAATGATCCCCATGTCCTCACCCACATAACACACAAGAGAATAAAAAAAACAACCCCGTTACATTCCAAATATTTATCCGCATATAATCCAAGGAAAAAAACACTAACAAAAAAAATAACAAGTATGAATTTGTAGAAAGGATAGAGAAAATGACAGGAAATCGAATTACCTAAAGATAAAAACCATGATCACAAAGGGAAATTAACCAAGGATGAGGGTCAATGATCCAAAAACATTGGGGAGAGGCTTTTCCGGATATAGGAGGTAAATGACACCACAAAGCATAAAAACAGACAACACTACTTTGGTGAAAAGAAACTTTTATATGGAACATACAAGGTAACCTGATTTGGCTACACTATTCGGAAAACATTGTTCCAACAATATAGATTCCTATATCAAATGAATAAATTGTCACACAGCTATCCATCATTGTTAGAATATTTTCAAAACCATACCCAAAATATAAAAAACCACATTTTCTATCTCTGAATCCCCCTTATATGGTTAGATGTAGAGGTTGACAATAATTACACAAACCATGGACCTTGGATTTTGTTTTAAAAAATTCCCAATTTATACTCTTTCCACACATGATATCTATAAAAACATAAAAATATATATAACAATTTAAAGTGGATGTACTAGTGAACCTACGAGGATCACAATAATAATAAAAAAAAATATTATTATTATTAATGATTTATTTCATTTATAAAATAAATAAAAAACCAAATTAATTTTTATGGATATAGATTATTTTTCAGTATATAATGATCTAATTTCAATGGTATGTGATTAAAATAATTTAATGAAAAAAATCATACATACTTCAAAAAACTATTTAAACGATGTTCCGTATTTTTATTATAATAAATTAAATTAATCATATTAAAATGAATAATATAATGTAATGTTTCCATATATAAACCAATATATTAAGAATTATTTATTTTATGATTAATAGGAAATAATATTAAGAATATATAATTTTTTCAATGTCATTTTATTTAAAACCACATTTCCTATATAAAATATGGTTTCAATTGAAATTAAAATTCCTCATATTTTGAAATTTAGTTGGATTAAATGAGGATAAAAATTTTAATAATAATAATGAAATTATCTATGATGGTAAATTTCATTAATATAAAAAAATTAACTTGCTGAGGTAAAAAAAGAGATTCCACAATAATGATAAAATTAGATAAAAATGTTCATATTAATTGGAAATAATATCATTAAAAATTTATTTAAATTTTGTGGTTCTGGGAATTCATGACCCCTATCTATCATTTTATATATTTATCATATTTAAATGTAAATAATGCATTACATACATATCATGGATGGTTAATTTTTTAAAATTCCACTCAAGAAGAACATGTAGAAAGACCCCTCCTCCAACGACCACAAACCATTACATGCCTTATGTTCTCTACTAATTCTCTTATAGATTCCCCTCTTCTAAATAAATATTTGAAATTTTGTATATTTTTTTGACTCCATATACCCACAATCATAGTACCAAGTGAAAATAAGAACAATCATTATGTGTTATATTTTAGATGAGCCAATGTGATCCAATTTTTTCCATCAATAATTAGAACATAACCAAATGACATTGACTCAGATATATTCAAAGGGCCCTTTTGGTATTTATGTTTTGCGTGTTATGAAAAACATTATTGAAAAATACCACTTATATCTCATTTCAAATTCATTTTTCGATAATATAGGAAACTACATAATTGTTAATAATTTGTCAACATAACCCCAAAAATAATCCACAAATTCTATTCAAAAAGTCAAATCATGTATAGGGAATTTCATTATAACCTAGGAGAATGGAAACACAAGAAGGGGTGATCTCAAATTCTTATTACTGGTAAAAATAATAAATTAAAATCAATGATAATATGCGTATATAAAATTGGAATAAATAATAAGTAATTAATATATACTAATCATTATTCTATAATTATAAGAAATTGGGAGTATAATATACCCATTGTCGATATGTCAATAAATAAATTCATGAATATTGATAACTAGTTCTATATTGATGAAATATATATATTCAACAAATAATTTTGGACCCTATGAAAATAAATGATGTTCATAGACAACATGAACTTACTATAAAGTCCCTTCGGTTAGGAAATATTTTTTCTTGAGTAGGCATACAACAAAATTTTCAATCTAGTATCCTTTAAGATACCTTTCTATGCATCGTGGGGTTATTGGGTGCCCCAATCATAATTAATTAGGTTTATCATATTTATGTTATGATGGAATACATAATATATACAACCCATAACCAATATTCTTTAGAAATCAATAAACACCCATATTAGATTATTAAATATATATGTTTATAATATTCCACTAATAAATAAGTAAAATATCATTCTATGTATGAATATAACAAAATAAATATCTATAAGGTAGTGTTTATATAGTTATTTAAAAAATATCACAAATCAAATAATATAGGGCGTATTGGTGAAAACACATTAATTAAAAGAAGGAAATATATATTTTCAAAAATGCTAAGGAATGGGAAAAAAAGTATGCCTATAACATGGAATGATTTCAAAATAAAATTATAGTGATCGATTTCCCTGAGCTAAATAAACAAAAATAAAATAGTAAGAAATAATTTTTAAGGTATTAAAAACCAAAATATAAATAAATAAAAATTTTACATCAAATCATATATCAATGAAGAATAAATGAGATACAAAAACCATTATGGTAGTCGTAATATAAGAATCAAAATAACATGAGGGTAATAAATTTAAATTTAAATATAATGAAATTGAATATATAAATATTACATTATTTCAATAAGGAATTGACTACCCCACATAAAATAATTGATTGTGGCCAATATCTAACAAGTCTAACAGGATTAAAATTTGTGGAAAATAACACAACCAAATTTAGAAACATTTTAATCAAATCACCTTAGTGGAATAAATAATAAGTGTGAAATTAAATACCCTGAATAATGGCATAAAATGATATCAAATATTATGGGGATGATAAATAAAAAACATAGTAGATAACATGGTGCAAAACATAATCTCATTTCAAGTAGCTGAATTTTGATATAATGAACCCTTAAAAGTAACATAATCATTGATATAAGAAACATTTTAGAATAAGTATATAACAAATAATTTTATATCCCAATATAAAAAAAATGAAATGAAATGAAAAATATTCATTGGGTAGAATGAATCATTATTTTAACCATAGATTTTCATTATGTGAATTTTTAACTCAATTGAAAAAAATTGTATTAGAAAAAATCCATACCTTATTTCCTTAAAATTGACACTAACATATTATATGAAAAGATAATTATGTTATTAAAACATTTTGGAAAAATTTAAAAAATTTATTTGTAATTTTTCCATTTTTCGGCCCACATTACCCTAAAGGTCCCTCTCTTGGACATGTAATGAATAATGATATATACTAACCAATGAGTCCAACCATTAGGGGGTCCCATGTTGTTAACATTCACTAGAGGTATAAAAATATCATATATTGAATTCATTAAAATGAATAGATAGTGTTATATCGGAAGTTAATAAATCACGAACAATGAAACTCCATCATATAAAGAGAGAGGAAAAAACCCTATCCCACAATACGCATAGAAAATAAATATATAACAATAGTCTATGAATAATAACAAATAATGAAATAAAAGTAAATTGACTAAAGAACACAATCTTAGGAATATTAAGGTCGATCATGGTAAAAAAAATAACTCTTGGTAAAACTGAAAAATATTTTTTATAATCATTGCATGATTTTAAAATTTATACATAGTAGGATGTTATCCAATGTCTCTACTGTATGTGTGAAAATATATTACTGGTTCACTTATCAAAAAACAGAAGAACCAATACACCCCAATAAAAAATAACCAATCCAATCCAATCCTCAATGGAGACACTCACCAAATACTGAATTCATCTATATTAACAGAATATGTATCATATTAATAAATGGTACCCAATACCACTTTCACACTTATTTTTTTCTCTCCTGACCCAACATCTAATTATTTATATCACCCATCACATAAATAATAATTCTCCCAAATTACAACTGGTAAATACCTCTCATATCACCTCAATACATTTGGGAAACCATATCATACAAAAAACCCCGTTTAGAATTAACCAAAACATACACATCCTTCCATCTGCCTCAAAGCTAGAGTAGTTGGGTATCATAAAAATAAAGTACATAAATAGTGTGACAACATCATCCCATTAATACCCCAAATGTGTAATATCTAATCCTCTAATTAATCAAAAACATAAGTATGCAATAACCAAAGGTGAACACAAACCATAAGTAAAACTCTCACATGGAGGAGAGATTATGGATTTGGGGGTAGCCAATCTTCCGTCTTCACAATCTATGATGTTGGAAAAAACCACCAAAACATTCGACTATTAGGATTTAGTACTCGAAATTGGTGGCGTGTCTAATTAAATCACAATTAAAATATAATATATAATAATCACACAAAAAATCCCAATATATGGGTTTATAAAAATGGTGCCATTAAAAATCACAAACTCCCCATAATACCTTGATACCTATTCCAGTATTATTCTTCATCAAAATGAATTACACAACCAAATAAATACAAAAAATGTGATTTCTACTTTCAATAATTATTTCCACCACCTTATGTTTTTCTGATTTTTCCACTAAGTCCAAATTATTATTCCTATTCATTAAAATTTTCATATAGAATTTATTTAATATTTAGCTCATTTAATCCCATTACTATAAATAAATTTAAACACATCACATTTATTTATTTCAAATTGTATTTCATTTCAGGAATTTCATGTTCATTCAAGGGATAACCGAGAATCTAACACAATTGCAACACATAATATCGCATTTGTCTCACACAAATTTCCAATAAAACACATTACAATCTAGGACATCCCACCACTACTCGACTAGAACACAATTCCAAAAAAAAATAAAAAACACCCCACATCATCCCACATCTCATCACATGCTTACCAACAGTCACATTTCTATGAAAAACATAACACAACTCAATCTAGTCACCATTATCACTATATGACAACTATTTTAAAAAAAGGAAACAAAAAAAAACATCCACAAATAACAAAATGTTATGTTTCCAAAATTTTGAACATTTTTTTAATTTAATAAGGGTATAAATTAATTTAGATCATTATTTTTATGGGTATTCTCACAAAAATACTAGATATTAATGGAAAAAAATTTATAAGTCACATAGAAATTCTTATCTATTTTAATATGTGGTCAGTGAAATAAAAAAATAACAAAAGGGATACCTAATATAATAGTGTCAATAACATATAAAACCTCAATATAACTGAAATCGAGAATAAATAACAATCATGGTCAAACACGATTGTAAATATCATAAAAATAATAAAAACTTATGTGATTTCCACCATTCACCACATAATACAATTAAACTATTTAGTTATATTTATTTGGATTCAGTATAATATCTTCTAAATGGTACGAAATATAATTATATGCCCACATATAAATCTTATAATGAAAAGTCAACATAACCCTAATATTGACAATGTATTCTTAACCATTGCTAAAGGATTGAATATGTGTTAGTCCACCATGAATCAAAAAAACATAAATAATTACGTCGATCGATCATGAAAACACCATCCCACATAATTGGTTTAGAAATTTTTTACCAAAGCTAATTGTTCCGTTGATATCATTAATCACCCATTAAAATGGGATAAAAATTGAGAACAGAGGGGAAAAACTGATGTAGAATCACACTGTAATGATCTCCTGAGGTAGGGGTTGTACCTGATGAATACGAGATGAAAGAACCCATATGTATGCACCTAGTTCACCTAATAATAGATTGTAAATGTGGATGAATTATGGATTTTGAAATGGTTTAGGAATTAGTATGGTAGCCTATAATAAAAATACAGTGTTGAAACACAATACACTAAAACAAAAAGGTACACAAATAGAACAAAAACTACAAAATATGTCACGAGACAAAAACATATCGGGTTAGTCAAAATTCATTTCAAGAAACACAAAATGGTCCATGCTATAGATCCAAAAGCACAAGGAAATGACACTAGGTAATGTAAACTTCCATGACATAAATTTCAATTTATGAGATAGAGGCCACACTATAGCCTTATTCCATAGCATGTCTACCATGAAATAGATATAACCCATTTACTTACTTCTCCAAGAATCCAAATCAATGCTTAATAACCATATCCAAACTTTTAAAACATTGGTAAAAACATCAAAAACCGACACACCATGGAACTATGCAATAGTACATCCTTCCATTCCACAAATACAACCTTTCCAGTGAAACCTATAAATTAACACTATAATGATTTTACTAATCCATTAATTTGGATAAAAATCCTTCATCAACTGCTCAACTCCTCACAACTCATCAAAACATTTAACGAATACATCAAAAATGATATCATTGAAATGTATATAAAATTAAATTATATACCTGAAACAAAATTCGAAATATCAATAAGTAAAATAAATCCATAAAAATAAGGAGGGTTTCTAAAAAACCATGACATTACATTCCTCTTAAGAATATCATTTCAACTAAAACATTACCACCATATTACACAATCATTAAACAACCTTACATCTATAAAACCATCTAAACAACCATATAAATGTATACATATTCTATTAAAAAGACTACCAAAACAATTAAAAATATTCCCTAAGCACAACAATAAAGGGAATACACCGTCTATAACATGATATTCTCAACATTTTGGGACAGTAACTCACCCACATAATTTTTAAATAATGTCGTAATATAACATGTCTGGATTAGGAAATAATTTTTCCCTCTTCATATGCAAAATGATATAATTAAAATAACCCGTAAAGGTAGTATGAACATTTCAGAAACTAAAAAGCCCAGAAATCACATCATCAACATAAAAATTATAGAAAAACATAAAAAAACTCAGATTTCTATGAAAAAATATGTGAATCATGTTCCCATGTAAAATCCTCCAAGGCATCATTCCAACAATATAAACAAACTAAAGTAATGGATTTCAAATTAGACACCTTATCATGGAGATCCTAGTTCCCACTTATTCATTTGATAAAACGTTTCATCATCATTGATATTCATCTTTCCCTAATCAAAAAAATTGGAGTCATCTTGATGATGTCTATGGAGATGATATACATTGAAGATACCAGTGAATCATTATTACTATGGTGGAATCACAAATTGATACACCAAACCCCTAAGAATCTCAAACACTGCATTGGGATCTTTGACCCCAAGATAAATCTCAATCCCTACCAATCCTATAAATCGCCCCACCCCCAATGAGGAGAAACCATTACGAAAATGTTGTCTTAAACCCCCCAACTCCAAAGGCCACCTACCATGATGCATGTATGATATCTTTCATTCTTTTTCCACCTTCACCATCCCATGAAGTACCAAAACATTCCCGAAAGTACTTTATGCCTCATAATAATCAAAAAATGATTAGTCCCCTAACTCGACCTAGCACAATAGAGAATGAAATTTCCTACTACAAAAATCCTCAAAAGGTGGATTTTTAGGTATTAGTGGTAGATATTTTTATAATTTTACTCTATTAAGGGAAATTGAGCTCCCCGAGAACTTCCAAATTCCCACATAGAAACCAAAAATATATCGTTCTATGTCTGTATGGTGTACTCTATTTTATTGTTTGTTTGAGGGTGATAATTAGTGTTATTGGGTAACTGATTGGAAAAAACCTTCTTCAATACCCCTATAAAATGTGAGGAAAAAATTGGAATCTAAATCCTAGAGAATGTCAAAAATGATTATATGAATAAAAACAACATCATCTATATACCTTAATGTAAAATCATCTACATCACTGGAAAATTTTATTTCCTAGAAGTAAGATCACTTCATCATCATATAAATAATTGAAAAGATTTCATTGTATAGTTATTCTTATTAGGGTAAAAAAATAGGAAATACATTATGATTTCAACCCCCTTATACTATAGAATATCCATGGGATGCAAGAAACCACATGTAAGTAGATGCTCATCCTTTATCTTCTGGAAAATGATGCCTCATGCCACACATTCCACTATTTCCCCTTTCATCTCCTGCCACCAATGATGATCCCTCAACATAAGGTGTATCTTAGATATTACATTATGTATGACCAAATATGGGATGTAAAATTAATGAATAAATTCATCACCACTCACTAACAGAATGAAAATCCTTCCCGAAAACAACATCTATTTTTCACAATCCTACGATTATCCCTTCGGGGAATCACCATGGCCAATGCGATCATGCATCACCTCTACCTATGATTATCCCCAATAAATATAATTTAAATAATTCATTATAAAATACTAATCAATCATATGAAACAAGAAATAATCATCATCAACCACCTATGTATCCATGTGTATGAATGCCAACTCCATCATATCAATACATGCATCTCCGGAAATATGATCAACACAATTAGTAAACATTGTAATCAGTATTTTTCGCATGATATTTAATTTACCTATGGTGTGGAATATATATGTTACATTATTGGATAAAATTCACCCCCACATTTTTATATACTCAAGTAATGTTAATAAAATATATACGACATGTTCTTATTATCGGGGAATGCCACAATGCATTATCGGATGAGGAAATGTTTCAATGAAATTAGTGAGAACACACACACAACCAGTTCCAAATCATGTGTAGGATAGTTAAACTCATTGGGGTACAATATCCAAGAACCATAAGTGTTTAAATCATTTTAATACATTAAGAGACATAAAAATCCTAGACTATAAGAGTTTCAATAATCATAAAAAACACCAATAAGAAGCAGTATTTCATATACGAGCCACATATAGGTATTTAAATTATACACAATAATAATATATCTAAAAAAATCTATATATTTTCATTTGTTAGTTTTAAACAGGAATTAAATCCTTGCGAAATTAATATTTATCCCCCAGTAATAGCCTACGATACTGAGGAAACTATAAACTTATACCACACTCTTTTGGTACTTCCAAACAAGGAACTACATAGGTCCTTGATGAGTACATAGAAAACCCCCATCAAGGACATTACATAACCTTGTAAATGAACATATCAATCCCAATGGACTCTCTTATAAAACATTCAATAGATCTAGTTTCATCAATTGAAATAAATGATAACTTTGAGAGGATCATAATTCTCCTCCTATAACATTAATTATATCGAGATATTTTTATTGTAAAAACTAGGATAGTAATTATCCAACCATGGATTTTTTTAGACTTATTAATAGAGATAACATAGTTGGGACACAAAATGGAATGATCATGAACTCATAGTACCCATACATGTATTATAAGGTAGTCATTATCATATCCTCATCTTTGAGCCTTTTCTAGTGATATCTATATTTTAGATTAATCTTAGAGAGCCCACAAGAACAAATAAAGTAGTATAAATTATCACAAATCCTCAAAATTTATTAAATCCTATGTATCATCACCTCCCTCGTCCTTAATACATCATTATATAGCCTCAGTATATCATTTTCCTTCCTGAAGAATGACACTTGAGCACCCCATGCTGATAATTTTGGTCTGACGAAAACCTTATTCATATGATAATATATCGTAAACTAAAAATACAACAACTAGTAGTTTTTTATCCAATAAGGATCATTTAAAATCAGGAAATAACCCTACTATAAATCCATCTAGTACTCAAACTAAAATTAGAGGTGGTTGTTTCCTAACCTCCTTATGAATGATGTCTAGAAATTCATAGAGGACTCTATGAGATTCTATCATCCAAATTGCCATTAATTTAATTAAATAAATTTACATCATTTAATTAATGGTCTCTACACATCTACTATCAATTTGAAAGCCTTTCTCCCTAACGAAAAATTATGAATGAAAATCCACTTTGGATAACATGACCTTCCTATAGAGGCAGTAGATATAATAATAAAATGATATAACTAATCAATTATAATGAATAAATTGTATAACTATTTCTCTTGATATAAAAGATCCCCACATAACTCATGTTTCCCCATCATTATGATACATATATGAAATACCTCAAAAATGATGTTACAGTCCTTGATTATTGTAGTAAAATCATTTGGAATGTTTAGCCTCTCCATGTATCTTCCCAAAGAATAAGGTTTCTTGGGTTCAACAAAGCTAGGTAAGGATCTAGATTATATCAAGGATAAAATAATTATAGATGATAATTAGATAGTAAAACTAAGGATATATGGACCATATGGTTTTGTTACATTTTTTATATGAAAATATTCCTGGCCAACCCCCCCCCCCCCCCCCCGGAATCACTTCTTATTCTCAGATTTACAATATTTATGAGGTCAAGGTCGCTAAAGCCATGGAACATCCTGAGGTCTCTCTTGCCTTCCCCATCCCATCTCTGTGAAATATTGAACATCTTCCCTGTTACTGAAACATCATATCTTTGGGATAATATTGATGTTTAATCTAGACATGAACACACCAACTATGTTGATCTCAAAGAATTATTGTAAATATTGGTGAATAGAACCATATCCCTGATAGAAACAGAACACTGAACCAAATCCCATTTTAAAATCATAGAATTTAATGGATCTAGAAGGACTTAAAGGAATCTATTGGGGTTCAATCATCACTAGTTTGAACATCAAATGCCCCAATTCCTGATACCTTCGACAAAAAAATATTCTTATCAAGGAACTGGTAAGGCTCTCCTATGATGATATCACTCCTCGTGAGTTTGTATGCTTAATCACCTCGGCCTACTACTATACTTATACAATTTTTTGTAGAGTAAATGGAGAAACTAATTACTGGTTATATGGGTGTATTAACTTAATATGATATAATTCATGATCCCCCACATAAGGGAAGATATTGAGATTGATACATAGAATATCATTGAACATGATTCTGAAATCTTTACCACACATACTCCCCTTATAAAGGTAATTTACATATAGTACCATTACTCAATTGAGGTTAGATATTGTGAACTCTATTTATAAATTCATCTAGATTATTTTCCAAAAAAACAACTCCTTTCAATCCACAATGTATAAAACTGACCAGTGACATAATATACCCCCACCTGATAGACTACTTGCAAGACCTAATACACTTCTTGGGCCCAAATCATATTAATGGTGGTCTCATTCTCCTCAACCCCAAAAACCATGTAATTATTAAAGACACCACCCTCATACTCCTCCAAATATTTCCACTAAAAGGAATACAATGTTTTCTAACATTGATTATAATCCGCAATAAACTTGAACCTCCAGTGGTCATCTCGGCTTGTCTTTTGAAATTCACTAGCATGAGCCACAAGAGGTTGACATCTATGAGCCATAAATAAAATTATTAAAAATTACACTTAAATAAAATAGAACATATTTTTATTGATGTTCATTTATTTAATTAACCATATCTCGCTGAGATATCCCAATTGATATAATAGTAAAATTTATCATGATGATTGTACAGGTCCAAGATATACACCCAACATGTCGAACCACCTCACATTATTTATTGGTAAGCTTGGATTACATTCATTAGATCATGGGGTGACATAAAACCCTAGGCCCTAGATAGTCTCCATGTACTATGTCTACACCATGATTGACTAGAATAGTTTCCCCGCAAATAAATTCTATCCATAACATGTTGAACCAAAAACATCTATATATATCTCAAGTTAATCATATGATACCCCTTTTCTTTAACCTCCTCTCCCCATATGTACCCATTATAGGTCTACAATGAATTTATAGATTTAATAAACCTCTAGGCATAAGTTCAATATGCCTCATATTTTTAACTAGCACAGACACTATTATAATTATCATATATTAAAGTTTTTACCCTCAATGGATAAAGTATTATTATGAGTTATTATAGAAATAATAAAGAAAATAAATCATCTATAGTTATTGGATAACTTTAACCATCCCACAATTTCTATAAAAATTACCAAATTCAACATGCCTACTAATAAATACCCAAAATACCTCATATAGTACTCAGAAAACAATACTTCTAAAGCCCTAGCATGAAATGTATAGATTGTTTTCTAATGTCCTCAAAAATATAGGAACAAATATTTATTTTTTTTGTGATTATATCATTTATATTCATTATTATCATACCAATTTTCACTCATACACATGTGAAATGAATAAAATAATACACTTGTGGATACACATTATGAAACTCCCTCACCCGAGTAGCCTGGAGAAGGTGCATTATTTTAATAAATTGGAATGATTAAATGGAACCAAATCCCAAAGGACTGAGTACCTTAGTATAGTTGGAATCAAGATAAACACATAAGTTCAACATTAAAACATGAAATAAAATACAATATATTCGTTTTGTAGGGAACATCCACAACTATAAGTTCATCCTTATAGGTCATTTATAATTTTCTTCTCCATGTACTAAGAAAATGAAACATAAGAAAGGGGTGAGATATAACTCTCATTAAGTTCCAGCAATAGAGTGGAAAATATCATAAAAAATAGCATTAGGCATGCTAAATAAATGAAAATAAATGACTTTAAAAATAATCTTTAACATTCTATTGAATTAATATGAGATATTTAAACATTTATGTAATAAAATATTCTCATGATTATTCTACTTGTTGAATGATCACATTATCTATGAATTTCTTACTTCATAATGAGGGAAATGAATATGACTTACATACTTTCAAGTCCTCGGCCAAGAAATCTAAAAATGATTAAGGTCACGGTTAAATCCATATCTAAAAGATAATCCTCGGCCAAGTCCATATCCATTTGTCTCCTGAGATGTACCAATTCATAGAGGGGATATAGTGGGTTCCACCCTCCAAATAATATATCCAATGCATTAATCATATGAATGGACTGAACATAATCAACAGATACATTAATATTGAAACTATAATATGAAATGTAAATAGCATTCCCCAATCATTGAACATTAACTCTAACAATTCAGAATAAATTAGTGAATGGTATGAAGATAGAACATCTATAGTAAAACTAATTAGATACCATTCAAAAATATAGTGTAAATGATATAATAATAGATTAATATCAATGAATTACAATATTCACCATGAGATGTTGTCTTAAATGAATATTTTTTTAAATGAGACTACAAAAAAAATTTGGAGGAAATTATCCTTAATCATTCCCAAGTGTCCCATACCACCTTGAACATTCATTTAGTAATACCTTAAAAGATCATAAGAATAATATGACTCTTGATATCTTATATCCAAGGCCTTTATGTACACCTCATGAAATTAATAAGTGGTGAACAAGGCATATACATCATAAATGTGAATGTGAGATGAGAAAAATCCATTTCACCTTTGAAAGAATAGTTATTATGGAAAAACATTTGTATTTTCCATGAAATATGATTTAAAACATGTATATATAATAAAATAAAAGTTAAGGTAATTGAAATTATATTTGAGGTTTAAATAAATTCTTACTGAGGTGATGTAATTTAAAAAGTTTCTTTAAGGAAGCCTTAGAAATGAATCATTTTAGTGAGGTTTATGGAAAATATTAATGGATTTTAAGGAAAACATGAATTTTTTATTTTATGAAACCAGAAAGTAACCAAATTTGTGATTTTATAAAGATAAATATGTCATAAAAGAGATTATATAGTGTACATTAAAATAGGTAAAAATTGTAAATGTTCCTTGAATCGGGGATTCATTTTGGAAGAATTATTGAACGATTATTTTAAAACACGTAACTCCCCCACAAAATATATATGGATTTTGATTGGTACACATATATAGAACATTCAAAAAGAATTTATTAAGATTAGATATGAATAAATAATAATTTCATTAAGGTGAATAGATATTTAGAGCAACCTGTATAAAAATGGAGGTTTGGGTAGAAAATATATAAACATAGTAATCAATTTAATAGTAAGCCCAAAAATTAATAATCATAAAATTATAAAATTAATATCATGAAAATAAATATATTAATTATGTGAAACATTAATTGAATATATATGCACACCATACACAATTAGTAGCAGTGAATTCATAATATCCCACAAAAATTTAATTGTGATGAAAAAACCCTTAGAAACATTTCGGCAGTGTAACGGTAGATAATGTAAGGGATTAATGAGAGATAAAGGGATATCCCATCATTTATATTTCAATAAGGAAGTATAGTTTAGGAGTGAAATATTACACCATCATTAAGAATTAAAAATGAAAGGACACAACATAGTAGTGATTCTTGAACAAAAGTGAGAGAGGGGATAGCATACCATAAATCAGAGGGTGTTCTTAGCTAGATCATAATGACTTGAATAACCAAATTTGGAAAATTAATTAACAATTACATAACCATTTATACATAATTTGGTTTAATTTCACTTTATTATGTTTATTTTTTTCCTTTTAGATTGGTTGAGGAATTCAATTTTTTATTTCCTAAGTGCTCGTTTTCATAATTTTCATAACAATCTCACCAACAAAAGAGTTTTGTAGTTCATGTATGATAGGAGTTGATGTACATAATCTTTTTGTGTGTTATTAAGTATACATAATATGATTGTGTGGTTATTAAATTCATTTGGTTATTTGGAGTGAAGGTGAATCATTATATAAAACATTAACGATAAGCACTTCGATAAATTTGGCGAGTTTTCTAACAATTAACATGTTTGGTATTATTATATTTCATGGAGAGGGCCTAATGATTCCAAAACATTACATAGGTTAAAATATGTATATAATATTCTAGTTCAACCAGAAAATTATTTCATCACTAGAGTTGAGGTTGGTAAATCAAATTGAAAGAATCTTCGTCCTTGAATGTGAAAAATAAACACATCTTATATGATGGTTCTTTATTAACATAGATGAGGAGGAAAGGAGAGACTAATATGTATTATACCAATAGCATAACAAAATTTCAGTACACTTATGGAACTAGAGATTTAATACCATTTGGGTGAGGATAGGTAAGTAATGAAAAGTGAACAATGGAACATGAAAATGAAAGAAACGAAAAGATGAATTTTACCTCTTCAATTAACCTTCCTTGAGAGCCTCTTAAGAGAAGGGGATTTGGAATTTTTATGAGACCTAGGGATGATATTCGTGGGGTAGGTGATTGGGAGGATATTTGAGAAGATTGTATTGAAGTGCCCTGTCATGATTGGTATGGAGAAAAGTGGGAGTGAGGGGGGTTTTATAGTGTATGATAGAAGGGGTTTCAATTATTTTACTCATTATTTTCTTATTTTTCTAAAGACAACCAATAGTATTGATTCTTTTGACCATGAATAGTAATATGGCCATGTGAGTTTGAAAAAATGTGCTTACATTATCCATGATGGTAGGAATAGTGAAATTAACTAATAATGTAAATATATCGTAAATTACAATATTTTATAGTTCATTAAAAATTTTAGTAATTCAGAAAAATCACAAAAATTCACCAAAACCATTTTTTGTCTTGTATAATCCAAATATTAAGTACAATTTTTAAAAAAAAACTTCGAAGATATGATATATTTAATTTTTAATTAACATCAGTATTTATTTGAAAAATACAGTTTTTATAACATTTTTTACTTTTTCCAAAACATAGGTACACCATACATTTAAATAAATAATATATATATATAATATCATTGGTGAAGTCACTATTAATAAGGCTATCACAATATTCATAAGTGTACCATTACTATTCCTATAGGTATGTTACTTGTAACGTCCCAGATCCGGGTGCCACTCAACGGTTGCCTGGAACCCGGTTGGACACATGACATCAAGTGCATTTCCCCAAACGCTAGAGGCTTCCAACTAGAGGTGAGGTCCCAGGTCTGATAGGGGGAAAATATGACCTCATGTTTCAAGGTGTAGTGCAGTGGAAATGATAAATAACATACAAGGGAGGAAGAAGTAAAAAATATACAACTGAAATGGACAACTGAAGTAAGTGAACCAGCAGTCATATATATAAGGATGAAGCATGTCACTAATAGTATGAAAGCAGCCAGAACTAGATACACTAAAATACAATACAATACAACTCAAATTACAAGGTATAACCAAACAAAACAATGCAGAGTAAACAGAACGCAGCATCATCGCAAGCCGACGCTCGGTCCCATGCTGTCCCACTTCTCTACTACAATCAGGTATGTGTATAGCGACCCTTTCCCTTATCAACACCTATAGAAATCTAATCTGTTTGGGATGAAGACATGACCCAAACAGGGTGTGAGAAAATAAATCCGAGTAGGCAACAACCAAAGACCTGTGCCAAACTATCAGGGATAATTTGCAACTACAATGTGCAAAAGTAAATGCAGTAAACTAGTAAGTACTCAAATTTAAAAATAATTACCAGTTAATTATTACTTATCAATTCAATATAATTGAATTATATGTTCTCGAGACTCAACCTCAACCAAAAATATCTTATGTAGTGCAATAGAAAAAATTACAACAGTGAAAATTTAAAAGCACCTTGCCCTCAGGCTAAATAGTACTATGCCCTCAGGCTAAATAGAAACTTTCCCTCAGGCCATTCAGAACCTTTCCCCCATGCCTTTCCCTTAGGCGAAATAGAATCTTTCCCTCTGGCCTTGCCCTCAGGTGAAATAGTACCTTTCCCTCTATCCTTTCCCTCAGGTGAAACAGAATCAAGCCCTCAGGCCTTACCCTCAGGAGAAATAGTAACTTTCCCTCAGGCCTTGCCCTCAGGAAAAACAGAATCCTGCCCTCAGGACTTACCCATAGGCGAAATAGTACCATGCCCTCTGGCCTTGCCCTCCGGAAAAACAGAATCAAGTAACTGAGCTAATCCCAACACATATAAATCATTTATATAAATTTTAGCTCATGAAAAAGCAATGCACTTCATAATCATGGAATACCCTCGGGTATCCTGGCCAAATGGCTAAACAGAGGAATGTACCACCGGGGTGGTCCTGAATCCAAAAAGTGATCCCAAAAAACAGTTTTATATATTCATTAAGCTACCTATGATATTATAGGTATTTAATTACGTAAGGCCTTTATCCATACGACACCCCCAACATGGGCGTGTATCATATTTGTACACAAAAAACACTGTAGTTCGAATTTAAACACTAGACCACCTACCTCGATCGTCTCTGATCAGTATGTGTGAATGAAACCTCCCGAATCATCCAAGAATTATGTAGATCTGGGATACGAGAATTCTTGTTCAAATGTAAATAACTTCTCTTAGAGGAAGAATTGTTAGGCACAATACAAGGAGAAGGGAGGGCTTACATGTACTGTCCCAACATGATCGATAGAAACGGAAATGGATTCCTAGCGCATGATTGGGAGATCTCCGAGGCTCCAATAATCCTCCTGAGCTCCAAAGGGCTCCTAAGCTTTTTCTGTGAACTGGGGAGGCTACTTCCCATTTTAAGCAAATAACAAACAAACTACACGACATGTACTCCCATGTACACAGTGTGTACTTTTCATTTTTTAAACTGTTTCGATGGCGGCCTCTCTTTAGCGTGGCACTGTACATATATCGACATGATTACACGACGTATATTCCTTTGTACACGGCGTGTACTATCGCTCAACGGGTGGCTGCCTCCACTGCATTGTTATTCACCTGCCGACAAATTACACGGCGTGTAAAAACCCAATACACGCCGTGTAGTTGGGTTTTTACACCCTTCATCACTGACATTCCTACACGCCCTATATAATCATCCCACACGACCAAATTACATGGTGTGTGGAAAATTACATGGCATGTAGTCACAAAAGTTGGGATTTTTCCCCATTTTCCTTATTTTCTAAAAAATGCCTAAGGAAAAGGGAAAAGAAGAAACCTGTAACAAAAATATAAGAACCGGGTTCATACAAAATTCCCAAGTTAAATAAATTCATCTCCAAATTTCCCTTCCAAGGGTGGTGAAGATAAGATCAGAATAACTCTAGCCACTGAGCACGTACGTTGGACCCCCGCTCCTATGTTTAGTCTTGCACTCGACCATGCTATCATAACACCCGTACGAGAGGAATTGAACAACCTCAGAGAACCTATGTGCTCCTATCAACTATACGAATCAGATTCTTTTCAAAGTATTCATCGATCTAAAGCTCAACCTCCTCGGGATGAAAGACATGAGACAGGTCTGAATGATAATGACACAGCTGAGATACATGGAAGACATCGTGCATGGATCGATACCTCTTTGGTAACTGCAGCCGATAGTATATCGGCCCGAATCTCTCCAGAATCTCAAATGGCCCCACATACCTCGGTGTAAGTGTACCATGTCCCTTGATCCGTCTGTGTCCCAACCTCGGTGAAACACGCAAGAAAACCTGATCCCAGACCACGAACTCTAAGGGTCGTCTGTGGCGATCACCATAAGATTTCAGACGAGACTGTGCAGTAGCCATCCGCTTCTGAATCAACTAGAGATTCTTAGAAGTATCCTTCATGAGACGTGGTCCTAGAAAAGATACCTCACCTGCCTCTAACCATCCCAAAGATGATCGGCATGGACTACCATATAAATCTTCGTACGGTGACATCTCAATAGTTTCCTGAAACTGTTATTGTATGAAAACTTGACTAGCAGTATATGATTTTCCCAAGAGCCCCCAATGTCTACGACGCATGCACATACATGTCCACATGCACTTGTATTGTATGCTCTTACTGGCCATTGGTCTGAGGGTGGTAGGTTGTGCTCAGATTCACATATGTAACTAATTCCCTCTGAAAAATCACCTATAAATGACACGTAAAATGAGCTTCCCTATCTGAAATGATATAACGAGGGACCCCATGAAGATGCACTATCTCTCGGATATACAACTTCTCGGGATCTTCAACACTGAAGGTCTCCTATATCGGCAAAAAGTGAGCTAACTTTGTGAGTCTCTCCCGGAAAACCCACACAACATCATTTCCTCAAGGTGACCTCATAAACCTGGTCACAAAATTCATCGCGACATCTTCCCATTTCCATTCGGGAATGGGTAACTGCGGTGATAGTCCAGCTGGCCTTTGATGCTCTACCTTCACCTGCTGACAGGTGGAAAATCTTGTAACAAAACCAGCTACCTCTCTCTTCATACCCGACCACCAATACTGACGTCCCAAGTCATGGTAAATTTTGGTAACTTCGGGATGCACTGCCCATGTTGAAGCATGAAACTCCCGAATCAACTCCTTATGTAAATCATCTGGATCCCACACTCATCCATGGAAATACAAAACATCATCATCGCCTACCATCTAACCAGGAGGAGGGTCTTCCCTTTCCACTGACTCCCATAGAACTAGGCCTTCTGAATCTGATAGTTGTCCCATCCTCACTCTATCTAGGAAGATATATGTCATAGATAAGGAAGAATGATAGGTCTTCCCATGACTGTCATGCACCTCAAAATTTATCTTAGATAACTAAGTCATAAGCTTCCACTCACCACTTTCCTCCTACACTACCTGCATCTGAGTCCTCCTGCTCAGTGCATCATCTACTGCATTACCATTACCATGTGTATAGGCAAGATCAATGTTGAAGGATAAAGGTATTCAACCCATCTTCACTGTCTCAGTTTCATGTCTCAATGAGTAAATATATATTTTAGTATTTTTTGGTTGGTGAAAACCACAAAATGGTCTCCCAAAAGTTAATGTCTCCAACAGCTCAATGCATGAAAAACTACAGCCAACTCGAAATCATGCGTCATGTAATTCCTCTCATGCGGCCTCAATTGCTGAGACTCGTACACAACAACTCAATCTCCAGGAATCAAACCTTCTCCCAGCAAAATACCTGATGCATCATAATAAACTGTATAGCTCTTCCCATTCTCTAGAAGTGTCAGGACTAGTGCTGATGTTAACCTTCCTTTCAGCACTTGAAAGACTGTCTCACATGCTTTTGACCAAATAAACTTCACAACCTACTTAGTCAAACCCATCAACGACGCTTCTAAGCAGGAGAAGCCGTGTATAAACCGCTTGTATTAACCAGCTAGAACAAAGAACATTTGTATCTCAAACATGTTTATAGGGTGCTCCCAGGAAACTACTGCTCTCACTTTCTCTGGATCTACCGCAACTCTTGCCTTTGAAGTGATATGACCTAGGAAGTGTATATGGTCCATCAAAAAGTGGACCTTTATGATCATAACATATATTTGATGGTCTCTTATTTACTCAAAATGATACAAAGATGGGTAGCAAGGTTGTGTCGAGTGTGAGAGTACACTGAGATATCATCCACAAATACTACCACAAAGGAATCCCGATATGGGTGTAACATACGATTCATTAGAGCCATGAAAACTTCTGGTGCATTCGTGAGTCCAAACGACATAACCAAGTACTCGTATAGACCATATCTGCTCCGAAAAGCTGTAAGCGGTATATCCGATAGTCTAACGCGTAACAGATGATTTTCAGATCTGAAGTCAATCTTCGATAACACTCGTGCTCCAAAAAGTTGATCAAAATTATCATCGATCCTTGGAAAAGGATATCGGTTCTTGACTATCATCTAGTTCAACTTCCAATAATCCACACAAAGTCTGAGGGTACTGTCAGCCTTCTTCGCAAAATGGACTGGCAAACCCCAAAGAGAAGTATCAGGTTCGATGAAAACCTTTTCCTATAACTCCTCCAACTGTCTCTTGAGCTCCTACAACTCTAGTGTAGCCATCCTATAAAGAGGAATAGACTCTAGTGGTGCTCCTGGCACAAGATCAATAGAAAAATCCACCTCTCATTCCAGAGGTAGACCTGAAAAGTAGTCCAGGAAGACATCCCTGAAATGATCAACCACTGGAAGAAAATCCTTTTGACAAGTCCCCGTATCATTTAGATATAAACTCGCAATATGGGCTATCACACCACCACGCCCACAATGCTCAGGTCTAGCTCGGCTCACCTGGACATCCCACTCTCCCTTGTATAGAAACTCTCCCCCCTCTGGTGAATTGAAACTCACCCTATGATGATAGCAATCTACAAAGGCTCGAAAGGGTACCAACCAGTCCATCCTGAGAATTACATCATATATTCTCATCTTTAAGACATAGAGGTCCCATATAAAGTGACCCCCACCACGGAACTCCCCGAACTGATGCACACTAGCCGTTCTAGTCCCCACCAGAGTGTCTAGCATCATGACATCAGTAGAAGAAGAATATAAACAAAACCTAAGGCTCTCCAAAATGGGAACAGGTATAAAGCTATGTGTAGAACCCCTATCAAAAAGTACTGACGAAAAAATAGAAACAACTAGAATAGTACATCTGAATGTGGAAGGTTCAGGATCCTGCTCTTGTTTGGACCGTTGCACTGCATATGTCTGCCCAGTGTCGCGGCCCTACAACATAGCCCGACTACCCTATGATGACCCGCACTGTAATCTCTAAGATCCTGGTGTCTGGCTACCACGACCATGAAAACCACCTCAACCTAAAAATTCTGACATATCCCAATTTCATGACCAAAAAGAAGTTCTTGGCCCTGCTCGTGTATGCGGAGTCTTCACAGAACCCCTCTCACAATCCACTGGTAGGATCTCCCTGTAGAAATGCTACAGATGACCCATCTAGTCACAAGCTCTTCACTCTACTGGAGCACGTGGAAACTACTGTCTCTTGTGCCCCTCTCTACCACACTAGTAGCACATTACCGGACCACCTGTTGAATTCCTCTGGCTAGTACTGCCACTGTGGGAGAAATCTGTCTCCCTCTTCCTCTTACCTATAGAAATAGTTCCAGAAACTGGTGCTGAACTTCCCTGGCCTGCACCACTAGCTTCTCGCAAGTTCCTCTCAGTAATCAATGCCTGGTTCACATTAGCATGTACTATAGGAAACCTAAAAACGATTACCAGTGATCAGATGTCATATCTAAGACCATCCTCAGAGCGTCGAGCCCCCAGTGTCTCATCTCCCACTAGAAAAGGTTCAAAAAACTGATGTTAGGTGAAGCGGGAAGAATCTTCCATCACCGACATGGCGCCCTGCTGCACATTCATGAACTCTTGAGCTTGATCTGCTCGTACAGTCTCTGGAAGGTAAAAGTTGTAGAATACTTCCTGAAAATATTTACATGCCATGTCTATGTGATGCTCTGACTGGGTGGTAACATCCCACCACCTCTTGGAGGAATCACGCAACATGTATGGAGCAAGCTTGATCCTCTGCCGTGGAGGCGTCTCTAGATTCTCGAATATAATCTTCATCGAATCCAGCCATGACTCTGCATCCTTTGGTCAGAAATCCCACGAAAACATAGGTGGATGCTACTGCTGGAATATATGTGTAAGCTCTTCCATAGATGTGGTAGCCTACAATGCTCTGTGGAAGGTCTGCATAAACAGTATAAAGCCTTCACATAACTTTGCATCAGCACCTGTGTCCGGTATAATGGCTGGAACCACATCTAGATCTGCTGGAGGATCCATTGGTAGCCCATGGACTACCATATCTGAATTATACACGTTTCCTCTCTCCTAGCGAACATCTCGAGGTCATCTTAGTGTCATGAATCTACAAGGTCAAACACACACCTTAGATCAAGATTTATCCAGGACTGAAAACCAGGAGTGTAAGAATTGAACAAGGAAAAGAAAACATTCAAGTTAAAAATGACTACACAGTGTGTATAAAAACTACATGGAGTGTTTCATCAAGTCTTTCACATGGGCGTGTACTCTACAAAAATTGGTCATATAAAACCCCAAAACACATGGTGTGTTCTCCACACACATGGCGTGTACTTGAATTTTCCCCCCTGTCGGAGTCCCTCTACATAGCTTAGCCACACGACTCTCCTTTGAACGAGACTGCGTGGTGTGTATATTCTCTACACGATGTCCACTGGACAAGCTTCACTGACCCGTGTTTTCCCTCACACGGCTTGGTACATAGCTCAGACTACATGGCGTGTTCAAGAGAGACACGGTGTGTATGATTTAAATTCCAACTTCCCGTGTCGTTAGTGACAAAGTCGGCTATTCGATTGACACTATATGGCGTGTTACACCTACACACGGTGTGTACAAAACTCCGTCTTCCCATCCACATGGTCAAGTCCACATGGTCTTTCCCCGGTCAAGACTACACAGCGTGTCCCATAGGTACACGACATGTTCAAGATAAGGTAACACCAACCCGTGTTGTTAGTGACATTTCCAGGTACCTAAGTCAGACTACACGATGTGTTCAAGGAAGACACAATGTGTATTTCTTAAGGATTCCTCCATCTGTATTGTTTGTTACACAGGCTAACATCAGGTCAACAATACACGGCATGTACAACAAGTACACATCATGTTTTTCTCAAGCCATTTCTACCCTGTGTCCTCGCCCACACGGTCTATGAAATGTGAAGATACTACACGATGTGTACTGAGGGTACACGACGTGCACTAAAAATGTTTTCATTTCTTCATGAACAGAAGAACACACGGTGTGTGTCCATAGAACTACATGGTGTGTATGCTGGTTTTTCCAGACAGTAAGCCTCATAAACTTCTCAGGATCCCATAAAACACCAAAACCAACACCGAAGTTCCAAATTCCAATCTTTGAGGTCCCATACTCCTCGAGAATCAAATCTTGGCATCTTATGTGTGTTATAACAAGTTGATGATCCACCAAATTCCGGTTAATGAGGGCCCATATTCCTCAAGAACCAATGTTTTGTGTACATTATATCAAAAACCGCATACAACAATACCCTATCAAATAGTAGGTATTTATCAAAGCATCTCTCACAACAACATTCTTTTCTAGCACAACAACTATCACAACAACATGAAATTTCAAATGCACCTACATTACATGGAAGGAATGCATGACATACAATTTCTAGAATGTTCCTAAATGATGCATGAGATGGAATACCCTAATATCATCAGGTTGAAACTCAATAGAACCCAAATATATAAATATAACAGTACACCACAAGTCCATCACCCAACAGTGAAAATCAAATCCACTATAAAAATTGAAAATTCAGAAAAATTTCAATAATCGTGTTAGACTAGATTTTCCCTGTTCACAGGTTAGCAACTCCTTGACACAACATATTACCATCTACCGTTTCTATCCTATCCTTGACTACGACTCCAAACAGTAAGTCAAAGAAAATAACTCCTTTGATACAACTTTGTAATGTCCCGGATCCGGGTGCCACTCAACGGGTGCCCTAAACCTAGTTGGTCACATGACCTCAAGCTCATTTACCCAAATTCCAGAGGCTGCCGACTAGCAGTGAGTTCCCAGGTCTGAATTTGGGGAATGTATTCCCTCATTTTTCAATGTTTAGCCAAGTAGAAAGGATAAATAACCAACCATATCAGAAGCAGTAATCAATATATAACTGAAATCGACAACTGATGTAAGAGAACCAATCGTCATATATATAAAGATGCAGCATGTCACTAATTCTATGTAAGCATCCAGAACATGATACACTGCAATTCAATACAATACAACTCAATGTACATGGTACAACCAAACAAAACAAAGCAGAGTAAACAGAATGCAGCAGCATCATAAGTCGAAGCTCGGTCCCATGCTCTCCCACTTCTCTATTACAATCAGGTACCTTTATAGGGACACTTTCCCATTTCCACATCATTAGAAATGTAATCTACTTAGGCCGAAAACATGACCCAAACAGGATGGGAGAAATAAATCCCAGTATGCAACTACCAAAGGCTCGTGCCCAACTGTCTGTGAGAATGTGCAACAATAGTGAGAAAAAGTAAATGCAGTAAACTATAATGTACTCAAAAGTAACTATCATTACCAGTTAATTATTACTTATCATTTAAATATAATTGAATTATATGTTTTCGAGACTCATCCTCAGCCAAAAATCTCTTATGTAGTGCTGCAACAAAAATCACAACAGTGAAAAATTAAATGCACCTTGCCCCAAGTCTAAATAGTACCATGCCCTCATGCTAAACAGAAACTTTACCTCAGGCCATTCAGAACCTTTCCCTAAGGCCTTTATCTCAGGTGAAATTGAATTGTTCCCTCAGTCCTTACCCTTAGGAAAAAAGTACCTTTCCCTCAAGCCTTTCCCTTAGGCGAAACAAATTTTTTTCCTCAGCCCTTTCCCTTAGGTGAAATAGTACCTTTTCCTCAGGCCTTTCCCTCAGGAAAAACAGAATCATGTAACAAGACTGAGCCCAAGACATGAAAAACATTTATATCAATTTTCTCTTAGAAAAATAAATGCACACCATAATCATGGAATACCCTTGGTTATGCTGGCCAAATGGCTAAACAGAGGAACACACCCCCAGGGTGGTCCTGGAACTAAGCAGTGATCCCAAACAACAGTTATACATATTCATTAAACTACCTATTCAATTATTTTTATTAATTACGCAAGGCCTCATCCATACGACACCCTTAACATGGGCGTGTATCACAGTGGTACACAAAACACATAGCAGTTGGAATTAAAACTCCAGACCACATACCTCAATCGTCTCTGATCGGTGTATGTGAATGAAGCCTCCCGAATCATCCAAGAATGACGTATATCTAGGATAACATAATTCTAGTTCAAACGTAAATAACTTCCCTTAGAGGAAGAATTGGTAAGAACAATGCAAGGAGAGGGGAGGGCTTACCCGTACGACCCCAACGTGATCGACAGAAGCGGAAACAGATACCTGGTGCGCAATCAGGAGATCTCTGAAGCTGCAACCGTCCTCCCGAAACATATGCAAAAATACAGAAGAATTCCCCTTCTCAAGAAACATATGAAAAAATTTGCTGAATATGAGAATACTAGGGATGAATCCAATCAAGCGGCTGACTTATTATTGGGTAAATGTTATCCGCTGTTTGAATCATACTCTATTTCTGCCATTTTTTTGAAACAGATAATGATCTTGATTTATCATTTAGGGTAATCAGCTCCCACTGTTAGATAGGAAGGTGAAGCTTCTACGTTGGATCAGGCATCAGCAGAAGGTGATGCTTCTACTATTATGAGATAAGAAGAACAATGAAACTCCTTATGTAATCTATTTACACAGTATATTTTTCCACATGGTAGTGATTCATATTTATACGAAGATATGAAATATATTCTTGGAATGACATGTAAGAAGTCATGGAGACATATATCGAGAATAATTACTGAGAATCCTTTGGCTGAAATGCTCTCCCATTTCGGTAAACTCCCTGCACTATTCTACATATTGGGATTTTGTGGAGTTAATTATCCAATTATCTAAGATGAAATAAAAGATACTATTCACTGCCCAGTGTATGAATATAAGCTATAGAATTATTTTGAAGAGGATAAATGGATTATTAATAATGAGAGCTTCAAAGAAGTGGTAGCTCTGGTAGTGGCCGATCATAAAAAGAAGTGGATCAAAACCGGACATCAAATTAAAGAATCCATGATGTATTCGGTATATCTTCAACATGGATTGGATGATGTTCATAACAAACATGAGAAATCTAACCACACACGAGGTGAAACCCAATTGGAGGGGATGTCCTCTATTTCAACAGCTAAAGAATAACTTTGTCATGCCAAGGAGGCTGGAGTTTCTCAGCTATCTCAAATTCAATACGCAGTTGATAGGGCTCATTAGGTCGTTCAACAAATGAGGAGTCATGTTGAGAGATTATTTTAACACATGATATAGAGGTTCTATTCTGTGGATGTCCATATGATATCATATGAATGAATGTAATTTTCTCCCCAATCAAATATATCTTCATTCATTATTTCAATGACTAAAATATTAAAGGTAATGATGATAATGATTTTTTTAGCATCAAACCATCATGTCGGATAATCATTATTGTGATGAAACGAATGGGGGTGCTAATTATTTTCATATTAAGCTGATCATATTAATGAGCACAGTTTGAATTTTTTTACTAGATTTATGTGGACAAACCCTGCAAACATTGAATATTTTGACATTATTTTCCATAATATTTCCTAAACCATAGAAAATTTATGTTTAGTGGGATGGTACTCGTGTTTTTTCAACAGTCCTTTTTGTAGGATTCCAATACGGTGAGTACCACGTCTCTTGTTGTAGATAGTTTAGATTCATTCATATTGGTCTACAAATGGATCGCTTTTAAGGTCAAATATCATTGACTATAAATTTTGAAACTAAATTCCAAACAAGGATCAGTGTCTAATAATGATTCTAATATTTTTAAATATTTCCAAGGGGAATCTTGAGTGATGAATTTTTATGTCGTCGAATTTAAAAAACGTATAAACCTAAATGATGTCTCTTCTTTGAACAAGGCTACCATTATTTGAAAAACCCATTATGGGGGTTGTTTTATGAATGGCCGAATATGGCATATTATATGAAAAAAAATAATGGCATCTTTTGACTGAAAATACTATTATGTAGGAAACATAGGCAAGGCCACCTAAGGTAATGTACTACAAAGTCAGGAAAAAATTATATCCTAGGAATTTAACATTTTATTGATAATTGAAAACAGAAAACAAGATTTGCATGACTCAAGACCACAGTGTGAGGTTTTTCGAAGGAAATGGATTTAAATAATAAAGGTTCATCTAATCTAACAGATGTCATGAACAATAAAACCACTTTTACTAAAATTTGTTTTATAAGGAATGTTTAAAATTTTTCAGAAAATAGAATATATTTTTTTGTGTAATTCAGTTTTAAGTCATCCAGTGAGGACATTCTACTATGCAGTGAAAACTTTATATTGTGAAGTTTTATGTCATGAAAAGTGGAAATTGTAATGTGTAGTTTTATGTCATGCAGTGAGGACATTGTACTTTATAGTTTTACTTCATATAGTGAGGACATTATTTGTCATTGATTTATGGTCATTATCTTTGATCAATGTTATGAGACTCGCCGAATTACTTCCTAATTTTTTGGAAACATACAACCATATTATGGTATTTAAGGGAAGAATTGTAAACTATGATTTTGGAATTTTTTTATTGGAAGGATGATATGGGAAAAGGATCTAAAGGCATTACAGGAAGTCTTTTCCATGAACGAAGTTACCATTATTTGAAAAACAATTTATGGGGGATTTATTATGCGGCGATGACTAGGGTATATGATACATATACAAATAGTAGAATCATTAGACAAACAATCATGTAATATAGGAAACTATTTTGCAATTACACCTTAGGGAAATGACTACATATTTAGGAAATAGAGCAATCAAAAGTTATACATTCTATTACTAAAAGATGAAGAATGTTTATGAATGTTCAAATTTTCCAAAGAAGATGGTTTGGTTTATAAATAAAGGTACCTAAATATCGAAACGATATTTCTAGTCATGATTTCCAAATAACCCGAGGAATAGGATTTCTACAAACGTCTGACCCTAATGTATAATGTATGGTGTATGCTATTTTGAGGACTAACAATTAGGACCAAAAATGGAAACAATATATGATATGTGGTCAAGTGACCCAAGGTTATTTTATATTTCATTGAACACATGGAAATGGAAACGTGTAAAAATTGGTCTTGCAGACTTTCTAATAGAGAGAAAGGTAATGGGAAAAATATAAACGAATGGAAAATGTAAAATACAAATTCTTTTATATTGTTATCAATGTTTGAATGGGACAAAAGTCACTTTAAACAATAATTAAATTACAATAATTTGATGAAACTGTTATGGGGAATTTATTATGAATGTCCTAGTGGGGAAAATGTTGCACTGTCAAATAGTTGTATTCTTAGAATGACATTCCCATTTTGTGGGAAACTTATGAAAGGTCACCTAATGGCACGTACCACAGAGTTAGGTAAAAGAGTTCACATATATTAGAAGCTCTCTCACCCGAAACACTAAGAAAGATTATGAATATATGGAATTATTCAATATTAAGATTGTGAAATATGGAGGGGTAATACACAATTCATATATGATATATTTGAATCAATATAAACCACTATTTTGGAGTCCTTCAAATAGATCTGACTCAAATGTGAAATGGATACATTGATTGTTTCCACTGAATCAATATTATGTTGTGCAATTTATAGTCATATAGTGAGGACCTGAAGTGATTCCTATGTAAAAATGGAATATGGTGGCTAGACCAAGGAATTAAAGCCATGTTTCATGATGTATCATATATGGATGAGAATCCAGCCATAAATAGTTATTTAAACATTCCCTATTAATGTTTGATTCTTACATAAGGAATAATGGTTTTTTTAATCGCATATGGGCTAGAAATTGGTGATCTAGGTGTCTCTATGTATCTCATATAGAGGACTATCAAACCATATGTAGTTCATGAAGAATCATTTCCCACACTGAATTAGTCTAATGTTGGAGACAATGGGCTTTTTACACAATCCATAATAATAGTTAGACTTAAGAAAAAATGGTACGAAAATACAACCATGTATCTTGAAAGAATTCTCTTTATAGATCTGGTTCATATACTAGAAGAAAAAAGGAAAATAATTGTTGTTGATACTGGGCCCAAGATTGAAGATCTAGGCATCTCTATGTATCTCATATCGATGATAATAAAGCCACATGTACTTATTTAAATGAGGCCCCTATGCAGATCTGACTCAAACATAGAGAGGAATGGAACTCATGTGCCACTAAAGAGTAGAAATGATGTCAATGATTCTTGCATATAGAAACTCTTAATATCAATTAGAGAAGTCATTAGCCGTACAATTTAATTTCGTGTAATGAGGACAAATGAGGTCCTGATGTTTAACATCATGTGACAAGGACAAAGATGCTATGAATTTTACTATCAATATGCATGGATGCATATCATTGTTATGCAGTTTAATGTCTTGTTAATGGGACTATGTGTTGTGTAGTTTAGAGTCACGCAGTGAGGACATGTTTTACAGTTACACAATGTATTCTTCAAGAATATCACATTTTTTGGAGTTGTAAAAAGCTCTCCATCCTTTGTTATTAGGGAATAAGCTCCATTTTAGTAGACCTTATGTATTGAATAAGGTCCTTCCCAATTTGTTTCAAGATGTTGAGGATTCTTACCTAGTATCATTAAGGTCTTGAGGACAAATAACAATTCTACTTGAATAAATTAATAGAGTAAAACATTCTTGTCAAAGGCCCATTCTATTCTCTTCGGATATACTATTTAAATGACGAAAAGTGTGAAATATTTTATTCGTCTTATCATTCCATCTCATAAAATTGTTTCTGAGACTTGTTATCTATAGAAAACTTATCACAAACTAAAACACGTAGTGAAGGAAATTTAATTTCAATTGAAAAAACTACTTTTGTTCCATATATTAATGAGTATGTTGTTTCTTGAGTAGCAGTATTGGTAGTAGTATGTTAATCCCATAAGGTGTGAAAAAGTTTATCAGTACATGATTTCATATCCTTATCCACCATCTTATGGAGTCTGTTTGATAGGGTTTTTTTGAAAGCCAATATCTATCCATTGGCAACCTCATGATAGCGAGATTAATAGATGGATTCGATATTATGATAATGATAAAACATCTTAACCTCAACAGAACAGAAATTTGTTCCATTTTCTATCAATATAGTATGAGGGACACCCAATCTGGTAATGAATTTATTTTTAACAACACCAATAATGCTTTTGTCCCTAATTTCATTAAGAGGTATTTATTCCGCCCATTTGAAGAAGAAGTTAGTAGTAGTAAGAATATTCTTGAACTTCTTAGTCTCAGTTAGAGGACAATGTCCAAGGACATCCATTCCCCATGTGGAAAATGGAAAAGGGTATTTAGTTGTTTGTAGGAACTCTGAGGGTTGATGAATGAAGTTGGAATGCCCATGGTAGGGATGAAATTTCAGAGTGAAATCTATGAAATCCTATTTCATTGTAGAGGAAAAGTATACAAAGCATAAAATTTAATTAGAACACATATGCCTAGTCTGGTGAGCACCCCATGATCCTATATGTTCTTCATTCCCAATAGGTGTAGTTTCGGGTCTGTCAATACACCTGAAGAGGGTTCCATCAATGCCTCGTTTGTAGAGGATCTTCCAGTGATCTGGACTATAATAAAGTGTAAAATTAGCCACAAGCCATCATCTTTGTTCTTTTTCTACTATATTTGGTGGAATAACTCTATTTTGATGGTATTGCATGATGGTTTATATCTATCCCATGGTATGACCATATGACTTAGAAATAGGTTTAATTTCATTAATTTACACCATTTTAGTTTGAATAAATAGTGAAACCACACGAATATGGGAAATACTAGTGATTGTATAATCTTGATATAGATCTTTTAGGGATCTGGCTGCAATAGCCTGCACATCAATATGGGCATTTTGTGATTGTAGGACATAAGACAATGTTGGGATTGATGAAAATTCTGCCATTAACCCTCTGATGTAATCATAGGATGGTATTAATTTTTCATTTCAGAAATACTAATACACATTTATTTGATTGATCACCAACTTTGAATCACCTTTCCCATTTAGGTTGTTCCTTTGTATTAGAAGAGCCAATTCATGTCATACTATGAGAGATTGATACTACACTTCATTGTTTATTCCTCCTTCTGAAAAAAGAATGGAATTTGGAGACACTTCCTTGTCTAGGAAGATAAGTAATAATCCTAACCCAACATTATTGAGTTTAGGGTTATCCATTCTCTTACACATTGGACCTCATGAGTCACCATCAATGTACATTTCCATGTTCGGGGTTTATCATGAATAGTGAAAACCTCTTTATTTAGAAGTTCATCACTCAATGATGTATCTTTTACAGATATAAGTTAAGAAAATAAAATCCACCAAAGCATGGACTTTTATTGCCCTATGAGGAACCAAATGAATATCAATCCATTGAAAAATAACTACCCGCACTACCAAATTCCCTATAATCCTAGGACGACTAGATATAAATTTGGCTACGTTATTATGAGTGTGACTCCCCGACCCCAAAAGCCCTGAGTCGGTGCATTATTACGTATCATTAGCATGATCACAAAAGATCATGTCTCAAAAGACCAATTAGTTTAGTATCTTTGTAAGTACTAGATACATTTATATAGTTTACATTACATCATTAAATGGAAAACTACAACAAAATTGTTTCCATAGACAACACTGAGATCACATAAGCTATCCATGCAGGTCAGTCATTATATACTTCTTCACATCCTAGAAAAAATAAAACATAGAAAGGGGTGAGATCAGATTCTCAGAAAGGATAACAATATAGCAGAAACATTCATAAATATGTATAAACATTGAAGGCAATTTATATGACTAAAACAAATGTATTTTAAACTTGACCGTCAGCATAATATGAAAAATATAAAATCAAATAATGCCATTTATATATTCACTTGTATATTCTACTCGTCGAATACTAAAATGAAATATCAATAGCCACTTTCATAATTATGAAATGCATAATTCCAGACTTTTATAACCACATAGTCAAGGCTATGTGCCAAGAAAACAAATAAGATTTTGTCAAAGCCTTGTGGAAAGACAGTAGTTTGTCTCATGAGACCTACCGATGCATCGAGGAGCTATACAGGGCTCCACCTGTCACTTACTAGGTTCAATGAATTCCTCATATGAAAAGTTTGATACATAACATAAACCTTCGTATTAAAACTAGAATACTATATGTCAATACTTTAACCACAAACCATGAATGGTATAAAAATAGCAGATCCCTAGTCAAACATAAATCATTCAATACAATATGGAATATTGTATTGTAACAAATTAACCTTAATTGATAATAATGAAGGATATTGATATAGATGAAAATAATCATCAAAACTATTTTAGATAAATGTCCCCCTTTTTCTTGAAAACATTTAAAAGTCCCACTTTTTTCAAGAAGCTGTTTAAAAATAGATTTTTGAATCAAATTGTCCATTACTAGGTTGAAACATTTAAAAGTAATTTTAATTTTAAAACCTTAATGTCCATATAAATAAATCCATATAACCATTTTTAAAACATGGACATTAATTATAAAGTTTTAGAATAATAAATCTTTAAAATGTTTAAAATGATATTTTAGTTAGAGTTCCTAACCAAAAGAGAGACACATGAATACAAAAAATTGAAGAAATCAGAACTTTATAATATCATGAGAATAATGGGATTCATGATATACTATGTCAAAGTACATTATATAAACCATATAAAATTCAATTGCTGAATAACAACAAAGAAGTCTAAATGGAATGTGAATTTGGATGAAATCTCTTATAAAGACTGTATCCTTAGTTTAAGGATACATCAACAACATAATTATGTGTGAATAATATACATACACTCAATATGATTGGATATTCTGTGTAAATCAATCATAGGAAATTCACACATATTCTTGAAAAAACAACACCAATGAATTGGATGTTTAACTCAATAAATGGAGATTCAGTTAAAATTACTCTTATCAAGTTCATATCGATGACTTGAGAATTAATAAATGGAGTGATTATGTGTATCAAAACAATATCCACAGAAAGGGGAGTGGAAATTACTATAGAAATAATAAATAGTCATTCCACACATAATCATTGAGCAAAATAATCAATGAAGTATGCATAAATCCCAATGAGTAGAAATTGAAATTTGAAATTCTCTTACCGATTTGGTAACACATGAAACATACACCCCATGAAAGAAGTATCATTCAATGAAGGTGTTAATACCCATACATTAAATTATATTACAATAATAATACAATCATGGGCAGTACATACTCCACACAAAAGGAAATAGTGTCCAATATAGCATAAATATCACTAGAATAAAAGTGAGATGAAAAACCCCTATTCGTTGTAATCAATCGAGTTGTACGAACAAAAGTTAATAACCACCAAATGAATCACATAATACCTTGAATATAATGAGAATTATGATAATATATATCAAATTTCAGTACAAAATACACCACATTAAATAAATAAGTGGCGAATAATGGAAATCTCACTGAATTAAAAGTGAGATAAGAAACTCCTTACCTTGTAATTTTCCTTGGTAGAGGGTAGGTTAAACTCTTTTATAATGGTGAAATAATTATTTTTAAATTATAAAAGAATCATATAAATTAATATGATATCATATATGTTCTTTCAATATATCTTTGTTAATAATATTTTAATATTATCGTCGTTTTGGGTGTTAACAGATTCGTTTTCCTTTAGAAGCATTTTTACATAAGTAATGTTTGTTATGGATAGGATTTATCATATTCATATTCAGAATGACATTAATTCTTTAAAAATTATTTTTAATCATATAAGGAATATTATTCTTGAATGGATATGATGGAAAATGAATCTCACCGCATTCGCAGAGACGGTAATCCGTATGTATGCACGAGAAATAATATCATTGTTTTGATATTAAAATAATATATAATTGGATGGTGTATCATATATAAAGAATAATTATCATGTTATATTTTTTATTTACATCAATTATACATCATTATTATACAAATCCAAATAATAATGTATTAAATAACAATTACACCACGATGTGGAGACTGTATGTCATACGTACGCATGCATAGTGACATGACATTGAAAGGACAGATAGAATGATGAAAATGGTTGTACCATATTTATAATAACATCACAATATATATAAGATACTATATTTATTATTTTAGAATGTAAACAACAAAGAAAGAGGAAGTGGAAGAATAAAGGAACTTGAAAGAGTTGATGCAATATTTACCTCTTCTTAGGGTTCTTCCTTCTGAATTGATCAAAAGGGCTCTTCGAATAGATTTCTAACTAAAGGAAGGCCTCTAGGATGAAGGTAGGACCGTTGAGAGGGTATTTAGGCCAGGTTTGGCCTATACGAATGACATCGATGGTGTGAATTAAATATAAGGGGAAGTTCCCTTTTATAAGAGGGGTGAGGGGAACCCTGGGAAAAGTTAGAAATATTATTTTATAATAAAATCATTTTCAGTACCTAATTTCTCCATGATGAATTATTTAAAGGATAATGTGGGGATGGGTCGAAAACCAACCAACCAATATATTTTAGACAGGGTTATGTTATTATATTTACTTTATATTTTAGATTTAAATCTTAGTTAAATAGTTTGACATTTACCATTTCTCTTTGTAATTTTATATTATATGGTTAATAATCTAACTATAATCATCTAACAGATCCTCAAGTGGTTCATTAATGACATATATAATATTATTTAATACCTTTGGATGAATCTTAGCTTTTTAGGAATAGAATATCAATTAATAATATAATATTTGTTTTGAAAACTGTTTTATGTCAATTTTGACACTATTTAGTATTTTCTTTTTTATAAATTCATAACAACATTATTACTTTGAAAAAAATTCGTCTAACCGACCCTAACATGTCATATTAACCTATAAAATTAGTAGAATTCATAAAAAGTCCCAAATTACATTTATTTGGATATATATAATATCTATTATTTTAAAACATCATTAATTATGTAATAATTGCCTCATCATTGTGTCATAAATAAATTAAATTACTTAATTTTTAAAAAATATAAATAAAATAGAATTCTGTAGGAAATATTTTTATAATTTAATTAATTTTATAGACTAATTTACCTTATGTATAACCCTATATATAAAATGTTTTAGTTAATAAATTGTAATTTTAACTCTTTTAACTCTTCTTTAAATAAAATAATAATAAATGTTCTAATCTAATACAAGTGAACCTCAAAGATTATATTTTATTCATAAGTATGTTTTTGGTATAATTACACTTATCCAATATAATTAGGACATGTTTTAGGGTAATAATAATATCATTTTTACCCTTAATTACACAATTTACATTTAAAAGTGGTAAATAAAAGTAAAAAGCTGCTATTCACAAATTTTTTTATCTTATTGAACCAAATTTTACTTACTAATATCATCCGTGTCTCTCATATTTTTGAAATTCAACTCATAGAAGAGGTAAAATTAAGTTTTATGTAAATTTGAAAATGCTCCTAGAAGGTGGGTAAAAGGCGGTAAAAAGTTCAATAATATTTTATACATCTACTATTATTATTATAAAATGACACAAATGAATTAAATTTAACTTATATAGGTATTATAAATATATTTTTTACTTAAAATAAATTTAAATAATGTACATATTTATTTAAATAAAAAGTCAGGTTTGAACTATAACGCAGTGTTTTTCACTATTCATCAAAAATGGAATGTTTTCAGAAAAATACCCAAAATATACCCTAAGATAATTTTGATATTCTAAATTCAAAAATGAATTATTTTTTACCAAATTACAAACATATAATTTGAATTTATTAATTTATAATTAATTCCTGTTGTCAAAACCGAATAGCGGGTTTTTAAAAAGTTAAAACTATCCAAAGATTGACATGTGTTTATGTCAAATTTAAATGAGAAGTTACTTATAATTACATACATTATATTAAATGATAAAAAATAATCTAATTATACTTCCAAGCCATTAAAATACATACTTTAACATTATAAATTATTTCTATTAAAAAAGATGCTTTCAATTAAAATTTAATATTTTTCTGTATTCATAAAAATATAAAAGTTAATTGAAAAGTACCAAAAATTTATCCAAAATACATTTTTATGTACCGATTCTAATGAATAATTTTATTTCATTAAATTGAATATATAAAAGTGTCAAATACTAGTTTTAAACAGGACTTTTCATTAAATAGTGGTAAATTTTCATTTTTTTGAAAAATACCTCTTTTATCTAAAAAAATGAATTTTTTCTTATATTATGTCTATGAAAAAACATTATATGGATTGTAAAATTATATGGAGTATGTATAATTCAAAATTCAGTTAATACTATTCATAATTTCTTTTGAACGACTAGTTTGGTAAGTTGTGGGGCACTCGAATTCGGTGTTGCGTGTAGCGCAAGCTATTTAATTACCTTAATGAAAATAACATAATATGAAATCTTGTCGTGTTAAATTCTTCCCCCCTTTTGGAAATCGCATCCTAGAAATTTTATAATTTGTCTTGCGAACTTAATGAAAAGTCCCACAACAGAAAAATATTAAATAAACTATTTCTTTAAAAGAAACAATGTGAAGTACAAAGGTCACCTAAGATAACCCACACTTGGAGTCAATGTAAGAAATCATGGATATGGAAGATAAAATAAGTGTCAAGTTCTGGTGGAGAGTGATAGAAATCATGATTAATATAATGTTACCAACAAGAAATCCACAAACATGTGAGGAGTAAATGATCATTAGTTTCTTAGTATCAAAAGTAAACAGATAACAATTTTTTTGTTTTAAGTTCTATTTCATAATGTTGAGGAATTAATTGATGAGATTGACTAAGAAAATAAAGATATATACTTACTTTTTAAGTAGAGTTTCATACGTCAATAAATTTCTACCAATAACTTATTTTTTTCAATGGATGAGTATTCCAGATAACTTGGTCACACCTAAAGTGATAGAATCAACATCTAGAGAATCACATAATCCACAAAGGATAAAAAATATATAATTATATTTCCTTTAGAGATTAACCAAAATCAAAATGTTTAGAACAATATCTGATGATCCTTTAAAGAAATAAATACTTATCTTAATTTAAAAAATTTATACAACAATACTAAAAGTTCAATAAATACCATTCAATAAATAGTTTTCCTTAAAATACATAAATATAATCCAAACTAATATTGAAACCCAAAAAATAGAAGAATTTTATTACGCAGTCTTCCACGTTAAATTTGTATTTCCAAATAAATTCAACTACTCTTAAAGTCACATACTTAAAAGTAATTAAACACATCACATATTCTCTATGATAGGTTAATCATTTCCATTAATAAAAAAACACTGTAAATCCATAATAAAAACAAAGATAAAAATCTACCATTACTCCTAAAATACAATCCCATAGTATTCTATTTTCCTTAGGCACATAATATTCCCAACAGAGTGAACGTCTTCCAAAATAACATTTATCACTTATTGCACATATCATTTTCCTATACTAAGTATATCCATTTGATAAGACATAAGATCCTGAATCAACTTATTATTGATCAATAAAATCATTTAACTAAAAAATATTAGTCACATTAACCAGGGACTTCACGTAGTCTAGTGGTAGGCGATAAATACCAATTTCACTATAGTTGTGAGTTTGATTCATGTAGTTTTGTCCGACATAAAGGGTTGTCACATGGTCTGCATGTTGTCCTTTTTCAAAAACTATATTTTATAACGTTCCCAAAATTAGATACATTCCTCAAAAAAACTATATCATAATTTTACCACTAATGTTATCTCATACCATGCATTTTCATCCCAAAATTTAATAACATGTAATTGCGTCAAAATCAAGGATCATACATAACCAAATGGTTATTTATAACTACTAATCAATAGAAAACACAATTCCTCCTAAAATAGTATTTTCACATAATAAATTGCAGGTATACAAATAAGAGAAAATTCATCCAATGTAATACCATCAACAAAGAGTACTAATACATGTAAAAATTTCACCATCCATTTATTTCCACATAGGTTCTTCCTTGACCAATGGGTTATCCTATAGAATAGGGTATTCACTCGGGTAATTCCCAGACACCCTAAATTTACAAAAAATGACTGTAAATGGATTCTTGGGATCGTTTTTATTTTCTTCCATTGTACTTTTCATTTTTATTCAACAAATCATTACTTTATGTCCTTTTTTCCCACACATAAAGCATTTCATTGTTCCTTTGGGACACATACCAAGGTGTCTCCTTCCACATTTCCTGCATGATGGAAATTGATCATTATTTTCTCCATGGGCTCCACAGCTGGAGCTCTTATCATTCACTTCCTTTCTCTTAATTGTTGAGTTCAGGAGTTGGATAATATATATGTTGTTGATCATATTTTTGGAAAAATGATTTAGCATAAACATGATATCTTTTACACCTATCAACATACCATTTTGTTGCTCATTTACTCCACCATTCCCCCATTGTACATCAAGTTAAATTTTACTATTAATTCCTTGGAATCCAACCATTGACTAACACAAGAAAGCATACTGTGAGCCATAAAATCATTTAAAGAATATCATAACACCATATTTTCAATCTAAGACACATTATGATTACCAATTAATATTTATTCTCATATTATATTAAAATCATTAAAATCATTTTGTAATGAAAATGTGAATTATCATAAGCATATCCCTCGGGTGTGTCATAAATAAGAATGCAACAAGGCCCATTATCGTGCACCAGTTCCCATTCGAGTCTTTATCAAAGTAGTGTTTTCCGGTTTTACCCCTAGGTACAAATGTGCCAGAGGCACCTCAACCTTCTCGTATCCAGATAGGGATGTATTTCATGGAAAACTCACAAAATCTCTACAATTCTAGGAATTTCTTCTATAAAAATTCTCAAAGTCTATCTTAGGGATATGTTATCTAATCAGAGGATATCAAAATCTAGTTTCCAAGGGTTTTACTAAAAATCCGTGGATACCAACTATAATGCCCTAAATCGAGAAGCCCAGAGTCGGCGCATTATTACGTGTCATTTTCATGATCACAAAATATTAAGTCTCAAAATACCGATTAGTTTAGTATCCTTGGAAGTACTATATACATTCATAAGGTTTACATTACATCATAAAATGGAAACTACAAAACATTGTTTCCATAGACAAAACTGAGATCCCATAGACTATCCCTTCAGGTCAGTTAGAATATATTTCATCACATCCTGGAAAAAATAAAACATATAATGGGGTGAGCTCAGATTCTCATTAAGGATATCAATATAACTTAAACATTCATAAATAAGTTTAAACATTTAAGCAAATGTATAAGACATAAACAAAAGCTTTTTAAACATGAACTTCATCATAATATGGAAAAGATAAAATCAAATAATGCCATTTACTTATTTTCATGGATATTCTAATAGTCAAATAATAACAAGAAATATCAACAGCCACTTTCATAATGATAGAATGCATAATGGCATACTTTCATAACCACATAGTCAAGACCTTGTGCCAAGACTAAAAATAAGAGTTTATCAATGCATTTTGCCAAGACACTAGTTTGTCTCATGAGACCTACCGATTCATTGGGGAGCTTTAGCGGGATCCACCCATCACATACTATGTCCAGTGAATTCTTCATATGAAAAGTTTGAAACATAACATAAACGTTAATATTAAAACTAGCATACGAAATGTCAATACTTTATCCACAAAACATGAATGGTATAAAAATAGAACATACACGGTCAAACGGAACTCATTCAATAAAATACGGAAGATTGTATTGTAATAGATTAACCTAAACCGAGAATAATGATGGATATTGACATATATGAAAATAATCATCAAAACTATTTGGGAGAAATGTCCCCCTTTTTTCTTGAAAACATTTAAAAGTAACACTATTTGTCAAGAAGCCATTTAAAAATAGATTTTTTAATCAAAGTGTCCCATACTATTTTGAAACTTTAAAAAGGAATTTTAATTTTAAAACATTAATGTCTATATAAATATATCCTTAAAACCATATTTAAAACATGGACATTAATGACAATGTTTTAGAGTAACAAATCATTAAAATGATTAAAATGATATTTTAGTTAGAGTTCCTAACCAAAATAGAGACACTTGAATAAAAATAATTGAGGTAATAAAAACATTATAATATCACGTGAATAAATGTATTCATAATATACTATGTCAAAGTACATTATAAACACCATATAAAAGTGAATTGGTGTATAACAACATATAAGTCTCAATGGAATGTAAATTGAGATGAAATCTCTTATAAAGACCATATCCTTACGTAAAGGATAAATCAACGACATAATTATGTGTGAAAAATATAAATACACTCAATATGACTTGATATTCAGTGTAAATCAATCAGAGTACATTCACACATATTCTTGTAAAAACTACACCATTGAATTGGATGTTTAACTCAATAAATGGAGATTGAGTTAAAATTACATTTATCAAGTTCATATCGATTATTTGAGAATTTATCAATGGAGTTATTATGTGTATCAAAAGAATATACATAGAAAGGGGAGTGGAAATTTATACACAAATAATAAATAGTGATTCCACACATAATCATGGAGTAAAATAATAAATGAATTATGTGTAAAGCCCAATGAGTGGAAATTTAAATTTGAAATTCCCTTTCCGATTTGGTAACATATAAAACATACACTCAATGAATGAAGTATCATAAAATTAAGTTGTACATACCAATAAATTATAGTTTATTACAAAAAGAATACAATTAGGTCTAGTACATACTCCACACAATAGGAAATAGTGGCCAATATAACATTAATCTCATTGGAATAAAAGTGAGATGAAAAACCCCTACTTCATTTTAATCAATCGAGTCGTATAAAAAAGTTAATAATCACCAAATTAATCTCATAATACCATGAATATAAATATAATCATGATAATATATATAAAATGGTAGTACACAATACACCACATGGAATAAATAAGTGGCGAACAATGGAAATCTCACGGAATTAAAAGTGAGATTAGAAACCCCTTACCTTGTACTTTTCCATAGTAAAGGGTAGGTTAACCTAATATATAATGGTTAAATAATTTTTATTAAATTATAAAAATCATATAAATTAATATGATTTCATATATGATCTTTCAATATTGTTTTGTTAATAATATTTTATTATTATCATCTTTTCGTGTGTTAACTGAATCATTTTCCTTTATATGATATGTTAAGTAAGTAATGTTTCATATGGATAAGATGAATTTTATTAATTTTATCAATGATATTTAGTATTTAATAATTATTTTTTATCATCTAATGAAAATTAGTCTTGAATAGATATGATGGGGAATGAATCTAATTGCATTCGTAGAGGCGATTATCTGTACGTATGCACGAGCGACAATATCATTATTTTGATATTAAAATAATATATAATTGGATGGTATATCATATATAAATAATAATTATCATGTTATATTTATTATTTACATCGATTATACATCATTAGTATACTCATACAAATAATAATTTATTGAATAACAATTACACGAGGATGTGGAGATGGTAAGCCGTACGTACGCACGTATAGTGACATTTCATTCAAAAATAGATAGATTAATGAATATGGTTGTACCATATTTATAAAATCATACTAGTATATAGAAGATATTGGATTTATTATTTTAGAATGTAAACAACAAAGAATGATGAAGTTGAAGAAGAATGGAACTTGAAAGAGGTGGTGAAATATTTACGTCTTGTTCGGGTTCATTCTTTTGATTTGATCAAAAGGGCTACTTATGTTGGATTTATGACTAAAGTAAGGCCTATTAGATAATTTGAGGATAGTTGAGAGGGTATTTGCTTGGAGTTTGGAAAAGACAAATGGATTTGATGGTGTGAATTAGAGGGAAGGGGAAGTGCCCTCTTATAAGAGGGGTGAGGGGTACCTTAGAAAAAGATAGAAATTTTATTTTATAATAAATTAATTTTCGGTTTCTAATGGCTCCAAAATGAATAAATTTAAGTATAAAGTGGGGATGGGTCGAAAAAAACTCAAAAAATAGGTTTTAGACAGGTTTGGGTTACTATATTAACTTTATCCTTTAGATTTAACTCTTAGTTAATTATTTTGACATTTACTATGACTCGTTGTATTTTTATATTATATGGTTAATAAACATACTATAAACATCCAAGAGATCCTCAAGTGGTTAATTAATGAAATTTATAATATTATTTAAGACCTTTTTCCAAACCATAGGTTTTTAAGAATATAATATCAGTTAATAATAAAATATTTGTTTTAAAAACTCTTTTATGTCAATTTTGACACTATTGGGTATTTTATTTTTTTAAATTCATAACCGAATTATTAATTTGAAAATAACTCATCTAACCATCCCTAACATGTCATATTAACCTATAAAACTAGTGGAATTCATAAATTGTCTAAAATTGAATTTATTTGGATATTTATAATATCAATTATTTTGAAATTTAATTAATAGGGTAATTACTCCATTATCATTGTGTCATAAATAAATTAAATTATTTAATGTGTCAAAAAAAATACAATTATTTAGGAAATATTTTTATCTTTATAATGAATTTTTAAAGTTGAATTTATCTTAACCCTATATTAAAAATGATTTAGTTTTTAAACATTTATTTTAACTATTTTAACTATTTTTTAAATAAAATAATAATAAATGTCTTTATCTAATCCAGGTGGACCTAAAGGATCATATTTTATTCATGAGGATTTTTTTGGTCAAATTACACATATCCAATATAATTAGGACATGTGTTATGGTAATAATATTATCATTTTTACACTTAATTGCCATATTTACTTTTAACTGTGATAAATAAAAGTAAAAAGTTACTATTCACCAAAAAATTATTATCATCTTATTGAACCACATTTTACTTACTAATATCAACCGTGTATCTCAGAATTTTGAAATTCAACACATAGAAGTGGTAAAATTATGTTTTATGAAAATTTACAAATGCTCCTAGGTGGTGGGTAAAAGAAGGTAAAAAGTTCCATTAATTTATATACATCTAATTTTATTTTAAAATGGAACCGATGAATTACATTGAACTTATATAGGTATTATAGAACTATTTTGACTTAAAATAAATTTAAATAAAATAAGTAATTATTTAAATAAAAAGTCCGTTCTAAACTATAATGCAATGATTTCACTATTCATCAAAAATTGAATGTTTTCAAAAAAATACCAAAACATTAGACTATAATAATTTTGATATTCCAAATTCAAAAATGAAATATTTTTTACCAAATTCAAAATATAGAAGTTGCATTAATTAATTTAAAATTAATTCCCGTTGTCAAAATTGAAAAATGGGAGTTTTTAAAGTAAAAACTATCAAACTATTGACATGTGTTTTTGTCAAGTTTAAATGTGAAAGTACTTATAATCACTTAAAACGTATTAAATGATAAAAATATAATCTAATTATTCTCCCAATCAATTCAAATAGAAAATTTAACACTATAAATTATTTTAATTTAAAAAGTTGTTTACAATTAAAATTTAGTAGTTTTTAGCATTTATCAAAATATACAAGATAATAGAAAAGTACCAAAATTTTATTAAAAATAAAATTTTTTGTCCCAATTATAAAGAATAATTTAATTTAATTAAACTTAATTTATTAATGTTTCAAATATTGGTTTTAAAAGGGATTTCCATTAAAATGTGGTAAGATTACATTTTTTTTAAAATACTTATTTTATTTGAAAAAAATGAATTATTTCATATATTATGACTATGAAGCATATAATATGGATTCTAAAATTATATGGATTATATTAAATTCAAAATTCATTTAATACTATTCATAACCGCTTTTGAATGGCTAGTTTGGTAAGCCGTAGTGCGCTCGAACTCGATGTTGCGTGTAGCACATGATATTGAACTACTTTAAAGAAAATAACATACTATGAAATCTTGGGGTGTAACAATGAGCCACCAAATGGACGTCATGATGTTATAGTTAGTTCCTGAATTTCTGAACTGTAAAGCTTAATTACCAGAAGAACATATTGATACAACAATATAGAGTCTCTATGTCATGCATAGTTCAACAGACATTGTAATGACTATTTTCATTCCCAGCATCATTCATTTGGGCAAAGAAAGAACCCGGTGATCCCTCCAAATCAATCACATAGAATATAAGTGGTATTCCATCAATAGGTTGCCTTAATAACAGTGGACTCAAGAGATATTTCTTTAGGGTATCAAATTCATCTTAGATGTCTTCAGTCCGTTGAAAGTTGACTCCCCTATTCATTAACCTAGTAATGGGAAAATACTTTCCTAACAAATTCACGATAATGCGCTGAACATGATACAAGTGTCCTTAGGTTCCTCTTAATTTATTTAAATGTTGAGGATGTGACATGCCAAGGATTTCATTTTTTTCAGGCTCATCATCGATTCCATGATGGCATAGAAGGAGGTAGAGAAATTTTCCTATGGTAACCCCGAAAGCACATTTCAAATGCTTCATCTTCAAATTTTGTTGCTGATGTTTATTGAATATGGTATGTAGATCAACCAAGTTATTGGAACATTTTATGGATATTACACCAAATAATCCACATAACATTCTAAAAATTTTCTATGAATGGTTTGAAGATATGATCCATGGAGCGTTGATATGTTGAACCTACATTATATAATCCCAAGGGAATTACTCGATAGTAGAACAGACATTGATGGGTTCTGATATCCATAAACTCTTCATCCTCAAGGGAGATGCAGATTTGATTGTACCCATTGTATCCATACATGATGGAAAGAGCTTCATAGCCAAATGTTGAGTCAATTAAAAGATATGTGACCAAAACTGAAAGTCGTATTTTAGAAAATGCTAGTTAATATCTATTAAATCAAGTTAAAATCTAATTTTACCATTTTTCATTTTCATTGGGACAATTTTGGGCATCTATTATGGATATTGTACCTCCCTGAATACGTTAGCATTGACAATCTTATCAAATTCTGCTTTTAATTTTAGAAGAATGAGTTGGGTGTGTTCTTCTTGTGGCCTTCTTCAATCCTTGATGTTTTTCTAGAAAAGACAAATGATGAGTGGATTCATCAAGATTAAGAACTGACATCCCTGTATAACACCAAGAAACTATATCTCTATTTTTCATTATAAATAATGTATATATCTCTTTGTCTTTAGAACTCATGGCCTCGCTAAATAGTGTGAGGCATGGATCGTCTTATATACCCACATTTATGCCTTTGATCTCATCCACAGTGGTAGAGACACCTTCCACAAATGTTAGAGGAGCATCCGAAAGATCGTTTTCATCTTTCTTTCCTTATGAATCACTTCTTCTATTACTACATACAATGTATGTGATGAAGAATAACATTTATAGGTTGGGGAGGAGTTAGTATTTGATCATCCTGATAAAGTGGCCACCATTTCTAAAACTATTGATGATGAAGGGTATTCATGGAGTAATAAATAGGAGATGATGGGTTGGGAATCAACATCTTTGTTCTCCTCTAGTATCGATATATCTTATTCTAATCTGATTGGTGTAGCAGAGGCTTGCTGATGTTTGGTCGATGAAATGATGACATCTACATTTATGCATCCATCACTGCTTGGTAATTCAAAAATTTCATTTTTGTTGTCAGGATCAATGTAAGAACCCGGTTCTTATTCTTGAGGTACATGATTCTTATTTTCCCTTTTCATTAAGTATTTTTGAGAAAATATCGAAAATGGTGGAAAATCAAAAATTTTGTGACTACATGCTGGGTACTTTTCCACACGCGTGTACTTTGGCTGTGTGGGATGGGTACACAGGGTTTGTAGGCCTGTCGGCAATGAATGTGGTAAAAACTGACCACACACAGTGTATACAGTATTTACATGCCGTGTATTTAGTCGGCAGGTGAATTGTAAAGCGGTGAAGGCAGCAACCAGCTAAGGACAGTACACACCATGAAATCGGGAATGCACATCGTGTACTCATGTCAACAAGTGAACAGTTCGGAGGTGAAAAAGTATATTCTAGAGGAATAGTTAAATGAGAAAAGTAAACTCTGTGTACATGAGAGTACATGTCATGTAGTTTGTTTATTTCGCTTCAAACAGGCAGTAGCCTCCTCTGTCCACAGATGAAGCTGAGAACGTCGTAGGAGTGTTGGAGAGACGGCCAGAGCTTGGAGTATGTCCCGACCGCACACTAGGAACCTGATTCTTACGCCATCGATCTCCTTGGAAATGCACATGTAAGATCTTCCTTCTCCTTGCACAATTCTTAAAAATTCTTCCACTAAGGGATGTTATTTGAGTTTGAACGATATTATGTTCACCTCAGATCTGCGTCATTCTCATTTATTTTTTGAGGTGTCGTTTATGTATACCGATCAGAGTCGAGTGAGGTAGGTGGTATGGTGTTTAAATTCCAACTGCTGTGTGTTTTTATGTACCGTTGTGCTACGATCCCATGTTTGGGGTGTTGTAATGATGATGCCTTTGCTGTAATGATATCTAGAATTGATTAGATAATCTAATGATTAGTTTAATATGCTATTTGGGATCACTCCTGGGATCCAAGACAACCCCGGGGGTACGTTCCTCTGTTTAGACATTTTTTCAGGATACCCGAGGGCATTACATGAATATATTGTGAATTGAATTTTCATTTAGAGTAATTTTATATAAATTCCTTGCTTCTGTGTTGGGATCATCCCGATTACTTACATAGACTGAGGGTAGTGTTCTGTTTAGCCTGAGGGTAGTGGTTCTTTTAGCCTGAGGGAAATATTCATTATGCATGTGGGCAGTAGATTCTGTGCCTGTGGGCAACACTTTGTATGCCTGAGGGAAATATTCATTTTTTCTGTGTGCAATCACATGTAGGGTTCAATTCTGGTCACCTGAGGGTAAGGATGGTATGTATGAGGACAGTGCTATCAGGAATATTCACCATGGTGATTTTTTATATGTTATACCTTCCATGTTAAATAATGGTATTGGCAAGGTTAAATGAATATTAAAATAGCAATATGATTGGTAAAGCTAGTTACTTTTGAGTACTACATAGTTTATTGCATTTACTACTACACACTGTTATTGCACATTTTCACTGACAGTTGGTCATGGGCCTTTGGAGGGTGCCTAAAGGAATTTATTTCTCACACCTTATATGGGTCATGTCTAAGGCCCATATTGAATATATTTCTACAGGTTTAGATAGGAGAAAGGGTCCCTATACAGGTATATGATTGTAGCAGAGGAGTAGGAGAGCATGAGACCGAGCATAGGCTTGCGATGTTGCTGTGTTTTTGTACTCTTCTTGTTTTGTATGGATTTACCTTTTACTCCATGATGTATTGTATTGTATTTCAATGTATCTTGTTTTGGATACTTTCATAGAAATAGAGACATGCTGCATCATTATATACAACTGTTGCTTATCTTTTGCTGCAGTTGTTTATTTCAAGTTCATATTGTTTAATGCTTTCGCTGTTGAATGTTATTTATCTTTTCCACTACTCTGCACTTTGACAAATGAGGGCATAGTTTCCCCACTATCATACCTTGTATATTGCTACTAGTCGGCAACCTATGGCATTTGGGGAAATGTTCTTGAGGTCATGTGACCAACCAGGTTCGGGACACCCATTGAATGGCACCCGGATTCGGGACGTTATGAAGTGGTATCATAGGAGTTCTATTCTTCAACTTACTATTTGTAGCCTTATTCAGGGATAGGATGGAAATGGATGTTGGTACTAAGTTATGCCCTGGAGTATCTAACCCGTGTATAGGGAAAATCCCGTCTACCACAGTAATTGCAATAATTTATGGTTTTTCAATTTTACAGTTGATTTGATTTTCAAAGTTGTGTGGATCACTTATGGTGTGGTGTTTATATTTTATACATGGGTATTATTTAGTTTAAACTCGATGAGATGAGGGTATTTTGCCTCATGCATCATTTAGAAACATGCAAGATATCACATGTCATGCATTATTTCCATGCCATGTAGGTGCATTAGAAATTGCATGTTTTTGTGGTAGTTGTTGTGCTAGAAAAGCATGTTGCTATGATAACTGCTTTAATAATTACCATCTATTTGATGGGGGTATTTTTGTGTGAGGCCTTCATATAATGAACACCAAATTTTGGTTTTTTATGAGTATGGGCCCTCAATAACTGGAAGTTGGTGTATCATTGACGCTTTTATTTAGTTATACCATGTGTAAGATGCCATGCTTTGATTATCGGATGAGTATGGGCCCCCACAGATCAGAATTTGGAACATAGATGTTGGTATCAGTGTTTTTTAGTGTTCCAAAGTAGTATCCAAGGGTTACTGTATGGAAGACCTAGGATACACTTCGTGTAGTTTTATGGACACACGCCATGTGTTCATCTGTTCGGGAAGAAATGAAAACTTTTTAAGTACCCACCGTGTACCCCAAGTACACTCCGTGTAGTCTCTTCCCATCTCATAGAGATTTTGGGAAGGGACACTAGGTAGGGAATGGCTTGGGGAAACACGCAGTGTACCAGTTGTACATGCCGTGTAGCTATAACCCAGTGTCTACTCGTGTAACAAACAACACGGACGAAAAAACCTTAAGACATACACACTATGTCGACCAAGAACATGATGTGTAGTATGAACTATATTCTCGACCGTGTAACAAACAACACGGGGTGATGTTATCTTTCCTAGTACATGCAATTTCCACCTGGAACATGCCGTTTAGTGTCAGCTGTGTAGTCGGTCGTGTATCGAGAAACACGGGTCAGTCTGAGGCTTCTTTAAACACGCCTCCTCTTTTTTAAACATGTCGTGTAGTGGGACCGGGGTACACAGGCCGTTTCATGAACAACACGGGCTAGTGAAAGCCTTCCGAGTACACACTATGTACCTATGGGACACGCCGTGTAGTCCTGTTTTAGGAGAGCCATGTGGCTTAGCCATGTAGAAGGAATTGGGTAGTAAAAGGAGATTCAAGTACACACCAAGTAGTTAAGAGACACGCCATGTGTTTGGGTTTTAACATGAATAGTTTTAGCTGGAGTACACGCCCATGTGAATGGATTGAGAGAAAATTCCGTGTAGTATTTATACACACTGTGTAGTCAAGTTTTGTAATTCTCGAATACATTCCTTCTATTGTTCCATTCTTTGCCTGCTCGTTTTCGATCATTGATAATCTTGATCTAAGGTGTTCTTTGACCTTGTAGAGTCATGCCGCCAAGATGGCCTCGCGTTTTTCTCCAAGAGAGCAGTAATGATAATACTCCTGAGATGGTGGGCCATGGGCTACCTAGGGATCCTCCAAGATAGCCAGATGTGGCGCCAGCCATTATACCAGACACAGGCGCAGAGGCGTAGTTCCATGATGGATTCATGCAGTTCATGCAGACCATTCAGGGAGAAACGCATGCTACCACATCTATGGAAGAGATGAAACATATATTCCAGCAGCAACATCTACCTAATTTTTTAGGGGATGGAGGAAGCCATGTTGTGGAGTCATGTCTTGATTCGATGCAGACGTTATTCTAGCATCTTGAGATTCCCCCATAAAGGAGAGTCAAGCTCGCTACAAACATACTGCGTGATTCTACCAAGAGGTGGTCGGAAGATACCACCCAGTCTGAGCATCACCGAGACCTACCATGAGAAGATTTTCAGGAAGCTTTCTATGAATTCTTCTACTCGGATATGCTGAGGGCAGATCGAGATTGAGTGTTCATGAATCTGCAACAAGGCGTCATGTTAGTGATGAATTATTCTGCTCATTTCACTAAGCTTCAGCGTTTTTCAACGGTTCTGGTGGGTGATGAGACATTGAGGGCTAGAATCATTGAGGATGGTCTTTGATATGACATCTCAGCACTGGTGAATGTGTTCAGGTTGCCTATCGTGCATGCTATTGTGAAACATGCAGTGATTACTGAGCAGAACCTGTAGGAAGCTAGTAGTGTGGGCCGAGGTAGTTCGACACCATTTTCTGGTACTATTTCTACCGGTAAGAGGAATAGAAAGATGTATTTCTCTCACGATGGAAGTACTAGCAAGAAGAATTCTATAGGTGGACAGGTCATTGTTTACCAATGTGGTAAAGAGGGTCACAAGAGACCTCAGTGTCCTCGAGACCTAGTAGAGTACCGATCATGTGGCAAGATAGGTCATCTGCAACGCTATTGTAGGGTGTTTCCTCTAGTGTCTAGTGAGAGGGTTTCTGTGTAGACTTCATGTGCAGGAATAGGTCCAGCAGCTTCTTACCCATCAGTCAATTGGAATACATCAGGGCGTTCATGCAAAGATGGTGGTCGTGGCCATGGTAGCCCGACACCAGGATCTTAGAGGCAGGAGTTGCTGTAGACCTAGAGAAAGTGAGAGCAGTATTTTCCTGGGAGTAGCCTAAGAACTTGTTTGAGATATGGAGTGTCTTGGGGCTGGATGGTTACTACATGCGCTTTATACAGGACTTCTCTCACTTAGCAGCGTTTTTGACGGGTTTGACTGTGAAGGGTGTGATGTTTGTTTTGTCAGAAGCTTGCGAGACAACCTTTCAGGAGCTGAAGGGAAGGTTGACATGAGCACCAATTCTGATACTTCCAGAGAAAGGGTGTAGCTATACATTTTAATGTGATGCATAAGGTATTGGGCTGGGTGCAGTGTTGATGTAGGGAGATCTAGTTGTTGCCTATGGGTCTTGGCAGTTGAGGCCACATGAGAGGAATTACCCAACGCATGATCTCGAGTTGGCTTCAATTTTCGTGCATTGTTCTATTGGAGACATTATCTCTTGGGATATAATTTTGCGGTTTTAACCAACCACAAAAGTCTTAAGTACATATTTACTCAGCGTGACATGAACATTAGACAACTTAGGTGTTTTGTATACATAAAATCCTTCAACATTGAGATTTCTTATACACCAGGTAAGGGTAATGCAGTTGTTGTTGCACTGAGAAAGAAGAATCATATATAGGCAGTTCATGAGGCTAGTGGTGAGTGGAAACATATGGATTGGTTCTCAAAGATGAATTTTGAGGTGCAAGATAGTTAGTGGAAAACCTAACTTTCATCCTTATTTGTGACTTCTACCCTTATGGATAAATTAAGGATGAGAAAACTATCTAATTCAGAAGGACTTGTTCTATGGGAGTAATTGGAAAGTGAGGACCCTCCTCCTAGTTGGACGATAGGTGATGATGAGGTACTACATGTCCAAGGATGAGTGTGGGTTCCAGGGGACATACTTGTGGTGCTGATGTGGGAGTTTCATGATTTATCTTGGGAAGTTCATCCTGGAGTCACCAATATGTACCGTGATATGAGACGTCAGTATTGGTGGCCAGGTATGAAAAGAGATGTAGCTGGTTTCAATACAAGATGTTCAACCTATCAGCAGGTGAAGGCGGAGCATCAGAGGCTAGCTGGACTGTTATAGTAGTTACCTATTCTAGAATGGAAATGGGATGATGTCGCGATGGATTTGGTGACCAGGTTTCTGAGTTCGCTTAAAGGCAATGTTGTAGTGTGGGTTTTTGTGGAAAGACTCATGAAGGTGGCTCACTTATTCCCATTCAAGGAGACCTTCAGTGTTGATGATCTTAGAATGTTGTATATCTGAGAGGTGGTACATCTTTATGGTGTCCCTTGTTCTATCGTTTCAGATAGGGAAGCCTGTTTTACATCTTTTTTCAGGCAGAGTTTTCATAGGGCACTAGGTACACAGGTTCTTTTGAGCACAACTTACCACCCTCAGACCGATGGCCAGTCAGAGCGTACGATTCAGGTGCTTGAGGGCATGCTACATTCTTGTGTCCTGGACTTTGGGGGCTCTTGGGAGAAGAAAATACCCCTAGTCGAGTTTTCCTACAATAATAGGTTTAAGGAAACTATTCAGATGGAACCTTATGAGGCTTTATATAGTAGGCCATGCCAATCAACCGTGTGCTGGTTAGAGACATGTGAGGCAACTTTGGTGGGACCATGCCTTATGCAGGATACATCAGAGCAGGTCTAGTTGATTCAGAAGTGGATGGATACCACACAGTATCATTAGAAATATTATGATGATCGTCGTAGATGACCCTTGGAGTTCGTGGTCGGGGATCATGTTTTCTTACGTGTTTCACCAAGTATGGGACACGGGCGGATCCAGAGACAGGGTAAACATTCATCGATGTTTTTGGGGACATTTGAGATTCTGGAGAGAGTCGGGACGGTTTCCTATCGGTTATAGTTACCACAGAGGTACCGAGCCATTCGCAACATCTTCCATGTATCTCAGCTACGCCATTATCACTCAGACCCATCTCACGTCTTTCAGCTCGAGGAGGTTGAGCTTCAGGTTGATGAATCCTTTGAGGAGCATCTGATTCGTATTGTTGATAGGAGAACGATGGTTCTCCGAGGCTGGTCAGTTCCTCCCGTAATGTTGCTATGTCAGTATGGACAAATACTGGACGAAAACTGGGAGTGGGAGACTGACATACACACTCAATGGCCAGAGTTGATCTGAGTTTTATCTTCACCTCCCTTGGAAGTGAAATTAGGGGAATAATTGCTTTAATGGGGGAAGTTTTTAAGAACCAAGTTCTTATTCTTGGGGTCTAGGTTTATTTTTTTCCTTTTTTCCTTATGTTTTTAGAGAAAATAAGGAAAATGGGCAAAAATCCCAAATTGTGTGACTACACGTCATGTACTTTTCCACACATCATGTACTTTGGGCATGTGGGATGAGTACATAGGGCGTGTAGGCCTGTCGGCAACGAATGGTGTAAAAACTAACAACAGACCGTGTATTCATTAGGCTGATGAATTGTAAGGCAGTTGAGGAAACTGCCAGCGGAGCGATAGTACACGATGGGTAATCGAGAATAGAAGCTGTGAACTCATGTTGACAAGTGACCTGTTTGGCGGTGAAGAAGTAGATTCTAGAGGAAAATTTCAATGAGAAAAATAAACACCGTGTACTTGAGAGTACATTCCATGTAGTTTTGTTTCTTCACTTAAATGGGTATTAGCCTCCTCTGTTCACCAAGGAAGATTAGAACACTGGAGGAGAGCAGGAGAGACGACCTGAGCTTGTAGGATCTTGCAACCGCACACAGGGAACCCGATTCATACGCCGTCGATCTCTTTGGAACTGCACGGGTAAGATCTTCCTTCTCCTTGCACTATTATTACCAATTTACCATTTTAGGGAAGTTATTTTAGTTTCAACGAGATTATTTTCACCTCATATCTGCGACGTTATCATTTGTTTCGCGAGTCGTCGTTCACATATACATATCAGAGTCGATCGAGGTAGGTGGTCTGGTGTTTAAATTCCAACTGCTGTGTGTTTTTGTGTACCACTGTGCTACGATCCCATGTTTGGGGTGTCGTAAGTATATTACTTTTCTGTAACGATATCATGAATTGTGTAGGTAATATAATTATAAGTTTAATCTGCTGTTAGGGATCACTACTTGGATCTAGGGCTACCTCGGGGGTGCGTTCCTCTGTTTAGCTGTTTGACCAGGATACCCAAGGGTATTCCATGATTATATTGTGAATTTCATTTTCCTTTAGTGGAATTTTATATAAATTTATTTCTAATGTGTTGGGATCGGCCAGGTTACTTGCTTAGCATTAAGGTAGTTTTCCTTTTAGCCTGAGGGAATTGGTTCTTTTAGCCTGAGGGAAATATTTTTTATTCCTGTGGGCAGTATATTCTGTACCTATGGGAGACACTTCATACACCAGTGGGAAATTTTCGTTTTGTCTGTGGGAAATCACATGCGGGTTTCAATTTTAGTTACCTGAGGGTTATGATGGTATGTCTGAGGATAGTGTTATCATAAATATTCACCATGGGGATTTTCTATATGTTATACCTTCCATGTTAAAGCACAGGCATGTCATGGTTAAATGAATATTAAAATGTCAATATAACTGGTAAAGTTTGTTACTTTTGAGTAATTAATAGTTTATTTCATTTATTACTACACACTGCTATTATACATTTTCACTGAAAGCTGGGAACGGGGCATTGGAGGGTGCCTACTAGGATTTATTTATCACACCCGGTTTGGGTCATGTCTTCGGCCCAAACAGAATATGCTGCTACATGTGTCGATAGGGGAAATGGTCCTTGTACAGTTACATGATTGTAGGAGAGTAATATGAGAGTATGGGACCAAGCCTAGGCTTGTGATGCCGATGTGTTTTGTTTACTCTTCTTGTTTTGTCTGGATGTACCTTGTACTTTGAGTTATATTGTATTGTATTGCAGTGTATCATCTTTTGGCAGCATTCATAGAAATAGAGACATGCTGCATAATTATATATAACTGTTGGTTAACTTTTACCACAGTTGATCATTTCTAGTTCATATTGTTTATTCCTTCCACTTTTGTATGTTATTTATCTTCTCCGTTGTGCTACACATTGACAAATGAGGTCATAGTTTCCCCACTATCAGATATAGGCCCTCGCTGCAAGTCGGCAGCCTCTGGTGTTTGGGGAAATGGACTTGAAGTCATGTGACCAACTGTGTTCGGGGCACCTGATGAGTGGTACCCGGATCCAGGACGTTACAATGTGGTAACAGAGAAGTTCATTTCTTTGACTTTCTGTTTGGATCCTTAGTGAGTGATAGGAAGGAAATAGTAGTTGGTACTAAGCTGTTCCCAGATGTAGATAACTCGTGTACAGGGAAAAACCAGTCTACCTTTTTTATTTCAATAATTTCCGTTTTTTCACTTTTATAGTTGATTAGATTTTCACCATTGGGTAACACACTTGTGGTGTGCTATTAATATATTATACATGGGTTCTATTTAGTTGAAACATGATGAGATGAGGGTATTTTGTGTCATTCATCATTTAGGCACGTGCTAGAAAGCACATGTCATGAATTTTTCCATTCCAGGAGGAGCATAAGAAATTACATGTTTTTGTGATAGTTGTTGTGCAAGAAAAGCATGATATTGTGATAAGTACTTTGATAAATACCTGCTATGTTATTGGGTATTGTTTTCTGGGGAATTGATTGAATGAACTCTAATATTTGGTTTCTGTGGAGTATGGGCCCTCAAAAACCGGAATTTGGGTGATCATTGATGATTTTATTTCGGTATAACATTTGTTAGATGCAAATATTTGATTTGTGGGGAGTATAAGCCCTCACGGATAGGAAATTGGCACTTAGATGTTGATTTCAGTGTTTTTCTGTGTTCCGGAGTAGTATCTGAGGCTTACTGTCCAGAAAACCCATGATACACGCCGTGTAGATCTATAGACACACATCGTGTGTTCTTTAGTTCAGTAAGAAATGAAAACTTGTTAAGTACACACTGTGTACCCTAAGTACACAGCCTGTAGTCTCTTCCCATGTCATAGACCACATGGGTGAGGACACGAAATATGGAATGGCTTGGGGAAACACGTCATGTAACGGTTGTACATGCCGTGTTGTTTTGACCCGGTGTTCTCCCGTGTAACAAACAACACGGATGACGTAACCTTAAGACAGACACGCCGTGTCGACCTCGAACATGCCTTATAGTCTGAACCAGGTACCTGGCCATGTCACGAACAACACGGGTCTGCGCTATCTTACCTAGTACACACTGTTTCCACATAGAAGATGTCGTTTAGGGTCAGCTGTGTAGCCGGGCATGTAGCGAGAAACATAGGTTGGTCTGGGGATTCTTTAAACACGCCGTGTCTTTTTGAAACACACCATGTAGTGTGACCTGGGTACACAGGACGTTTCACAAACAATAAGGGCCGGTGAAAGGTGGTCAAGTACCCACCTTGTACCTATGGGACACACCATGTAGTAATGTTTTAGGAGATCCATGTGGCTTAGCCCTGTAGAAGGACTCATGAAGTGAAGGGAGATTGAAGTACACGCTGTGTAGTTAAGAGAAACGCTGTGTTTTTGGGGTGTTACACGACCAGTTTAAACTGGAGTACACGCCCATGTGACTAGCTTGAGAGAACACTCCGTTTAGTATTTATACATGCTGTGTAGTCATGTTTTGTAAATCATGAATTCATTCTTTATCATGTTCCCTTCTTGGCCTCCTTGTTTTCGATCTTTGACAATCTTGATCTAAGGTATGCTTTGACCTTGTAGAGTCATTCTGCCTAGACGACCTCGAGTTGTTCTCTAAGAGAGTGTAATAGATTATACTAACGAGATGGTGGGCCAAGGGCTAGAAATCGATCCTCCAGCAGAGCCAGATGTTGTGCCAGCCATTATACTGGAAACAGGCGCGGCGACGCAGTCCCATGAAGGCTTCATACAGTTCACGCAGACCTTTCAGCGTGCACCGCAGGCTGCCACATCTATTGTAGAGGTGACACGTATATTCTAGCAGTAGCAACCACCTACGTTTTCAGGGGATGGTGGACCACATGCTGCGGAGTCCTGGCTAGATTTGATGTAGATGATATTCGAGCATCGTGAGACGACTCCATGGAGGAGGGTCAAGATCTCTATATACATGTTACGTGATTCCTCCAAGAGGTGGTGGGATGATACCACCGAGTCTGAGCATCATCGAGATATGGTGTGGGAAGATTTTCAGGCATCTTTCTATGACTTCGTCTTCCTAGAGATGTTGAGGGAAGATTGAGCTTGAGAGTTCAAGAATATGCAGCAAGGCTCTATGTTAGTGATGGATTATTCTACTCGTTTCAATGTGCTTCATCATTTATCACCTGTTCTAGTGGGTGATGAGATGTTGAGGGCTATGCGCTTTGAGGATGGTCTTCGATATGACATCCGAACACTGGTGAACATTTCTAGGTTTCCTACCATGCACACTATTGTGAACCAGACATTGATTACTTAGCGGAACCTGCAGGGAGCTAGTGGTGTGGGTCAGGGCGGTTCGACACTAGTTTCTGGTACTATTTCTACCGGTAAGAGCAAGAGGCAGATATATTTCTCTCACGGTGGATGTACTAGCCAGAAGAATTCTATTTGTGGCCAGGTCATTTGCTACCAGTGTGATAAAGAGGGGCACAAGAAACCTCAGTGTCCTCGAGACCCATAATATTGCCGAGCTTGCGGCAAGATGGGTCATTTGTAATGCTTTCGCAGGGCGTTTCCACCAGTGGCTAGTGAGAGGGGTTCTATGAAGACTCCTCATTCGGGATAAAGACCATCAACTTATTACCAGTTGGGAAATTGGAATACGTCGTGGTGTGGAGGAAAAGATGGTGGTTGTGGCCGTGGTAGCCTGACAGTAGGATATCTGAGGTAGGTGTTGCGCTAGACCCAGAGAAAGTGAGAGTAGTAGTTTCCTAGGAGTATCCTACGAACGTGTTTGAGATACTGAGTTTCTTGGGGATGGATGGTTACTAAAATAGCATTATACAGAACTAATCCCACATAGTAGTGTTGTTGTTGGGTTTGATTAAGAAGGGTGTGAAGTTCGTTTGGTAAGAAGCTTGCGATACATCCTTTCAGGAGATGAAGTGAAGTTTGACATCAGCACCAATCCTGATACCTCTAGAGCAATGGAGGATCTATACAGTTTACTATGATGCATCAGTTATTAGGATGGGAGTAGTGTTTATGTCAGGTGATCGAGTTATTGCGTACGAGTATTGGAATTTGAGGCCACATGAGTGGAATTATCCGATGCATGATCTCGAGTTGGCTACATTTGTTCTTGCGTTGCTCTGTTGAAGACATTATCTCTTGGGAGAGCATTTTTTGGTTTTCACAGACAATAAAAGTCTCAAGAACCTATTTACTCAGTGTGAATTGAATTTGAGATAGCGGAGGTGGGTTGAATAACTACAGTCCATCGACTTTGAGCTTGTATATACACCTGGTATGGGTAACACAGTTGCTGATGTACATAGCAGGAACACTCAGATACATGACGTTCATGAGGCTAGTGGTGAGTGGAAACTTCTAGCTTTGTTCTCTGAGATGCATTTGGAGGTGCACGATGGTCAGGGGAAAACCAAACTTTCATCCTTAGCTATGACTTCTACCCCCTGGATAGAGTTAAGATGAGATAGCTATCTGATTCAGAAGGCCTAGTTCTATGGGAGTCGCGGGAAAGTGAGGACCCTCCTCCTGGTTGGAAGATTGGAGATGATGAGGTATTGTGTGTCCAAGGACGAGTGTGGGTTCAGGGGAAATTCACAAGGATTTTATGTGGGAGTTTCATTCTTCATATTGGGAAGTTCATCCTGGAGTCAGCAAGATGTTCCGTGACTTGAGACATCAGTATTGGTGGACAGGTATGAAACACGATGTAGTTGGTTTTGTTACGTGATGTTCTACCTGTTAGCAGGTGAAGTCGGAGCATCAGAGGCTAGTTGGATTGTTACATCAGTTAACCATTCAGGAATGGAAATGGGATGATGACTCTATGGATTTCATGACCGGGTTGTCGAGGACACCTCAAGGAAATGATGCTGTGTGGGTTGTTGTGGACAGAATCATGAAGGTGGTTTGATTTTTTCTAATCAAGGAGACCTTCAGTGTTGAAGAGCTCAGAAATTTTCATATTAGAGAGGTGGTATATCATTATAGGGTCCCTCGTTCTATCATTTCAGATAGGGAAGCCCGTTTTACATCTCGTTTCTAGATGATTTTTTACAGGGCACTGGGTACACAGGTTCTTCTAAGCACAACATACCACCCTCAGACCAATGGCCAGTCAGAGCATATGATTCAGGTACTTGAGAACATGCTATGTGCATACGTCCTGGACTTTGGGGGCTCTTGGGAGAAGCATATACCCCTAGTCGAGTTTTCCTACAATAACAGTTTTTAGGCAACTATTTAGATGGCACCTTATGAGGCCTTATATGGTAGGGCATTCCTATCACACCTGTGCTGGTTAGAGGCATGTGAGGTAGATTTGTTGGGACCATGACTTATGCAGGAGGCGTCAAAGTAGATCTATTTGATTCAGAAGTGGATGGCTACTGCATAGTCTCGTCAGAAATATTATGATGATTTCCACAGACGAACCCTGGAGTTCATGTTTGGGGATTAGGTTTTATTACATGTTTCACCAAGGTTGGGACACATGAAGATTAGGGGATAGGGTAAACTTTCACCACGGTTTGATGGGCTGTTTGAGATTCTGGAGAGAGTTGGGAAGGTTGTCTATCACTTTTAGTTACCACCGAGGTACCAGGCAATGCACGACGTCTTCCATGTATCTCAGCTGCTTCGTTATCACTCAGACCCATCTCACGTCTTTAATCCAAAGGAGGTTGAGATTCAGGTTGATTCATCCTTTGATGAGAATCCTATTTGAATTGTTCATAAGAGAATGAAGGTTATTTGAGGCCAGTAAGTTCCTCTCATACGGGTGCTATGGTAGTAAGGAAGAGTGCTGGAAAAAACCTGGGAGTGGGAGATCGATGTATGTGCTTAGTTTCCAGAGTTGTTCTGAGCTTTATCTTCTCCTCCCTTAGAAGGGAAATTCGAGGATGAATTTCTTTATGGGGGGATGTTTGTAAGAACCCAGTTCTTATTCTTGTGGTACATGTTTCTTTTTTTCCTTTTTCCATAAGTGTTTTTGAGAAAATAAGTAAAATGGGGGAAAATCCCAAATTTTTCACTACACATAGATTACTTTTCCACATGCCATGTACATTGGCCATGTGGGATGGGTACACAAGGTGTGTTGGCCTATCGGCAATGAAGGGTGTTAAAACTAACTACACACCATGTATTTAGTCGGAAGGTGAATAATAAGGTGGTGGAGGTAGGTTCCAGCGGAGCGATAGTACATGCCATGTAATCAGGAATACATGTCGTGTACTAATGTCGACAAGTGAACAGTTCTTTGGTGAACAAGTAGCCTCCACATAAATAGTTAAATGAGAAAAGTACTCATGGTGTACATGAGAGTACATGCCGTGTAGATTTGTTTCTCTTAAAACTTGCATTAGCCTCCTCTATTCACAGAAGAATCCTAGAATGCAAGATGAGAGTGGGAGAGACGACCAGAGCTTGGAGGATCTCATGACTACACACCGAGAACCTGATTCCTACGCCGTTGATCACCTTGGAACCGCACGAGTAAGCAATTCCTTCTCCTTGCGATGTTCAAAAAAATTATTCCTCTGAGGGATGTTATTTGAGTTTGAATGACATTATGATCACCTCAGATATGTGCCATTATAGTTTGTTTTGGGAGGCGTCGTTCACCGATACCGATCAGAGTCGATCGTGGTATGTGGTCTGGTGTTTAAATTCCATCTGTTGTGTGTTTTTGTGTACTGTTGTTCTATGAGCCCATGTTTGGTGTGTCTTAAGGCTGAGGCCTTTGATGTTAAAATATCTAAAGTTGTGTTGATAAACTAATGATAAGGTTAATTTTCTATTTTGGATCACTGCTTGGATCCCGAACCACCCCGAGAGTGCGTTCCTCTGTTTAGCCATTTGGCTTGGATACCCGAGGGTATGCCATGATTATATTGTGCATTGCATTTTCCTTGAGATTAATTATATATAAATTGCTTGCTAATGTGTTGGGATTGGCCCGGTTACATTTTTAGCCATAGGGTAGTGTTCCATTTAGCCTGAGGGAAATGGTTCTTTTAGGGTGAGGGAAATATTCATTATGCCTATTGGTAGTAGATTCTGTGCATGTGGGAGACACATCGTATGCCTGAGGGAAATATTCTTTTTGCATATTAGAAATCACTGGTGGATTTCGATTCTGGTTACCAGAGGGTAAGGATGGTATGTCTGAGGACAGTGTTATCATGAATATTGACAGTGGTGATTTTTTATATGTTATACCTGCCAAGATAAAGCCTGGGATTGGTATGGTTAAATGAATATTAATGTTGTAATATAACTGGTAAAGTTAGTTACTTTTGAGTACTGCATAGTATATTATATTTACTATTGCACACTGTTATTGCACATTTTCACTGATAGTTGTGCAATGCCTTTGGTGGGTGCCTACTGGGATTTATTTCTCACACCATGTTTCAGTCATGTCTTCAGCGCAAACAGACTATATTGCTACAGGTGTCGATAGGGGTATGGGTCTCTATACTGGTACATGATTGTAGTAGAGGAGTAAGAGAGCATGTGACTGAGCCTAGGCTTGCGATGCTGCTGCGTATTGTTTATTCTGCTTGTTTTGTCTTGATGTACCTTGTATTTTGAGTTGTATTGTATTGCATTGCAGTGTATCCTATTTTTGCTTCTTTAATAGAAATAGAGACATGATTCATTATTATATATAACTATTGGTTATCTTTTACTACAGTTATTCATTTCTAGTTCATATTGTTTACTGCTTCAGCTGTTGTATATTATTTATCTTTTCCGCTACGCTACACATTGAAAAATGAGGTCATAGTTTCCCCACTATCGGACCTGGGCCCTCGCTTCTAGTCAACATCCTCTTATATTTGGGGAAATGTGCTTGATGTCATGTCACCAACTAGGTTCGGGGCACCCGTTGAGTGGAACCAGGATCTAGGACGTTACAATCAATACCCACAATTGAAATTATGGATATCCTTGGATGAGTGTTTAGATTTGGGTTTATCCTTTCAATTTGATTTTTATGCGACACATAATCTATAATAAATTTTTTGAATGGGTTTGATGTGTTCTTTTCCAGTCCATTCGAAGCATTAATTCTTGTTACATTCAATATCACGAACCTTGTTTCCATCGTGTGATAAAATTATTCCTCAATGTATTGAGATTCACACATTTTTAACAGAGCCTTATCACGATAAAATCTTCCAATTTGACCGTTGAAACATTACATGATACATTTATGGTATGACGAAGGTATGGATGTATGTAGATGTAGCCAAGGACTTCCATGAAGAATTTTAAAGGTTGTGTCCTGATGGACAACATTAAAATCTAAATTAGACACAATATCCCCAAACTGAGTTTTGAGTGTAATCTCACTTAAAGGTTCGTGTTCATTCTTTTCAAAAAATTAAATCATTAATGTGGAAGGAGATAAGTCAGATTCAGTGAGGCCTAATCAACGATGTGTATGAATAAGAATGAGGTTGAATTCTAGGCCATTATCACTGAAGTCTCATTGAATGTGTAAGTCATTAAACCTTCTAGATTGATACAAGGGATTTATATGTCCATGTTCAACATCTTCTTCACCTTCATCCATAAAAGACAGAATTGCATGAAATTATGCTGGATCATTTTCTATAGGGTAGAACTTAGAAGGATAAACATTGGTTTTCAACTCTGTAGGACTTGAAAAAGCATCAATAACAGCTTCTAGATGATATTTTGAATTATTCAAGGCATAGAAAATCCAAAAAATGGTTGGTACATGGTCCAGCTATTTCAAAAAATATTACTTTTGGTTCATAGTTCTAAATTTCCTAGCATGGATATGAGATTTTTCATGTTACTTGAATGTTTACACTTCTGATTTAGATACACCCTGTTTCGGAGTATAAAAAACAAATACACCTAGTTCTGGTAGATAAAACTGACTACATATATCTAATTGCTGAGAGAAAATGGTTTAACCTCTAATTATTCCTCCATTATAATAATATTTGGACAGAACTTGTGTTGCGTGGAGAAATATCGTAGTTCATATTTATCCTACTGAAGGACTCTCCCATGAGTTTCTGCCCTATATATGGTTTGAGTAGGGGTAGAGATAAATACAGGCTCCTAGAATTCCCATGTATTCCCCTGTATCCTCGACCATGGATTCTCTCTCTATTTCCCAAGTTAGGTATAAGGAACTCGAGCTCATTATAACCAGAATCTCCATCGGCACAGGGATCCATTATGTGGATAATGTGGATAGAAAAAATGATCAATTCATCATCTGATGAAGATTCTTCCTGACATGTCAGTTCTGGTTGTGACATTTGTCAGGGCGGTGCCCGTTCTTTTGAAACATATGGCAAGAAATCTACCAGAGAAAAGGAAAATGATGCCCTTGAGATGATATCATCTTCTTTGGACTTCTCTTTCCCCTTTTGATCATGTCACTTATTTGAGGATTGAACTTTGGAGGAATGATCTTTTGATGAAGGTGGTTTTGTTGTGGCAGGAGTGGAAGAAGAAATAATTGTTTTTTGTCAACTATGTTTGTAGAATGACATGAGTTTAGTTTATTTTTTCCTAAATATCTCATAGTCATATTTCTGTGCATTTTAATGATTGAATTCGTACAATTTCCCTTCTTCCTCTTAATCATTAGTAGTAACACATGCTATATGGGACGAAGAATGATTTAGTTTCACTTGTCCATAGTATACAATTTTTTTGCAAGAGGTCCTTAAAAACAACCCTAAATGGCATGCCACAACATCTTGTGAAAATGAAAATAATTTGAAATATCTTCATCAACATCTTTTTTTTCATCAGCCTTGGAAACTGATCCAAATTGTATTCCAAAGCTGAGATGATGTAGCTGGGAACTTATTAATTCTGAAAAGAATAAACATTTTTATTTTAATCTTCAAATTGTTTTGGTATTTGATCTATTTTATCATCTTGACTAGGACATCATTGATACTAATACTTGGGCGGTGGATCCCTTCGACATGATAAAGGTTTTGAAGATGAAGTGGGTAAATGAGCTTTCATGAGTGTGACTGTAGCATCCTATGCTTTCCCAATTATCCATCCTGGAGCTGATGTAATTACATGAGAGTTAGCCTTAGTTTCCATAATGGAATCCTCCACCTGTTGGGAAATTCAATCAATTTCAATAAACCTTCCAATGTATTTCACCTTGATTAGTGGTGTCTGTAACTCATAACATAGATATGCAAAAATAATTGCTAGAAACTCTTCCTGAAGAAATTCCATATTTAAGGACGATGTTAATCATTTCCATCATGCAATAAAATCTGGAACTCTTTTATTTTTATATTTTTTTACTATTTGTAAGATGAAAATATTTTCCCTTCGGCAGCATTAAGCTGAATTTAAGAAATTTCGATTGGAGCTCATCTCATCCAATAATTGATCAAGATTGTAAACCAGTATACCAGACAAAATCTAGTCCCTGCAATGACAGCACAAAGAACATATGCTTCACTGCTTTTTGTTTTTTAGGAGCCCCCATAACGGGATCACAATGAGAAATGAAATGCATTATGTTTTTATCTGGATATCCTGAACCTTTATGGAATGGAAATGTAGTATTCACAAATGTTGGTTGGGGAGGGATCAGATCCACCCATTTAGGGTAAACACTCATTTCCAGCTGAACTGGTGCACAATGTTCTTCTATAGCTTCTAATTGAGAGTTTCATTCCTTAATAGTATTCATAAGTATTTGGGGAATACTGAGATGAGCTGGGACCTGCACAGGTACAACAGATGAAGCTTGAACTGGGGAAAAACAATTCAAACCATTAGTGGTGGAGCTGATCGTACTTTTCAGGGATAACCTGTGGGAACAAGTCTATATGGATGTGTTTGATATTACCCTGGTTGTGTACCCAATGAAGAGAATTCATTATTATCATATGTAGTTTCCAAAAGTCCTCTTTTATTAGGAGCTCCAATATGATGTTAAATTTGAGGATTTTCTTAAGGAGGTTGTCTATAAAAAATGATGCATATAAGTAAATTTTTATTCAATCATTTATACACATTCATCTCCTCTTCGTGATGTGAAAATATTTCATCACGTGAAAGATTTTGACATTCTCCAGTGGAAATGTGAGATGTCATCTGAATTTTATATTTACCCTTGTTAGATACCTTTTGATGTGGTGGAAATTGATTATTTTAGAGTATACCTAGATTTTGGGTAGGCCACTGATTTCGAGTACGAACAACACCTTAAGTTTCTTCAGTATGTACCGTATTATAGATACAGACTTCACATTTTGATTCCCCTAAACTACAATCACATTCTAGAGGATCTTCTACAATGGTGTTAATGAAATTTACTAACTAATAATGCATTGATTGCATTATGTAAGTGTCATTGTAAGATCATACCATTCTATATCTTACATGAGACCCCTCCCTCTTATATGATGAATTTCTGGGAACTGTTTAATGGATAGTCACCTAAAGGGAATCCATGGATAGTTCTGATGTGTGCTTTATTTGTGTCTTCTTCCCTAATTTCAAAAAAATAATTTACATTTATAACGGGATTATATAATTTAAATAGACACTATACCTATGGGCTGAGGAATTTCATGTTCTTCTTCATCCATACTTCGATCATTTTTTTATTGAATTCAATGGTTGAATTAAACAAGACCCTAGCCCTACAAGATGGGGTGGCCCCTGTACTATAGTTGCTGAGATTCACATAGCTGATCTTCTAATTTTGAGAATGTTGGTTTGGAAATTATCTAGGGTAGTTATCTGATATCCACTAAAGTAACCGGTTTTAAATGATCGTTGTGTTATTTCATTAATTTTCCTTGTACGTGTTCTGACATCTTTTAAGTGGGTAGAATACTTAATATTCTTATATTCATGATGTAAAAGTATCTAAACATCATTCATTATTTGGTCATGACTCTGATGAGAGCTAGATGAGGACCCTTCTTGAGCTCACATTTGATTACATTCAAAATCTGTTGATTTTAGCCGGCCTTTGGAAACAACATTGCATGGGAATACAGTGGGTGGAAATTGGTTATTTTATAGTGTAGTGAAATGAAATGCTCATGGTGCACCCTATCGTCTAATATTAACACCAGATGGGGTATCATAAATTAACTGGAACAACCTCTTTAGTGCATTGTGAAATTCATGCTGAAGGGTACTCTATTTATTCTCAAGCTTTGGATGTAAGGAAATATTGAGAGACGCCAATTCAATTGGGAATTAAAATCCTTATATTACCATTACATGAAATTAATATTCATAATATGGTAATTCTTTGGTTTTCAAATGACTAAGAGTCTTTCATAAGTTGAGACAGACATCATGAATGAAGTATTCTGCCATCAATTTTGGAAAGTTATATTGAGATTTTTCCAATGGAAAGAACATGACTAGTATTTATCAATTAGAAAAAAAATTTCTCGTGTTAAATATATCATCGTCATCTTTCACTAGTGAATTGTCCACTTAGTCTGACCAATGTGGATGCTTCTCAATTGTTTTATAAAAAAAATTGAATCAGTCGGTTTTCCTCTATTGTATTAGAAGAAAAATTACCCAAGGGAGGATTGGAGAATGATTGTTCTCTTATGATGTCATTTTGTTGAGAAAGTATTTCACCTATTAATGATATGGTATCAAACATGATAGGACTTATGTTAGAAACTTCCTTGAGATAAAAGGTCTTTTCCATTACCACATTTTCAATAATAAAATTATCATGTCATTTCAAAACACTACAACATTTAGAACTTTCACAGAAAATGCCATCATGGGGAGGACTACCATGTTGTATTACAGTAAGGGATAAATAATTTTACTCCTTGGCCTTCTACACACATGGAGGGTTACCGTGGCTCTGATTTGAATATAAGCACTCTAGAATGAATGAACTTTCATGAAGGATTCCTTCATGATGAAGTTTCTGATGGGTAACTTCAAATTACTAAACCTACTCCCATTATTTATTAATGAGAGGGTTAGATCTTGTGCTTAAACAGATTAATGTCTGATGGCTTCATGAACACCAACATAAGGAGGAGCCATAGTGCATCCGGGCTATTGATTTTCCTACAATTTTTTTCAATGATTAATCTTGGATACTCTCTTACACAGAGTTTGGGGTAAATAATGGGATAAGTGGTTATCATTGGTAGGTGTATGTTTTTTCCATGTAGTGGTTATCAGAATGGGCCGATTACATCCAATAAGAAAGGGTGTATGTTCTTGATCTGGTAGTTTGTATGATATGAGGGTGTATACCCCATAACCCTCTTGGACTAGAATAGAGAAATGTATCTACTTCGGGATGGCATGACGATGTGTCATCGCATGTGTGGGGAGAAATTTAAATGTCTATTCTAATGGCATTGATGATGGTTTTGTTTCGATATTCTGCCAAGATTCTAGAATATAAGTAGAAATTTGTGTATTCCCTTTCACCATTACTAAGATTTATTTAGTGAATTTTGTAGCTAGAATGGGAATATAAGTCCTTTTTCATATCTGGGGTAGGTGTGTGCATGCTCATTTCCTCATTTCCTAGTCAATGTGTATTGACAGTACTCATGCATGGTGGAAGAGAGTTGAGTCTGCCCCAGGTTTATCATCGGAGTTTCCGACTAGCTTCTCTGGGTGCTTCCAAACTAAACTATTGGCAGACATGATGAATGCTAGAAGGTGTGTATACTTTCTGGCTAATTTCCATCAATCTTGGTTGTTGAACTTCTTTCTATTCTGACCGAAGAGATTACTGACAAAATTGGTGAGTGTAATCTGGTGTCTGTTCATGTTTTCAAGTTTCAACTACATTTGATTGGCGAGCATCCTTAAATGCATTTGGATGAGCATGTTGACTGAATGATAATTTTACATACGTGTATGGGCCTGTTCATGGTAATCCACCAGGTTTACCTGGCAGGATTGGTTGGTCGTTTCGAGCCGAGTCAGCTGGGAAACAAAATTTGAACGAAAGGGTGTATATGCCTACTTGTTGCATTCCATCAAGTTAGATTGATAGACTTCTCTAGATGAGGAAAAGGTAAGAACATGCTCCTTGTCGGCTGGAAAATTTCCTTGGCGGATCTTATTGTGTTCCTAGGTTAGTGGGACATGGGATGGACAACTAGATGCAACACCTCCATCATGTTGGGGGATCACTGCATCATGATTTTTCTAGTTGACATTGTTAGTGGGAGTAATCAGGAACAACCCCTGCATCTCAGAGTTGAGGCCATGAGTGACGTATTGATCCACCTGCCTATAGTATGGGAGGGACTAGTTGTTTCATTCCAAGGATACAGATCTAAAACAGTTGAAGATTGCTTTTGGCACTGTCTACTTATTAATCATCGGCTACCATTCACTGGATGATTAAGGGTTGTTAATAACCTAGGGATCTAGTTGGGAAGCCACTATGATTGGGATAGTACTGTTCGAATGTTTTTCCTTTACGAGCACATTAGAGACCTATCGTTGAAGACACTGAGTTGGTGATGATGTCTTTTTAGCGGATGAAGATCTCGGTTGAGCAGCGACTGGGGATTTCAAAAGTTAATGTTTTATGGATGACATCTTTGATTGAAGAGATTTCTAAGAATGGTTGAAAACAAAAAAACTCTATTAACGAAAAAAAATTAGTCTGATACATGAGTTATTAATTACATTGTTCAGACTTCCATTATCAATTGATAGGGTCCTAACAGGTGCATAACAATATTAACAAAGTTAAGGATTCATGTCGGGATCACCATTTTTATTTCATAGTTCCTTGAAACCTATGATCTTGTTTAAGAACCACTTCTTCTAGGATATTTCCATATGATTTATTAATGGAATAGAAAACATCCGACAATACATTATCCAAAAGGGTCTTCTTTTACAAAGGCATGTGCTTGTTATGTTTGAACTTTTTAATACTTAATAACATGCATTGGTCGGGAGGATGGATGGCCGGACTCATCACAAACTATTTGGGGGAATTATTGCCAACTTTGCGACTCCATTTATAAATTTACCATATTTTCATGAATCATTATTAATTCACCAAGTATAAAATATGTTTCCCATTGAATTTTCAATAACTTATTAACATTTCTGAAATTTAGAATCATCTATATGTTTTTAGGGTCCTTCATTAATGGAAATATCCATATATATTTAATTTTCTCAATCAATGTTATCCTTTCATATACTATTTATAGATTATTTTTATCATCATTATGATGATACTGGTTTTTAAGCCACTCTATGGGGCACTGTGGAATTTATTTTCATCTAGGGACACTATGGTTTGTTTTAATATTGTTATAGTACCCATAAAATGGTCTACCTAGGTATCATTGTGAAAGGAATCATAAACCTCAGAGTTAGGGGCCTCATAATGGGACACATCATACATTTTATGGTTGCATGATAAGTATCAAAGCACATATTTTAATTTCATGTGGTAAAGACATCTAAGTGAATATTGTTTAGTCAATGTCTGGTGTGAGACTTATGCAGATGTATCCCAAGGAATTCAGAAAGAATAGAGGTCTTTCATGTAAGATCAGACCCTATTGAGAATATCACCTAAGAAAAACACTGTTGATTTGAAGGGTTGTGTTTGAACCTCAAGGAGGCTTCCTACTTATCCCACGTGAATGGGAATCAAAGCCCATAATGTTTTTTTGAGTATCATAGGAGAGTATATTACTTTGATAGAAATGAGTTTGGGATTACTTTTTGAAAAGGATGCCTTGGTTATTGGAGGGTTTAATTTGGGGTATATTGCTATGGAATATTCCCCGATTAAGGGAATTAGAGTTGGATTCCTGAAGAGTATATCCAGTGTGATCGAGCCCTGATAAAGGCTTATAGTGTAGAAAAATTTTGGTGGGAATCATATTTCTCATATTTCTTTCCTTTTATTAGATCTTATGCATGAGAGCTGCCCCATTTGATGGAACATGATTGGGTGAACTATTTTGGAAGGGCGCCTTTGTGAGCTCAAGCCATCAAATAGGAATCCCATGTTTCCTAGTTTGAATAGGAATCAATATTCTCATAGTTCATGAGATCTTGTTGAACTATTGTTATCATGAAAAATCTCTAAGACCATGTGAGTCATGATAGGTGTGAGAAATAAGAGGATGTAAAAAATTCAACAAAGGTGCCCACACATTTCCCCATCCATTGATGGAAGATGGTGCACCTATATCGGTGATGATGGATGATGGTGAGGTGACCGGGGGAGAGGGAAATGTGATGAGCTTTCTCAGTATTAACTTTATATTGGACAATGTTCCAAATGTAAGGAAGCAGTGAAGGTGACATATGTAGATAGAAGCAAGACTGTAACCTCTTTCTTGAACGGTTAGGGGCTTACACCAAGATGGCTGCACTCAAATTTATCCTGTTAGGCTAGGAAGACATTTCCTTTGCATGCATGGAATAGAAAGTGTGAATTGTGACATAACAATCATAGACCATTGGTGCAGGGTCATAGAGACCCAAAGGAGAAGACAGAACCCAAACCCCAATCCTCCAAAACTGGAGCATCCAAACACTAATCCTATGTGAAATGTCTATGTCACTACAGATATAAAAACCCACTGACACTCTATAAATCTGAACCCCATTATGAACCAAATTTGGTAAACCTCTAATTACGAATTTAAAAACCCAAATAGGAGACACAATGATGTTTCCTTCCAAAAGGTTTGATGAATAAAGAGGTTTTGGTGGTGGCTTCATCAATGTCCATTTTATACAAGGGAACCAATGAATGAGATACCCTTACATGATTAGAAATAAATATGGTACTTAAGTTGATTTGTAGGATTTATACATAGCTCTTCCTTGTAGGTACTCCATGCTGGTGTGCCACGTAGGAACCCCACATAGGTGTGTCACATAGCTATACCATGCAGGTGTGTCCCAAAGGTAGTTATGATGACTGAAAAATACTTCACATAGGGGATCCAATCCTATGTATTCATCAAATGATGAATGACATTCAAAACATGTTTATTCCATATAATTATCTCTTCTATCGTGTTTTTTAGAGAGATACATGTGATAATATGAGTGATCTAGGTGAATAATAAATGAAATGGGAGCTTCAAGATGTCTTTAATTTTTTTCAGTACTTAAATGAAGAGCCCAAGGTTTGTATTTATAGCAATGGAGGGGGGTTGGTCGAAGACAATTTTTCCATGGAGGTCCACCATGCAGTCCCTCTACTCAGGTCTTCCACGTAGGGGTACAGAAAGAATAATGCTGTTGAGGGTCCATGTAGAGGTCTGCCGGGGAGGATGCACATGGAGGTAGGCCATGCAGGTCTTTCACATAGGTCTACCATGCATGTGTGTTGCACATGCCTTTGAAACATTGGCTTTCCATTTAATTTTTTGAATATTGTCTTGGGATTTTGAAATATCTTGGGGCCACCTTCATACAACTTTTTATACCTTTGTAGTTTCAATAGGGTATAAGTCCATCATAATGGTTTATAATAACCCTATGAAATTACCAATTCATATCATCTAGGAGTTTCAAACCAATAGTGCATCAAGGCCCGCTATTGTGCACATGTTCCAATTCGAGTCTATCTCAAAGGTGTGGTTTTGGGTTTTACCCCTATATACATACATTCCAAATCCATATCTACCTATTCATATCTATATATGGATTTCTTTTATTGGTAAACCAATAAAATATTTTCTACCAAAGTTCTATGATGTCCTTGTATTCTTATACCCAATTTCTATCTTAGGTTATTATTGACTAATCTACTTTTTATGTTTCTAGTTTCCTAGGTTTCTACTAAACATTCTCTGATACCGACTGTAACACTGACCATGGTTTCCTAAAGTTGGTGCATTATTTTAATACATTGGAATGATTATAAGGAATAAAATCATTATGGACATTGTAGTTAAGATGAATTGGGGACTTGATACATACATAAGTTCAACATTATAACTTGAAATAAAATACAACATATTAATTTTATTGGGAACATCCAAAACTATAATTTTTTCCTTAATGGTCATTCATTTAATTATCATTCATTTCCTAAGAAACGGAATCATAATAAAGGGATGAGATCAAAAAATCAGTAGGGAAATGTAATACAGAAGAAGATATCATAAAGAAAAAAATTAGGCATTGCGAAAGAGTTAAAAAACAAGATGTTGAAAATAAAGATGATCATAATATGAATAGAATATGAGCTATGTAAACATTTATATAAAAATAATAATCACGAGTATTCTACTAGTTGAAAATCCACATGAACTATGAATTTATAGCTTCATAATGAGTAAAATACATATGCTGGACAAACCATCAAGGCCTTAGACAAGACATCTAAAAAGATTAAGATATCGGCCAAAACCATATCCAAAATGAGAAAGGCCTCGGAGGAGACCATATATATTTGTCTCATGAGACCTACTAATGCATTGAAGGGTTATATTGGGCCCCACACATCACATACTAAGTCCAATTCATTACTCATATGAAAGGGTTGAACATAATCACCATATACATTCATATTTAATCTAACATATGAAATGAAAATAACATTCCCCAATCATTGAACATAAACACTAACCATTTAAAATATATTAGTGAATGCTATCAAGATAGAACATCTATAGTCAATATAATAAGAAACCCATTAGAAATGTATTATATATGATTTCATTATAGATAAATATCAATGAAGTACATGATTCAATTAAGGTTGTTTTCATAGATGAAGATTCTTTTAAATGAGACCATTGAATAATACTAGAATAAATATCAAATAAACATTCATAAGAATAACGAGACACTTTATATGATATACCAAAGGATATTAAATAAATTACAAGCATGAAATAAGTGGCTAACAAGGAATATACTTCACAAAAGTTAATGAGAGATGAGAAAACTCATTTTTTACTTTTGATATAAGAGTTATTTTGGAAAAACATTTGTATTTATAATGAAATCAGATTGTAGAAATATAAATCTTAGAAAATAAAATTAAATTTCATTTAAATTATATTTGTCGATTAAAAATGTTTCAATGAGTTAAAATCCCACAAAAAGAGTTTTTAAGGAAGCTTTAGAAATAAATCATTTTAGTGCGGTTTAAGGAAATTATTATAGGATTCTATAGAAAAAAAGAATATTTGTTTTCATAAAACAAGAAATGATCTAAAATATATTATTCATGTTAAAATTTTTAATTTTATAAAGATTAATATTTCATAAAATAGATTATACATTGAACTTCAAAATAATTATGGATTTGAGATGTTATTTAAAATCGAGCATGCATTTCACAAGCTGTTTTGAATGATTCTTTTAAACATGTAAATCCCACCAAAATAAAGAATGTATATGATTTTTTAACAAATATATATCCCTAAAATAAAATATATGAATAGTAAATAAGAATTAATAAGAATTTCATTGAGTCTAATAGAGAATAAGATAAACCTTAATGAAAATGGGGGTTCTGGTATAAAATACATAAAACATGGTAATTAATTGAATCGTATACCCCAAAATTAATAATCATAAGATTATAAATTTAATATAAAAAAAATATAGTGATGATATGAAACACAAATTGGAGTTATACATACACCAATCACAAGTAGTAGTAGTGAATAAAGAATTTACCACCAATATGGAAGTAAGATAAAGAAACCCTCATGAACATTTCGATAGGGAAACAAGTGTACTTGGGTAGGATTGTTTAGAGGTAAGTGGGTATAAAATAATTTATATATAATAAGGGTTGTATGGTGGAGTTGAGAAATCATTCTCCATCATTATGAATTAAAAATACAAGGAGACAACACTAGAGGGATTCATGAATAAAAGTGAGAGATAAGATCTGTTTCCTTAAATTCGAGGGTGTTTTTCACATAATAATAGTGACCAGAATAACCAAATTTGGTTAATGATATAAAAATTAAAAAACACTTTATAAATTAATTTGTTTTATTATTACATTATTATGTTCATTAATGGACTTTTAGATGGGTTAAGGAAAAAAATTCATTGTTTGTGAGGGATTCTGTTCATAATATACCTGAGTGAATCACTTATAAAAGAGTATGGTAGTTCCTGTAAGATGGGAGATGAGGTGAAAAATGGATTTCATATGTTATTAATGGAAATTAATAAGAATAATTGGTCCTAAAATTGATTTGGTTATTTCTAGTATAGGTTAATCATTATATAAAACATTAATAATAAACGCAACGATTAATTTGGTGATTTTTCACACAGTAACATTGTTTTGTATTATTATTTTATATCAGGAGTGAATAAGGATTAAATAATATAAATATGATAAAATACATATATAATTCTCCTGTTTAACCATAAAAATGGATTCATTACCATATTTGATTATAATAAATCATATTGAATGTGTCATCATCCTTGAATGTGATAAATGAACACATCTCAAACAATGATTCATTTTTAACATAATTGGGAAGAAAGTAGAGGTGAGGAGGAATTATTCCATTAGAATAAAAAAATCCATTAAATTTATGGTACTTGAGTTTTCATAAAAATTATATGAGGAGATATTATTAAGGAAAAGAGAATAAAATAACATTAAAATGACTGAAAAGAGAAGATGAATTTTACCTCGAGAATTAGCCTTCTTTAGGATGGTCTTAAGAGGAGGGGATTTGGACTTTTTATGATACCATGGGTAGTTGTTTTTGGTGGTGGATCTTGGAGTAAATTAATTTTATAATATAGATAAGTCACAAGTCTTGAGAGGAGGGGAGAGAAGATGGAGTGATGGGGGATTTTATATTGGAGGAGATGAGGGTTTTCCCTTTATTTTACTCATTATTTTATTATTTATCCAATGAAAATAAATATTATAAATTATCATGACCAATAATAGTCATATGTGCATGTGATTTCAAACCATGTGTGCTTACATCATCTAGGTTTATCTGAGTATTGAATTTAACTGATAATGTATATATACAGTAAATAACTGTATTATACTAATAAGAAATTCAAGTATTATATAAAAATACCAAAAATTCACCCTAACCATTTCTCGACATGTAGAATCCAAAATTGTAGTCTATTTTTAAAAAATAACTCTATAAATATGATAAAATAAATTTTTAATTAAATTCATATTCTACATGCAAAATACCGTTTTTAAAATATTTATTTATTTACTCTAAAACATTTGTTCGCCATACATAAAATTAAATAAAATATATATATATATACTATTATAGGTTAGGTTACTATAAATAGAAGCATTTCATTATTTATAACGATACCATTACTATTTTTAAGGGTATTTTACTATTCACAAAAATTAAATTCGACATATAAGACTCTAAATAACATACTCTTTGCAACCATGTATATAAGATTTTCAAAATAACAATCATATGGGTGGTAAAATTATGTTTAATAGCTAGGATATAATAGTGTTCTATTTTGTAGAGACTCAGTGTTTCATTTATTAAATATGAATTTTATTTGTAAAATCTGGGGATGTTATACATTAAAACCAACAAACACAAAAAAAGTCAGATAACTAATAACAAATTCAAAGTAATACACTCTCCAATTAATTCATCCAGGTATATTGACATAATATGAAGCATATAAATAAAGTATACCCCACACCAATTTCCCACTAATTAAATATTATCAAATACTAATTCCATATGTCTGGGTGCTCACATATTTTCCTTAGTAATCTGGGCCAACGACCCATCAAAAACTATATCACATCCCTCTCGAGGACACATAGGAAACCATATCATAACAATAACCACATATGGAAGTTTTCATCAATTAAATCCAATTATCATACAACAATATTCACCAGATATATTTTTATAAATACCATTATAATTCAATTTTGTAATTTTACAGTCAATTTAGTGATAATCATGAAACTAACACATCTACACCACAAAACAACTCATTCATCTCACACCCACCACCAACAAAAAATAGAGTAATCCAATCTATCTAAAAAATTCAGAAAACATTCACCAAAACAACCACACAACAAAACCACCACACACCTACTCATATCACATACCCTTCCAACAAACCTTCACATTGTTTTCCTACACATTCTAGAACCCAATTTGGGCACCACTACCATGAATGCTAAATTTTTTTTTGAAAAACATAATATATGTGTAATCATAAAATAATATCTAGAATATTAAAACATATTTGAAAAGTCAATAGAAAAAGTAAAACTCCTTCTATTTCATGCCTTCCCCATAAAATTCAATAAAATAAATTAATTCTCACCATTAAGGTGGAGCATTAAATCATCCAAATTGATGGAAGGAAGCATAATATTCCCACATGAACTTATACTTAAGGATATATGAAGGATCCCATACTGAGAAGAATCATTACGGATCACAACGCAAGCAAGGAACAAGAGGTTGAAAACCACAAAACACCAAAATGTATGGAAGCACATCAATAAAACTATAACACTCATAACCACATCATTGAATTAAAAATGAATCAATGAAGATATGTTTTACCTGTATATAAGTTTTCTAAAAATGAATAATGGGAATAAAATAGGATTCATATGGAAGGGAACTCTTTTATATTCACAATGTATTTATCTCCAAATGATGTGGATGATAGAAAATGAAATTTTGTTGAATAAACTCCTAAGGGAGAATCTAAAACCCTCAACAAAAGAGGGACATTGAATGATGGGGTTTTAATTGGTTTAAGAAAATAATTATTTAGTTGGACATAAAATTACACAACATAACACCTTATAATGTAATAAAAAGTTGATGACATAGAAAAACCACTACCTAAATATGAAGGAGACCAAGCCACATTTAGGATGGTCAAAACAATGGATGAGAGAAAATTATACTAATGGTTCATACACATTAATAAATAAGAGAAGGATAAGAGATTAGGGTAACCCACAATTTCATTGAATTCCATTGCAAAGAAGAATTCAATTTTGCTGCACTATTCCGAAGAATAGAAACACCGAAATCAATAGATCTATGGAAATAGAACATCCTAGACACCAAAAAAACCAATTGAAAAAATTGTATCTATAATGAAATTGGTATAACCATTTAAGCACAAATACTTAAGGAAGTACTATAGATCTGATACATCTACACCATAAACACCCCCTTAGCACATCGGCATACTTTGCCACACCACAAACCTCTTACCCAACCAAATGTTCAGTTAAAACTACACCATATTTTTCTAAAATATCTATAAATAATGTAAAAATTCCAAAAAAATCCTTTTAAAACCCATAATTTAGTTAACTCTAAAATTTAAAACATTATAATCTACACGTATAATAAATATTGATTATCTAATTTTGGTATTGGATTTGATTAATCATGATCATTTTAAATTAGTTTCATAATAGATGTGTTTTTTATTCATTCTAATCAGTATGTTCTGCATTCCCATACTATATAAGGTATGAATTATTTTTAATTATTTTCAATGATACAATTCCATTTTATTTGAGTTTAATTTTTATACTTAAATATTAAATCAATGATGAAAATAATCTGGTGGGTTTTCATGAATGAATTCCTGTATGTTAAATAATATGTTTACAATTAGTGGTACCAAATAGGAATAAAAATTAAAAAATTTAAATTATTATTGATAATATATATAATAAAAAATACAACTCTCATCCTCATCAATTAAATAAATTTATTGCATTATTCAATTAAGTGATTATTCCAGACCAAACACTATCATACACAAATTAATGTGTTATTAGAGATTGATTTAGTTTTAATATCATTATACTAGAAGAATAATGATCTTTTATTTTGTTTATTAGTGTTACTTATAACAATTGGAATGGATTATAAGAAGAAAATAACTAATATGATGTTATTAAAATTTTTAATAAATCACTTATTACTCTTAAAACAGAGTTTTGGATAGATGAAATTTCTATTGAAGTATATTTCTTATATTATAAATTAGATTTTAAATTTATCATAGGCAATACTTATTAATTTTAAAAAATAATATTTATTAATATTCCCATTTATCATGAATATCGATAGAATGTGTTGGTGAAATGAAAATAATGAAAATCATTCATTCATAGGAGGTGATAGTCTTCTTGCATGAATGATTGCTCATTTAATTTTTCATTGAACATGAGATTTTTATAATATTTTTATAATTCCAAAACCTGAAAGATTATACATAAATGTAATACTTATTTATTAAATTAATAATTTTTAATATCTGATTAAAGATTCTATGGGAAATGATACATGAACATCTTGGTTTGTTGTAGTTTGCACACATTCCTAAATACAATTTTATTTTCCTCAGGAGAAAAGGGGTAAGGTGGTTAATTGTTATTTCAATGTCATATTAATATTAATTTTAAAAACAATAAAAATGTCATTGCATATTATTTAGAGAACTAAATTTTGAAAAGTGTTATGAAAAATAAAATAAAATATTGAAAATTGGTACTCATGATTAGGACACATGGATTACCTTGGAGGATTTCATTGAAAGTGAGGGATTTGGATAATCAATTATGACTAAAAGATTAAGATGGTGAAATTAGGTTCCATGGGATTGAGTATGGGAATATGTTCAATAGGAAACCTAATTTCCTATTTTTTGATGGGGTGGTGAGAGACCCTTTTTAGTAGTGGTGAGAATGAAATTTTTTCAATTATATAAAATTTATATTAAGAGAGAACACATTTCAGTAGTCAAATAACACCATAAAGGAAAAATAATTGAGTGGGTGATATAAGTTAAATAACCACTCAACCATTAATTTTCACATGTCATTTAATGATGTTTCTAGTACCATTACTCATATAAGTTACACTATTACCAATTTTGGTTTTACCATGTAATAGGTTATTACTATGGTAATTTTATTTAAATGGCTAAAACCAAAATATAAATTGTTAAAAAAATTGTACCTAATGAATCAAAGATATTTAATATATTTATCAGATAATATTTCTATTCTTAAGAAAATAAATTTAATACGTACCACATAAAATGTGGAAAATCGTGTTTTTAGAAAAACTTTATTTTTAATCCTAAAATTTAATGTGCATGAAAACATTATCAATGCATTTTTTTTCATTATAACTTTTTTTATTAAAATTAAAATAATATTTTTGTTTATTTGATATAAATCCTAAATGTAATTCTACTAAATTAATATTTAATTAAAAAACCATATAACATATTCTAATATTTGAAAAAATTATTACAGTTTATAAAATTTATAATTGGTGTTTTTATAAATTAATAATTTTATTTAAAAATAGATACTACTTCTACATAAAAAAATTTATAAGTTAAATGATATTTTAAACTTCAATGAATTTTTTATATAATAATAATTTCATAGAATTTATAATGATGGAAATAAATATATCATTCACTGTTCAATTAATTTTTTTTTAAAAGATAAAAAAACTAATCAAAAGCTAATATTAACACAATGAATCAAAAAATAATTATTTTACTGAACTTGAATTAAAAAATTTTATAATTTAACTATTAAACAAATACCTAAAAATTAGGGAAAACTTATTCATTTGGGAATAAAAATTTTTAAACACTAACTATTATTTTCATTTATTAATATTAAATAATAATAAAATTTATGTTAATTTTATTTTTTAAAAAATAATATATTTTATCCATAAATTATTTACTTTCCTAAAAAATACATAAAAACACCACTTTTTTAAGGATACATTTTAAAAAAGAAATCATTATTATTTGATATTTAAATACACCGATTTAAATGTTTTCTGAATTAACATTGATAATGTTGTATATTTTATATATTAATTTATTTCGTAATTCAATTACATATATTTCAACACACAAATTCATGAAAACTGTTTAGTGTTTATATTATATCCCTTGGACTTTTTATTTCTTACTACATGTTTCACAAGATATAAACCCATTAGGATAAACTGAAAATAGTTGAGTGCATCCTTTAGATATACTTGATATAAGGTATAATTTTTAATTTTAAATCATATATACTATTTCAGATAATAAGAAACTCGTGATTGAGTAACAAGAGCTATATGATAATTTTAATTTCCTTAGTAGGTTAATTGTCACCATCAATAGATGATAAATAATAGATTTAATTCATTTAGTGATATTTTACAAAATAAAAATTCATCTGAGAACATTTTATTGAGAGATAATACATTTGTCATACGACAAAAAATTTAGGAAAAAATATATTTGTATGATGTAAATTACTATAGAACTTCTAGAATATTTAATAATAATCATACAACCAAGTGTTTTTTAAAACATAGTGTACAATAGTTTGTGAATATTTAATTTTAAAATTCTTAAGTATATCTAATTTGAAATGTCATTATCCTTTATTACTTTAATCATTGAATATGATTTTCTTTATTCCTATAGTCTAGGATGTTCTTGGTGAATATTTTCCCCATCATACCTTGGATTAGTGCATTGATTTAAAGAGTTTCTAATTTCCTTAAAATTAATGTAATGAATTTTTGTGGCATTTTACATTCAATTGATCCTTTAAACTTGATGATCTTTGTTTCCACAAAAATAGTGATTTGCTTTTTTTCCTTTATGATTTATAAGAGGAGTTTCATCCATCATTCATGAAACTTGGGAAATTGGCTATTTTTTCCAAAATCTACATAATCATCAGAACATCCATAAGGACCACTATTCCATTCTTTTGTTAACATTGGGATTCATATATGTTCACAATGTATAGCATAATTCAAAATGATATGTTTTTTATAATCAAATGATTTATCCTTTTAATTACTATCCCGTTAGGTTGTTTTCACCACAATTCTCTTAATTTCCAAAGAATATATTTTCCAATTGGTTATTTATAGATACATACATTAATGAAACCAAAAATAGTTAATCGTGAGTGATGGACATCATAATATAATTTTTTTTATTTTAAACAGAAAATCAAAATATCTTAATCTTCAAAAAATTGAACGTATATGTCCATTAAACAATAGACACATCTTGTTAATTATATGTATTTTAACATTTAGTTCAATAATATTCCTCAACCAAATTCTTCAACATATTAAATCCATTATATGGGCTTCAAAATGGAATGCGATTAACACAATAATATCCTTTTATAGTGCCAAAATAGGTGTGAAATCACAAGACCATACAATATGCACAAGAGTTAATATTAGGTTGATACTAAACTAACATTTTGATGGTCATTTACCCAAAGTGATTATATCAACCAACCACATCTACATTCCAATATCATGATAAATATTAAATTTCAGATAGATCCACAAAATCTATACATTACCACAAACATCCAGATGTTCTAATATATGTCGAATGATTCTTTTGAATTTTCCCAAGGGGTTTTTAAATGATCACTTATCATAATCACTAAAATAATCATTATTACATCCAATACTGGAATCATACCCCATACTCATGGTCTAAAATTTATGGTATATCCCATAAACCCTCTGTATGGTCTATACAAATAGTTTTTTGAATTTTGGGTGTGTAAGACATCGATATAGGGATATACCCCCCATTTTTATAGAAACGATGCTTATAGCCTTTGATGAATTCATAATACAAAATGTATTCATTAAAACAGGGGTATATATAATCATATATCCACAGTTGTAAGAACCATCATTACAACTTTTCCTGTAGATAATATATTTGGATGATTAATTTATTTGTTTTATCACCACCTATCCAAAAAAAGTAGTAGTATCCCTTCTGGTACCACATAAAAAAATGCTAGAACATGTAAAAAATAAAAACAACTATAAAAATTAAATTCAATATAGTTATTATAAAATTATATTTTAATCATCTAATTATCTATTGTTTTCATCCCATTTACAATTCAATATAATAAATATACAATATGCATCATCAATCAGTTTTAGTCAATAAATATCATCCAAAAATGTCACTTTACTATCAACTTAGAAATAGAGGGGATCATTATATCCCTCATCACCACCAGTTCCACCATAATTTTCAATATCATCATCACTCAGAGAACAAACATCATCAACAATTACATCATCATCATCATTAGCTCTACTTCCACTAGAAGTTTCATTACCTCTACCACTAGTAGGACCCTCATTGTCCTCACCAGTGGTTTCATATATAGATATAAATTTTTATATAAATTAATACTAAACAATATAATCATATGATTCCATTTGTTGACATGTAACAAATTTTAATATAAAAACTGTTCGGTGACCGTATTATATCTTTCAAGTTTTTATAGAGCTATTTTTTTACCTCGGTCGGTTCCCCACGAGTGTTTTCTCCTCAATAGTGTTAGAGGGTTTTGAGGCACAATATTATAGATAATGTGTAGTGTGGATGATGTTTTTAGTGGGTTAACCTCAGGCTCTCCAGTGGTACTACTAACCTAATATTAGTCTCAAATGATCCTTTGAAACAATGTTTTCATATTCATTCACTTTGAGGGCCTCAAGGGATTAATGTGGAAAATATAAACAATCTATTTAGTTATAAATTAGGTATCAAATTTTTAAGTATAAATAAAACAAATTAAAATATATTGTTCTATGTTTACATTTATATCACATCCATCCATTTCCCTCATACTTGAGAAAAATAATTTTTATCGATGCACATGACCTTCGATTCATAATATTGGTTTCAAAAAATGGCATTGATTAATATAATTTTAAAGTTATTAATAACATGAAAATGATAAAAATATAAATAATTAAAATTATTATATTAACTAAATCTACAAAATGATGAAAAAACATATTACTTTTATGTATAAATTTAATTCTAGTGAAATGACATAATCAATATTGAGTAATTATCCTTCCAAACATGGGTGTCATATATATTCCTCTCGTATTTTCATTATATCCAAAATCAATTTTTTATTCGAATTGGTATTTTAGTCACATAGTTTTTTGTTCATTTGGTCATTTGGTTCAATTTTTGTATGATTTTTCAGTACTTTTTTCATTTGATCATTTGGTGAATAGATTAGATAATTTTTCATTTTGTTTCTTTGTATATTTTCTTAATTTAGTGTGAGGGTGTTTATTTCATTAATGAGTCTTTTCATTTTGTTATTTTCCTTCTATGAATTATTTAGGGTACATCATTTGGTTCATTTTATTTTTTTGGTCATTAATTTTTTTGTATTTGGTAATTTGATTAACTTTTCATTTTTTTGGTTTGGCTAATTAGTTCATTTTAGGTAATAATATTTATTTTTCATTTTGATATGTAATATAGTTTAGTTTTAGCATATTTGATTCATATTGAGTTATTAAAATAGGGTAGTTTGGGGTTCTATCATTTGGTTCATCTATGGGTTGTGACATATTTTAGTGTGGATATCTGGTTTATTTTATGTCACATGGTTTTGTTTATTTCCTGTATAAGTATTTTTTTTCTAATTTTATTGGATCATTTGAACATTTTTTTCTAGAAAAAGTTGTTAATTTGGGTTAGGATATATTATTGGATATTTCATATTCATTATTTTTTATTAATAATTTTTAGGTGATGTTAATTTTTCACATTGAGTTATATATTTTATATGCAAGATTATTTAGTTTATTTTTGGTTACATCAGTTGGTATATTTTTAGGTTATACATTTTTTGTTTATATAATTTAAGTCATATTTAATATTGGTCATCTGATTCTCTTGGATTATTTCCTATGATAAATTATTTGATTCTGTGGTTATGTAAATTAGTTGATTTTGGGTGTTTTTGTTTAATTTTATTCGGGTTAGGTTGTTTTTATTATTTTTAGTTAATGTATTGTCATCGTCTTCTATTATGTTAAAATGGTAATTTTTTGTTTGGTTATTTGGATCATATTTTGGTTATGCGAAATTCAATTTTAGCCATTTTATTTATTTGAGGTTACATTATTTGGTTCATTTCATTATTGCATAATTTGTTGTAAGTTGATATGGTTATTTATTAATTTTTTGGAAAGAACATTTGGTTTTGTTTTTTAGGTTATTTTTTCTGTTTTTGGTTATTTAATTTTTATGTCTTTTTAGGTCAGGTTATGATTTTCATTTTTTGGTTATCTATTTTTTTATGTTAGGTTAATTTTTTATCTGTTATATCATTTGGTGTTTTTTTGGGATTAGTAATTTTTATGTCATGTTATATGGTTTATTTTCCTTATTTAGTCATTATTTTTTGAATTTGGGTATCTAATTAATTGTTCATTTTTTGGATAGTTTAATTAATTATTATTGAATTGGGAATTTATTTTTCATTAGGTTGGTTTATATTTTTCATTTTTTGTGAGTTTATTTTCATTATATTAGGTTATGTCAATTAGTTTATTTTCAGTAAATTCATTTGGTTCAACATTGGGTTATGTCATATTTGATTTAGGCCATTTCTTTTATTTTGGATTACTTCATTTGGTTCATTTTAGTGTTACGTAATATTTGGTAAATTTATTATTTTATGTTATAAATATGATTTTACATGGATTTAGGTTATTTGGTTTATTTTGGGAAATTTAATTTTTCTTATTTTTTGTTACGTCCACATAGGTTTGGTTATTTTTTTCGTTTTAGGGTTATTTCATTTTTAAGATTGACAAAATTATACCTTTACTCTATTCCACTTGGACATTGGTTTCTATGAACTCTCTACTAAATGGAATTTCATCCATAAAAAGATAAACCAATTCTATATCCAGGATCTAATTTATACTGAAATTATTTGTCCCTTATTCAGAAAATAGAAAATATATAAAATATAAACCATTATTCTAATGTGTGACTTTTTAATTTTAATTCAAACAATAATATACGAAATATAATATACATAATTGGAAACATATTATCCAAAAAATAGTTAATTATCCAAAAAAACAAATATCACACCGTTATACAACAAAATTACCAAGACATCAATCAAAACCTTAATAAATGATCACCAAATTCAATCCCTATTACCAATACCTACTATTTAATACCCAAATAGAATGATAACCATTAAATAGGTAATGGAAACTCAAATTACTAATAACACATTAACTTATTAATATATTTTTTTAAAACAAATCCATTATCACTACAATGATATTTAACCAAAATCACTAGTAATATTCCTAAAATATTCAATATATTATCAATGAAACTATCCACAAGCATATTGAAGTCTCCACTATAAGAGTCACTATAACATTACCTTTTTATATCTATGTTATATTTAGAGTTTATCAATATGAAATTACACTTCAAAATAGTCTCACTAGAGAAACATTGCAGTTTGAAATACCCTATATTATTTATTTCAAATATATATTATTACAAAAAATAAACAGAAATTGATATAAAAATTTTTTAAAAAAATTTCCAAATTATTTTAGAAAATTTATTCATATCAATATACCCAACTCTTTTCAAAACATATTCTAATAAAATTAATAATTTATGAAAAAAAGTTTCATTTTTAATAGGAAAATATTTAAAAGTATTCCACCTATCTAAATACATATTCCCTAAATAAAAAAATAATAGAAAATATCTCCTTATTTTAAAAACAAAACCATTATTTGAAAACACATTTAGTGGGAAAACTCATATTTTTGGTTAATTTACTTATGTTATTATGGGTTATGTTATTTATTTATCATTGGGACAATTTTTTAGTTAAATATTTGTTACAATTTTTTCTTTATCATGGGTTATAAAATTTTTGTAATTATAGGCTTGGTATTTATTGTACAATTTTGTTATGAATATAGACATTATAAAATGATCCCTTGCGGACTGATATATTCATAGAGAAATTTTTTAAATTATAGAAGAATTATATTGAGATATAATTTAAGAGTAAAATAAAATTAATAAAATATGGCAGTTCCTGATTTCAATGGAACTTTCAGAATGATTTGAGATGTAATGTTAGGAAAACATAGAGGGCGAAGGATGTCTTCTTTTAATCTATAAATTTTAGATTAAAGGGGTTTTTAGCCTAATATTAAAGGGATTCATGAATATAAATCATAAACTTCAACTGTAATATTTATCTATTTTGGGCATTTCCATCCTTATATATTAATTTGGAATATCAGATGTTCATTCAAAGGACTACATTGTATTATTTTAGGTCATTTATATGACATTTTTATTGAATTTTAAATCATTTTTCTTACTATTCATGTTTTTATTCTTCATTAAAATACATATAAATGAAATGAACACATTATATTGGGTTGATTTTATTAAATTAAGGTTATGATGATTTGAATGGAATATATGAAGTTAATGTAAGATTATTTTATAGTTTAGAAGAAAACAATTTACTAAATTTAATTTATAGCTTACAAAATGGAAACTATTTCAATTTGAATATATTGAACCTAAATTTAATTAATATGGCTCCTCTCATGCTCATACATTATAGTGTATTCTAATGTGTGGAAATAGTTAATAACATATTTGTTCTTTTTTAGGCATCCAAAAAAGAAAAATTAAATACAATTAATAGTAATTAAATTTTAAAGAAAACTATTAAAGTTTAAGAATAACATTAAATCATTACTCATCTAATATGTGACCATTTCGTGATACAGTGTTGTTGCAAAGTTTGTGAATTTTTGTAGACTATATAAATTAGAATTGATAAAACAATTCTAACCACCATATAATTTTTTATTATATGGTTGTCACAACTCACCAACATCCATTAACCATAGGACGTTACCAGCTTCACCATCTAAAAAGTCAAACTAATGGTGCAATGAAAATGTTAATTCATATGAACAAAAAATATAATATTGATATGAAATTAAAAAAAATAAATAACCATATCTCTGCCAATTCATTCTCTAGGACTTCATTATTGATATTCATTCATGAGAGTTATTGCATATAAATGATATCATATCACATGGCTAAAGATTCCATAAAATCATCTATTACAAACATTTTTACCTCTCATTTTATTTCCTTCATTATAATCCACCATTAGTTTTGTTTAAAGATTATATTATTCAGTTATAAGGGTGTTCCCATGTCACTAATTAGTAGATCCCACTTTATAATAAAAAATAAAAAAGGAGAATTGATTAAGAGTAAACTAGGACCCAATGATGTGATATAATTATAAAAACATATAACCAACCTACTACATGATACTCAATAAATGATTATAGAAGGAATGAAGGTGGAGTATGCATGATAGGATAATGTTATAAGTGATAGAGATACATTATAGGATAAGGATATGTTATATGTGGGAACATACATGGATGTGATTTAGACATGGAATGAGATGTATTCTTCAAATATGATGATAATAGATGAATTGGTTGGAACATCCCAAGAGGTTTATAAAGAGGATAAAAAGGTGTTGTAGATTAGGTGTGCACTAGTGGGTTAGGGGGTGAATGGGTACCACCGGTTCTCCACATAGCTCTAGGTGCACTGTTACACAGACCCATAAATGTAGGTAGAGTAGAATTCAACTATGGTTTATATTAATGTCCCAAAAAAATATAAATATTAAGACAATGGAATTAAATGTAACTAAAAAGAAAAATATTACTATAATTACACTCACAATGTTAACCAAAGGACACAAACCCAACTCGTGCATCAATATGTCATTATAAAACATTATCATCCTTCAAATTTTTTCAATATATTTTATAATCATTATAATAATGATATTTAAATATTTTAGAAACTATTTTAACAAATTATACATACAGCATAGATGTTAGTTAATATATAAAAAATGTCAAACATATTTTAGATACTAAAATTTAAATACATTTTTTAATTTTTTAAAAACATATTTTAATAATAAATTCCTAAAATAATTTCATGTAATTAAATTAAATTAAAACAGATTGAAATAATACAAACATATCATCCCAAACTCAAACTAAATTAATGAAATTGATGTATTACAGACAATTGAAACTGATGTCAAAGAAAACTAAATGAACTTTGTAAATATATGGGTAGTTTTATATATTACACACCATTACATTATGTTGCACATCAATTCTATAAATTTAATAGTTGAACTCATCATATTCAATATTATGTTCCTCACTAATGGGGGAATCCACAGTGTACCTTTTTTCCCTGCCATAGAAAATAATATGATCTTAGATTAAATCAATAATGATATCATAATCATGACACATATGATCATTCAGATAAATCATTTGTTTTTTCAGAATTCTAAAATATATGGTTTATAGGTAACTTGGAAATGATCCTAGTTATTAGATCTAAATATATAGACATTAATTAAAAAACGATGTCGTGTCATTCAATCAAACCATTTACATTTCATTATAGTGGATTGAATATTATTTTATTAATCCATAAAAAATATTGTATCTATATGTCCATAAGAAGACATAGTTATAAATTGTGGCTTACAATATTATGCACTTGATTGCTAGTTTTTTTTTATTTATCACAACTACATAATTCGACACTGTTATATTCCTCTCACGATCAGTGGTATGAAATTTCTACACAATGAAAATTAATGATTTTATAATGAAAAAATGAATTGGGACAAAAACCCAACTCTCTAAATTTGTGGGAGATAGATTCAAAAGGAATACTCAATACCCAAAAATATATAAATATTATAATTTAATCAATATTTATATTTTAAGTAAATTAATTTAATGGTCATAACATTCATATCCACAATGTAGTAAACTCTATTCTATGTAAATACTCTTTCCTTATGAGAGGCGAAGATCGATGAAATAATCATTTAATTTTTATATATTACGTAAATAAAATGACAATATAAGTTTTAGGAATATGTGATGTGACATAGTATGAAATAACATATAAATATTAATATTATTTATGTGATATATTCATTAAAAAGATCATAATTAGAGAGACTATGAGATGTCTCATATCCAGCACTACATGGAACTATATAGGCAATGTATATGACCCTATAATTCCGCAATTTTTTGGGAAAATATGGAATTTCCAGCTCAATTTTACCTTATTTTCTACATTCATTTCTAATTGGATGATAATTTCTTGTGATCACCTTAGAAAAATATATTGTTAAGAAATACATACATATATTTTAATTAAAATTTATCACAATGGAACCTTCTAGATTATTGTTGTATTGAATATAATATTTTATTGATCACTTATTTTATTGAGAATTTTATGTCCCTAGAAAATCAACTAGTTCCCCATGGATTGTTTTTTGTTGAAATATGAACTATTAAATTTATAATTCTTATGAAAAATAATCAATTTTTTTCTAACCCAGACACAATTTCTAGTGCCTTTTATTACATTTTTTTTATCTACAATGAATTTGATAAAATTTCAATAGAATGGTCTCTATACTAATGGCGCGGGAAAATCATCTTCACCTTTATAAAAATAAAAAATAAAAGCATATTTTCTAGGAGAATCAATTCACGAAGATGTATGTGATAATCATTAGTTTCTATCGATTTTAATTTCAACATCCTTATGTTGACTCATCTAGATTTTTTGGTGTAATAGACATAATGAACCTTGATATTATCTAATACATCCCAAAAATAAATTTTCACTAAAGGTTTTATCACATTGTATGCATAAGTAACATTCAATATGTTTTCACTAATACACAAAGGTTTCAGTTCTAGTTGAATACCTCTATCAAACCAGTCCCAATGATATCGTAAGTCATATTTGGTCATCCAATTTATTTTTACAAGAACTGGAAAAAATTTCCCATATATATTTTATCAATGTCAATTAAATCTAAACAGTTATTTTCTACATTGTTAAAACAATATGAATACTCAAAAAATATACATTTTTCAATTATAAATTTCTTTAGTGTAATTTTTTTATCCTTTTAGATTTCATCTGACCATTACCTAATGAAACATAGAATCATTTAAACTCATTATGTACATCATTTTGTGACATATGATGAGGTGGCAGTTTAGTGTCATTAGTATTACCCAACCTAAGAGGACTCTTATTGTGTTGGTGATCCATTGTAAGGATTTTGTCGATTCCCCATGAAACCTAAACTTCAATGATATTAAAATCTACCTGATCATTTATTCTTCATACAAATAAGAATAATAAATTCCCCTTCATGATATAACCAGAAATAATTACATAATATGAGAAATCATTAATATTCAAAATAAAGGAAACATGCATCCAAAATGTTTTTTTAAAGAATCCTCAAATGTGTGCACGTGAATATCCCAACTTAACTTAAAATATCTTATTAATGATTAAAATTATAAAACTAAATAATTTACTAGATAAAAGGTCCATATATTTGTATACTCATGAATGTGAAAGGTTTCATCATAAACATCCCTGAACAAAGATTATAAGATTCAATAAATTCTGGAAATGTGTTGTGAGCTGTAAGTATATGGCCAAATAGATTAAAACAATCACATGATTGACCCAAACAAACATTACATACCTCAACTACAAAAATGTGGATGTTGTAAATAAGATTCCTAAAATCAAAATACATTTTTGGATGATCCATTTCATCATTATGATTAATTCTATCAACATCATGTCATCAAAATTGTTTTTGATTAAGGATGATAATAATTTATTTTCAATCCATGTAATCAAGAGAATATTCTAGAAGACTTTTTTTGGCTCACAAGACTATGTTCCTTCTTCATTTTCCTCCAATCGAGAAATTTCATATCATTTATAGAACTTACTATTTTTTGTTCCATCCCAATATAAACTAAATCATTTCATAAAACCATGAATTTTATTAGTTGAAAATCCAAGATGCATAATTAACAACAATGCATTGTAATGATTTGTGGGTATATTTTCACCATTGGGAATAATGACTTTCAAAAGATAATAATATAGTCAATAGTTTTACAAGAAATTACATACATTGTTTTTATATTATTTAACCTCATTAAAAATATTATCATTTTCATTTTATAACATTCCCCATTTAGATGAGATCATCCCCCATCCATTATTTTTTTCACTCTCTCAAAAATTCCATCATCATACATTTTATCATATTTATTGGTATCACTGTATTATTTAACAGTAATTCTATCACTCTCCTGAGGATTCAGATATAAAAACCAATAAAATATCAAACTCTCGATACTACTTCTTTAATTACTTCAAACACTAATATAATATGGTTTCGTCTCACTATTATGATTCCAAACCAAATTGTTTGATTGAAATGTATAATTTACTAAATGGAATAAAAAAACATATTGACATAACCATGGTCTTCCAACATAATAATAACATGGAAACTATATACCACCTATATATTATGATTTTAGAAAGTAGAAATATAAAAAAAAATCCAAATTCATTTCGAACTAGGTTAAAGTCTGAATAGTATTATACATCCAGAATCTATCTATTCTATTAAAAAGAAAAAAAGGCTTATTCAAATAAAGAATTTAAACAATAATTGAAATGTTAATTATTACAAATTTTAAAATTAAACACATAAAATATTACTAGAATCTCGTAAAATAATAAATATGAGAAATAACATATTCTATAAGGGGTTTCTATAAATAACAAACCAAACAAAGTATAAGATGTGGAATGGAAAAAACAATTACACATTACAATTTAAATATATATTTCATTATGATAAATGTATTTTTATAACATTCATGTTTTTAAGAAGAGATTAATAAAATTAATAAAACTTTTGTTTTTAATTAAAAATATTTACTAAATAATAATAATAATGTGTCATCCAACATCAAAACCAAAAAATATGGTATAATAATATCACTAAAATTATCCCATAAATGATATAAATATAAATAATCATTAAATCCCTATATAATAGAAACTGAGATATATGGAATTAAAAAATATATCTGAACTCTCATAAATGATATGGAATCCCTATGTTATATGATATATAAAATGCGATAAATGATTTGTTCAAAAAATTACTTATCTCAAATTAGAATAGAAAGATGTAACAATTTTCTCCTTCCATAATATTTAATAATAAGAAATTATCATCCACTAAATAATTAAATATATTTTACCAAAAAATTAAATGTTAATTGGCTCCACATACATATATAGTTTGTATAAATTCTTAAGGATGTTCACATAGATAAGGATTTACTAATTAAGAATATGTATGAAGTCAATCTTATGGATATCTAAAATGTTTAAAAGAGAAAATTATTCCTTAATGATCTCACATATCAATCCACAAGATATGTTTTCATTATTGGTGGAATTTCCCTCCACTGTAGAGGAATCATGTTGAATGGTAAAAGAAAAATGTATCAAAGCAAGAGACACAATGAGTGGGATTAGTATCATAACTGAATGAAATCCAATTTTAGATGGATAAATAATATCATGGAGAACATTTGAAATAGAATATTTAAATATGGTTTTGAAAAAATTATCTAATACTAAGGTATCGATGAAGATTAGGTGAAAATAGATTGTTCATTAAGAATTACCACAATAAATAACATTATTATTTCATAAGTACTGCTGCCCCTTTCAAAAATTATTATTAAATATGATAAATTGATTCATGTTGGACGAAGGGGTGAAAAACATATATGGGGAGGTTTTAAAACATTTCTAATTAAAAGGATTATTTGAAATAAATGAGTTAATAAAGACATATAATTTATATACAATTCATAAATTAAAAAAATCCTGAATTAAGTGTAGAACATTGTGAGTTTGGCCATACATTCTAGAAAATATTTTAATCGACTAAAAAATTAATGATATGGTGGATTTCAGAACTATTTTTTTAGTTATTAAAGATTCAAATCCTTGTTGTAGTTTTAATAATTATTTAAGAAAATTTGGAAATCCATTGAAGAGATTTGTTATAAAACAACATGTCCTATTAATCAATGTCTTTTACCAGATACATGAAAGATACTTAAAAAAATTATTCTACCAAAAATGTTGATTCAAAAAGTTATGTATATAGGTTTAAAAAACAATGGGTGATAAATATTTTATAATAAAATATAAATATAATGATTTGAAATAATAATTAAATATTCGGAAATAAGAAGAAATTTATTTCTAATGGGGTTAACGAGCGCTTCAACTAGTATTACCCCCACCCATGCGCATTAATGTTTTGGTATTAATAGTATTTGTGATAAGTTATTAATGTTCATAATAATATTTAACTATCTATGTTTTAATATAGTTTATGAATTCAGTGTAAAATAAGGACACCATTCACAATTTTAAATTTGAACCCTAATTCATACACTAAACTCCAACTCAATGTCCATAATGTTTTATGGACATTTAGTTTCCATGTTGTGAATTCACTCTTTATAATCAACAAATACAAATACTAGTATATTAATATTCAATTGAGGTTAAAGTGGATTATTTAAAAATGATATTTTTCATATAAATTCAAATGGAATATACTCACATGTATTATGGGGGAGCTTTAAATATACAAATATTTTAATTTTATAGGACTTGTCCAGTGATCTTTTCTCTTATCAATATGATTCATGAATTTCATGATGGATTCTTTATGATGATTAGATAGAATTTCTATTCATCATTGTAAACCAATGTAAATCCAATAAATTATTTCAATGGAATATGGGTAAGGTAGGGGTTGTCCATTGAAGAATCTATATATGGGTAAATCAAGATCTGCAATTATTTCAAAAAGTCTATACTGACTTTCTGACACATGTATGGGTATAATTCCTTATGTAAAAGGATGTAGTTAATGTTGGAATCTATTCATGGGTATACTAATATATGTAAAGTTTGTACATGAATTATTCTATTTAATCATATGATATAAATTAACCCCATAATAAATTAATTAAAACAAAAAATAGTTACATTAATTAATTATATAATCTGTTAATATAAATTTTTAAAAAATTGGATAAATTTAATACTAGTGGATAAATAAATTAAAACATAAATTATATATATATATATTAAAATGACATTTATTTGAAATAAAATAACAAAAATAATATAAAATAACCTTTTATTATAGAATCCTTATGAATCATCACAAAAATGACTGTTGGATATGTTTTCAAACAAAATTAGAAATGAAAATGAAGTCACCAAAGGAGAATAATAATTTTAAAATAATAAATCTATTGTCAAAGAATATTTCAATAATAAATATCCATGAAATATGGGATAAAACTAGAGGTAGAACATGAATTTTTGGTATATATCAACCCATAACAATTATTATTTAAAAATCATAGGTAAATCCAAGTCTAAAAAAATATTATATATAAAAATATAGTATAATATTTTTCAAGAAATGATATACCCCTGATTTCTGTAAAAAATGGGTATAAATTTCTATTGATAACCCTATTTTCACCTTCTTCACATGTAAACTAATGGGTTATATATACTTTTAAAATAAATATAAACACCAAAATATCAACCAATAATGAAATTTATGACTCCTAAATTATCCAAAACTGGTTTTATATTAATATATAAATTTATTGATACCCTCCTATGATTCCAACATATAATCCTTGAACCCACACTCTTGGAACCAGGTGAAAAAAAGAAATCATTACATGACATATTATAAAAATAACTATTGTACCCCAACTTTAACAGTCATTAATTTCAATATAAGATAATTTTAATCCCATACATTTGATGGACCAATTAGTTTTTTATTTTTAGATTTCTAGATTGAATATTTTGCAAATTAATACTATTTATATCTTTTCAATTATAAAGTGTTTTCCAATATATAATAATTATTTGAATTTAAAATATGTCTTAAAAATACCTCAAAAAATTCACTTCCTAATCTATTCTATTAGACATATCATGATAATACATATGTTCACTAGATAAGATGTTAAAAATAATAATAAGGGGTCTATCAAATAATCATAATGGATTAATATATACAAGAGTAATCAAAGAGAATATTTGAGAAAATGATTAGCACAAATAATATGGTACGCATAGATAATAAAAATAATTTCATTATCAAAATGGAATATTAAAATAACATATCCGTGGTTGATTTATCAATAAATAATGTAATATATAACTATAATATCATTAATTAGAGATAAAATATATAATTTTGAATGGATAATTCCATTCCCTATGCTAAGACATCAGGATCTTAGAAACCATTATCTTATCTTCACGTACTAGTGCCTAGGAAATATATTTTTTCTCTTCTGTCATAAAACAAAATAAACAATATAGTTTATTTAATGAGACCTAGTGATTCTTTAGGTTTTCTATTTTTGGGAACTGATATAACTAATTAAGTATAATTCTGTCATCATATTAATTAAAAAATAAGTTATATAATACAAGACTAATATTCCTCAATAAAAAACATATGCATTGGAATAAAAATTATATGAATTTTTAATATTCACCAATTTAAACATGGAATATATTTCATTGGGAGAATCCCTTAACTAATAATATATAGCTAACCTTGTATATGGTTATATAGATAATTTACACTATAAATTGATGTATACTATCAAGGTGAACACCATTTAATCAAATGAAGAAAATATAGAGTTATCACAAATGAAAGGCATTGGATGAAAAATAATGTCGATAACATCGTATTATTTGGAATGCAAAATGAAGAGATGTATTATTATGAGTATAATCCCCCCAAGAAAAATAGTATGATTGAATATAGAGGGAAATCTATGACCAATATATACACCTATAAAAGGAAACATAATGTGAATCTGATTCATATCTAAAAACAAATTGAGGGCAAACAGACATTTTGAAAATGGAACATAAAAATAATAAAAACATGAAATGAATACAATTAAATAAAAATATAATGAAATGAAATATATTAATTTTACTTGATATTATAAGGGAATTGAAAACATCATTGAAAATAAAATATTTTCCAAAATATGAAACACATCTCTTGGTATTAATATTAAATGAATATAAATCATTAATGTTTAGAAAAAATCAGCTGAAAACTAGTTTAAGGATAACATATAAAATGTAAAAATAAATAACATGATTAATGATTGAATCATGATATGAAATATATAAGGGGTATTAACTAGACAATAAAATATTAAACAATGTCTACAACATTATATCATCTTAATGAATAGAAATTTGAGATAAAGAACCCTTTTATTTGACATATTATTTGAGGTAGGAATCCATTATTAATGATATTATAAAGAAGAATTGTTTAATTACTGAAAAGTATAATAAACAAAAATACAATGTATTTTTATGTATACTGGATGATTCCTTTACTTATATATTTTTTAAAATAATTTTTTATCTGAATGAAATAAAATTGATTTAACAAAAAATCTTAACTAAAATTTGGAAATGATTCATTACAATATGACCTCTTTTATTACAAAACTAATAGTATTCATTAAACTTTTCATATATCATTTCATATGTATATAAATTAATAAAATTCCTTTTTAATTACTCTCTACCCATATAGTGGTTATTCATTATATATTTTTCATATCGAGTTTATGCATTGTTTATCATTTTGAAAAACAAAATTCATCATAAAAAAGTTTTTATTCATTACTATAACAAATTTCATCATTCCTAAATAATAGTAGGTTCTAAATTATTGTTTTTATAGTTGTGTATAATATAAAAAATTAATATTTATGTAGTATTGTTTATGATCTAGAATTATTTAATTGTCATTGAGCATGTTTTGGTTCTTTTTCCAGAACAAATGCTTGAATCACAACAAATGAGTATAAAATTATATTTTATTATATATTCATAAATTAAATCATTAGTTACTCATTTATATCATATATTACCAGAAAACACATTCAATTGGTCATCCATGATCAATATTTATATAATTTATCAAGAAGGATGATAAACCAACCCAAACAAGAACATACCATATTTAATGGATAATTATGATGTGATTAAATTGTAATAGAATAATTAAAATATAATAAAGAACCTATTTATTGATTATTTGTGTCATATATCATAATTTTAAATATATAAAATATCAATATATCCTATAATAATTTATTATATTGTTAAACAAATAATGTTTATCTCTTAGAACACTCTTTTGGACTATTCAATTTATCTTGACTATTTATTAATCATATTGATATTAAATTTCCAAAATTTATTAACATATCACTAATAATTTTATAAAAATTAAATTTACACATTACACCCTTCTCATGAACATCTATTAATGGAAGTGAAAAAATTAAAATAAAAGTAATCAATCATTCTAAGGAGGTGGTATTCCTCACTTAGGTGTGGTAGATGATTCAATTTTCAATAGAGTAAAAGAAATATATAATATTTCATACCATTAAATAATATATTTTTTTTTAAAAATATATAGTATTTATTTATTAAATTCAATTTTCTTGCACTCTTTGAAATTATGTTATGATAAACAAAACAAGATGTTTTTTGTGGGAGGTAGTGAACACACATACAATTGTTTTGTATTTCCCCTAATAAAAAAAGAGAATGTGGATAATATTTCTTAATTTATAAAAATTAATTTAATAAAAAAAATAAATATTTATCTATAATGTAATGAGGATGATATTTGTAAATGTAATATAGAAGTAAAAAATAGGGGAAATTTTTACTTGTGTTGAGGAAATGGTATTTCACTTGGAGGAATCCTTAAAAGGAAATACTAAAATGTATTTTGAAAAAATATAATTATTTTGATAATGTATTCCAAGGGAATCAATAATTGATTTTTTTGATACAAAATTTTATGTTTAGTTGTATTGAAGTATTGGTGAGAGGAAAATTTTTTAAATGGTGATAATAGTATTTTTAAAAAGACATTATGTAATATAAAGATAGAAATTGTTCCAAAAGTAATTTGGATCAATAAATGGATTATAATTTAGTGGGGGAAGATATATAAGGTCTCTAATCCTTCAAAAACAATTACAAATGTTTTATAATAATTATATCAATTACTCATAGAATGTTCACTTATACAATTTCAGGTTTTAATGTGGTAATTAGTTTGGACATAATTATTTTTCATATAAAACCTAAAAAAAATTACTTCCTCATATAATTTGTAAATCCAATATAAAAATATGAAATCTATATTAATATATAAACATCCTATGTTTATGAAAATGAAAATATAACATCAACTCAGGTAATACCTAAAACACCATTTTTAGAAGAAATTTATTTATTACCATAAAATTATTATATATGATAATATTATCAATGAATTTTGATATGGTGTTATTTTTGGTTTACAATGGAAAAAATAATATATATTTATATTTTATATATATCCCTGACTGATATTCTCACAATTATATTTAATTATAACAAAACTCTCATAAATTTTCTTATAATGGAAAAGATTACTTAAGATAATAAAATGATTACAATATGTTATATAAATTAAAAATGGTATTTAAAATTTTTTTAGTGTAACTAATTATTAAATCATTAATAAATTAAATTTTTTTTATAACTTTCTATATATTTTTTATAAAATTATAAATGAATAAATGTTATAGTTTCGTTAAAAATAGAATTTTTCACTATTCACATAGAAGTAACATATTTTTAAAACATTACAAAAATTCAACATATGGTAACACTCAAATGATAATTTGAAAACAATTTTTATTTTATATTATATAAATTAAAAATTTTATGGATTTAAATTTCAAATAAACTCATAAAAATATAATGAATGTATCTTTCATAATTTTTTTTATTTTAAATAATATTAAATATTATTATTAATATTATAAATAAATATCTAAAACAATTTTTGTAAATATATTATTAATTTAAATAATATATTTTATCACTAAAGTATTTAATTTCTTAAGAAAAAAACTTGAAATTCATCATTTTTAATGTTCGCACTTTAATTAATAAATAGTTCATATTAGTTATTTATCTACACCAATTTTATTTATCAATGTCTTTGCATTTATAGTCAATATTTTATACATATATTTCATATTTTGTTACAATTTATTTTTAGATTTTATTTCTATAGACACACATTTATTGTGATTTATTCATCAGGGGATCATTTTTTTCCATGTTTTATGCGTCAAATGCTATTCATGTTAAATTGTTCTGTAGGGAATAAAATATAAAATATTTAAATATGGGGTGTAATATTCCAATTCCAAGAAGGAATATACAATCCATCCATCTAATTAAAACAGTATAAAGAAATATAGAATTCATCAATGTTATTACTATTTGACTTAAAGTACTATAAAAAACTATTAGTACTTTAGATTTTATATATATTAAAAAAGGAATATCAATTAAAATATATTATTTCATATCACCAATTATTTTTCACGAAATTAATGAAATAATTTATTATAGTACCTGTAACCAAATGATGGTAATTATAGATCCTCTCTAGGATGTGATCCTTGAAATTAAAAGAAAATATTCATAAAATTAGTTCTATGATTATATTACATTTAATATTGGGGAGCATAGAATGAATAATGTCAGTTTCACGTACTTATAAGTAGACGACAATCCATCTCATTATGTTTAAACATTGTAATGTATTGAAAAAAAATTAATTTAATTAACATCAATTTTGAATGATTAATATCCTTATTATGTTATATATTTATATAAAATAGGTGAATAAGTTTGGTTATTCTTGACCAATTATAAAATATATTATGTATGATTTAAAATTAAATTTATTTATCTTAAATGAAAACAATATATTTGTAGTATAGTGACTGAAATGACGAGTATACATTAATAGTGATAATAATGTTTAAATTTGAAAATTAGGAGAAATATCGGTGGCTATTATGATCAAACCCTATGAGCCCATTTATCTGAGCTTCGAAGGTATATTGAATCTCTAGGTTTTCCATTTACAATTATCAAGAATGAATTTAGTAATAGATGAACTAATGAATCTTTTGAAGGTTGAATTTAAAAATTATCTTGATGAGATCCCAAACCATATTTGTTTAAAATGTAATTACACACACTTTTATAATTGAATTTATCATTTTAATGAATAAATTCATTATCATGTAACGTAGTTATAGAAAATATACACTTTATTGGATATTTTGGATAGATACATTTTATCAAATATAAAAGACCATAATGCATCAAAACCATTGATAATATATACATTGTATAATGACCATTATGATTAGTAAATTAAGTGTTATAAAAAAGATCAATTTACAGAGATAGAATAAGTGATGCCCTCACCTAGTAAGATCATACCCTATGAAGCTCGTTTATCATATATTCCAAGCTAGATGAAAACCTTGAGATATTATTGTGACCTATATCGATTTGAGATTAAAAAACTAATCCATAAGAAAAAAAGTGTTTATAGAAGAAGGTCGAGCTTGTGATGAAAAATTACCAAACCATGTTCATCGAACCACCCAATGAAAGTGTCTACATCAAAAATTATGCACCTAGGAAAAAAACATCTACTATAAGGTAATATGCATCTACAACCTAATAGTATGAATGTATATATATATATATCTAAAAAATTATACCAATATTTTATTATTTCATTATGGTGAATTAATAATATATTCGTTGAAATATATATTTTATATAATGAATAAAGTGTATTTTTGGTAAATATATAGTCTCAATCAAGATACACTTTATTAGTATTTCGTGAATATTTGAAATAAATTTTAATTCAATAAAATATTTTTGTTAAATAACAATTAATTAAAAATAAATGATAATATAAATTTATGAATTCAAGTGTAACTTTTATTAGGGTCGGAAATTTTTATCGTCATTGATACCCTTATTTTCTAGAAAATGGCGTTTTTTTACTTAAATGTAAACATTTTCCTATTTATAAAATTATTTTGGTAAAATAAATATTTATTTTAAAATTAGAATGGAGATATTTTCCAATATTAAATTTTTGAATAATTTTCTAAAAGATCTGATTTTTTACCTAAATATTTAATATTATATATATATACTATTTGTATTATGGCATCATAAAATCACATAATTGAATTAATGTATACTATAAGATGTATCTATGTATAAAAATATATTTACCCATTAAAATATTGTTTTTTTATGTTTTTTTAAATATTTTATAAATTCATAACAAATCCTCAAAAAAAATATTATATTTAATGGTCTTAAAATAAATTCAATATAAACATGAAAAAATACATATTCTCATTTGTATTAATTTAATTAGATTGGAAAATATACATAAAAACTAATGATGAAAAATCAACTTTTTTAGAAACTGTGGCAATACCGTGGGATAGATTCTAGTTTGGATTAATTTTTCATATAGACTCTAAACCTAAATTTTATAAATTTATAAATAATTTCCCTCTATTTTTGAAAAATACCCCACATATCATAACATTACTCTTCACTAAGAATCCATTATAATGAATTTAATATACTATAACCTCTCCAGATCTCGCTCTATCTCTTATAACTCTCATATTAAACAGCTACAAATCTTTTTTGAAGTTCCCTCACAAGTATGGGATCACACCCTCATTTAAATTCAAGAACCTTATTTATATTATGCCATTATATTTAAAATTATTCAATTTAAATTATTCTATAGCACATATCTATTACCATAATTATGGTATAAACATGATGAGAGATGCATTAAACTCTTATTGAACACCTCTATGGATTTTATGTATCGGCATTGTGTTTTAAAAATTGTAATGTAATTTTCCAAACCAAGCACCTGTGTCATGATACCCATCAATATTTCTAATAAATAATATTCACCTCGATGTGTCTATCCTTTAGTAATAGTCTAATTTAATTTATTTAACCGAAACTCCTTTTTCTTGGTTTTAAAATTGATAAAATACAACAATATGTTGTATGATCTATGTGGAACACATTCACATGTACATGATATAAATGTTTTCAGTTATCCCATAAATAAATAGACCTTGAATTCATTGAGTAATGTTTTAGTCTCATTACACACCATATACAGTGCATGTGAGGTTATCCTAATCACACTATGTTATGATGTATATATGTTTATCATGAATTTATATTTTAGATGTCATGTTTTTTCTTGTTTTAACATTCCCTTGTTTCCTTTAGGTTATAATATTCCATCATGCTATGGTACTCATGTTTTTAATTCTCACCCATTTTATGTCACCTAGATATTCCTCTTGACTAAAATGTATTACAGATATCATTTTATTATTTGATTTGTTCTTTAATATTCTTTGTTTCTCACATGTTTCTTATGTATATCGATAGGTTGTCCCATGTTGATTTAAGAAGATCCAAAGAATTTAAGGGCATGTTTCATATTTTCATAAACAATGATGATATACTTGTATTTTATGTTATTATGATAAGTAAAAAATTTAACAAGGAATCTAGGCCACCTTATCTTTTGGGATTGAATTAATTGTGTTTTTATGTAAAAAAATCAGGAAATAATATTTTTTAAAATATGGTGTTTTATAGCGGGAATCCATGAAAATTCTAGTAAATTTTGGGACTACGATTAGAAATACTAAATAAATCCTTAGGCATAATACAAAACATAGTAAAATATTTGTAAATTTTCATATCGTATATATTATGTGTTTTCCAAGAATATAAATCATTTTCAGGATAATATAAGTAGATATTTCAATACAATAGTTGTATCATGGGTTAACAACTCAAAATGGGTGGTATAAGATTGGATTGATCATCCCACATTGAATGAAAAAGTGTTCTTGTTTCACACCAAGTATGAAACTCCAATAAGTTATGTTTTGTAAAATCCAAAAGATCTATATGAATAATTTTGAAGGGAACAAAAATTCCAATTATATTTATTATATGCAAAAAATCATGGATTTCCTAGATTTGAACAGATAAATTATTTAGATAAGGTATATTTTTTTGTGTTATCCTCTTAATGTTAATATTTTATCTTTTATGTTTTTATTAGTTTTAAAATCCTCTTCAATAAATTTTTAGTTGTTGTATTCAATGGATTTTTTCATGAAGAACCATGTCCACAAACATCGTGATGAGTAATTTAATGGCATCCTATTCGAGATACCCAACAAGATGGAAGACGGTGATAAAAAAATCATGAAAATACATTTCTAGAGAACTCATGTTATGGATAAGAAATGAATATGGGGGAAAATTCCCATCCCACATAAAGGATAAATATTCAATTAATACCTTTATATGACCAAGGCCTCTGAATCCTAGTGGAACATGTAATCCCTTTATCATGTAATAATATAATCACTCAATTGTAAATATATTCACTCCCCATTAATATTCTAATGAATATAAGAACATGTTGGATATCTATAATATGTGAGGATTAATTTTTAATTAGTCTAATTTGATCAATAATGCGAATCCTGAATAATATATTGAAGAGATTTATTATAAATAATTATCATAAATATTATTCAATAAATATTATCCTCAAAATCTATGACTAATAATAGAGTGGGATTTCCTAAGACATATATAAAAAGGAAATGAATCCATTAGGGTGTATGAGGAAAAATTATCTTGAATTTCATGATATTCCTCTGATAATTTAATTTACCCTGAAAGTAATGTCTATTTCCTCTTGGGAGGGAAAATGTAGATACTATGAAAATATTTTTCAATTCTAGGATTTGAATGTTATAAGGAAATTATATGATGATGCTTCAAATTAAAAATGAAGATTGGTGAATCTCATGGGTCTCATGGGTAATGGGATATCATTCAGTGAATGTATTTTAATCCTGAGGGCTCCACATAGGAAACTAATTCTGAAAATAAATAACATCATCTAGGTTTTAAAAATTGTGGGAATTAGCGATAAGTAAAATTTCCTTTAGGGGAAAATTGGAATGCTTTTGGTTTTGGAAGGAAGGGAACCTATATAGGCAATGTCATCAGGAGAAACCCCCTTATATTTTTTAAATAAATGAATGATTATATCAACTCTTAACATATTGTAAAATGTTTCAACTGTATGAAAGAATGACATTGTGAAATCCAATGTTCTAATCCAATAGGTTTTCATATAAAAACAATGAAAACAACCACTTAGGCATAGAGTAAAATGCAGGGATTAGGAAATCACAATTATTTAGGTTCATATTGAAATTGATGTGGTGATAGGTAATCTAGTTATTCATTTAAGGATATTCAACATATTATTATATTTTGGTTGTCTTCATTAATTCATATCAATGATGTTTTTAGATTTATTCAAAATCCACCACCAGACATGGTAGTTGAGAAATTTTTAAAAATATAAACTGGTGAAATTATTGCATTCAATGTATATAACTCCTACCCTATCAATATTGTTCATAATTAAATCCCTAGTGAATCGTATGTTACACACATTATCTAAACATGATGATATTACATGATTATATTACCTTTCATTATTTTGAAAAAAATAAATTACTAACAGAATGAAATCTACCACTATACCATAATTGTTCTCTCAATATAAACACATTGAGGAGGATGATGAATCTCATTTGGTATCACCATGTCATGAATTGATATTATTTGTTTATAAGTATGCACATCCTGCACAGATGATGGATGCTATGGGAACTGTCATCCTTGATGACATCCCCATTTAAAGGAAATATGATTATGTGTTTCACAATGAATATCATAGTGTACATCAAATCCATGAGGTTGAGAAATTAATCATTCTTATAGAATTATATTTTTTAATATCCAATACTACATATAGTTTTTTTAATTTTGGAACATACAGAGCTAATGACGTGACTATACGATAATATACATAAAGGGATTCCCTTCACATGTGCTTGGCCATGGGGTTCACCATTCCTCTTCATCAAGAATAAGGATTGGCCAATGGTCCAAAACATTGATTATGATGTTATCAATAAGATCCTGATAAAAAAAGTATCTTATGCCACAGGTTGATGTATTTTTTGATTAGATATATTGACTCTAGTACTAATCTATGATGTATCTTCATTCAATATATTATCATGTATGGGTGAAGAAGGATGATATATCTGAGACTACATTTGTCACGAACCATCCCAGGTCAACACTGAACTGATCACCCGATCTGGTTCACGACATGACTCGAGAGGCGTTCCTGATCCTACCAGGGTGGGGACAAGTGCCAATGCATCAATAGAGGACATGTGGGAATTATTTTTCCCAATAAAAATAAATAAAGTGGACGAAAAAATAGAACAACGCAATGTAAATAAATGACCCTAAAAAAAATGAATGACTAACAAAACACACTAAACCTGTCTCGACGAAAACTCCTTGTGACTCCGAGAGTCACTAACTAGTCCTCAACCAATTGTCGCCTGGAGAGAGAAAGCTCGAGCAAAACCTGCAGAAAAACTAAAAACCAGAAAACCCTATAAGCGTGAGTATTAAAACTCAGTAGCCGTTCCCAAAAACTATTCCTATTGCACTACCTTTAATTAAAAAATTTACCAATTTTAGGATTGAACTAAATTATATAAAATATTATTTTCCACACACACATTCATTTCTGAAAACTGTATCAGTCTATTTCCCTTTTTAAATTAAAAACAAGTATAATGAATGAAGGGAATAGGTACATTTCATTTTAAAACATTTTCTTTGAAAATTTTATAAATCAAAACAGTAGTTATTAACCAAAATTAAAACCACACATAACACACAACACACACCAATGGAAATAGAAAAAATGGATGAGATAGGCCAGCAACCGAACTAGACCTCTCAATCCTTTGCACACACAAATAAACACCAAAGGAAACAAGGGTTGAACCTAAGAGCTCGTGAAAAATCCAGAAAGTACTATACATGTGACTCATCACGAAGGCATCCTCTAACTAGATGAAGTCATAACACCCTGACACTCGATATAGCCTTTCATGTCCTAAATGAGGGGCCTACTCCCAATAGTAATCATAACTCAGTATTCCCCTACTATGGGGTCACTGTCTAGTGCGTAATCTCAACTAGTGCAGCAATTGTTCTAAGAAGATTCACTTACTATGTCAGGTTCACATGTCAACACATATAATAAAAAGAGAGGTGAGTCAACAATCCCAATAAATTAGCACAAATACCACACACAACTCATGCATTCAACGTGCACCAAAGATCACCCCTGAGTCACTTCAAAGAAAGTTTTCCAAAATAGTTTATTTTATTGAATTGCCAAACATGCATTCACAAACATTAAAGAAAAACTTCATTTATCAAGAGAACCCAAAACACTTGTTCACGATTAAAAATAAATCATTTATCAACAAACCATAACTATATTTGAAATTTCATAAATTATGTGTAAAGTTATAATATACATTCTTTCACTACTGGGTGTTCGTTCATCAAGAAAATATTTCAAGTGTCATGTATAAAACAAACGGCTATATTTACACAAAATAATCATTTAAAAATTAATTATCTTATATTAATTCTCATTTATCAAAATTAATAAAATATCTAGCAATTAATAAATTCTGAATTTTCAGGCGAGTGCAGTGGAGGAACTACTTCAATTTGCAGCTCGAACACAACGACGCGACACGACTCACATAGGTGCGCAAGAATGCACATACTGATGATTGCGGTAACGTGGGGTTACCCTGCCAACGCACTACAACAATAGTAAAATAATATAAAACACAGGAACACTGACCTGAAAAAATCCCAACAATTAAACATCGAAAAAATAACTACAAACAAACATAATCATTAATTTAAATTAATCAAAACAAGAGACATCACATACCTCACCTAAACCCCAATGTAGTCGAAACAAAGCCAACCCAAGCCAATCGCCTTCAGCGGCAGACACACGTACCCCGCCCAATTGAGAACATGGTGGGCGACTAGTAATTGGAACAGAGGACGAAGGGCATGCAGACGTCCGGTTCAAAGCTACCCACACTGGAAGGACAACGGCTCCTGCTGGAAGGTTAGGGTAAGGGTGGTTTGGACTAAGGGAATCCGTGAGTTGTTTGAGGTTAAAGGGGCATGGACACGGCAGTGCAAGGTGGGTGGGTGGTGCGCAGACAGCTGGTGCGGCATGGGTGATGTGTCGGGCAGGAGAGCCAAGAGGTCGGTGGCCAGAGTAAGGTCGGTTGTAGGACCAGTCAGAGGAGGCTACGCCTGATGCACGAGATTGCAAGGAGAGGGCGGTCGGAAGCTGACCAGCCAAGGGAGGTCGTTCCAGATGAAGTAGAGTTGTGGAAGGCGACAGGGTTTCCCAGGCGACGCTATTGAGAAGGAGGAGCCACTGGGGCTGGATCGCAGCAGGGGGTTGCTAAGGGCGCACGACATGGTGGCTGGGCGGGGCGGGCGACAGAGGCAGCCAACCCGGAGGGGGGGGGGGGGGGGGGGGGCTGCTGGGATGAGGCCAGACCGTGGTAGAAAGAATTTGAAGCAGGGTCCTAGATGAGTATGGAGGCCATTTCAGAACAGGGGCACTGGGTGAAGGCACAGCGTAGGAGGAAGGTGAGCAGGGAAGGCTGCGGAGGGGGAGGCCGCTCTAGGAGGAGGCCGGGAGCTGCGTGAGCCATCAAGGGTGATCCATAGCCGAAGGAGGGCGGACATAGGCTGGAGGAGGGATGGTGGAGGCCTAGAGGATATCCGGATGGGGGTGAGGCAGAGAAGGAAAAATGGGAGCGTATGGGAGGCCTGGCCGCGTGGGCTGTCACCAGGCCTGGACGCGGGAGAGAGGCTGCAGGATAGGTGGCTGGATGAGGGGCGGAGGCCGGCTACAAGAGTGCAGGAGGTGGGAGAGGCCATGCGAGGCAGTACAAGGGGAGGGATGCATGACGGTCTTGGGGCGCAAAGGCTGGGACATAGGCGAGGCGAAGAAAGACGGAGCATATGTGGGGCGGCGTATGGGAGAAGCAGGGGAGATGGAACAAACGCTTAGAAGATAAAAAAAGAGAAAGAAGAAAAGAAAGAAAAAAATTGATGAAGATAAAGATAGGATAAAATAAAATAAAATAAAATGAATAGTAAATAAATAATAATATATAAAAGATAATAATAAAAAATAATAATAATAATAATCTACTAATAATACTAATAATAATAACAATAATCTAACAACAATAATAATAACAACAACAACAACAACAAAAACCACTAATCTAATAATAATAATAATAATAACAGTAATCTAATAATAACAACAACAACACCAGCAACAACAACAACAATAATAATAATAATAATAATAATAATAATCCGTCAGCCGCGCAGTCTCCAGGACCAAATGCACATTCGCTACTAGCAGTGTGGTGATCACACACCCACCCATACCGAATGCGAGGTGACCTCTAGCAGTGCGGTGACATCGCACTAGCCCAAAACCCACCGAAGACATCAACGATTAAAAAAATAAAACCCAAACCCAAACCCAACTCTTTCCAAAGGTATGGGACGAAGAAAATAATAATACATTAGGCTTCTGTGGTCAGGGTGTGACAATTCTCCATACCACAGACACTTTGTGCCGCCAGAAAGTCACCAATCCAACAGTTGACACAACATGAGTTCGTGCCAAGACCAAATCATAAAGAACCGAGAGACTCATGGTTACCATTCCCAAAAAAACGTCACACCCCACCATTTCATGGAAACCACTGCCCGAGACTGAGGAGAGAACTATAGAGGGTTCTCCCCACCAAACGAAGTCACTAATACAGAAACCCTTGAAATCCAAAAAAACCACACCCCAGGGGGGGACACGGAAACTCCCAAACCAAACTTGTCCATTTCCCCACATAGACGAATAAACACACCTAATACTTTGACAGAATGCTTTCTACAAAACAACCCAGTAACTTGAGGATGAGCAATTAACACAACTCCTCTCCTCAGTTTCATGAAACATATGTTGCCTTAACAAAAAGTGCTAAGGCCAAATCAAAATCAGAACAGTTCCATTTTAACATGGGCCCCACACTCTTCAAAGAAACCGAACAATTTAGAAAACACAATAAGAGAAGATAAAGCCGCTTCAATTGTGGTAGAACGAGCTCATCACCCCACCACAACAAGGATGATCTTACGATAGCGATGAGAATAGAAAAAGAACGTTTTGGATATTTTCATCCCAAAGCTGAAAACATTATCCGGACCGAGGTTCCACACACCCTCGGTAACTCCCGACCATGAGTGAGCTTCACCCCGAGACCAGTGGCTGGGTCCTAGATGGCTGAAGCGTCTCCTACCTCACAGTCATGCATTTTCATCTTCTGGTCTCTAACTCCTTCTGTTCGATTATTTAAACAACCACGATGGTCGTACATTTTCAAACAGATCAAGCATAACAACTTAGAATGTCCGAACTGGCCATACTGGTGGCACACAAGAGAGCGGTTCGATGAACTAGAAGTCGGTAATGACGATGATGGTTTCTTGGAGATAGGTTCCACCTCCCCACACACCATGCCATATGGGGAACATTCGTGGACTCCGACCACCATTAATCACTCCCAAAAATCTAACAACGACGAGACATCTCATCTTTACTAGTCTAGAACCTAACCCCCAAATAAATTTGGGACGATACAAACCTTGAAAACCCAAGTTGTTCCAAACAACCCAGAGACACGCTATCTTTTAGGACTATACAACTGCCTTTAATTGACTTCTATTACCTCGATAAGTAGGCAACACAGAAAAGAACTGGGAACTCGGCATAACTCCTTAACAACTTTTGGAGGCTTTCTGGGCAGCATATTCATAACAACATGAAAAACACCATCGAAACCGGAATCAATCCAACACTCAATCAAAGAAGAAACAAAATCGATGGGAAACAGGCCCACATGCCAAACATTTACAAACACAAGAGAAAATCACTACCATTTTTGACACACGCTCACACAAACTGAGTTCAAAATGAAACTCACCACACAATAAACCATCAGAATGAGGAACTATTGTATGTGCCTAACCCATCGACATGGTGGTAAGCCATGGCCCAGGTAAGGAATAACACTAAGAAGACCTTAAACCAGGAACTAGGACTCCACATGGGTCACCACCCCACGTGAGGTTGCTAGGTGAACCGATTCACCTCCATTGAAATCCCACAATCCAAAACAACCAAATACAAGAGACCCAAATCCCGAACTAATCTTGGTAACTCAGGTCTCGTCACCAGTGGTGGTGATCAGGCACTAACCCGTAACCTACCACCAAAGCCCTGAAAGTCCTAATCTTCATCTACTAGACATCCAAAATAACAAGGGTTGGGTCTGATACCATTTTTTCACGAACCAACCCGGTTCATCCCTGAACTGATCAACCGAGATGGTCAGCGAAATGACCCTAGAGGCATTCCCAATCCTCCCAGGCTGGCGACAAGTTCGAGGGAATAAACAGAAGAAATGTGGGAATGATTTCGCCCAATAAAAATAAATAAAGCGGCGGAAAAAAATAGAACAACACAATGTAAATAAATGGCCCTGAAAAGAATGAAAGACCAAAAATACACACTAACAGGGTCTCGACCAAAACTCCTCGTGATTCCGAGAGTCACTCACCGGTCAACAACCAACTCTCACCCACTGTGAGAAAGCTCAATCCAAACCTGCATCAAAACTAAAAACAGGAAACACAATAGGCGTGATTATTAAAACTCATTAGGAATACCCATGAACTATTCACAATTCACTAAAACTAAATATAGAATTTACCAATTTCAGGTTTGAACTAAATTATATAAAATATTAGTTTTCACACAAACATTCATTTCTAAAACAAGTATCAGTCCATTCCCCTTTTTAAGTTAAAAAAATGTTTAATGTTTAAAGGGAATAGGTACATTTGATTTTTAAACATTTTCTACAAAGAATTTAGAAATCCAAAGTTTAGTTATTAACAAAAAGGAAAGCCACACATAACACACTACACACACTATGGGACATGGAAAAAGTGGCACACATGGGCCAGTAACCGAACTAGACCTCTCAATCATTTTCACACACAAATAAACACTAAAGGAAACATTGGTCGAACCTAGCAGCTCGTGAACAATCCAGAACATAATATACATGTGAATAATCACAAAGGCATGCTCTAACTCAATGAAGTCATAATTCCCTAATGCCCAGTATAGCCCTTCATGGCCTAACCAAGGTGCCCAATCCCCATAGCAGCAATAAGTCAGTATTCCCCTACAATGGGGCCACTAGCCTTGGCGTAATCTAAACTAGTGCAGCAATCGTTCTTAGAAGATTCACTTACTATGTCATGTTCCAATATCAACACGTATAATAAAAAAATATGTGAGTAAACAGTGCCTTTAAAGTAGCACAAACATCACACACCACTCATGCAGTCAACGTACACCAAAGATCACCCCGGAGTAACTTCAAAGAATGTTTTCCGAAATAGTTTATTTTATTAAATTTCCAAACATGCCTTCATGAACTTTAATGAAAAACCTCATTTCTTAAGAGAACCCAAAACACTTGTTTTCACTTCAAAATAAATCGTTTATTAATATACCAGAACTATATTTGAAATTCCTTGAATTATTTTTAAAGGCCAAACTGGAATTCTTTCACTATTGGGTGTCCATTCATCAAGAAAATATTTCAAGTGTCGTGTATAAAATAAATGTCTCTTTTTTACACCAAATAATCTTTTAAAAATTAATTATCTTATATTATTTCCCATTTATAAAAATTAATAAAATATCAAGCAATTACTAAATTCTGAATTTAACGGTAAGTGTAGTGGAGGACCAACCTCAATTTGTAGCTCGAACAAGACGATGGGACACACCTCTCATAGGTGCGCAAGCACGCGCAGACCGATGATCATGGTAATGCGGGGTTACCCTACCAAGATTCTGCAACAAAAATAAAATAATCCAAAACAGAGAATCATTGACCTAAAAGAACCCGACAATTAAACATCTCAAAAATAACTACAAAAAAACCTAAACATTAATTTAAAATAATCAATGAAAGAGACAGCGCATACCTCACCTGAACACCAATGCCGGCAAAATGACACGAACCCAAACCACTCACCTTCGGTAGCATACGTTTGTCGCTTTACCAAATTGAGAACATAGTGTGCAGCTGGTCATAGGAATGAAGGTCGAAGGGCATGCAGACGTCTGGTGGAAAGCTGCCTGCACTTGAAGGGCAGCGGCTCCCACTGGAAGCATCGGGTAAGGGCCGTACACACTGAATTAATTCATGAGTTGTTTGAGGTGCACGGGGGCGTGGATAGGTCGGTGCATTCTAGGAGGGTGGTGCACGGACAGTACGTGCGGTAGGGGTGTTATGCAAGGTAGGAGAACCAAGTAGCTGGTGGCCCATCTAAGGGCGGCTATAGGGCTAGTCAGAGAAGGCTATACTAGATGCACGAGATATCGAGGGGATGGCGGTCGGAAGCTGACTATAATGGGGAGGTCTTTGTAGATAAAGAAAAGCAGCGGGAGGCAATGAGGTCACTCGGGTGACGCTATAGGGAAGGAGGAGCCGCTGAGGCTAGATCGTAGTAGGGGGCTGAAGAGGGCGCATGACAGGGTAGCTGGGCAAGGTGTGCAACAGAGCCAACCAACCCGGAGGAGGGGGAGGCTGGAATGTGGCCAGACAGGGGTGACATGAGGGTATTGTAGGGTATTGTAGGGTCTTGGATGTGTAGGGAGGCTGTTCCAGAATGGGAGCATGGGGTGAAGGTGCGGCGTAGGAGGAGGGTGATCATGGTCGGCTAGGTATGGGGAGGCAGCTCTAGGTGGACCCCAGGAGCTGGGTGTGCTGTCGAGGGCGAGCCAGAGCCGGCGGAGGGCTAGCGGAGGCTGGCAGGGGGCTGGTGGAGGCCTGGAGGAGGAATGGATGTGAGTGAGGCAGAAGAGGTAGGAGGAGAGCGCATGGGAGGCCAGACCACTAGGGATGTCGGCAGGCCGCGACGCGGGGGAGCGGCTGCTTGAGGGGTGGAGGCGGGCTGCATGAGCGCAGGAGCTGGGGGAGGTCGTGCCAGGAAGTATAGGAGGAGGGATGCATAAGGGGCATGGGGCATAGAGGCCAGGACGCAGGTGAGGTGGAGATGGTAGGAGCTGATGCGGGGCAGCGGAGTGGAGAAGCATCGTAGAGGGAACAAACGAGTGGAAGATAAAAGAAGAGAAAGAAGAAAATCAAGAAAACAAAAGTGAATAATAAAATAAATAGGATAAAATAAAATAAAATAAAATGTAAATAAATAACAATATATAAAGGGTAATAATAATAATAATAATAATAATAATAATCTAACAATAATAATAATAATAATACTAATAATAATAATAATCTACTAACAACAACAATAATAATAATAATAACAACAAAAACAATAATAATCTAATAATAATAATAATAACAAAATCAATCTAATAACAATAATAATAATAATAATAATCAGTCAACCGCGCAGTCTCTAGGACCAAACACACGGTCGTTACTAGCAGTGCAGTGACCATGAACCAACCCGGATTGAATGCACAGTGACCACTAGCAATGCGGCGATTGTGCACTAGCCTGAAACCCACTGAAAACATCAAAGAATAAAAAAATTCAAAATTCAACCCAAACCCAACTCTGTCCTAAGGTGTGGGACCAAGAAAATAATAAATCAACAGTCGTCTGTGCTTGGGGTGTGACAGCATTCCATTAAATGTGCATTAGTTTTGTAATAAATATGATGAATAATCAAGTGTAGATTAATTTCATGATTTTAGAAATATTGTGAAAATTAAATAATCCCTCATGAAATGAAGTGATCATTTAATTTTATCTAAAATATATTTAATTAGAAAAATATAATTAAAGGGGATAATTGGATGTGACAATGTATAGTGGTTTAGGGAATAAAGGTCCCCTAGTATACCCCACAAACACTACATCTATTAGCTTATAATATTCATTAGATGGTGTTTTTTATTTAGACCCATACAAATTAGTGCTGGATGTTAACACAAACCAAAATATCTTTTTAGGGACTTCTAGATATTTTAAAATGAATTGAAAATATATATCTCTGTAAATATTGATACTTCCCCATTAAGGATTACAAGAAGTCAATACATCAATAGTAAATAGATTAATATGATGATTGTTTAAATATATTCAGAACAAAGATGCAGCGAAAACTAAAGCAGTTAAATTTTCTTCAAAAAGTCATAACATCATAATATTCTTCAATGTCAAATATCATTTCGTTAAACAATTATAGGGAAATCAAAAGGAATATAAGAAAACATGTATGTCTATAAATTTATGATCAGATGGAGATGGAACAATATTATTTTCAAATCCACATTTGTATCCTTAAATGAATAAGCTCTTGTAATTTGTGATGATGGGTGAATTTTTTCAGGTAAAAAAGATATAGAAATAACATAATATAAATAATAAATATTTTAATTTAAAACATTAAATTTATGTTAGAACATTCATTAAAAATAGGAATCACATAATCTATTTAATAGGATCCTTTGAATCTGTTTTTAAATTGTTTTAAGGATATATTTAATTATGGTGAGATCATTGCCGTAAATGTGGAAATTATTGATAATTCAAAACTCCATAGTTGAAATAATTCAAACATAGGGTTTCACTACATATAACTAAATTTCAAATTTATTGTTGAAAATGTATCATTTCTTAATATAATAGGGATGATAAACAATACATTTATTCCTAAAATTGATGGTTTTTTCCAGAAGTATAGTTCATGATCAATAGGATTATTCCAAACATACAGTATACAATTCATATATTCTACATAAAAATAACTCTATAAACTATTTTTTCTATCATCACATAAAAAAATATAGAATCCCTATAAGTTTATGAAACAAATAACCACCCTATGTTTACAGTATAAAAGGCGTCTCGAAAAAATAATTTTGGAAATGATTTTTATCCATAAATGCAATTAAAGTAACATTTTTTGCAACATAGATGTGGGAGTCTATGAGAATCAAAAAAAAAGAATCTAATGAACTTATTGGATAAATACAAGCCTGGTAGTCTCCCCTATTCGATGATCACGAAAAAAACAGAACTAATATAAATATAATAAAAAATAAGAAATGTTGTTTTCCAAATATGAGAATGATATAAATTTCAATCAATTTTCTCCCATAAAAAATGAATTATTTTTAGAAAGGTCTTTCTTCCATATAAATTTTTCATTATTTTCACAATGTTATTTAAAAATATTTATGATGTTCATCCATCATAATTTTCCTATATTGACATCTCTAGCCATATATTTAAACATATATTTATCACACATTTTAAGAAATCATAATGAAAATAAGAAAAATATTATAATAAATTAGACGAGAGAAAATTATACATAATATGAGATAAATTTAAAAAATTAAAACATTCATATTTTACCAAAAAAATAATTTTCCATTGAATTTGGTTAGGATATGGTAGTTTAAAAGAATATAGACATTTGGAGTTTTAAAATAATGTACTCCCTCTCCATATTATGGAACCATTTCCTCATGATAGCTAAAACTATCGAAAGCTATTCTATTCAAATTTGAATATATTAAAATTTTTTATTCATCAATGAATAAGGGAATTGGTTACCTAAATACTCTTTTAGCTAATTTGGATGTCACATAGTAATATATTCACATCTTGTTTTCCTTATTTGACTTATCGTATCAACTTTAAATGTATCATAATCAACTTTAGAAATTGGGAATTCCATTATACATTGATTCATCATTTCAAGAGTATAATAAGATATTTTTGAATCCTAATATTTTTACAACACATTATAATATTTTAAATTCTTTTTTGTTTATTTATTACACTACAAAGCTTATTCATTCAAAAAAACATAGACCGAAATATTAATCAAAAAATTTCCATATTTAACTATTTTATTAGATTGATATATAAAATAAATGTTATAAAAAAAGATCAGTTATTATATCAGGAAAAAAATTGTGTTGCATCAAAATTCCTTTAACTCATTTTCTAGAAAAATTATTAAAAAGATCAAAAATTTGAATTATTTTCTATTGAGAATAATATTTTCCAAGATTTATCCCAAGGTATCATATTTAAAATGAAACAATATTTTCTAAAGAATAATGATTTTGGAATATCAATGATGAGAGACAATGGATTTTAGAGGGTTGGAAGAGAATAAATCTTCCAATATGATGGTTTTCACGTTATTTTTCAGATTCCTGAGACAAAATACAATATAATCATTTTAGATTGTTCAGTTTAAATGGTAGGAATACAAAACAATTATATGAAACAATTTACATAATTAAAAAAAATTCTATGAAAAATAAAATACCAAAAACATTTTATGATATGAAATATTAATTAACAACACAAATTTCATTGAATAATATTATCTTTCTTCTTTTGATTTTAAATTTATACAGTCACATACTACATAGTTCTCGAAATTATACCCTCTCACAAAATAAATTCTTAATATACCAGAAAAGCCAAGATCCGGTGTAAGCTGGTCCTAATAAAATTAAATAAAGAAAATGAGAAGAGTCAGGCATACATGGGAATATTACATAAACGAGTGTGCACCACCCCACACCTATCTGCATCCACCAGTGAGGCACAATAATCCGGGGTCGTAAAAGACCACATCTCCCCAGTATCAGTGAGCGCCCTCTTTGCCAATGGATCCTCCACCTGATTAGCCTCTCGGTAGACATGTGAGACCTCCACCCGTATAGGAGCGATATCATAAAGGCAACCAACCCATTGCGGTAGTATACACCAAGGGACCTGGAGCGTCTTGGTGCTCAAGGCATGGACCGCGATCTGAGATTCAGATTCAATCCATATATGTTTCCAATTAAAATGGACAGCGTACCTGATACATAAATCATTGCCCAAAGCCCAGCTTCAAAAGCGGTACCAGTTTTAATGGCATGGTGATAGCATCCTTTAACGAACCCACGGTAGGTACGAAACACACCTCCACAACCCGATGGTCCTGGAGCACCCAATGCAGCCCCATCAACATTTACCTTCAGGCAAGGTCTGATGGGTGGGATCCATCGAACATACTCAGCATCTTAGGCAAGCGTGGCCGCCCCGAAACACCAAGCGTACGCAGAATTTGAAGTTCCGTTAATGCATTAGACATTATGCCATCCGACACAAGAGATGCTGCATAAACATCTCTATGAATCTCCATCACTCCTTGCTGAATAGTGGGGTGCACACCAGTGAAAATAACAGCATTTCGGGCTTACCAAAGGACTGCAACAGTCGCGACAATGGCGGTCAAAAATAGATTAAAAATATACTCACTGAAACTGTCATGGGAAGCAGCAGATAACATCTGAATAACCGGCCCGCATGTGTCAACAACCACCCCAAACACAGAACTGATGTATTCCCACAGTTATTTTGCATGAGCGCAGCCCATAAAAATATACTGAACTGAGTCCTCATCGGTTTACACATGGAGTACATGGAGGCCATCTGAAACCCGGCCCTGTTGAGAGCATCAGATGTGGGTAGGCGATTTTTTCAGATCCTCCAGATCAGATAAAATCTAGAGGGTCTAATGAAACACACTCTGAATTTCAGCATCCAATAAGGTATAGGGGATTGGCACCCACATAGGATCCTGTAATAATCCCTGCTATTGAATTGCCCGGTTCTGCTATGCATCCAGATCAGAGTATCCTGCTCCATAAAGACGTAATTAGTGACTTCATGATCCACCTGCACAGGAACACTAATAGAAGCAGATTGCAGCTATGAGTGAAATCTAGAAATTGACAAATTGGCTGCCTCAGGTGGCACATTTGAGTCACAAAGAGGCTGTGTGAGCCACTTTTCATTCTAGCAGTTCTCTGTGGAATCACTGAAAACCAACCATCGGGTACTGTGAATGATTCTGACATAAGCCTGCTTGATAGAGGCCACAACGGATGAGGCAAGGTTCCATTTGTGTCCATTTAAGAGCCTCCTTGTGATCCTGTTTGAAAGAAAGTCAGTGTTAGCTTCATGAGTAAACAAGGTCCAAGTGAACTTCTCAATCAAACCGTCATTAAAGGTCCGAAGATGCTTGATTCCTAGACCCACAATTCGTAATATAAATTATTATTCAAATAACAACATAAAAAATATTACACATATTAGAATAATTTGAAAATTTTGTTACATAAAATAATTTTCAATTACATTATATATAAGGAATATGAACGATGTGATATAATTATTTCAAGATATTAATTCATAAAATAAAAAAATAGAATAATAAAAAATTAACAGTTTAAATAAAAGGATAATTAAATGTTTGATAAAGAATTATTTATAAGTTTTTCTCACCTGTATAAAGTAATTATTTAATTTCAATAAAATATTAAAACATTAATGAAATAATTATTGAATTAAAAGTTCCTGAATATATGAATTTAACATTTCAATAAATAAGAAATTGAAATATAATAAATTTAATTAATTTTTATGGTGCTACATAATGATATAACAATGATTTCCATTGGTGAATACCTATTAAATATCAAGTACAAGTTAATTTTGGTATCCACATTATTTTTAGTTTAAAAGTAGAGAAACTAAAGATATAAGTAACTAATATATTATCATTTCGAAGAGACTCCATAATTAAATCTTAGAAATTATTTTCGATAATGAACATGACTGATATCGAAAAATTGAGGATTCATATAATTTTAGTTATTAAAATATTTTCCATTACTTCTATATTGATTATAGTTTATAATATATATCATCATGATTTTTGATCAAGGAAAAAAATAATTCCAAAATGATTTTTTATTTTCACCATTATTAACAATCCCATGTTTTTATTTGAGAATTTAATTTTATTAATAATTCAACAACAAAAATTTTATCCTATAATAAGAATTCTATATTCTAGTTTTAAATTATAATCATCATCTAATAGTTCCTTAATTTTAATTTTATGAAATATAGATAAATTTTTGGAAGGGATAGATCATAAATCTGAAATATGGTAATCCAATGTTTATGTATCAATAGAAATAGTATTATTTGATTTTAGATGTTTTTTATTCTCATTAATTATTGATTAAAATTTTTCTTTATTTACAAAATAATATTTATTATGTTCATCATAGAAAAATTTTTAATTTAGAATTTTTAGAGTAAGAAGTGTGTACCTCAGAAGCATGAGAAATAAGACATAGATTTAAAATTTAATTTTCATCATCCTCATCAGTGTTTTTAGTAGATTAACTACTTGAATTAGAAGTATCACTAATGTTAGTCTCTATGATTTTTTACATTTTATATTTAATATTTTGTTTGAGCATTAAACATAAAATTATAATAAATTATGTTACCTTTATCTTGGTATTCATAGCATATATCATCATTATTAATTTTATTTATATTATTTTATAGTTTTGAAAATAATTTAAAAAGATATTATTTCTCTTCAACTGAATTTGGGTTACATGATTTTATAATCCATTCATAGTATTTTTCAAGGAAGGATATTCCATTTTGATAAAATTATTTTCTCTTTCTTCAGCATGCATGTAAACAACATACATCTTCCAACATATATCCATTGTTTAAATTAACATTATTTAACTAGTGCGGATTAATGAATAGAATAATTTTTTCAATTTTAATAGATTTTAAATATACGAGTTCCATTAAATATTGATCATGTTATTTAGTTGGATCTCCAAATGCGTCAACACCGTTAAAATATTCCATAAATCTTTTATTCATATGATTGAGTATTTAATATTAATGATTCATTAATGATTCAAATTTAAATTTTAATGTGTTTTTTCGTAGTCTTATAACATTATCAGTACCATTATAGGAAACAAAAATGGCCTACCACATCTCATATGTGGTATCACTATGAGAGACTCGATTAAATTTATCAGTTCTTAATCGACATACAAATATTTTATTTCTCTTCATTTAAAATAATATTATTTCTCTTGGTAATCATTCAGTTTCTCTAGATATTATTCAATAATTTCATTAGTGTTTCATAGATTTATATAATTTTGTATACCTATATTTTTTATATAAACATTCTCGAATCCATTCCATCATCAATATTTGTCACCATAAAAATAACATGTACCAATCATTTACATATATTATCTAAGATCCTAAATTGATATTTATCTAATTTTGTTTATTTAACTCTGATGTTTTAGAGTCAAAATAATTACAAATTGAGTATAAAAATGGATTCCAATTTATGCTATCATAACAAATCAAAATTATATCAAAGGATTTATGAAAAAATATCCAATTGACTCCAACCTCTGATACCAGTTGATGTGTCTGAATGACAACGATGAAGAATCAAGGGGTGGGTTTACCTTTTTTCTATTTAGAAATCAGTATAAAATTAATGCATCCCATTGAAACAGAGTGATTGTTTCTTTCTCTCTTATTAACTTGTAAGAAACATTATATACACAAATAAAATAATAGGACCTAACGATGCATTGTGGTTCCTAGAAAAAATATCCCACAGTCCACTTCACTTTGTCTCCCTCTATAATAATAGTTATTTTGAATAAAATTTATTTTTTTAATACCTTAATTACAAATTATAGGTAGTTTAAATAATATAACAAGGAATTTCCAGGGACATAAGGTTATTTTATGAGGAACTAAAAATCAATAAATTAGTACAGTTAGTTAACACTTCACTATGATTTAGATTGAGAATTTGAAAATTAAGTAGGAAATAGATTAAGATGAATATTATTGAAGTGATAACTAACTGTACTACCATAGATTGAACGTCCACTTGATGATCAAACAACTATGTTACCAAATTGTAGCAATGATAGTGGTGACACATTAATATTTCCAAATGAACATATGTTTATTTAAAAGAAGAAATTCTCAGTATTTATCGAGATAGTGTAATTGATTTAGGTAATATATCTCTAAAAATATCATGTGATAAATAAAAATAATATTATTTTAAAGCATTCAATGACATTCATAAAATCCCTTAGAAATAAAAAAGATTTAATATTATTAAATTGATATTATGATTCTGTATTTTATAATATTTAAAGAACCATTTAATTACATGGATATCATTGTAGAAAAAATAGATATAATCCATAATTTAAAACTCTGTAATTTGCCATGTAAAACCATTGGTATCCTTAAATTTTAATAAAAATGAATAGTATAGATGAAAACAGATGGATGATTAAAAAATTATGGATAGTGAACCATGTGTTTGTTCTTCAAACTTAGGGATACATCCAATATTTGGGTTCCTGATTCATACCTTCATTCCAAACATAGGTTAAAACAAATATATGATCTAATTAAAAAAATGTGTACAAAAATGTCCCTAGAAATATTAATAACATGTCTTAAATTATAATACATTGTGAAAAAAACATTCCATGGGTTTAAGGTTTTAAATTGATTCTAGAATAAATTAAATATTCCGATGTTTTATCCAAAAATTCACATTATGTGAATTCATCATAAACATATATGTGGGTGTTTTGATCATAAAAATCAATAAAATTATAATTGAATTATTAGATCAATGCATTCCCAACAGAAAAAGACACTATTGGTTTATAATTATGGCTTCCCGACTCACTAATACAATAAAAATATTCATCAACATGATTTATAGAGTCATTGGGATTAGCTAGATTTTCTTGGCAGTATTTATAAATGATACCCATATCTACTTCAAATGTAAAGAGGAATTTTAGTGTTATTGGAATGTTACTATTAATACATTGAAAAATAAAAATTTCTATGCAAAGTACATTAAATATGATTTCTAGATGGAGGATGTAAAAATATTATGGAATTTTATCACCAGCAAGGGGATATCTATGGATCCTTTTGAAAAATATTCAAAAAATGGATTTCATACACCATAATATATTGAATAAATACATAGTTTCCTTAGATTACCGGGATACAATCATCAATTCTTGGAAAATATCTCATGATTTCTAATCCAACTAACAATGCTAACACTGAATGAAGATTTTTTTTGGACACTTGAATGTGAATAGGAATTTAAGGAGACAAATAATTGATTAATCATTACACATTTTCTCACATTACCTACCCATGCGAAGTATTTGGGATCTACATTAATACATACAAAAAAATTAAGGCATTTTAATAGAAAAATATGAAAATGTTAGAGCCAATAAATTCCACTAATTATTGATCTATAGAATAAATACGAAAAAATGATCAACAATTGGCTTTAATGACCTTCAAATTATATATTTGATCACACTACATCTATGGGAGTGAGAATGATATTTATACAGACCATAAAAGTGTCGTGTGTTTTATCACACAATATGATATCAAATTTGCAAACCTAGAAGGCTAAATTTGATAAAAGATTTTTATTTTTAAATAAATTAACTTCCATGAATTGTATTAATAGTTGTAGGATGCTATATATAGAATTTAGTTCAAAAAACTATATATAATAATGATTTATGTAGTTCCAACCTTGGAGGACATGGAATTAATATACAAGGGAAACATAAAAGTAACTTAATCTTACCTTTCTTAAAGAACAGATACACCATATATTGTTGAGAGTATCAAGGTGGTATAGAAAAAAGTCTTTGTGCTATAGAAAAATGAAATAAAATATTATGGATATCAACATTTATAAATATGGATTTGTGATGTTTGGAACACATATATGTATCCAATAAAAATTAGAAAAATATACTGAACTTCTTGAGGGTGTCAATATCTCATAATTCTCTATTTATCCTAGAATCACTGAGACGTATTTAGATCTAATGAAAATTTTATAGTACGAAAATATTAATAGGGATATTGAATTATTTTTATATAGATTCATTGTATTATAAAAATTCATGGATGAGTTTTATAAGTATAAGTGTATAATGAATTAATTTCCCACTCTAATATTGAAATAGGAAAATATAACCATGTATTTTATTGTATAACTCCCTATGAATTCTAAAGGTAATAGTGCCGTCTAGGTGGTAGTTGATAAACATAAAAAATCATTGTCTTTCATTACTATAAATGAATATTTTACTCTTGGATAACTCATTATAATATAAATAAGGGATGTGGTAAGGTTGTATGGAGTAAATCTCTCCTTTTTAATTTATCGGGTTATGAGATTTAGCAAAAACTTCTAGAGAAGTATTTAGAAAGAGTTTGATAGAATTATAATATTCATAAAACATATCACCCTCTGATGAATGTATAGTATGAAAGAAACATAATAACTATTTAGTTTTTATTTATACCATGTTCAATTCATTTCCAAGTATTTCTAGATCAATACATTCCCATAGTGGAATTCTCATATTGAAACAATTTCCATTATAGAATTCAAATTGTACATTATAAGGATCTGTATAAGAATAGGAATTCATCTCCAAAATTTGGGAACAATATCATATAATGAAAGTTATTGATATGATATACTATCAGTTATATGATATATAATGTTCAAAACATTCAATATCACATGAGATATTCACAGATCCAACATAAAATTTATGATGAAAATCGTCGATTCGACCTAAAGATTATGGTTGGAGATTAGGTGTTCCTTGTTATATAATCATATACGAAAATATTTTTGTTTGGGGAGAAGGGAAATATTGTTTCAAGACACGTAATCCCAATTTATATCATTTATTTCACTAAATGTTTGGCTTAAATACCCGCACTCCCACCACACCAATCATAAGTACATGATGTGTTCCATGTATCCCAGTATTCTAAGTACAATTAAAACAAATCACATGTATAGATCCCATAGGTGGTTCCATTTGATAAGGATATTTTATAAAGGACAATGAGTTTATGTTATTTTAGGATCAATATAGAATCCAAAAAATGTTAAAAATATTATAGTAAACATTATTTTATGTTACCATGTGTTTGAGGAAGACACCTAGGAACCAAAAGACGTGATAAAATATAAGTACCTTCATTTGTTTTAGTTTGAGAAATTAAAAATTAAAATGATATATTAATGAAGGAGAAAAAAGTAATAAGCCAAAATTATATAAACTAAATTATCTTTTTAATGGATAAATTAATTATAAATGATCTTTATAATTGAAAACACATGCATTACATAGGCTATTTTTACCTTGACAAGTATAATCTTTTCAATTGCATGAACCAAACCATGTTATCCAAACCACCCCAAGAATGTACCACAATAGAACTACATACCATTAAGAAATACACTAGTTTTATAAGGGGTTATTTATGTAGAACATGATAGTATGAATTTTTACATTTTAAATTCTAATAATATAATGATATTACTTTTTTAAATTATCACATAATAATTATTAAATAATAAATTTATAAAAATTATATTTTGATATGATTAAACAAATATTGTATTTTTTGGAAATATATAGTTCATATAAGGAAACTCTAATTAAAGAAATTTAGAATTTTCTAAACAATTTATATTTTAATAATATGCTTTTATTATAAAAAATTATTTTCATATAAATGATAATATTTTTTTGTGTCACGACCCGCCTTCGGAAAGATGATGGAAGGGGCGGAAAAGGCCCCCTCCCTCCCTTCTTCATGTCGAAGAAGAGATTATGACCCCCGTGTCCCGCCTCCAGTAGGCCCCAGAGTAGAGACTAGCACCAAGGGAGTAACATTTTCACAATATGGGAGGCATTAACCATTTTAGTTAACTAGGATTGGGAGAAAGAATGAGTCAACACCAAACACCACCAAGTATAGAAAACTAAAAGAAAATCAAACTACATGGATGTTTTAATAATAAAACTGAACAAGGTACAAGAACTCCAAAGTTCAAACCAACAGGAAAAGAAAAGGCGATGCAGAAAACAACAACGGCCAACAGTAACTCCAACGTCCAGACTAGTAAGGTCTCGAACGGCCTCCGAAATCCTCCTCACAACCTGAAAGAAAACGTAGGGTGAGCATACAAAGAATACTAAGGAGGAAAAACCTCTAGCTCTCGTGCACAAGTGGGGAGACGTACTAAAGTCTTGTGAGAAGCAGAGAAACCAACATCAATCAAGGATTCTGTCCATCCCACCTCACCGGCCACGCTCACCAAACAACACAAGAAGTAAGGTAATAGTAAATGATCAAAACATTTGGGTACCCCGCACCACCATTTCTCCCACTAGCTAGCTGCCCATCCCAAACGAAAAACGTCCTGACACTACCATGCACTTCCTGCCCACACACAGCTGGGCCTCACAACCATCCACATCCCCTCCCTTACACACCTGGGCCTCACAACCTTCCACATCCTTGCCCGCACACACATGGGCCTCATCCCGAAGACACCTGGGAAAACAACTATAACCAGAACCCTTGCCCGAAAACACCAGGGCCTCATCCCGATGATTTTTGAGAAAACAACCTAACTGAAGAGTCCTGGGTGAACAACACACCAATAGAAACCTTCCAGTATAGTCTTGTCTGTACGGTCGCCTCCAGCCATCACAGCTGAGGGAAGGGGGAGTAGGAAGGATAGTAACTAGGGGTAAACACCCTTCCCCATGAAATGGGGTGTCTGAAAATAAGTTCCCAATGTGGGTGGGGTGCGACTAAACACAAAACATACAGTTATACATATATATATATATACCAACACACAGACCATCCTATGGCTCCTCTAACAGAGACAAGCAGGTACACAAGCACTGCTGCCTCAGAAAACACGCACTCAACAAACAGTTCACAGTTCCCCTGTTCACGATATCATTCATATCAGTTCAGTATGAGTTAATCCCTTCACTACTAGGTAACTAATGTGCACATTCACATATGAAAAAACAAAAAGTATGAATGAAAATCACCTGGTAATTTAAGCATTCACACCTGGATCTATTGTGAAGTCACAACAACTAGAGATCAAGTGAGATGCCTCAATGTACTGGAACAAAACAACCCCGAGATATAGCCCCATGTCCCCAAAATCTAGAATCCAACAGTTTCTCAAAAAAAAAAAGGATTCCTCCCAAATTCCTGATATAGGCTGTGTAACCCCCACATTCTCAGATTCACAACCAGCGAAAGTAACAACAGGGGATCCCATCCCAGAAAAACCATAAAGTCTCCCGTAATCGGCCCGTGAAGGATAAGCAACCAAACCACTACCACCAACACAAGGTAGGCCCATGCAGGTATTTTCATATTTAAAAGATTTAACACACTCTATGGTTTCAATTCCACTATGCTTTAACCGGTGTTATCGTAGAAAAGGGTTAATCCTGGTGCATTCAATTTAATTAACCGAGTATACGTAATTAACCAGTTCCCTATTACGGTTATTTAAACATCCTGGAACACTGAGAGTCAATAGTTCATAGAGAAATACCACCAACGGCCATGATTTTATGTGAGCATAAGCCCATATAATTCACAACACATATCAACAATAATAGAGCACAGCAGGACATCGATCACCCCCCCATTTTTATTATTTAAAGGTCCGTTCATTATCTTCATTAAGTTGGTTTCATCAATTTCCATAGAGTCAAAAGCATTCCCACCCCGCATGATACACATAAAGGAGAGACAAAAGGGAAAATCCTTACCTGATTGATCAAGGATCGACGTTACATCCTCGGGTGGAAACTGGAAAACATGAGAACAAGGAACTCCTCTGAACATGATCATGGAAAACATCACAACAGGGTATAACTCGTCAGAAAGGGAGGGTACTCTGAGCACAGGGTGATAGAAAAAGAAACTCAGGGAGCAGCCTTTAGGTTATAAAGGCTGAGATACATCATTCCCGGTATGGTCAAGATACGGTGAGAAAAACTCGAAATCGCGTAAGAAGTTGGATCGTGGATTGAACACGCGGCTGGGACACCCCACACGCCAATTAAAAGTTCCTCTCCATTCGGGGTGGTATGAACCGAGGCACACCTCATGGTTTTTCCTTTAATGATGGTACCTCATCAATCATTTAATTTAAATGCCATTAATGGTCATTAATGGGCATTAAAATAGGCCTTAATGGGTCAAAACATGGTTTAAAAACCAATTTGCGCAAAAAGGTGGTGCTACTAGAAATCCCATGGGGGGGGGGGTTGGCGGTAGCTACCGGTAGCCAAGATCTTCTGGTAGTCAAGAGATACCGGTTGGCGACAGCTACAGGTAACCGAGAGCTACCGGTTGGCGACGGCTACCTGTAGCTGAGAGCTACCGGTTGGTGACAGCAAGTGGTAGCCAAGAGCTACCAGTTCGTGACAGCTACCGGTATCCGAGAGCTACCAGTAGTTGTGGGTTACCGGTACCCTAAGGTCACTAGTAGGCTAGGTCTACCGGTAGGCCAAGGCTACCATAATGAGTCACCGTGAAGCCGGGATGGCCTTCCAGACAACCCAGAACACCTCAAACATCAGATCATTACCATGTAATGGTCCCCAAAAACCCCAGGTCATTACATCAGATACTTCTCAAACTATTCTCATCCCTGAAAATATAAGAACAACCCAGAAAGGAGAAAAGTGGGGTCTAAACAACCACCCTCTAAAGATACTTCTTAGGGGAAAATCCCCGAGTTGTTCGCAAGTTGGAACAGAACCCCCCCTACATCCAAGAATACTCCCAAATGTTATCAACCACAAATATACACAAAAAGAACAAGGATCACACTGTCCAACACATGAGTTAGGGAGTCCCCTCCCACATGTTTGGATATTATCCACTTTGGGTAGCACTGACTCACCTGCACGGGTTTAATCGCATCCACATTAATGTATCCTGATTAGTAGTCAGGTTTTCCCATCATCACACATTCAGACACACACACACAGAGAACAGAGTATAGATCATCTAATAACTATTCAAAACAAGAATTTCGTATATTAAATCACAAGGTTGAATATCTCAACATGGTTAAGAATGAAAACAACAAGGATGTCTAAACAGATCTGGATACTGAACGCGTAACTGGCCCTCCCTCCCCAAAGTGCTCTCTTCTAGACCACCATGACTCCACAACACATGATCCAATGGGATGGTTTCTCCACAATGCACCTTCTCTTTACGATCCTCGATCTTAATTGGTATTTCTACAATGGTCGCATCATTTTCGACATCTAACTCTCCCCAATCGATGACATGGGAGTCGTCGTGTATATATCGACGATGCTGGGAGATGTGAAAGGCGCTGTGAACTTTCTCCAACTGAGGTGGAAATGCTAGCTGATATGCCACATCACCAAACCGTCCCAGTACCTCGAAAGGTCTGATGAACCTATGGGAGAGCTTACTCCCCTTCCCAAACCTTCGCTACCCATGTCGAGGGGAAACCTTCAAGAACACATGATTTCCAACCTCGAACTCCAAGGGCCTCCTACGACGATCGAAATAAGAATTATGCCAGTCCGTGGATGCCTTCATCCTCTCACGCATGAGTTAAACCTTCTCAGTGGTGCCTTGCACCAATTCTGGCCCAAGAATAGTTGCTTCCCCAATCTCTGACCAGCAAACGGGTGAACGAAACAACCTTCCATACAAGGCCTCAAATGGCGTCATACAAATAGTGGAGTGGAATCTATTTTTATAAGAAAAATCCACTAGAGGCGAGTTTCGTACCAATGATCTCCAAAAATCCAGAACACATGCTCGTAACATGTCTTCCAATGTCTGGATCGTTCGTTCTATTTGCCCATCTGTCTGAGGATGGAAAGCAGTGCTATGGTGTAGCTGGGTGCCAAAGGCATGCTGTAATCCCCTCCAGACCCGTGAGGTAAACCGCATGTATTGATCGGAGATAATAGATCTCGGGATACCTTGCAACCGCACCACCTCATCGACGTACCTCTGGTCTAAGGTGCTCACCTGGCTCGACTCCTTAATCTTCAAGAAGTGTATGGATTTTGTAAACCGATCCACCACTACCCAGATGGCATCATAGCTTCCCTGAGCCCTGGGTAGCCCTATTACAAAGTCCACCGAGATGTCATCCCACTTTTACTCGAGAACATCTAAAAGATGTAACGACCCTCCATGAAAACGGTTTTTAGCCTTTACTTGCTGACACACGAGGCACTTTGCCACAAACTCTGCCACCACCCGCTTTACCCCGGGCCACCAAAACTATCCCCTGAGGCCTTGGTACATATTTGAGACCCCAGGATGTACCGCTAAATCTAATCCATGGAACTCATAGAGAACACCTTTACGAATCATCTCCCTAATGAAAAGCCTTCCACAAAAAATCATCTGATACAGACCATCAATCGACCATCCCTCAGGAGCATTTCCCTGATAAACTTGATCCCACATCACTTCCACCTCCAAGTCCCCCCACTATGACTCTTCCACCTACACCACTAACGAGGAAACTACAGTCATCTAAAAAAAACAACCTCTTCCACCTTCCACCCTTGCATCTAAATGCAAGGCTGCCAACTCTTCCATCGCTCTCCAAGCACTTGGAGATTCTCTAGATACTTCTTTCTATGATTTCCTACTCCGGGCATTAGCCACAACATTGCCCTTTCCCTCAGTATAAGAGATCTTGAAGTCGTAATCTTGGTCGAACTCAACCCATCTATGCTGCCGCAAGCTCAGATCTCGCTGGGAAAAGATATAATGCAAGCTCTTGTGATCTCAGAAGACAAAAAAGCTCTCTCTAATGAGATAATTCCTCGAAAAATTCAATGCGAACACCATGGCCGCATGCTCAATATCATGTGTGGAATAGTTATGTTCATGAGGACATAACTACCTATACCCATAAGAGATCACATTTCACTACTGCAACAACACACATCCCAACCCAAGTCCAGAAGCATCACAGAACACATCAAACAACACCCCTTCCTCTAGTAATCTGAGTACTGGAGAACTAACTAGCTTCTCCTTTAGGTAGCCAAAAGGTGTCTGGAAATGGTCGCTCCACATGAATGCATGGTCCTTCCTAGTCAAAGCATTCAACGGAGCTAGAACTCAAGATAAGTCGGGCACAAACCTCCGGTAATAGCCTCCCAAACCCAGGAAACTACGAACTTTCTCCACGTTCTTGGGTGCTTCCCATGAAACGACTGCCTCGACCTTCGACGGGTCTACAACTATTCCCTTCTTTGACACTATGTGTCCATGGAAATGTACCTCTCGCCTTTTGAACTTCAAATTAGATAGTTTCCCATAAAGATGGTTGTGTCGAAGGACTCCCAAAACTACCCTAAGATGTTCAACATGCTCATCCATTGATCATGATTAGATAAGGATGTCATCAATGAACACCACAACGAACTGGTCTAGAAACTCATGGAAAACAGAGTCCATGAGGATCATGAACGTAGCTGGTGTGTTCGTAACGCCAATCGGCATGACCACTAACTCAATGTGGCCATATCTACACCTGAAAGCTGTCTTCAAGATACCACTTTCCTTCACACTCAACTAGTGGTATCAAGACCGCAGATCGATCTTAGAGAACCAACCTTCTCCCCTCAGCTAGTCGAAGAGATCGTCTATCCTTAGGAGGGGGTAACGATTCTTGACCGTCACCTGGTTCAACCTCTGGTAGTCTATGCATTGTCATAGAATACCATATTCCTTCTTTACAAACAAAACTGGAGCACCGCACATCGACACGCTGGGTCAAACAAAGACCCTATCCATCAGATCATCAATCTGAATCCACAACTCCTGCAACTCAGAATGTGCCATACAATAAAGATCCATCGAGATCCGGTAGGCACCATGTTGTGAGTCTATCCCAAACTCAACATCACGTCGAGGAGGTAGAGTCACAACCTCATCAGGAAAGACATCAGGGAATTCTCTTATGACCGCTCGGATGTCCATCATTCCTGCATCCGCTGACTCTATTGACATCTCGTCCAGTATAGAAATTAGTGTCTTCACTTGTCGACTCCCCACATGATAAATCCTCTCCCCAACAAAATCCACAAGCTTTCCATCGTCGTTGGAGAATTCCACCCTCCTCGGATAGCAGTCGATGATGGCGTGCATAGAGAATAACCAGTTAATGCCTTGAATGATATCGTATTGCTGCATCTATAGTGAAAGAAGGTTTCCACAGGATTGATGTGGTCCAATCACCAGTCTACATCCTCAAAAAAAGTGTGATATGATGGTCTAACCCCCAACTGGTGTTCTCAACACTAGGATCACAAAATGTCTCTCGGCATCTAGACCTAGAGCATGGGATAACTCAGGTGTAACAAAGGAATTTGAAGCTCCCAAATCAAACAAGACAGAAAGAAGAGTGCTGAAAAAGCTGATCGTACCTCAAATGACCTCTGGTCCCATCGGAGCTACTAACTCTGCAGCACGCAACTATCCACGCCCAGCTCCTCTGCCTCGCTGTTGTCGACCACCTCCCCGACCATGCCCGGGTCGAGGTCCCAGAGAAGCACCCTGGTGTCAGTCTCCTCCCGCGATGTCATCCCTCGGAGGGCCAGGGGGCTGCTGATACTACTGGAAGGGCCTTGCTGGCAACAGATGCTGCTGAGGTGGGTGCTGAAACTACACACTTCCACAATGTGGAGCTCAAGTCGGACACCTTCTCTAGACGTGTACGAAATCTCCACAAGAGAAACACTTCGGTCCCGGCCCTGTGAGAAAAGGGCGAGGGCCAGAATCTCGGGAGTGGAACTGATGAGGCCCAATCCATGCTTGTCTAAACCTGAAAGTCCCGGTTGCTGGAGACCTACTTCTGACCGCCTTCCCCTTTGATGAACTCAGATGGTTCCCTTCTCTGGGTGTGCCTCCCTTCGAGTGCATCCTCTCTACTATCTCGGCCTTCTTCTGTACTACTAGGTACGTCAAAAGAGTGAATGGAGTGACATCGTACTGAAGTGAAGGACGGAGTGCCTCTTCTACCCATCTTGCCTGAGACTCCTCATCCGAAAATAGATCCAGCGCAAAGCGCAAGAGATCTTTGAACTTGATCCCCAGCTACCTCACGGACATGCTTCCCTGCTGAAGGGAGAGCAGCTCATGCCTCTTCCCAACCTTCGCGGTAGAGGAGAGGAATTCCTCACAAAATTCCTTCTCGAAATCGGCCCATGAAACCTCTACCTCAGTCTTCTCTCCCAGGAAAAGCGTCCACCACTGACCCGCAGCTCCTCTCAGCTGACATATGGCCAACGAAACCTAGTACTCCCTTGGAGCATGGATAAAAGAGAAGGTTATGGCTAGATCCTCAAGACATCCCTCCGTCACTGAGTCAGAAATGCTGCCCTCGTACTTCTTGAGGGGTTGTCGCTAGAGGGAGCGTAGAGTCCTCTGCCACAAGTCGTCCTACTCATCTTGGTCAACCCTCAGCTGGCCAACTTCCTCGATCTGTTGGGCCTCAACTGCCCGAGTCCCTCGTGGATAACGTTTGGGTGCCATAGCTGCAATGTCAATAAAGAATGCCTAAGCCTGAGTAGCAAGGGAAATTATTATTGTTATTTTATTTTATTATATATATATATATAAATATATTTGTATTATTAATTTTTTTCTACCCAAGATTCCCCAAATCAAATAAAAGCACAATCAGTATGATGCATGCACCTTCCCTAGGGTCTCTACCCTCAATCAAATGGAGTTTCACTTGGTTGTCTGATAGGCTCAGAGTCCTTGCATCGGATCATGGGGGTCCCAAAAATCCCATGTCTAGCCAGTCCTCCCTGTCCTATTTCACGAACTAAGATCACCAAAAATTGTTGCCCTACCATCCCATGCAATCCTCACTGCGCCTAACTCAAGACTCCATCATATCCCTCATCCTCCTCTGATAGCATTTTGTCACGACCTGCCTTTGGCAAGAAGATGGAAGGGGAAGCAAAGGCCCCCACCTTCCCTTCTTCAAGTCGAAGACGAGATAATGACCCCTGGGTCCCACCTCCAGTAGGCCCCGACATGGCGACTAGAACAAAGGGTGTAACATTTTCACAATATGGTTGGCAATAGCTTGTTTAGTTAACCAAGATTGGGAGAAAGAATGAGTCAACACCAAACACCACCAAGTATATAAAACTCAAAGAAAACCAAACTGGATTCACGTTTTAATAATAAAACTTAACAAGGTACAAGAAAAACAAAGTACAAACCAACAGGAAAAGAAAAGGCGAAGAAGAAAACAACTGTGACCAAAAACAACTCCAACATTCAGACTAGTAAGGTCCCGCACAGTCTCCAAAGTCCTCATGACAACCTGAAAGTAAATGTAGGGTGAGCATACAAAGCATACTCAGTAGAAAAAACCTATAGATCTTGTGCACAAGTGGTGAGACATACTAAAGTCCCATGAGAAGCTGAGAAAACAACATCTATCAAGGAGTCTATCCATCCTACCTCACTGTCCACGCTCACCAAACAACACAATATGTAAGGTAATAGTAAAAGAACAAAACATTTGGGTACCCGCACCACCATTACCCCTACTAGAAAGCTGATCATCCCTAACAGGCAACATTCTAACGCTAGCATGCTCTTCCTATCCGCACACACTTGGGCCTCACAACCATCCACATCCCTGCCTATACACACCTATGCCTCACAACCATCCTCATCCCTACCCACACACACCTGGGCCTCATCCCAAAGACACCCGGGAAAACAACTGTAACAAGAACCCTTGCCCGAAAACACCTGGGCCTCATCCCGACAATTTTTGGGAATACAACCTACCCAAAGAGTCATGGGAGAAAAACACACCAATCGAAACCTACCTGAAGATTCTTGGGTGTAAGGTCGCCTCCATCCATCACAGCCGAGGGAAGAGGGATCATGAAGTGAGTAACTAGGGGGAAACACCCTTCCCCATGAAATGGGGTGTCCGAAACTATGTTCCCAACGTGGGTGGGGTGAGAATAAACACAAAACATACATTTATACATACATACATATATATATATATATATACCAACACACAACCCAACCTATGTCTCCTCAAATAGAGACAAGCAGGTACACTAGCACTACTGCCTCAGAAAACAGGCACACAACAAACAGTTCCCAGTTCCCCTGTTTAAGTTATCTTTCGTAGCAGTTCAGTATGAGTCAATCCCTTCAATACTGAGAAAATAACCGACACATTCATAGATGAAACAAAAAAAAAACAAGGAAGGAAACCCACTGGGTAATTTAAGCATTCACACATGGTTTTGTTGTGATGTCACAACAACTATGGATCAAGTGAGATTCCTCAAAGTACTGGAACAAAACAACCCCGAGACACATCCCCATGTCCCCAAATTCAGAAGACAATGGTTTCTTAACAACAGAGGATTCCACCGCAATTCATGATATAAGAAGAGTAACCCCCACAGCCTCAGATTCACAACTAGCGAAAGTAACAACAGGGGATCCCATCCAAGAAAAACCATAAAGTCGCCCATAATCGGCCCGTGAAGGATAAGCAACCATACAACTACCACAAACACAGGGCAGTCCAATGCAGGTATTTTCAGATTTAAAATATTTAACACACTCCATGATTTTAATTCCACTATGATTTAACCAGGGTTATGACCGAAAAGGGTCAGCCCTAGTGGTTTCAATTTTATTAACCGAGTATACGTAATTAAACTGTTCCCTGTTACGGTTATTTAAACATCTAGGAACACAAATATTCATTAGTGCACAGAGAAAGACCACCAACGACCATGATATTCAGTGAGCATAGGCCAATATAATTCACAACACATATCGACAATAAAAGATCACAGCAGGACATCGATCACACCCCCCCATTTTATTCTTTAAAGGTCCGTTCATTATCATCATTAAGTTGGGTTTCATCAATTTCCACAGAGACAAAAGCATGCCCACCCCACATGATACACAGAAAGGAGAGACGAATGGGAAAATACCTACCTTATTGATCAAGGATCTACGTTACTCCCTTAGGTGGAAACTGGAAAACAGAAGAATCAGGAACTCCTCTAAATGCGATCATGGAAAACTTCACAACGGGGTAAAACTCTTCAGAAATGGAGGGTACTCGGAGAGCTGGATGATAGAAAAAGAAACTCAGGGAGAATCCTTTAGGATATAAAGGCTGGGATACATCATTCCTGAGACAGTTAAGATATGGACAGAAAAACTGAAAACCGTGTAAGAAGCTGGATCGTGGGTTGACCACGCGGCTGGAACACCCCACACGCCACTTAAAAGGTCCCTGCCTTTTGGGGCGGTTTAAACCGACGCACACCTCATGGTTTTTCATTTAAGGAGGGTAAATCACCAATCATTTAATTTAAATTCCATTAATGGGTATTAATGGGCTTTAAAACAGTCTTAAATGGTCCAAAACATGGTTTAAAAACCAATTTGTGCAAAAAGGAGGCGCGAATGGAAAAATCGAGGGGGGGGGGGGGGTGGGCAGGCGGCAGCTACCGGTAGCCAAGAGCTACCGGTTGGTGAAATATACTGGTAGTCAAGAGCTACCATTTGGAAATAGCTACCGGTAGCCGAGAGCTACTGGTTCGGGACACCTACCGGTAGTTGAGGGCTATCGGTACCCTAAGGTCACCGGTAGGAGACGTCTACCGTTAGGCCAAGGCTACTGCTAGGGGTCACCGAGAAGCTGAGATGACCTTCCAGACCACCCAGAACACCTAAAACATCAGATTTTTACAATGTAATGGACTCCAAAACCCCGGGCCATTACATTTTGGAAGTAAAATGTATATATTAAAAAGGGTTATACACCGTGTTTGTTAAAAACAAATATTTTTCAATAAATGATGGTTTTATTAAAAAGTGAAAAATTTCATATTTTGTGAATTTTTTTGTTAAAATAAATATATTTTTTTAAATTAAAACATTGAAATTTAACTATGGAGTAATTTTCATATATTTATGAGGCATTCGAATTTTTATGTAAAAATAAAATATGATATTAATATACAGTATGTATTGTGAAATTATAGATTCATAAAAGTGATCTAATAAATTATATAATGGGTAAAAAATATCTAAATTCGTCTTTTAATTATTAAAAATATATTTTTTGAATTATTTTATTAATTCTATTAACTTTTAATGAATCCAAAAAAATCATATATTATATTTAGAGGTTCTACAATAAATTATTTCCAAACATGACTAGCATCAATATCATCCATGGTATTGTTTTACTGATTCTTATTATTATACATATAATGTAATGAATTCCACTCTACATTGAATGAAACCATGGGAAAAACCATGTTATGTTATGTATTTTGAATTATTTATCCCTATAGCGTGAAAAACCTAAGTGTTGAAATTCAAAATAAATTTCCCACTATATTTATATCAAAACCAGGCCATCCTATCATTCCTTTTTTACTTGAAACCCATTAATAATAATGTTAATCCTCTCATATCTATTTATATCCCTACCAAGGTTTTACAATGTACTTAATACTATTCTCCTATGCTTTTAGGAGTGACCTCTTAAGAAAAAGTGTCATATCATTATCAATTTTATCCAAAAACCTTCTTTATATGATTCTTTTCATTTATCATTGTTCTTGTACAAACCATTTATTTTCATTATGATAAAAATGATATGATCAACCACTTTCACTCTCATTAAACCCTTATATGAATATTTAGGTTTTTCGGGTGTGCCGTCGAAAATATCCTATCATATTACATAAAAACTTTTTTATAGTAAATACCCATCACTAGTTTCACTCAAGAGTATTCAGATAGATATACTTATCTTTTATTGTCTTGGGAATTCAATCTATTTATATTAGAATCATAAAAAATTGGATTAAATTTTCAGAAATACAACCTTATTTTTAATGATATATGTTGTATACTTATACATGTACAAGATATGAATGTGTAGGTTGGGCCCATGTTTCTATATCCCACCAACACATATGGTAACATGTTTATCTAATTTAGTATCATGTATTATTCACATGTGGTTAACCGAATCAAACTATGTGTCACATGTGTGGTTTTATTTAATGTATTTTCTCTTTTATTTATGTTCTTATCATTAATCCATCGATTTAAAACATGTTTTTAATAAAAGATTGTCTTTTTTAGGTTGGAGATCAGGAGTCGCATGATTGGTGCATGATTAGTAGGAACTATTCTCATTATATAGGGGCATTTCTAGGTTTCACGACCTATAACATGGTTGTATGGCCCTCATAGTATAACCGTACACCTATAATGGAATTTTTGACTAAGGTGAAGGGGCATTCGCCCACTTTTGGAAAACTATGTCAGAATTTCCTCTAGGAAATAAGTGCTATATAATTGGCACAAGGTTTGGAAAACTATAAGGGAAATCCTTGGGGGTATTACAAAACAATCAATACATTGAAATTCATAAAATAAAGATCCTCTATTTTATCCACAAATCCCCCCCAACTCACCCCATTCAATAATCCAACCATAGGCATGACTCCCTCCCTACCACTCCTATATTGGGTTCAATTTTCATGGAAGATTAAGACACATATCTTCATGAAATCTTCTTTTAATCCTCTCTTCATATTATTTATTCCATCTTCTTTATATGTTTCTTATTAACTATTGAGATATCTCATTTAAATTTTATTTTTTCCAAAATGGGTGAACTATTGAATCCTATTGTATATCTTGATGGTTATGGTGTTCTTTTTTCCATTATAGGGTCTCTCCTTGATGGTGTTAGTGGATTCCACCTGGTTTTGTAAAATATTCAATAATGAAGTTTGTGCTCCCATGATTTGAATTTTTTGATGATGTTTTATGGTTGAATTGGTTTTCTAATGGTTTTATAATTTTTTGGGTAGTGGGATAGTGGGTTTTCATGGATTTAGTGTATGCTATACTTTTTATAATCATTTTCCATCATATAAATGGTTAGTATTAATGTGTGTTATTTTCAATTGAGATGGTGGTTGGGTAGGAGGTAAATATATGTTTTATAGGGAATAAAATTGAGAAAAATGGACCCAAGGTATCTGAGTGGGTAGAATGTGTTTATTACATCAGGTGAATTAGTAGGGCCAAGGCATGGTCTACTGAACAAGATTACATATCAACATTAACAAAACATCAATATGATGGGTATTTGTGACTCGAGCAGGGCCATCACATATAAGAGATGGGTTGATCACCAAGATTATATGGATTCTTGAACCCCTAACACTATAAAATTATGGATTTCCCATGATTATTATGTCTTTATTACCTTTCATCCTGTTGTTTCCTTTATTTACCTCTTATATTTCAGATAATGTTTTTATAGAAAAATTGCGTCTTTCGATTCTAAAAAATTAACCGGTTAATTTTTCTTATTATTTCATCTCATTGAAAGTATTTCGGGTTTATCCTAATGGGATATTATGATAACACCCTACCTATACCCATGGGATATTTAAACCTTGTTATGTTTAACCTAGGTAAAGGAAATGTTCCTTAAGGTGATGACGGTGGATACATGTGACAATGATTCTTTATTTTAGAAGGTTTTTATGGAGGTGTCATAATGTTATTGACACACATGTTTCATTTAGGATTTTGGTAATTTTTTCCCACGCCAATTTAGATAATTATTTGTGTTCTGATTCTCAAGTGTCCTACTAAGACTTGTGTTATGGATGTTGGTATATGTTATTGCAAGCATGTTACATTGTTTTATAATATTATTTTGTATTATTTATAGTGGTTTCCAATATGTGAAATTATTCCAAATAGTGTTTTATGATTCCTATGATTTAGATTCCAGTTCGTGGGGATTTGTAATTCCCTACGGGCTATGCCTTGATCTGGGTTAGTTGTTTGGAAAGATAGGAGGCCAGCCCAGTTCATGAAAAAATGATTTTGGAGGAGGTTTATCCTATTTTTTTATCAAATTAATTGGGATCAATGGGACTAAAAATATCTAGGACATATGGGGATTCATGACCTTGTTGTGATTGGGGAGTATAGACAACACACCAAATTATATTCCCTATGTCACCATGTGATGTTTTATATTTTCTTTTCCTTATCCACAAGGTGTGATGTACATTCTACAAAATTTACATGGAAATTGAGAGGGGTTGGATTAGTTTGTTCTATTATTGTGATTTTTCATATTTCATTTATATTTAGGTTGGTAGTTGTAAATTTTTGTTGCAGATGTTTAATGGGGTGATGTATAAATGGTTTTTTGGGGTTAGGTAAATCATGTAGCATTCCATCTCCTCGATGAATTATGGTGAAATGATGGGAAAATCTAGAAAAGAGTTATACACTAATTTCTGACAATATATTAATTGAAACTGTGATTTAGGTTGTCTGATAATATTATCTGGGAGTGGGATATAGACCTTCTCAAGCCATGGAAGCTGAACCAGGTCTGGAATTTAACTAGAACCATGATTTCCCCAATAACAATCCTCCATCTTTCCCAGTTTTCATTGATCCCCATGATGTCGAGGTCATTATTGAAATGATTGAATTGATTTTGGGTTTTATTGAAACTATTTATATTGTTATGGTGAATTTCACTTTGTTCATGTTTGAAGGGCCTAGTCACAGATGGTGGGAATTAATGGTTTATACTAGAAAAACTATATATATGGGTTGGAAGGACTTCAATGTTGTTTTTACTATGAATTATTTATCAGAAACATTGTTCCATTTCAAGAATCATTAGTTCTACATATCCATTTAGGGGATCATATTGTGTTGGAATATGAGAATCACTTCACATAATGAGATTAATTCATAGTCGCGGTTGCTTCTAGTGATAAGTTAAAGGCCCCTCATTTTGAAATGGGGAAGTAATTAGAAATTAAATTCTAGGATAAAATTCTCTGATTAAATATATATGATGTTGTAGTTCACCAGGCCTTGGTGGTGGATATTGATCATGTAACATGTCATCTTTTTTTTAGGTAGTTTTAGTTATAGGCATGTGTGTTGGAGGTTTGTATGAAATGAAAAGAAAGCATGATGAAATAGAAAAGAGGAAATGTGGTATTTCAAAAAACCCTTCCCAACCTCCGTCATCGAAAACCTCTATATGGGGGTTATTTATGTACTATAGATATTGAAGGCTAGTGAAAATGTGTTTATAATTTTTAGTTTAGACATAACACTAATATCAGTGTGGGATAATGATTCACTTGAAAAGGTTTTATTAGAGTGGTATGATGACTTAGAGTGTTGTCGATTCCTTAGTACATAATGAATTAACCATTAAATCTAGGGAATCTATAGAAATGGGTTCTCGATCTGCAAGGCATGGTGTTAAGGATGGATACTATCATGCTCATTGTTATCATAGGGGTTGGATTAAAATTAATAATTGTCCATAGGTATCGGTATAGATAAATCAACTATATGTTATTGATCAGGAACCCATTGAGTCTGATGGAAGACATTGGATATTATGTGGCACTTTTCTTATATAATTGTCTATAGATGTGGTTTTTTATATGAGTGATTCTAAATCATATATCCATGCATTTTTGTGGAATTTAGGAAATTTACAACTTATCTTATGACATAAACTGTGTATTTGGTTTCACCAATTTCTAATAAGATGGAGTAGATTTTTAGATGGATTTTATGTGTTCTCATTTTGTCTGAGGTCGATATAGACTAAGATTTCATGGTTCTAGTGATTAAATATTTTTATTCCATCCTCAACATGTAATGGAAAGATCACATCATTTTTTCCCATATGTATATATCTATTGTGGAACCAAATAGAATTAAATATGAAATTTCAAGGTAAATGGGATCCTGGATCAGGGTGACATAAATGTCCACTTCTAGAGTTTGGAAACCTTGTTTTTTGGGTCTCATCACTTTTTTGGAGGAATGTTGTAGATGTTCTATTAATGGGATACCACTTATTTTGGATGAGTATCAATGGGTACTTCTAGATGATTTATCATGCTTTCATCCCTAACATGTTTTAAATATCACCATCAATTTCGAATTGAGTACACAACCAACATATATTCCCATGTATAATGTGGAACCCACTCTATTTTCAGATTCATATATAAGTCTATATGATTTGGAATATGAAGGATTAATTCTCCTAAGAATCTCACCTTATTGCAGCACATTGTTTTTCACCAAAAATAATGATTGATCTCTTTTTTTCATTTATTTCCAATAAATAAATAATGTAACAAACAAGAATTAAAATTTCCTAAAATTGATGTAAACATTTATTATCTCAAGGGTATATGTGGTTCTCCAAGATTTACCAATGTTATGGGTATTATCAACTCAAGATCCAATAGGTATATGTTCCGTAGAAAAACTTTTATAGTAGGTATCGACTCATGAGTTTCTTGAAATTCATTTATGGTTGGGGAATGCTCCAATGGTTTTAATGTTATTATAAACAGGGTGTTTCATTAGTACATATATTGTATTGTATTCGTTTATGTAGATGATACACTTGTCTAATCTAAGAACAAGGAATACAATGAGTTGCACATGAAAACCCTTCTAGAAACACTCCGAGCACTTTCTCATTGCCCTTAACTCTAAGTGAACCTTATGAATTCAGGAATTCATATTGATGGTTATAGTGATATAAAATCATGGAGTTCTACAGGACCACTAAAAATCATGGAATTGATGCCATGGGACTAACTAATGAATGTATTTGATATCAGGATATTTTGTTCCTAGAAAGTTGCTAAAGAATTTTTATCATGGATTTATCACATCTCAATTCATGAATGACCTCACATACTCAAAAATGTGTAGAGTTTGATTGGATACAATAGTTTCATATTTATGTTGAGGAGCTCAATAAAATACTGATCATTTCCTCTGTTTGATCCTAGATGATCTGGGGAAGGGGTATATCTTCTACAATGATGCTTCATGTATGGGTCTTGGGTGTGTGTTGTTGTGGGATGAGAATGTGGTAGGGTATGTCTCTCACCCAATCTGACCACATGAGGGGAACTATCTAACTAATTTCCTAGAAATTGAAGTAGTGATTCATGGACTAACGATGCGTAATCATTACGATTGTCATGTGAAATTTATATTTCACTCAGATCATAAGAGATTGGCCTATATATTTTCCTAATGAAACCTAAATCAGAGGCAACCGTAGTGGGTTATGTGCATTCAAGGGCTTGATTTTGACATTTTCCACAACCTAGGAAAATGTAATATGGGGGAATATTTCTTATGCAGTAATGTGCATGCCAAATATTTGAAGCGGTCTATTGATGTTTAGACTTTTATGAGTATTGTTTCCTTGAATCACATGGAAACAAAGTATTATAGCGTAGGAGTGTTCTGGGATACTATTCACCTAGTTCCCACTCTCTTGGTGATGATCCCCAAGGAACTTCATAATGATGAGTTGTTTCAGTGCTCTAAAAATCTTCTTATTTATGTGGAGGCACTCAGTGTGTTGTCATTTCCTATCGAGGAAATTATGTGCTTCAGGGGGTGCTTTGGATTGTAATTGTTTTTTATGGTGGTAAATAAATATAGGCACTAATCAGAGTGGGATATTAAACATGGGAAAACTATTATGTTTTACATTGTGTGATGTGAGTTATTATAGATTGGTCTAATATGGGATTCTATTTACATTGTAAGCATGTGTTACACTTGTTAGAAGGTTAAAACTAATTACAAAAGGCCCCCATGTTTTCATTAACCACTCCCTATTTTCAACTCACTCTGGGATGGGACCTCCACGGATTTGACCATTGGCTTTCCTCACACAACTTGGGAAAAGAATAAAATATGGGTGGTGATTGATCATCTAATCAAAAAATGTATTTCATTATGGTCCAAGACTCTATCAAGGTGGATGAGTTGGGCCAGTTATTTATTTAGGATAATGTGATGCCTCATGGTCTTCCTCTAGCTATTGTTTAAAATAGCGAACCTTGTTTTACATATCATTTTTTGGGAATTAATATGGAAGTAAATTGGATCTCATTTCACCAATAACATGGAATACGATCCTCAAATATATGGTTATATAGAGTGGCAAAACTATGTTTTGGTAGAAATTCCCCAACCATGTTTTAGTAGAAATTCCCCATGAATACAGTTTTGAATTTTGGAGGGGTATGAGATAACAATTTGGAATTGGAATATATTTTTTAAGAACATATACTAATGCTCAATTAAAATGGATCCATTTGAGGAACTATATGGTTGGCCATGTCAATCACCTTTGTGCAAGAAAGTTGTTGGTGAGACGTTATTGTTAGAAACGAGCCTACTCTATGATATATCTGATAATTATAGTATTATCATTATGTAGTTATTGTTAGAATAGATATTAGATAAGTCTTATCCATATTAGTAGTAGTGATACTTAATGTTTGTAGTGTGTGAGAAAGGGTTTCCAATGGTGTCCTCATTCCTAGGTCACCACCATCTTGGTATGAAATCGAATATAATGTCGAGGTATGTCAAAAAATTAAAAATATAGAGAGAGTGGGAATTATTTCATTTCAAATATCATTTAAATTAAATTAGGTATTAATGATGTATTACATGTATTTCAACTAAATTAGTATTACTTGGACATTACCCATATGCATAATACGGAATATTTTTATCTGGAATCTGATTTGACTTATTTTGATAGACATGCACAACTTTTGGATTCCAAACACAAAATTCTTCATGAGAGATAATTACAATTGGTTCGGGTCCATTGTAAGAAAAAATATAATAAACTTGATAATTGAGAAAAAATATCTCATGTGGATGATTTGTATCAACATTTATTCTGTCATCAGAAATTTGTTTCACTTTCCAAGGGTAAAAATTATTCATGGTGGGGCGAGTTGTCACATATGTGGTTTCCTAATCACGTATGTTGTCATTTATATTGGGTATTATATTAATCAATTTAATTATTATATATTATTTTGATAAAATTGCTGTTTTTGGGCTAGAAAATTGGAGGCACATGTTTGGATCTCAATTTTTAGAAAACATGCGTCAACCATGTGGAAACTGTGCAGCCTAGATAGTGACAATGTCTAAGTCACACCACCTATATCACATGTGTGTGACCATACATGTTTAATTGTGATCCAATGACCATGGATTAATCTAAAAAACAGATATAAGAATACATTCACATGTTTCCCACAAAAAAATCTATGTAGTCATTTTTCTTCTTGGACAGAGGGTTCACATATTTGGTGCACTGTTGACCACCCATGGGAAAAATCATGTGACCTGCCAGACATAAAAAATATATAAATTCATTAACTACCCATCCAATATTTTAACCCGAAATAACCCCCAAATCACCCCATTTGACCCACCATCCCAAGGATTACCTCACTCCCTTCTGGTCCTCCCATGGGATAAATTTTATTTGATGACATGGACTTTGATCTTTAGTAAAACATCACGAAAGGCACCCATATCCTCATTCCTTTCTTATTCTTGATATCTACTTTCTTCATTGTTGATTTTTCTATTTTCCTTTAAAATTTTTGATGTAACATGGATTTAACCTTGTCTTTTTTGGGTTGAATCATGATGACTTGTGGTGTGATTTTTTATAGGGTATCTACATGTTGTGTATGATGGTTTCTAAGAAATTTTATTAAAAAATAAATAACTAGGATGTTGTTTCCATGTTATGAAAATGTTTTGTGAGTTTAGTATTATTAAATTTATTCTATAATTATTTAATATATTTTTTGGGTGGATACATATTTGTATTCAAATGGTTATTCAATGTGGTAAATTTTTTATAATTATTTTCACTTTTATATGATGTTATATTTCATGTGAATCACTATTTATTGATGTAGAGGTTGTGTAAGAGGTGTCTTAATGTGGTAGAGGGAATGAAGTTGTGTAAACTGAAATCCTATGTATTTAGGTTGGAAAAAAGGTCTATTACATTAGGAAAGTAGGCATGGCTGTGGCATAATCTCCCAATCATGATTATGTAACAATACTAACTAGAAAATCATGTGATGGAGATTGGTGGATTAAGAAATACCTCAGTATCTTGGATATGGTTTTATCATTAATATTATAATGATCATACTACCACACTAAAACTAGTGACTAGGTGATTTCCCGTGGTGTTCATTTTGTTCTTACAATTTAGCTCGATGTTGCATTTATTTTAATCTTTTATTTGAGATAAATTTTTATTTAAAATTTCATCTTTATTTTATAATAAACTAGGATATTAATTTTACATATAATGTAATTAAATGGAATATTTTATGGTGGTATCCTATGAGGCACTTCGTCTCACACCCATTATACAACATCATCAGTTTTTAGACCTTGTTATGATTGACCCATATAAAGGAAATGTTCCTCGTGGTGGAGACTATGGATTTATGTACTAATGATTCCTTACATGGGAAGGTTTCTATCGAGGATGAATTAGTTTGTTGATGCAAATTTTTCATTATGTATTGTGGTCTAGTTTCCCCCCATATTTTGTATATTTTGTTTTTGTTGTGATTGTAAAGTGTTCAACTCAAAATTTTGTTATGAATGTTGTTATTTGTTATTCCATGAATGCTTCCTATTTTTATGATATTATTGTTTATTGGTTAAAATGTTTTATATGGGGATAAATCAATCCCAATAGTGTTTTTTTATTCCTAGGAACAAGTTTCTATCCCTTGCAGATGATGAACGCCTTCGATCCATTCCAAAGGATAGGCTGAGTGTTGGTTTCTATGGATGTATGGCCTAGTTCTTGATAGCATTTTATGATTTCTATGAGATTATCCATGAATAATGTTTATTATAACATGATTCATGTTTTTCTCATTCCCCAGATGACTATATATATTTATGTTTTTTCATGCTTAGATGTTCAGGTTTACGATTTTCACCACTTTTCTGAATCCTTGATATTCCTCATCCAAAAAATGATTTACTTTCATCTTGTTATTTTTTTATTATTTCTTTACTAGACCATATATTTCACCCATTTCTATTGAATTTACTTCATTTATAAATTGTAGTCTTATAAGATCTATAGAATTTAATGGAATAATTAATAATTTTTTCAAAATTATGATGGTGTACCCATGTATATTTTTATTATGATATGTAAATAATTTTCCAAAGAAAATAGGCCCCATGATATTATAAAATTATAATATGTGTTTTTTATGTAATAAATCTTGAATACAGGTGTCCTAAAATATCATCATTCATAAAAAGATCCCCATAATGCCCCACCATCAGACACCGTACCCTTATGGTATATTCTTGGGTCATAAGGGGTTATGTATCTAGTCTATATTAATATATATATATATATGAATTTTTAATAAGATAGTTATTATATTTATCTATATGTATTAGTTCAATTTTATATGAATTTATGAAAATTAGTTTTTGGTTCGAAAAATCCAACACTGTATTTTGAAAAATACATAGGTTTAATTAAAATTATCTTTTTGATAAATTCAATAAATTTTAAATAAATATCATTTTTATATACTATTTTTATTAAATAATATATACATTCAAAGTATAATATAATTTCGTGTTGTTCAATATATTCTTTATATGTGTTATAAAATTGTTATTATTATAAAAAGCGTATTTTCCAGTAAATTATATTTATTAATGAAAATTGTATATTTAAATATTTGAGAATTAATTTGATAAAATAAATATTAGTTTTTAATTATCACATATAATTTTTCCAACGGCGAATTTATAATAATTTACAGAGAAAACTGAATTTGATGGTTATTGTTAAATATGGTAAAAATATATTTTTTGTATTATGACATTATAATGCCCAAAAAGGGATGAAATAAATAATATAAAGGGAATAAATGAAAAATATATATTTCTATTAAATTAATGGTTTATTAACATTAATTTTTCAATTTTATTACATAGTAATGAATGTTCCAAAAATGTATATTAAATTTTATGGTTAAAAGTAAAAACATTATGAACTCCGCTCACATCAACATTAGCAATAGTACTATCTGACATTGATATTCCTCTTTGATAATTTTGTTCTAATTTCATCATTTTATTCTTTTTTAATTTATCTACATTGATGTATAGCTCACACATTTAATATTTTCATCCCCAAGTTATACATTGCTTTAATAAATGTTCAATAAACTGTAAGGGGATGATTAGTTTTTTTAAATGTTGTTATTACTACCATGATTCATGTTAATGTGTTATGATCATAATTTTTCTAATACATTGGGTTTCATGATCTTTTTTTATTATATTAGGTGAATATTAATTTAATTAGTAATTAATTAGGGTGTATTAATGGTATGGGTTTTCATAGTTTTGTATTAAACAAAAGTATAGGCATCTTTTGGAATTTCATTTGATAAATTTAGTGAAATCCTCAGAGATATTACAAAACATATGAAACCATCCATAAATTTTAGTAATATATAGATTAAGCGGTGTCTATGAACGAAAATATGTGTCTGGATACTAAAATTGGATGTGTGTGACAAATGTATGTACCTAGTTTTAATAAACCCTAAAGGGTGCATTTTGTATTAACATGATCATTACTTGGTGCACAATAATGTTGCCTTGTTTCACACCTAGTCTGACACTCCCAATGGGTATTCATGGGTAAATTCAAAATATCAGTACGAATTTTTATGAATGAAATATAATTACAATTAACTTTTATGATAGGAAGTTGACTATAGATAACAATGATTGAATCCTCTAAATTTTTAGGTTACATAATGCTAACCATTTTATATTTTCCAAATAAATATTCATAGTTTCCATTTTTTGGTTTATTGGTTTTGAAATTATCATCCTAAATCATATATTTGATGATATAAATTTTTAGAACCCAAATTAAATAGTGGATGGTATGATTTTCTTCCATTCATGAATTTTACATTTCATGCATGGATATAGTTTTACGCATAATTTCCTATCATGATAAGTCATTAAAACTGTTAAAACACCACCTCAAAATATTTATGTAGAGATATCCTTGAACACTAAGAATTGTGAAATTATTTCATCCTACGTATATAACATCTCCCATGTCCATAATTGGGGGCTGAACTTGCCAATGAAACTTGTGATACACCCTCTAGAGGAATTTGATACAATTATACATATGGATTTGATTTCCTTATATATAGATAAAAATAGTTTTCAAGAGATGTAAATAACCAACTATATCAAAATTCACCCACTAATTCTTTACTTGTTAAAGAAGGAGGTAGAATCCTCTTGGGTATCATCACCTCAACCATGGTTATTATTTATTTATGATAATTTATATCTAGCTCAGATGATTGAGAATAATGAAAATATCATCTTTGATGACATTAAAATTGTAAGACAATATGATGATGTTTTCCCCAAAAAATTTAATGCTATAATTCCAAGACATGATGTTGATTTATCAATAGATCCTTATTGCAAACAATTTGCAAACATACAAGATTCCATATTGAATAGATAATGTTTTACTTATATTATATAATAAGAAATTATTATAGAATCAGGAAAAAGGTTCATATGATCAAGTTATTCACAAGGTGTGTAATCAAAATGTGGAGGAATAATAATCTTATTTATAAGTTCCTTTTTCATATTTGGATCATCAATAAATAGGATAATTAACCAAACCTTCTTATGATGAAGAAGGATATCCCCCATAACTATTTCCTTGTAATGTACCCACACTATATGATCATAGTGATGCTTTTTGACTAACTAATGATAAAAAAATAAACATTGAATTAATGAACAAAGTCAATACTGGATACCTCAAATAATGTGTTATAGTATTAATATCTGATTTTATTATCTACTCCGAGATCAAGTAGGAACGTGAGGATAATATCAGTGTTGTACTGAATTCCTTATGAATTGAATAGTTTTATATGATCTATTGTGAACTAATGTTTTTTTGGAGAAATTAACATTGACATGATATGTTGTCACTAATAAGGGCTATTTTTTATCCTTAAAAAAATAGAGGCAATTGGAGTATAATCAAAACCATCATCTGGGATGGAGATCTATATTTTCCTTGGATTATTTGGGTATTATCATTAATTTTTTATAATCTTATCATGTATTTAGGACATCTAATTATGATAACTCATATGGTGGTGATTTTTTATATGATCATAATGTGATAAAATCATTAAATTGTTAAAAAACTGGTTATTATTAAAACTTATCCTCAAATTACAGACAAGTGTTATACATTTTATTATCCATAGTGATGCTTCCAGAAGGGACTAGGTTGTGTACAAATGAATGATGAAAAGGTGAAAAAATATTCCTCCAATCATGTAAATTTCCATGAGAATAACAACCCAACCCATGAACTACAATTGTGTCATGTGATGTTCATGTTGAATATGTTGAAAAATTATCCCTAAAGGGAGAATTGTGAAACAAATATGAATCATAAATCTATCATGTATATATTTACAAAAAAATAGATCGATATGTGCCAAACATATTTTTTATACCTGATCAAGTACAATGATTGTTTTTTCCATTAATTTTAGGGAATGGCCATATTGTGTATTTGATGAGTAAAATGATCCTACAACCATATATATGAAGATAATTGAAAGTAATCCAATAATAATATGAATGAAAAGGATGGAAATGATAATAATAAAAGTATATTCACCTTAAATTATGTAATTAAATATTATGCATCCATTATTGAGAGGATTAAGGTGGCCCAAAATAATGATGAATCGATATTGAAAATTAAAAAATAGTTTAGATATTATATTTTCTAAATATGGGGTTAATGGTTTTAAACAATTTTATGTGTCCCATAAAAACTATAAATTAAGAGGAATGTGGAAGATGATTTCTTATCTCATCCTTATCTATTCTTCTAGGATGCACTATGATATATAGATATTTGTAGAAAAACTCCTTGTGGGAGAACATGACGAATGAGATTGTAAAATCATTATATCAATACATTGTATGCCAACATGTACAGGATTAATAAATGAATTTAATTGTTATAATTTAACAATCTATAAAAATAGAATACGATTCAAAAAAATATATATAGAGTTTGTCAATGAACTCCCCATGACTTATAAAAAAATTTAAGGCATATAGATGTTAGTTGTTTACATAATAAATCTTAAAATTGTATATCAATCAAGGAATATTGATCTATTGAGTAACTCTCTAAGATAAATAAATGATATATTGAAAGAATTACTATAGTTCCAAAACATATCATATCTGAAAGAGATATGTGGTCTACCTCAATGTTCAATATAGGGATTTACTAAGAATCACATACTAAGCAAAGTTTTGTTAAAACATATTACCCTCAGCTTGAAAGCCAACCGAAGAGATATATTAATAATCTATAGGATATAATAAAATCATGTCAGATTGATTTCCATGTTTTTCATGATTGTTACCTTTCCCATGTGGATTTCTTATATAATAATAATTTCCTTTAAAACTACCAAAGGCAACTATATAAGGCTCTATATGGGATGTGGTATCACAGTCTTATATAATGGGATGAATTTGGAGAGTAGGATATTATGGAACCATATATTATCTATGAAATGATGTACAAGGTTCAAATCATTCAGCATCATTTTAAATCCACACAATGATTATACAAAATCTATAAAAATAATCAATGAAGAGACCAAGATTTTAAGGTCTGATAAAAGGTGTTCCTTTATATATCACTATTTTAATCAGAACATGTGTTCTTATTTGGAATCATGATTCTTGAATGGTTTGTAATGGATTTTTTTATTGAACTGGAAACAACCAATGATCCTATAGTCATAGGGACCTGATTTCCAAAGTCATCTGCTCGTTAAGGATTTGAAACTATGATTCTTATGAACACACATTGTTCAAGAGGATGGGATGTTGGGATCATTTCACCCTTTTAAGGGGAATTAATTTCATACTCCATGACTATCATTTATATTTATGATATGTTCATGAATCCATATTAATTTACCAAGTATAATGTAGGTCCCAATTGAAATTTTTAATCAATTATTAGCATGTGGGGAATTCATAATCATTTGTATGTTTTTTAGGATCTTCATTTATTGAGAGATATATATATATATGAAGTTCTACATCAATGGTATATACTTATATACTATATAGAGATTTATTTTCCATTGTCATGATTATTGTTATTGTTAAGACACACCGTGGGGCACTCTATTATTTTATGGTCATCCACATAGATGAATGTCACTCATGAATTTATTGTCATCCAGGGACATAGAAGATGATTTGTTGTTTGAATCAAAACAAAATGTGGGTTTCATATGTATCCTTGTGATTGGAATAAAACCCATGTATTTTAGTGTGGCTTAATGGGACACATCATTACATATATGGTCATGTGATAAGAACCCAACGGTGTATTTTAATATCATGTGGTAAGGGAATCGAGGAGGAAGGTGCCTAGTCAAGGATTGGTGTTGGACTTATGCATAAGTATCCTAAGGAACTAGGAATTAAAAAGAGTTTCCAATTTTAATTAGAACATTTTGGGGATATGACCTAATGTAAATATGGATGATTTGGAAGTTTGGGTTTTATCATCAAAGAGGAATCCTACATATCACTTTTGGATGGGAATCAAAGCATATGTATATTGATAAGTCTCACAGGCTAGTATAGCCCTTTGAGAGACATAGGATGGGGCCTACCCCAAAAGAGGAGTCCCATGTAACAAGTTCGTTGAGAGATTTCTTAACTCATGGATGTTTAGGGGCTTGATAAGGGACTTTTCCCTATGAAGGATTCTATATTAATGGAATTAGGATTCGGGTTACTCCAACGGGGTATTCCCTAAAAAACATGACATGATTTCTCATTTCACTGATGAGATTATACGGAGCTCGGTCTATAGAAAGGCTTCCTATATATCCCTATTTTATATTTGGAATAATAGTTCTCTTAGTTCATTCCTTCAGGTGGATTATATGGGTGTTGTGATAGTTACAAACCCCTAAGCTCATTTGGTTCATGCATGGTGTGAGAATGAAGAGGATGTGAAAGATAAAAAAACCACATAAACATTTCTTCCTTAAATTGTAGAATAGGTAGGGGCTATGGTAGAAGAGACCGTGGATACATCAGAAGAGGATAAGTCTATGTAACTTCCATCCCATCAGATTACATTGGACTAGAGCCCACAGAATTAAAGAAATTAAGGTGGATGATATAAAGGGGAGAAAGAATGTAAACTTACACATGAAAGGATATGGGATAACACTATGATGGTTAAACATTGATGATTGGATGTGGCATACTCTTATTGAGGATGGACATTGTGGGTTTGGTTGGGGATTACTCTAATGAAGGATTCCAATTGTATGTTAAACGTAACATAGGAGTCAGGTGAATAAAATTCATGAGTCTCTTGATGATTTCATTGACTCGTTTTACATAAGGAATCCATAAGGATAATCCCTACTTGTAACCCAGGAAAGGAACCACAAAAAGTATGTCAACTTGAGGAATTTCAGGGATTTAAAAGGATTATCCCAAATCATGGTGTCCCGAGGTTGGTCACTAAGGTCGTATAAAGCACCACCCAAAAATATTCTAAACCATAACTGAAAAGTTCAGAGTGCCACTCTCCATTTTTCATGGGGGTCAATGAAAAAACTGAAGGGACCAACCCAAATGGACGGGACCGCTTCACAATTGTGATCATGAGAATGGGTTTTGGGACAGAACATCCTTTGTATGGACTAGTGAGTTCACTGAAGTTGGTCTCCTTTGTATGAGTCCCCCTATATTATACTAGTGTAGATCAAACTACTTTACATAGATATGGGCCACCCATGTTTGGGTCTCAAATTTTTTGATCACCATAGTTTGTACTAGGGTGGATCAAAATAGGTCACCTAAAAATGGGTTTCCCAAGTGAGGGTCTCCCAAGTGTGGGTCACCCAAGTAGTACTAGGGTGGAACAAACTACTTAACCGAAGTATGGGCCTCACAAGTATAAGTCCCCAATGTGTGGGTCATACATGCATTGGGATTAGGGTCATGCTATTGTAAAGGTTGTCTAAGGAAGGTCTCATAAGTAGTGATAGACTACATGGGGGGAGGGTCTTTATAGCAAGAGTCCTATACATGATTTACAGTCTTGGAGTTCTGCTGTCTGTAAAACATTAGAGGAAAAGGGGACAATTTCTAAATCTGCATGTAGACCTATGAAAATGGTCATACCCTGAAATACATGTATGGATTGACCTATGCAAATGGTCTTATATGGTGGTGCACATTACATTATAAATTGTTTCTCACTTCCAAGATCTATAACATTCGATCTATGAGTCCTTTTTGGCTTTGTGACCAGTCAAATAAAATATCTCAAATAGATCTACACTTCTATATATGGGGAATAGACAATTTAATTTTGGAAGAATCTCGAATATTTCATTTTGATTCCTTAAACCCTTTTTATCTTTAATCGTGTAAATCAATTTCCTAATCATGGAGAGGTGTTATTTTTTCTTATACCTCATTACGGAGAAGTCTGGCAGAAAATGAAAATAAAATATTGAATTGCACAAATTATTTTATAAAACACATTTTGTGGTGTCAAAAAATGGTCCCTTATTATTATATACATTTAGAATCAAATAAATCATGTTCTAAGGTAATAGGAGGGAACATTGATTCATTCCAAACTAATTTATAATACTTTTTAGCTACATCAATTATGAAAAGATGCTATAATTTATTAATAATCCATCAGGCATAGTGAGCATTGTTTGACTTTTATTAGGCTCATATAGTCCACCATTGAATCATTGTGTATTATATGTTATCACCCTGATTATTTACAAAGATAAATATAGAGGATACATAATGGTTGGACATGAATATTTTCTATGACACCCTTTTTTGGGTTTTTAGATTTACTAGGTTGGTTTTTAAAACAATTTCTAGATCGATGTTGCCTAAACCTTAATGAATGTTGGTGTAGCGAGCTAAGACTAAACATTGGTCTGTAGTTCCATTTGAGGGTTTTAATTATATACAATACTTTTTCTCTTTTTGTGGTAATTTTAAATACTTGATTTCTAGATTAATAACTCTACTTTTTTATGTCTATTAGTTTTAACCATGAATTTTTAAATTAAATTCCAAAAAATTGATGGCTTATAAGGTCTAGATATCTTTTATTTTAGATAATTTCATGGCTAATATTGAGTCATGATTTTTATTGTCAAAAAATATAGAATTTAAAATATATGAAAATAGGAGGTCTTTTCCAGGAATGATGATTCTTATATTTGAAAAACTTGTTATGGGGATGTATTATACCAGTCCAACATGGACTTGTGTTGTGTATCCAAATAGTGGAATCATTAGGCTAACATGCCCATTATGTGGGAAAACATTTTAATGAAAAAATATGGAACATAATTCATTGTCATGTATATCAGTTCCTATAAATTTTGAAATTCTATTGTTGTTGGAAAAAAGGGGTTATGATTTCTATGTCTCAAGACCACAATGAGGGGATTTACCGAGGAAAGACATCTACGAATAGAAGTGGGCATCTGCATCAAAATATGAATTAAATACAATTCATCTCCTCATTGAATTTGATGTGTGAAGAAGGGTACAATTTATCCGAAAGGGGATTTTTGATATTATGTTGTTTAGTTTAATGATCTAATTAAAGGACATAGGGGGGGAGTGTGTAGTTTAATGTCAAAGAGTAAGGACATTATGATTTGTAGTTTCAAGTAATGTAAAAAATATATTATGGGATCTATGCAGCTTAATGTCTTGTAGAAATGGAATTTTATTGTAGTTTAATGTCGTTCATCAATTACATTAGGATGGATGTGTAGTTTTAATTCAGTTAGTAAGGAAATTATGATGTGCAGTTTCAAGTCATGAAAAGAGGATATTATGATAGAAAATTTAATTCCATGAACCAAGGATATTATGAAATGAAGTTTAGAGTCATCTAGGGAGGAAATTAGAAGGATTATATGTTGTGAATTTTAAATTAATGTAGTAAAAACATTAGAGGGACATTATTTATGGTCATTAGAATTGACCAATGGTTTGATAGTTCTCCAATTATTGGTAATCTATCTAGAAATGTGTGACTATATTTAAGTATTGGAGGAGGCATTTGAATGCTGTGATTTGGGGATTTCTGAATCTGAAGTGTGATATGGGATAAGGGCTAAATGGAATTAGATCAAGTCTCTTAGAAAAATGAATTTACCACTATTTGAAAAACCTGTTTTGGGTGTTGTATTATATAAGAACAACTAGGGACTATATTTTATATCTATATAGTGGCATCCTTTAGCTGGAATTCCAAATATGTATGTGACATTATGTAAGGACATCTTGGGGAATGTACTGTAATATCTGGTAAGGAATCTCCCATGAAATATGACATTCTATTGCTAAAAGTCGATGATAGTTTATTAAGATTAAGATATTCCTGAGAACGTAGATTGGATTATGGTCAAATGTAACATAATATAAAAGGGATATTTAATGTCATAATTTCCAATGAATTGGGAGAATAAGATGTCTATGAAGGTCTGACCCTAGTGTAGGAAGTATGGTTTTTGTAGATTTAGGTCATAATATTTTGACCAATATATTAGGGAAACAATGAATTTCATTTAGTAAAATGATCCATTGTGGTCCCAATATGCTTTGAAAAAGTGAATGGGGAAAGGTGTAAACCATGGACATGGATACTTTCAGGTTGGGAGAGAGGATATTGGAGAAATATTTAAAGGATTACTATTTTAAAATTTAGGTTCTTACATGTTTTCATCGATGCTTAATGGGACAGTAGAGGCATCTCCCATGAACGAAGTTACCATTATTTGACAACCCAATTATGGGGGCTATATTACATAGGGCCAACCAAGAAATATATTACACAACCCACCAGTGACATCCATTTACTGAAAGGTTCATTATTTTGGCGACATAATGATTTCCCATCATGGAGAATATACAACATAATAAGGATAACACTCTCTTATTTATCTGACATTCTACCACCTGAAACCAAAGAAATATTATAAAGATCTAAAAGTATTCAAGACTAGGTGTTAAAAATGAAAAATTCATAATTTCCAATGCATGTTGAATGTATTTGGACTGATATTTGACATGATCTTGTAGTACCTTACATTTATATGACTCATATGTAAAATGAGGACATTTATTGCTTCTATTGTGGGATCTCTAAAGAGAGAACCAGAAATAAATTCTCCTTCAATGAATATTTTGTATTTGTATACTTGAAACTGGATTATTTTAATGTTGTGATGTGACTAGTCCCAGGATTGAATATTTGAACATCAATGCGTATCTTATATGATTGAGAATCAAGGAACATTTCGTTCTATAAATTGGTGTCCTTGCATTGGATTGGTCCATATATAGGGAGCAGATGCATTTTTTTGAATGGTGGATACTACAGGAAGTTGGATCTGTGTGTAATTATGTATCTCTCAATGGTAATATTCAATCTATACATATTTATTGAAATTTCATAGAGTTTAAGGTCGTACGGTTAGGTCATAGGTGAACTGATGTGAATTGATGGAAACACTACAGTTGGGCCAAAGAATGAAATTCTATGCATTAGAATGCATCTCATATAGGTAAGAATAAAGCCTTACCTAGTCCTTGATAGGCTCCCTATGTAGATTTGATTCATCCAGTGGATGTAAAGGGGATAAATTATTAATCATGGATGGACCTAGTATTTAATAACAAGGTGTAACTACATATCTCTTTGTAATGATAATCAATACACACTCAATTATTTAAGATTCTCACTTTACAGGTTTACTTAATTGAAATAGGGAAAGGAACTATTTATTAAATTGCATCTAGACCCAATATTGGAGGTCTAGGTGTCAATATGTATCTCCGAAGAATGAAAATTATGTCGCACATAGTTGTTGAAGAAGCTCCTCACATCATATAATGTTTGATTTATGGAATGGTGCATTAATATTTTTAATATATTTTCTCGAATAATTGTTGTACCGAATTTAAAATATGGTCTAAGAATCAAGGGATACGTTTTGGAAGATTTCCCACTATACAATTGGTTCATAAATTGGGAAAAGTGAAATTATTTCATTTATCATCGTGATTAGGACCGATATTAGAGATACATGTGTCATTATGTTTCTATTTGGAATGAGAATAAATCCACACATAGTTAATGAAATTATATTCCATATACATATCTAACTCATACACAAAGGGAATGAAAGTGCAATTTATGTCTTTGATGGCCCCAATATTGGAGATGTGGGAGTAAGTACATATCTCATATGAGTGAGATTAAATCCACATGTCCTTGAAAAGGGTTCCCTATACATATCAGATTTAACCATATTGAGATATGGGGTTCAAGTGGTAATAGGGAGTGGAAATTATGTGAGTAATGCATACACTTAAAATGATACTCATCATTTATTGGACCAAAAATAATCTCAATTTTGGTGTCTTGGTATATTTATTAATGTAAAATGAAGGAGATGTCAATCATACAATTTAATGTCATGTGGTGAGAAAAATGGTGTTTTTAGTTCCAAATGATGTGACTAAGACCTCATGTCATGATGTTTAACAGCATTCAACAAGGACTTGGATTCTATGTAGTTTAAACTCTTACAACATTGAAATATATGATGTTATTCATTTTAACATCATGTAACTATAATGTTTATAGTTACACATTTTTACATTATGTAACTAGGATGTACTCTTTGTAATTACATGAAGTATTTCTTTAGGAACATTTAATTGTTTTCAGTTGTTGTGTGTTCTCCATCCAAAGAGATAAATGAATAAGCTCTATTAGTGTATACCTTATGTATGGAATAGGGTCCTAACCACTTTGTAACATTATTAAAAGTGTTATTTCCTAGTATCATGGGAGTCCTATAGACCAAAACCAACTCTCCTTGGAGGAATTAATGATGGAAGAACGTTTTGTTAGTGGTTCATGTTATTCAGTTCTGATAGAAATACAAGTGATGCAATGTATGAAATCTATTTTCATCCAATCACTCCAGATCATCTAGTCACTTATAAGACTACTCATCTATAGATAATTTATCATAAAAAACAACCTAGAGTTAATGAAATTGAATTTCAATGGAATGTACTACTTCTATTCCATATACCAATGAGTACGTAGTTGATCGTTTTTTCATGCAGGTAGTAGTCCGGTAAGCACCTAGGGAATATAAGAGTTTATTAAGCCATGTATTTTTTATCATTATTTACTATCTTCTAGACTCTATTTGAAAGAGTCTTTTTGAAATATTATATCTATCTACTAGCTGATTCATTATAACGGGATACAAAGATGGGTTCGATATTGTTCTCCTGATAAATTTTATTTTCCACATAAGAATATAAAATAATTCCATTGTCTATAAATATTTTATGAGGGAAACCAAACATGATAATGATATTAGCTTTAACAAATCTGAAAATGTTTTTGGACGTGAATGTTTTATGAGGTATTTCCTCATAAAATTATTAGAAGAAATCTGTGAAAGGATAAAATCTAACTACATGGATATAGATGGATCATATGGAACCAATAAATACATTCCCCATATAGAAAAAGGGCAATATTACATTGTTGTGTGTAGAATCTATGAGGTTTGATGGATCAAGATGGCATGAACATGACATGGTTGACACTTCGTTGTGAAATTAGTGCAACCTTGGGTCATTGAAAGACAGAAGTATCCTAGCATTCAGATTTGATCAAATGATTTTTCCTAGACAGGTGGGCACCACATGATCATATATGTACTTCATTCATGATAGCCCCAATATTTTATCCATCAATACATTTGAAAAGGATTCCATCAAAATTTTATTTATAAAGGATCTTCTAGTGATTTGGGCAACCAAATGAGTCAAATAAAAATATTGTCACCGGTTCTTCTCTTATCCAACTATATTTGGGAGATGAACTTTGTGTTGGTGATATTAAATTATGGGTGCCATATACTTATATCAGGACCAAATGAATCACAAATGGGACTAATTTCATTAATTTTAGTTGTTCTTATTTGACCAAAAGGTGTAACAACAAGACGATGAGCAGTGCTAATGATGGTTACTTCTTTGTTCGGATCTTCCAGTGTTGTAGCTACATTTTCCAATGCATCATTTAGGGAATTTTGTTCCCATGAAACATACAGCAATGTTGGTTCTGAGAGAATTTTTGACATTAACGCTCAGATATAATCACATAGGGGAATTACATTTTCTCTTCTAATGGTGCAGTCCCTATTAATATATTTGATTACCAACTCTGAATTACCCTTCAATACTAGGTGGTTCAATGGTACATGGAATTATAATTACAATCATACAATCATAGATTTATATTCTAACGCATTGTTGGTTACACCTGCTTACAACTAGCACAAGTATGGAAAAGATGCCTTTCTAGGTAGATAATCATAATTCCCATCCCTACATTGTAGAGCATAGTGTATTACATTCCCTTACATGTTGGTCTTATGGATGCACCGTAACAGTGCATTTAACATGTTTGGGGGCTATCTTGAATAGAGTTGTTTTCTTCATCATGTAGTTTAGTATTCAATCATTATTATTTTCTATATGGGTTATTAGTAAATAAATCAACTAAGGATTGGAATTTTGATGGTTTATACAGAATAAACTATATATAAAACTACTGTAGAATCAATACCCACCATGCCAGAAATCATATAAATAGAGGATAGCTGAGGATAAATTTGAGAGGGTTACTATGAGAGGCCATGTGGAGCTCGTGATGCTGTCAGTAATGCCTCAACATCTAGACTGAAAATATTAATTCTAGGAAGCTCTTGTAAATATTAAAAAATTGATTCTCTATGTCGTTCTTTGTTAAACAGAGATAATACTATCTTTTTTTCATTCCCAAAATCATTCTTATTTTCATGGAATATTCCCAGTGACATCTCCTAATATTTCAAATAATGAATGAGCAGTTTTCATCAACAGGTGGAATCAATATTGGTGGAGTCAATAAGTATTTCTTGAGGTAATGGAATTCATCTTAAAAGCCATTGGTCAATTGATATGTGATCCCACTTCTTCATCAATTTTTTGAAAGGAAAACACGTCCCTACTATATGTGATATGAAGTGCCAGATACAGGCCATGTGTCCTTGATTTCCTCTAAAGTCTTTCAGGGTTTGAGGAGGTAAAATGAAAAGGATTGCAATTTCCATCTTGGGATCAATATTTATCTCGTAAAGACATAAAACAAAATCATGAAATTTTTCCAATGCTACCCAAAAATTATTGGGTTCATATTTGGATTTTGGTATCGAAGCATGCTGAATATGGTCTCTAGGTTTTCTAGGTGATCAGAATATTGTTTTTATTTTACCACTATATCATCTACATAGAATTCAACAAATTACTCCATGAAGGGTTGGAAGATTTTGTGCATTTCACATTGGTATGTCGCACCATCATACTTCAAACATAAGGTCATTAACCGATAATTGAATTCACCATTAGGGTCAATGAAGGATGTATATTCATCATATTATAGGTCAATCCAGATTTGGTTATTCCCAGTGTATCCATCAATAATGGAAATTTAATCATATCCATATGTTGCCTTAATCAAGAGTTCTACAATCAGAAATGGGAATTCATATATAGGATAACGACGGTTGAGATCTATATAATCAATGAAAACATAGATTTTCCCATTATTATTTTTAAATGGGACAATATTGACTACAAACATTGGAAATTTGACCTCTCAGATGAATTTTTATTTGACAAGCTTATCAACTTTTCCCTCAATTTAGGAGGCACGATTCGGGTGTGTTATTCTTGTTGACTGCTTATATCCGCGATTATCTTCTAGAAAACCAAAATGATGGTGGGAAACCTCAGGGTCAAGGCCTGGAATTTCATTATAATTTAATGAAAACACATCCGGATGTTTTTTAGAGAGGAAGTATACGTCATCTAGATCTTCCGAAGTCATGGATGCACTAATTAGATTGTGTTGTAGGTCATCCTCTATAGCCATATTTATTTCTTTGAGTTTATCCGTAGTGGTGGAGAAGCCATCCTCAAATGATAGAGGGGATTCTCTGAGGACATCCTCATATTCCTCTTCACCATGTATTTCTTAATATTCCCCTTCATTTTGGGTTGTTGAAAAATAATAATTTTCAATGATAAGAGAGGTATCGAATTTGGACCCCCCAAAGAGGACAAAACCATCACTGAACCAACAAATGGGGAAATGTATTTCTGAAATTGTGAAGGGTAGATGATGGGATGATAATCAGAATCCCTATTTTTCCCATGAATTCAATACCATCTTCTGGCCTAGCTAATGAGCTAGAGACTTGTTGAAGTAGATTGGATGGAATACATACATGCAAATTTAGGGTTTCATCACATTTTGGAATGTCAATGACTTCCCCAATTTTGTTAGGTTCAATCAAAATAACTGACATTATGGAAGCTGCTGAATGAGTGATTGGATTTGGGTCAACACTTTCAATATGATTAATGATTAGCGTAGAATCCACAACGAAATGCATGAATGGGTTAAATACAATATTATCCAACCATTCAGTTCATTGATTATTGTAACATCATATACCATGGAATATTTTCCATATGTTTGATTGAACTATTCATCAATGTACTGAGCATCACATTATTTTATTGAGTCTTTATCACTGTGTGATCTCCAAATTTTACCACTAACAAAATATTTGAGACATTGGTGGTATGATTAAGGAATATGCGCATTCTAATGTTGTCATGGTCTCCCTAAAAAAAATATTATGTCTGTGTTCTTTCAGACAACCACAAACTTTGAATCTGATATGGGATCCCCAAATAGAGTTTTGAGAATAATCTCGCGAAGAGGTTCTTGATCCTTCTTATCAAAACCCTTTAACATCAATGTTGAGGGGGAAATTGGTATTCAGGGAGGCCCCATTAGAGAGGTGTCGAAATGGGAATGAGGTGGAAGCCTGAGCCATAATAAATGAATGATTTTAGGAATTCAGTGACATTAATATTTATAGACATGTAAAAGGGTCTAATGTATCCATGTGCAATAGTATCCTCATCCTAGTTCATGATAGATATGTTGACATGTCATTCGGTTAGTTAATTATATATAAAATAAATTTCTATTGCAATGACCTCAAAATCGAACTCTTTAGGGATTGAGAAAGCCTGAATAAGTGCTTCCCAAAGATAATTTGATAGATTCAGAGCACCCAGGATTGTTAGATTGACTGGAACTTGTTCTAATTGCTTCAAAACATCGTACAATTGATCTGGAGGTCTTCACATTTCTACATTAATGTTATCTTTTGATGGGGACTCGTGAGATTATATTCCAAATGATGATGGATTGTCCCATGGAATTGGATCTCAATGTACATCTTCTATTAGTGGATTAGGCTAGCTAGGTCTTCCCACTCACTGAGAAAGAGGTGGTATTGCATATAATCTATCTTCCAAGATGATCATGTCATGTTAGACGGTGTCAGGTGTTGGAGAATTCCCTTGTTCTTGGTGAGCCTGTTGGGGGTCTCCCCCTTGTTTTTTGACCACACAGACCATTCGACTGTTGGTGTTGTTGAAGTAGTGGATTCTAGCATAAACATTTCTCTCCCTATATCCTCAACATTAATGAACTCTTCCCCCACTTCCCCTATAATGTGTTGTATATCTGGTTCAAAATTAGAATCATCATTTTCATATGGATTTATTAATTGAATAACTGTAATGGAGCTAATGATAAACTCTTCATCTAATGAAGATTCTACCCAGGGGGTTTACACATGTTATGAAATTTGGTGGAGTGGTGCTCATCCTTTTGAGACAGCAGGCACGAAATTAGCTAAGGCCAATAATAGATTTTTCCATGATACAAAATATTCTTCATTTTCATTCATCTTATATTTCATACTATGTTTCTTTTTTAAGGATTGGATTTTATAGGACATTGATTTTGATGAAGACAGATTTCCTATAATGAATGTTTCATGAGACTTAGTTGGTTGTTTCAACAACGTTCGTAGAATGGAATGAGTTTGGGTGACTTTATTCTGATCATATATTCATCATATTCATGATCATTCTTAATTTTTATTTCCATCCTCTCACTGTGATCCTATGGATCATTAATAATAACACATGCTATGAGGGATGATGAAATTTTCATCTTTACTTTCTGATAGTTTTCTATATCGTGTAAAATGCCCTTAAAATTACACTCATTGATGGGGTTCCTCAACATAAAATAGAAGGGTAAATATCTTGGGTTGTCCTATTCACCATCTTTTATTGGTTTCCATGGCTTTGGAAACTTCACTGTGTTTTTACTAATGTTGAGATGAAGTAACCTGGGACATGGTATTTTATAAAAGAACAAATCATATTTTTTAACTACAAAAAAACTATCTCCAACATTCTTAATCTTTGTCATTGTGAATATAATATTATTGTTTTTTACGCTCGATAGGTGGAAACCTACTTTATGATGAGGGATTTGATGTTGGATCCAGTCTAGGGGCCTGCTTAAGCGTTACTTTAACAACCAATTATTTTCTTCCTATTCTTCCCATTGATGATGGTCTGTATAGACCCAAACATGACGTACATGGACATTACATTCCTTTTACGGAATGCATAATACGTAACGAAAACAGACACACAAGGACCGTAATAGTTTAGTGTCTTTGGAAACTCTAAACACAATATTCTAATTGTGGTGAAAGATCATCAACATACCCCATAAAGATCTTCCCCTTTTGTTTTCTTACCTAAAAACTTTATTTAAATCCTAGGGAAAAGAAAAAATTTAAAAGGTGAGCTAAAATGCTCAGTAAGGGTAAGCATAGATAACAGAAAACAATCCATATACATTTGAATGCAAAAACATGAACATAAAATCTACACATCGAAATCATGAGCAACAACATAAATCTTGGAAGTACACAAGACATAGATCATAATGAAACAATAATCATGATAAAATATCCTTGGAATAAAAAATTTAATTGTGGAAACCATTAAGCACATATTATGATTTCTATAGTAGCCAAGGCATTGCTGCCATGACCATCTTGGTGGACAAAGTCCAATTCTGAATCGAGTTCACTCCTCGTTCCAGTCTTGTAACACTGAACCAGATTAACTTACCGTTACAGCCATGTCTATATCATGAGATATAAATATTTACCCAATTCATTGTAAGGAGATATAGGTCCCACCCATCTCATAATGAAATCATTCTTACTTGTGCCACAAAAAAAACATACATCATTCATAATAACCCAACGAATAAAATGGGTTTCATAAACATCATCCCATCATCACATAATCCATATAAAAGAAATGGATGTAATTTCATAATAAGAAAAGTGAAACCATGTAAATCATAGAGACATTATACTTGAAACATTCACATATGAAATAATGTCATCGTTGATGGAGAATGGTTTTTGATAAAACACTTAAAATGAATTCTTGAGGAAAATATCATTTCTTCTTCAAAACCAATTTCTTTTCACAAAACGTCTTGCAATTTTAAAAGAAAAAGATTTTGTTGGAAATAGTCATGAAATTTTGTAGAGTAAGCTTCATGAAAATAAGGAATTATAAAACCATAAAAATTCATTCATGCTATAGAAGTTAAAAAACATTCGTCTCATACTTTGGCCGAAAAAGTCAAAAAAGTATCTCGTAAAAGAAAGATTCCTTACATACCATGTAGTAAAAGTAAAAAATGGGTAAAAATGAATTTAAACATACATGAAACCATTTTTATAAAATAGGGACATGGATGATAAATATAACCCCAGTAAATACTTACGAATAAACAATCTCCAAATAAAATGAGATTGGAAAAGTTATCCCTTACCTTATGTCTGATATGCTTCGTATGTATATGAACCTCTTGTATAATGATTTAAATAATTTCATTGACTTATTACAGAATCATATTCATTATTATGATACCATACATGGTTCACTTATGACATTATATTACCCATTCTTTTTAAATTCCATGTTAAAGAAACGTTTTCGTTAAAATCATTTTATTTATTGTATGTGTTTGGACTTGTTGTTCTTGATATTATTATTACTTATATCATTATTTACTTACTTCAAGAATGTAAAAATGATTTATATACCATATATATTCAGTATATATATATAAATATAATAGATAGATAAATGAAATGAAACACACCGCTCATGGAGACGGTAGGCTGTATGTACGCATGAACGTTGTTTTCCTTTCCATATTAACTTGAATGGAAGTAAGTAGATGACATATATATATATACATAAATCCAGTAGATTTATCATGTCATATATTTCATTATTATTCATTATATATACTTTATATGTATTCTTTAATGGTTAACATTGAAAATGAATCTCATCGCGTCGTGGAGACTGTAGTCTGTACGTACGCCCGAGTGATGATATCTTTCCCATAATTATTGAATTGAATTGGAGTGGATGATATAATATCTTAGAATCAGTATGATGTTATAATAACTATATATAGTTATTTTTTACACCATTATACCCATCCAAGTAATGTGGTGTTGGAAAAACAGATTACACCACAGCGTGGAGACAGTATTTCGTACGTACGCACACGTGGTGATTTCGTTTTCCATAGGATGGATAGAAGGTGAAATATGGTTGTTTCATATTTATAATAACATATCAGTATAATAGTGATACTAATGTTATTAACATTTTATTAAACAAATAAATAAGAAGAAGTAGAAAGAGAAATAAATTGGAATGAATCGATAAAGTATATTACCTCTTCTTTGACGCGCCTCTTCTTAACCTCCTCTTAGGGAACTAAATAAGGTCTTTGAAGAATACCATGACCTCTAGGATGATTCTAGGGAATTGGATAAGGAAAATTGGTATCGGTTGGCCAAGCATGAAGGCTCAAGGTTGTGTAAAGAGGATAGGGAGGAGGTGCCCTTTTATAAGGGGGGGGGGGTGAGGGGCACCTTTGGAATCCTAAAAAATATGAATTTATAATACATCAAAACCCACTTAAAAACATCCAAAAATGACTCATATTAGAATATTAGATGAGATAGGTTTGTAATATAATCAACCAATAAAATTTAGACATGTTGAAAATTTATTTTAAACCTTATCAACTTGATTTATCCTTAATTAATCTATTAAATTTTATTTGTGGTAATAAGATTCTAAATTTAAACTATTATAAATAATTGCGTATGTATTGTGAATTTCCCATAATTGGATAACTTATAAAATTATCGACCATATAAATTTTAATTTATAATTTTTAATTATTTTTGTGATTTCTAAACAATTTTATATTATTTATTTTTATAAAATAACAATAGTGTCACTTTTGACACTATTAATTTATTTGAATTTAAATAAAATCCAGACAGAAGATATGATCGAAATAAAAGATTTAATAGATTTCTATAATTTCATAGTAATATAAAAAATTCGTCGATTATATTAAATATTTCATATAATATTTATTTAAATATTTGTAAAACCATTTATTTGATATTTCAATCCAAAAAATAATTTCAACATCACTATTGTGTCACCATTAATGATAGTTATTTAATCCTTAAAAATTCTAAATAAATTCACATGATATATATAATTTTATTTTATTTTTTGATATTATTCATGTTCAAAGATTCATTAAGTTCATCACTAAATTAAAATTATTATACTTATAAGATTTAAGAGAGTGACATGTTGTAACTTTGTTTGGTTTTAATAATACTAAAATTATTTTGGTGGACAAATGTCCATGAAATGAATCTAATCTGACCCTTAGGTGATATGGTTCGACTTTTATTCATCCAATAGGATTTTGGCAGGTGTTAGGGTAATTTTATAAACTTATTTTTACTCTTAATTACCCGATTTACCTTTAATTGTAGTAAATCAAAATTACAATTGCAACACCCCAGGTAAATAAAGAATATGACATCATTATATTTATCCATATTTGTGAATAAAATATTAATATTACTTTAAAGGGGATTCTATGCTCGATGGCGTACCCAATACGCAACAACGAGTTTCTTGGGAATTTTACGTTGCACTCTAATAATAAAATAATATTATTTTAAATGGTTGTTAACGCCTAGTCGTTGTAATGGTGGGAATGAACAGAACTAACTACCAAATGATTATATATGTTTGTCAAATATTTTTACTTTTTACAATAAATGTTAGAGGATTAAAAATGCGAATGAATCCAATTTTAAGCGTAAACATTCTAATATTCTTTAAAAGGACGATTAACCGCTTTTTGATGGCGAACCTCTTTTAAATCCACTTTTTGACAATTTTATGTGTTATATTTTACAAAATAAAATTCTTCTTTAGAATCGGGACATCAAAATTTACTTTGTGTAAATTTTTTGTATTTTTTTGAAAAAGTTCAATTTTTAATGAATTGTGAAAAATGTTGTATTTTAATTCAAAACCTATTTTTAATCTAATTTATTTATATGATTATATTATCTTTTGAATTGGTTTTAAAGTGAAATTAGAATATATTTTTACCATTTAATCCAATAGTGGTCAATGGAATTAATTTCACTTTGAAATCAGACTTAAACTAGTGTCAATCTTTTAATACATTTTGTTTCATAAAAACACGCTATTTGTTTTGACAACGAGAATTAATTATTAAATTAATTAATTCAACTTATATGTTTTGAATTTTGTAAAATAGAAATCATTTTTGAATTTGGAATATCAAATATAGCTTACGGTGATTTTTTGGTAATTTCCTGAAAAACTTCAATTTTTGATGAATAGTGAAACCACTAAGTGGTACTTATAAAAACTGATTTTCCGTTTAAATGAAATTTTTCCACCTTTGTGTTTTGAATTTCAATAATCCGACATACATGGTTGTCGTTAAAAAGTAAAATGTAGTTCAATGGAATTAAAATAATTTTTTGGTGAATAGTAACTTATTTAGTTTTTAATCGCGATTAGAGGTAATTAGTGTAGTTTAAGGTAAGAATAATGTTTTAATATAATGAAATGACCTAGACACATGTCCTACCCTCATTGTATGTCTCATGGCCGACCAAGACAATCCATGGGTCAACTTGGGGACCCCATGGAGCCACTTTGGTTGGAAAATGACATAAATACCTTTTTATTTAATGATAAAGTAAAAATGACACAAACATGAGATGTTTTAGTAATACAATTTTTATATGGGGTTATACAAGTCAGTTATTGACTATAAATATTCATTAGAAAGCTAAAAAGAATTACTACATCATAGTATTTTTTTTATAATTTTTAGACATTAAATAAATTAAATTATTTATGACATCATGATGATGAAGCGATGACCTCATTATTTAACGATTTAAATAAAATGGAATAATTATGTAATATCTAAGACCTACACATGTCCAATACCTATTGGATGGGTGGATTTAGAACCATTATCATCTTATCCACGAATTATATCAATGTGGGACCTTTTAAATCCGAAACCCATTTTCAAATAAAGTAACATTTGCTTACTTTCCAAGAGTGCCCCTCCTCTCCTCTTATAAAAGGCCCCCACCTCTACCTCCTTACCCACATTTAAAAAGCCATTTTCTAGGCCAAACCCTGCCCATTTTATCTCTCCACATTCCTCTCTAAATCCTTGAAGCCTCACTTTGGGCAGAATCCTTTCCAAGGAAGCCTTTGAGCTCAAATCAAAGGAAGTTACCTGATTTTAAGGTAATGTCTTCGCTTGAGTCCTTTTGTTTTATTTTGCTTCTCCAACCCCCTAAAATCTTTTTATTAATTTATTTTGTACAAAATAAAGTATCTTCAATATACTAGGAAGTTGTTATAAGAAGGTTCCGAGCTACATATACACACACCTACATATAATGGTTAAAGAACATACTGTTTCCGTGGATGGCGAATTTCTGCCTCCCGAAACGATGATTGTTCAACATTCTACTAACACCTTAAAATGTGGCCATTAAGATGACACTATATTTATATATTATATGTAATATGTTTATTTTTTACTTAAGCTTCTGTATTTTTCATTTATGTCATACCTTTATGGTTTCCATTATGGGTAAACGTGATATCTTCATTTAAGGAAGTGCGGACTACCGCCCCCTCAAAGTGATTTGATTCGTTAATACCATATGTGGTACGTATAAAGGCTATATTTAATGATATTATATATGATAACATACTGGAATTAAAATACTATTATGTATCATTATGTTTTTATTCCATTAAATATGAAATAGAAATGGAAGTAGCATTCATGCGTACGTACGGCTTACCGTCTCCATGAACTGTGCATTTCATTTCTTAACTCTAAATGTTATGTAATGTTATAAATGCATGAATATACTGGATATATATGATATATACATGATGAATACAATTCTGGATATAATTAACCTTTGACCACACGAACAACATGTAGTTGTAAGAAGTCCACTTTCGACTTAAGAACCAAGTATCGACAAAACAAAAATTATTAACATAAATGATTACATAATGTCTATGACAAGGTAATAAGTGATATAAAAGGAATAATGAACTTGAAAAAGGTTCTTAAGGAAGTATAAATTAACTCAAGTTTATTATTCAGGAAATTAAAGAATGATCGAGTCAAGTCGGACCCGAGGTAAGGGATCTTACTCCTCTCTTTCTTTTTAAGTACACTCTTTTATGTCATTCCTTCTAAATCTCATCATTCTTGTTATTGGTATGTTATTTTATATTACTCTTACTATAATTTTCATGTTCATATGACGAGAGATCCTATTCTCTCTCATCAATCCATTTTGGAAGTTTTGAGTGGTGCAGTTAGGCAGCCGAATTTTCGTAAGAGATCTAACCTCTCTCTTTCTTTTTAAGTACTCTCCTTTATGTCACTTATTTTAAGCTCCTCTTTGTTATGTTGGGGGATGTTATTTTATATTCCTCTTTCTATAAAATTTATGTTTATCTGATTATATACCCTATTTTATCTCATCAATCCATTTTTGTACGTTTTATGTGGCGCCGTTAGGCTGCCGAGTTTTCGTAAGGGATTTTTCATCTCACTTTTATTCCCGTGAGATTTATGCTACATTTGCCACAATTTCATTAGAGTTGTGTATGTACTGCCCATTATTTTACTCATTGTGTAATATAATTTCATTTATGAGTATTTACATCAATGTTGTATTGTCCTTCTTTCACGGGGTGTATGTTTCGAAAGATACCCATGTCGGTAAGGGAACCTTTCACCCACCTCTTTTTAAAAGACTTCTTTTGTTATGTCTTTTAATTCACATACTATTATGTTGGGATATGTTCTTCTATATCCTTATTGATTTAAATTTTATTTCCATGTGACGAGATACCCTTTTTATCTCTCATCAACTCATTTTTTGAATTTTGAAGTGATGCCATTAGGCTGTCAAATTTTTGCAAGGGAACTTCTTAACCCAAATTTGATTCTTTGGGACAAACTTATAATCCTTGAATATGTCGTTCTATGATTATGTGTGAATAAACTCTGATTGTTTTACACTTAATATCCACTTATATTTTGTGTATTCATTTGTCACACATAATTAAGTAATTGATTTATCCTTAAACCAAGGATATCGTCTTTGTAAGGGACTTCGTCTCAATCTCCTTTCATTGAGGCATATTTCATTTTATACACAACTTTCTTTTATACGGTGTATAAACCCCTTTGACTTTTACTTTTATACAAAAGGAATATTTTTATAAGAATCTTTTTACTAAATGACAAAAAGGAATGTTTCTTTTGACGTATGCGGTGACAACGACCTTTTCTGCCGCCGTGAGTATTATTTGATCTTTGGCTTCCTCAACAAGCCGTACTGTTTTTAAAATAAAATAAAAACCATATACTCCTTTATGTATTTTGGTATTGAAAATGGTTTTGATAAAGGATTCCATTTTGTCAATATATTTAAATGATATATTGTGATTGAAATGTGGAAATATTATCATTCCTTTATATTGGTTTTATGTGTTATAATTTTATAATGGTACGTGGACATTTTACGGGTGGTTAAGTGATAAACCATATGACGGGTGGTGCCGTGAATACCAGGACGGGTGGTTACGTTATAACCTCCAATGCATTGGGTATGGAAGTTGGTCGTATGGCTATTCCATTAAGTATGTATGGAAGTTGGCCGAATGGCTATTCCATTAAGTGATATGTGTGGATGTCGATCTTATGGTTATTCCACTTAAGTATGTTTATGTCTCAAGATACCTTTATATGTTATGTGATCTTTATATGGGTTTTATGTTAATCTTTTGGTTACAGAAGGGTAAGTAATGAACTTTTATTCAGTGAAGAGTGTTTACTACTTTGAAAAGGTGAAAAGTATTACTTTGTTAAAGTAAACACGGTTTACTTGTTTTTTTGAAAAACTAGCAGTTTTCATTCTTTGTGTATCCCTTACTGAGCTTTTTATGCTCATCCCAAGTTTTTGAAATGTTTTTCACAGGACTTAACGTGGAATAGGGTCAAGGATGGGATCAAGGGAAAGTCATGCTACCTAAAACATGGAACTAGACATGTTTCTTTTTAAGAGTTTTTATTTTATGGAAACTTAGTAGAAGTTTCTACTTTGTAATCTTTTGAGATGTAATAGTTATGTCCTAATACTCTACAACTCTAAACCTGAAAAGATCCTCATTGTGAATTATTCATTTAATTCAATATTAAGTAAGGTTTAAGGCCAGGGCCTTATAGTTGGTATCAGAGGTCGGTTTAGACAACTTTAGGGATTAGGAGTTCTTGTGAGACACATGATTAGTCCCTATATCTATTATTTCAGTTAAATCCTTGTTTTATAACTTTTTTTCAGGTCAAGTAAAGTCAGTTACGAATGTAAGGAGAAGGATCTCAAACGACATTCCTATCTCTTCCTGATGACATGCTTGCAATAATTATTGCAAAGTCATCTTCAGATGATTGTGAAACTTTTTCTAGCATACAACTCACTTGCAAGAAGCTGTTTGAGATATCAAACACCTCCACTATACCTCGTTATCATCGTGGATCATGGGTTGTTTTTAGAAAAATACTATTTTCACAATATTCTCATATTTTCAAGAAAGGTAAATATTATCAAGGTATTTTCAAATATTTTACCTTATAACAAGAATTTGAAGCATATTATGGTTTTAAAAATGGTGCTGAGGAAGGAGACCCTTGCCCAACCTATTTATATTTTCTTTTAAAATATAGTCTCACATCACATACTTATGGTATTTTAAAAGGACCTAGAATAGAAAGTTTCAACTCAATTTCGGTCCGACTATTTAATAGAAATCATGTTTTATCAGATGTTTTGGAATTAAATGCCATACATGATTATTTTCCAAAACTGTTTTTCTGTGAACACCCATATGAACCATGTTGTACGAGGTGTATTTGGATGGAAGAAGCAAATGATTTTGAAGGATCTCTAAAACATTGTTGTAATGCATGGGACTTCTACCTACGTGAGCAAGATGACGATGAAACCGAGTGGACGCCATGATCAAGGTATGATGTTATTCATTTTGGAAATCATTTTATTTTATCTTATGGTGGTGAAATAAGACTTCAAGAATTAAGATGTTGAGATCGTAATGAATTCGGATGAAAATTAAAGGTATAAGGAAACGATTGAGGTTAAAACATGATAGGGTTATTTTGGAGTTTTATAAAAAGGACAACACGCAGACCGTGTGACAACCCGTCGCGTCAGACAAAGCTGCGGGAATCAGATCCACAACCAAAGTGCAACTGGTATTTATCGCCTAACACTGGACTACATGAAGTCCCTGGTTAGTTTGACTGATTCTTTTTAGTTAGATGATTTTATGAATTAAGAGTAAGTTGATTTTGGGTTATCTATGGATATTTATTAACCTATCATGGAGGATATGCGATTAGGTTAATTACTTTTCAATACGAGACATTAAGAGCAACTGATGTTGTTTGGAGATAAATGATACGATTTAACTTGGAAGAATACGTGACTAAATCCCCCAAATATTTGGGTTTCAATCTTAGTTTGGTTTACTTTGAAGAATTTTATGGACAAATTGATTATCGAATGGTCCTCGTTGAACTTTGGGTTTTGTTGGACAAATTTTGGAGATTAAGAATAGATTTTCTTTTTATAAGGCGTTATCCTTTTATTGATTATCTGATCATGTACTAGCCTTTTTGGTTTTGGTTTTTGTCCAAAGACATGGGAAGTATATAGTTCTCTTTTTTGGATTAGGTGATTCTCTAGAAGTTGATTATAGTACTCTTAATGTGAACCAGTCTTCCTAAATACTCGTCTTTTGGAGAAAATATGAGTTTGTGTAAAAGTTGAAAGTTAACATGATAAGTGATTATGTTTCGTTATGAATAAATTGCTCAATAAAAAGTAACTTAAAACAAAAATGTTGTGTATTAACTTTTCATACTGGGGAATCGAATACTGTTTAACCCATCACAAGTTTGTGATTTTCTTGTGGTTAACTTTCTCCTAAACATGTTTTCTATCACTCTCCATCAGAACATGACCCTTTGTTTTTTCCTCCATGTCCATATTTTCATACTTGGAATCCTAGTATGGGTTAACTCGGGTGACCTTTGTACTTATCTTTCTTTATTTTAAAGTGATTGTTTTACCGACTCTTGTTCCGATGTGGGACATTCAAGGATGTTTCCAAGCCCAATTTTAAAATTGTGAGGACGCAATTTCCAAAAGGGGGGAAGGATGTAACACCCCAGGTAAATAAAGAATATGACATATTTATATTTATCCATATTTGTGAATAAAATATTAATATTACTTTAAAGGGGATGCTATGCTCGATGGCGTACCCAATACGAAACAACGAGTTTCTTGGGAATCTTACGTTGCACTCTAATAATAAAATAATATTATTTTAAATGATTGTTAACACCTAGCCGTTGTAATGGCGGGAATGAACAGAACTAACTACCAAATGATTATATATGTTTGTCAAATAGTTTTACTTTTTACAATAAATGTTAGAGGATTAAAAATGCGAATGAATCCAATTTTAAGCGCAAACATTCTAATATTCTTTAAAAGGTCGATTACCGACCTTTTGATGGAGAACCTATTTTAAATCAACTTTTTGAAAATTTTATGTGTTATATTTGAAAAAATAAAATTCTTTTTTAGAATCGGGACATCAAAATTTACTTTGTGTAAATTTTTGGTATTTTTCCGAAAAAGTTCAATTTTTAATGAATAGTGAAAAATGTTGTATTTTAATTCAAAACCTCTTTTTAATATAATTTATTTATATCATTAGATTATCTTTTGAATTGGTTATAAAGTAAAATTAGAATATATTTTACCATTTAATCCAATAGTGGTCGATGGAATTAATTTCACTTTGAAATCAGACTTAAACTAGTGTCAATCTTTTGATACATTTTGTTTCATAAAAACACGCTATTTGTTTTGACAGCGGGAATTAATTAGTAAATTAATTGATGCAACTTATATGTTTTGAATTTTTTAAAATAGACATCATTTTTGAATTTGTAATATCAAATATAGCTTAGAGTGAATTTTTGGTAATTTTCTGAAAAACTTCAATTTTTGATGAATAGTGAAACCACTAAGTGGAACTTATAAAAACTGATTTCCCATTTAAATGAAATTTTGACACCTTTGTGTTTTGAATTTCAAAAATCCGACATACATGGTTGTCATTAAAAAGTAAAATGTAGTTCAGTGGGATTAAAATAATTTTTTGGTGAATAGTAACTTATTAAGTTTTTAATCGCGATTAGAGGTAATTAGTGTAGTTTAAGGTAAGAATAATGTTTTAATAAAATGAAATGACCTAGACACATGTCCTACCCTAATTGGATGTGTCATGGCCGACCAAGATAATCCATGGGTCAATATGGGGACCCCATGGAGCCACTTTGGTTGGAAAATGACATAATACCTTTTTATTTAATGATAAAGTAAAAATGACACAAACATGGGATGTTTTACTAAAACAATTTTTACATGGGGTTATAAAAGTCAGATTTTTGACTATAAATAATCATTGGAAAGCTAAAAATATTTCCTACATCATAGTAGTTTTGTTATAATTTTTAGACATTAAATAAAGTAAATTACTTATGACATCATGATGATGCAGCGATAACCTCATTATTTAACGATTTAAATAAAATGGAAAGATAATGTAATATCTAAGACCTACACATTTCCAAAACCTATTGGATGGGTGGATTTAGAACCCTTATCACCTTAGACATGAATTATATCAATGTGGGACCTTTTAAATCCGAAACTCATTTTCAAATAAATTAACATTTGCTTACTTTCCAAGAGTGCCCCTCCTCTCCTCTTATAAAAGGCCCCCACCTCTACCTCATTACCCACACTTACAAAGCCTTTGGCTCGGCCAACCCCTGCCCATTTTTCCTCTCCACATACCTCTATAACTCCTTGAAGCATCACTTTGGGAAGAATCCTTTTTAAGGAAGCCTTTGAGCTCAAATCAAAGGAAGTTACCCGATTTTAAGGTAATGTCTTCGCTTGAGTCCTTTTGTTTTATTTTGCTTCTACAACCCCCTAAACTCTTTTTATTAATTTATTTTGTAACAAATACAGTATCTTCAATATACTAGGATGTGTTTATAAGAAGGTTTCTAGCTACACTTACACACACCTACATCAAATGGTTAAAGAACATACTGTTTCCGTGGATGGCGAATTTCTGCCTCCCGAAACGATGATTGTTCAACATTCTTCTAAAACCTTCAAATGTGGCCATTAAGATGAAACTATTTTTAAATATGATATCTAATATGATTATGTTTTACTTAAGCTTCTATATTTTTCATTTATGGCTTACCTTTATGGTTTCCATTATGGGTAAACGCGATATCTTCATTTAAGGAAGTGTGGACTACCGCCCCCTCAAATTGATTTGATTTATTTATACCATATGTGGTACGTATAAAGGATATATTTAATGATATTATATATTATAAAATACTGGAATTACAATACTATTATGTATCATTATGTTTTATTTTCATTAAATATGAAATAGAAATGGAAGTAGCATTCATGCGTACGTACGACTTACCGTCTCCATGAACGGTGCATTTCATTTCGTAACTCTAAATGTTATGTAATATTATAAATGCATCAATATACTGGATATATATGATATATATGATATATACATGATGAATACAATTCGGGATATAATGAACCTTTGACCACATGAACAACATGTAATTGTAAGAAGTCCACTTTCGACTTAAGAACCAAGTATCAACAAAACAAACATTATTAACTTAAATGATTACATAATGTCTCTGACATGGTAATAAGTGATATAAAAGGAATAATTAACTTAAAAAAGGTTCTTAAGGATGTATAAATTAACTCAAGTTTATTATTCTAGATATTAAAGAACGATCGAGTCTAGTCGGACCCGAGGTAAGGGATCTTACTCCTCTCTTTCTTTTTAAGTACACTCTTTTATGTCATTCCTTCTAAAGCTCACCATTCTTGTTACTGGGATGTTATATAATATTATTATTACTTTAATTTTTATGTTCATATGATGAGAGACACTATTCTCTGTCATCAATCCATTTTGGAATTTTTGAGTGGCGCCGTTAGGCTGCCGAATTTTCGTAAGATTTCTAACCTCTCTTTTTTTTAAGTACTCTCCTTTATGTCACTTCTTTTAAGCTCCACTTTGTTATGTTGGGGGATGTTCTTTTATATTCCTCTTTCTATAAAAATTATGTTTATATGATGATATACCGTATTTGATCTCATCAATCCATTTTTTTATGTTTTATGTGGCGCTGTTAGGCTACCGAGTTTTCGTAAGGGAATTTTCATCTCACTTTTATTCCCGTGAGATTTATGCTACATTTGCAAGAATTTCCATTGAGTGGTGTATGTACTGCCCATTATTTTAGTAATTGTGTAATATACTTTCATTTATGAGTATTTACATCAATGTTGTATTGTCCTTCTTTCACAGGGTGTATGTTTCGAAAGATACCCATGTCGGTAAGGGAACCTTTCACCCTCCTCTTTTTAAAAGAATTCTTTTGTTATGTCTTTTAATTCACATACTATTATGTTGGGATATGTTATTCTATATCCTTATTGATTTATATTTTATTTCCATGTGATGAGATACCCTTTTTATCTCTCAACAACTCATTTTCTGAATTTTGTAGTGATGCCATTAGGCTGTCAAATTTTTGCAAAGGAACTTCTTAACCCAAATTTGATTCTTTGGGATAAACTTATACTCCTTGAATATGTCGTTCTATGAATATGTGTGAATAACCTCTGATTGTTTTGAACTTAATATCCACTTATATTTGGTGTATTCGTTTGTCACACATAATTAGGTAATTGATTTATCCTTAAACCAAGGATACCATCTTTGTAAGGGACTTCATCTCAATCTCCTTTCATTGAGGCATATTTCTTTTTATACACAACTTTCATTTATACGGTGTATAAACCCCTTTGACTTTTACTTTTATACAAAAGGAATCTTTTTATATGAAGCATTTTACTAAACGACAAAAAGGAATGTTTCTTTTGACGTATGTGGTGACAACGACCTTTTCCGCCGCCACGAGTATTATTTGATCTTTGGCTTCCTCAACAAGACGTAATATTTTTAAAATAAAATAAATACCATATACTCCTTTATGTATTTTGGTATTGAAAATGGTTTCGATAAAGGATTCTATTTTTTCAATATATTTAAATGATATATTGTGATTGAAATGTGGAAATTTTAACATTACTTTATATTGGTTTTATGTGTTATAATTTTATAATGGTACTTGGACATTTTACGGGTGGTTAGGTGATAAACCATATGAAGGGTGGTGTTGTGAATACCAGGATGGGTGGTTACGTTATAACCTCTAATGCATTGGGTATGGAGGTCTTCCATATGGCTATTCCATTAAGTATGTATGGAAGTTGGCCGAATGGCTATTCCATTAAGTGATATGTGTGGAAGTCGACCTTATGGTTATTCCACTTAAGTATTTTTATGTCCCAAGTTACCTTTATATGTTATGTGATCTTTATATGGGTTTTATGGTAATATTTTGGTTATATAAGGGTAAGTAATGAACTTTTATTCAATGAATAGTTTTTACTACTTCGAAAAGGTGAAAAGTATTACTTTGTTAAATTGTACATGGTTTACTTGTTGTTTTGAAAAACTAACAGTTTTCATTCTTTGTGTATCCCTTACTGAGCTTTTTATGCTTATCCCAAGTTTTTGAAATGTTTTTCACAGGACTTAACGTGAAATAGGGTCAAGGATGAGATTAAGGGAAGGTCATGCTACCTAAAACATGGAACTAGACTTGTTTCTTTTTAAGAGTCCTTATTTTATGGAAACTTAGTAGAAGTTTCTACTTTGTAATCTTTTGAGATGTAATAGTTATGTACTAATTCTCTAAAACTCTAAAACTGAAAAGATCCTCAATGTGAATTATTCATTTAATTCAACATTAAGTAAGGTTTAAGGCCAGGGCCTTATAACCATAGTTATTATTCATAAGGTCAAAAAAAATAAAAGAAACCTATTAACATAAATTGGACCCAATGAATCCAAATATGGAATCCATTTTTAAAAATTCAAACCATATAAGTTACAGTAATTATTTTAAAATTAATCCCATTGTTAAGAAAACGGGTTTTAAAAGTTAAATAATTGTCAAAGATTGAAATAATTTTACCTATGAATTCTATGTAAAATCAATGATAATGACATAAAATATATTAAATGGTAAAAATATATTCTATTTATAATTTAAAACCATTCAATATTATAATTTATCCATACAAATTATTACAATGAAAAAAGTTGTTTTTAATTAAAATATAGCGTATTTTTACTATTTATTAAAATATGAAAGTTATCATAAAAATATGAAAAATTTATCCAAAGTAAATTTAATATAATGATGCCAAATATGAGTTTTATTTTGTCAAATTTCACTTATAAACACGTCAAAAATTAGATTTGAAATGGGTGCGCCCTTAAAAGGCTGTAAAACTGCATTTTTAAAAAAATACTTCATTTATCGGAAAAACAGATTTTATTCTCATACCTCATTCTGGAAAATGTGTAAGATGGATTATAATGTTATAAAATTATAAATTCAGTTAATACTATTCATAATGTCTAGTTTATAATATTATAATAATATATCATTGTTTGGTGAAACTCGGTATTGCATACTATATACGCTATCGAGAAAGGTCATGATTGCGTGTAATACATGCTAAGTCTGGGTTGCGTGTTGTGCAAAACTCCTTTGTTGTTTCGTATAATAGAATCCAACCATATTTCATTTATAAATTTAATATATATATATACACTCAATGTTGTGTAGAATGACTACTTTCAAACAAACTTCAAATTGTGTGTAACACAATCCAAAAATAGTGTTGCGTATACTGAAAGCTAATACGGTGTTGCGTGTAGCACAAGATAATCTTGGTGTAGTATATAACAGATGACATAAAATAAATTAAAATGAATAATTATCATAACATCTCGGGGTGTTACATTCTACCCCCTTAAAATTAATTTCTCCCTCAAAATTCAGCGGGGTTATAAATGGTTTACTACTTGAAAGTTTTCTTAATATAAAACCACATAATAAAAAGTAATACAAAAAATTAATTTTAAAAATTAAAGTATGAAACACAATGATTACCCAAAGTAACTCATCACTGGGTTTCCACATAAGAGAACATAGGTGAAAATATGGATATGGAAGAAAAATATAACCATAATGTTCTGAGGATGAGTGGTAGAAGACATGGCTATGAAAAAGACAATGATCACAATGCCATAAATTTGTGATAATATAAGGTAACATCTGATTCATCATATATAAGAGAACTAGTACAATATTTTTGGTTTTCAAGATAATTTCCCTAATGTTGAAGAATTAAAGGAAATTCATACTTGATTTTGGTACAATATCATTGTTGTTCATATCTTGAACAATTTCCACATCATCTTTTAAAGAAATGAAGTTGAATATTTCTTCCATGAAGTGTTAGCGGATCCTGCGATGGAATGATAGGTCATTCCATCTGTCTCAAACATATGGTTAGAAAAAGTTATATACATAAGTCTATATATTGTGATATTATTCGTATATGGTTCCAAAAATGGACTTATACTTCATCTATCATACCTCTTAATAAAATAGTAGTAATTTCTTCTAACCAGGGACTTCCTATAGGCCAGTGGTATGTGATAAGGGCATGTCACACTTCAGTTGTGGGTTCAATTCCCACAACCTTGTCCGACGCAATGGGTTGTCACCTGTTCTGCAGGTTGTCCCTTTTCTTAAACTACACTATTATATCATTCTATCAATAATATCAAAGAAAAATTTCTAGCCTTAAATAATACTAATTTATGTTCAACATAATCCATTCAAATATTTAGGATTTTACAAAATACTTCTTTCCAAACTCATATTATAAATAAAATGATTACTAAAAAGGTCATATAACAAGCACATGAATACTATAATTTATCCCTCACATATCACAAGTTATATCTTGTTTATCGCATTCCATACATGTGAATACCTTAATATTGTTTTCTAATGAAAAATGAATAGCCATTGAAGCTTAGTGAAAAAATGAATGCTGTCAAAAGTTAACTCTTTCCACATACCAAAATCCAAATATTCTATATACTCAAACCATGATATAACGTTTTCCTTATATCAGTCATGAGCTCATGAATACAGTCAAACATTTCATTTTCTCTTTATCCCTTCATTATGCACATATCATCTTCTTTCATAAAATATATCAATCACTTTCCATGGTTACCGGTACCATAAAATTATTGAAAACCACAATATACCAATACATAAATATTCCAATATTCCACGATACTATATACAACATTATTTTGGAATCCCATTACATAAACACTTAATCATTCCACCGCATCATTGTCATATTCAACATTGCCAATAGTGATCACATGTGACTTCCCTTTGTCCTTTCCCTTAAGTGGCTGCTCATGTCGATCATCATTAACCCTTGGATTAGGGAATTGATTAACATAATTCCCAATTTCGTTGCACATGAAGCATAGAAGTGTTGGTGGTGCGTTCTCTGTAGTCTTTTCTTTATTCACATCATTATAAACCCTTTTTCCATTACTTCGACACTCAGCTACTTGATGACCTTCTTTTCCACACTTAAAACATTTTCTAGTCCCTTTAAGACAGTCTCCACCATTCTTCTTTCCACACATTGAGCATAAAGAATGATTCATCTTCTTTTCACTATTATTCTGAGATTTCTCCTTGAACTCCATCTTTCATTTCATGTCAAAACCATGAGATGGATATGTAACACCAACTTCCATTTCTACCTTGATAGCACAACACACAATTTCTTCATAGCTATTGAAGTCTCTTATAGCTAATGCACTTTGAAGGATTGGTTTTAAGCCACTAAAGAATCGATCAACTTTACTTCCAGGTTGGATGATAAGTCCAGATTCATACCTTGCAAGACTTGTAAAATTCACCTCGTATATACCAATAGATTCATCATCCTTTTGATTAAGCTCATGGAAATCCTTTTCTATCTTTGTTTGAAGAATATGAGGGATGTACTTATTGAAAAATAAGTTCTTGAACTCATCCCATTCAATGGATTCAATTTCATCTCGGGGCCTCATATTCTTAATTAGAGTCCACCATTGATCTGCTTCACCTTCTAAACGGTAAATAGCCAGAATGAATTTTTCATGTTCCAAACTGCGATGTATAGAAAATATCTTTTCAATGGTACTAGTCCATTGTTCAACAAAAAGTGGATAAGAAGACCCACTGAAATAAGGTGGATGTTTCCTCATGGAGGACTCAAAATAATATTATTCCCTTATTTGCTCATTCGGAAGACCAGATTGATTCATAGATTGGATAAGTATAGAAATAAGATTTTTCACTCCATCTCCCATAACATTGGTTTTTTCAAGAGTAAAATCATTGAATTTCCCATTACATTGATCAAAATGGTTCCTTCGGGTTCCAACCATCGTCTAAAACCCAAAAAGAACAATGTGACAGGTAAAAATCATGCTAGGGAAAACATCATAATAAGGGTGGAGTACCTTCAATATCTAACATCTTAGGTTTAATTTCAAGATTGTTACCATAATTATAGGAATATAACCTATACTTATACTTAACCTTAGGGACATCCCTAGACATACCTTAGAAATATCTCTAGGGATATCACTAATGTTTTCATATCCTAGTTTCCAAAGGATAACTAAACATTTCTTCTCATACCAACTGTAGATACCCAAACATGGCGTACATGGACATTACATTACTTTTGCGGAATAAATAATACATAATGAAAACAGACACACAAGGACCATAATAGTTTAGTGTCTCTGGAAACTCTGAACACAATATTCTAATCGTGGTGAAAAGATCTTCATCATCTCCCATAAAGATCTTCCCCTTTTGTTTTCTTACCTAAAACATTTCTTTAAATCCAGGGGAAAAGAAAACATATAATCGGTGAGCTCAAATGATCAGTAAGGGTAAGCATAGAGAACATAAAACAATCCATAAACATTTTAATGCAAAAACATGAACATAAAATCTAAACATAAAATTCATGAGAAACGCCATAAATCTTGGAAGAACACAAGGCATAGATCATAAAGAAACATTAATCAGGATAAAATTTCATTGGAATGAAACATGTAATTGTGGAAAACATTAATCACATGTTATGATTTCCATATTAGCCAAGACATTGCTTCCAAGACCATCTTAGTGGACAATGTCCCATTCGGAATTGAGTTCACTCCTCGTTCCAGTCATGTAACACTGAACTGGATTAACTTACCATTCCATCCATGTCTATATCATGAGATATAAATAATTACCCAATGAATTGGAGGGAGATATAGGTCCCACCCATATCATAATAAAATCATTCTTACTTGTGCCACAAAATAAACATACATCATTCATAATAACCCAATGAATAAAATGGGTTTCATAAACATCATCCCATCATCAAATAATACATATAAAAGAAATGGATGTCATTTTATAATAAGAAAAGTTAAACCATGTAAATCATAGAGACATTATACTTGAAACATACACATATGAAATAATGTCATGTTAGAAGGAAAATGGTTTTGATAAAACACTTGATATGAATTCTTGAGGAAAACATCCTTTCTTCTTCAAAATCAATTTCTTTTCACAAAACGTCATGCAATTTTAAAAGAAAAGGATTTTGTTTGAAATAGTAATGAAATCTTGTAGAGTAAGATTCATTAAAAAAAGGCATTATAAAACCATAAAAGTTCATTAATTTCGTATAATTTAAAAAAACATTCTTCTCGTACTTTGGCCGAAAAAGTCAAAAAAGTATCTCGTAAAAGAAAGATTCCTTACATACCATGTAGTAAAAGTCAAACATGGGTAAAAAGGACATTAAACATACATGAAACCATTTTTATAAAATAGGGACATGGATGATAAATATAACCCCAGTAAATACTTACGAATAAATATTCTCGGAATAAAACAAGATTGGAAAAGTTATCCCTTACCTTTTGTCCGATACGCCTCGTATGAATCCGAACCTCCTGTATAATGATTTAAATAATGTAATTCACTTATTAAAGAATCATATTAATTTTTTTGATATCATATATGGTTCACTTATGACTTTATATTATCCGTTCTTTTGTAAATTCCATGTTAAAGAAACGATTTCGTTAAAGTCATTTTATTTATTGTACGTGTTTAGACTTGTTGTTCTTGATATTATTATTACTTATATCATTATTTTCATACTTCCAGAATGTAAAAAATTATTTATATATCATATATATTAATTATATATATATAATAGATAGATAAATGAAATGAAACACATCGCTCATGGGGACGGTAGGCCGTACGTACGCATGAACGTTGTTTACCTTTCCATATTAACATGAATGGATGTAAGTAGATGTCATATATATATATACACATATAAATACAGTAGCTTTATCATATCATATATTTCATTATTATTCATTATATATACTTTTTAATTATTCTTGAATGGTTAACATGGAGAATGAATCTCATCACGTCATGGAGATGGTAGTCCGTACGTATGCATGAGCGATGATATCATTCCCTTAATTATTTAATTGAATTGAAGTGGATAATATAATATATTATAATCATTATGATGTTATAATAAATATATATAGTTATTTTTTACACCATTATACCCATCCATGTAATGTGGTGTTGGAAAAACAGATTACACCACGGCATGGAGACGATATTCCGTACGTACGCATGCGTGGTGATTTCATTTTCTGTAGGATGGATAGAAGAAGAAATATAGTTTTTTTATATTTATAATAACATATCAATATATGAGTGATACTTATGTTATTAATTTATGATGATTCAAATAAAGAAGAATATGTATAAGAAAAAAATAAATTGGAAATAATCGGTAAAGTATATTACCTCTTCTTTGACACGCCTCTTCTTAACCTCTTCTTAGGGCACTAAAGTTGGTCTTTGAAAAAGACCAGAACCTCTAGGATGATTCTAGGAAAGTGTAGAAGAGAAATTGGAAGGGTTTGTTCGAGCATGTAGGCTCTAGTTTGTGAATAGAGGAGAGGGAGGAGGTGCCCTTTTATAAGGGAGGAGATGGGCACCATTGGAAACCTCAAAAATATTAATTTATAATAAATCAAAACCCACTTAAAAAGATACAAAAATGACTCATATTCAAAGATTATATGAGATAGGGTTGTAATCTAATCAACCCATAAAATTTAGACATGTTGAAAATTTATTTTAAACCTTATCAACTTGATTTATCCTTATTCAATCTATTTAATTTTATTTGTGGTAATAAGATTCTAAATTTTAAATTGTTATAAATAATTACTTATGTATTGTGAATTTTCTATAATTGGATAATTTATTACATTTTAGAAATTATAAATTTTAATTTTTAAATTTTAAATATTTTTGTGATTTTTAAATAATTTTATATTATGTTATTTTTATAAAATAACAATAGTGTCAATTTTGACACTTTTCATTTATTTGAATTTAAATAAAATCCAGACATAAGATATGTTTGAAATAAAAGATTTAATTGCTCTATAACATGTCATATTAATCTAAAAAATTCTTGGATCACATTAAATGGTTCATATAATATTTATTTTAATATTTTTAAAACCATTTATTTGATATTTCAATCCAAAAAATAATTTCAACATCACTATTGTGTCACCTTTAATGATAATTATTTAATCCCTAAAAATTATAAATAAATTCACATGATGTAGATAATTATATTATATTTCTGAATATTATTAACGTTTGAAGATTCATGATGTTTATCACTAAATTAAAATTGTTATACTTATAAGATTTAAGAGAGTTACATGTTGTCAATTTCTTTAGTTTTAATAATAATTAAATTATTTTCATGGAAAAAAGTCCATAAAATGAATCTAATCAGACCTTAGGTGATATGGGTCGACATTTAGTAATCCAATAAGATTTTGGTAGGTGTTAGGGTAATTTTATAATCTTATTTTTACTCTTAATTACACGATTAAACATTAAGTGTAGTAAATAAAAATTACCGTAGTTACTATTCATAATGTCAAAAAATTAAAGTTACCTATTAACATAATTTGGATCCACAGAATCCAAATATGGAATCCATTTTTCAAAATTCAAAACAAATTAATTGCATTAATTAATTTAAAATTAATCCCGTTGTTATGAAAACGGGTTTTAAAAGTTAAAACATTTGCAAAGATTGAAATGATTTTACCTATGAATTCAAAGTAAAATAACTGCTAATGACATAAATTATATTAAATAGTTAAAATATATTCTATTTATACTTTAAAACCATTCAATATTATAGTTTAACCATATAAATTATTACAATGAAAAAAGTTGTTTTTAATTAAAATATAGCGTGTTTTTACTATTCATTAAAATATGAAAGTTATCAGAATAATATGGAAAATTATCAAAAGTAAATTTTTATATCCTGATTCAAAAAAGGATATTTATTTAGTCAAATTTTACTTATAAACACATCCAAAATTAGATTTAAAATGGGTGCGCCATTAAAAGGCGGTAAAACTGCATTTTTTGAAAAATACATCTTTTATCCGAAAAACTAATTTTATTCTCATACCTCATTCTATAAAATGTGTTAGATGAATTATAATGTTATAAAATTCAAAATTCAGTTAATAATATTGATAACGGCTAGTTTATAATAGTATAATAATATATCATTATATGGTGAAACTAGGTATTGTGTACCACATATGCTGTCGAGAAAGGTCGTCCTTACGTGTAATGCAAGCCAAGTCAGGGTTGCATGTTGTGCAAGATTCCTTTGTTGTTTCGTATAACAGAATCCAACCATATTTCATTTATACATTGAATATATAAATATATATATACTCAATGTTGGGTAGAATGACTACTATCAAACGAACATGAAATTGTGTGTAACACAATCTAAAAATAGTGTTGCGTATACTGCAAGCTAATACAGTGTTGCGTGTAGCGCAAGATAATCATGGTGTAGCATACAACACATGACATCAAATAAATTAAAGGGAATACTTATCATAATATCTTGGGGTGTTACATGGTTTATTCATGATTTGGCTCTAGTCTCTGTTATGGAGTTTTCCACCAACTGATCAATCGATGTCAGATCAAAAAACCCACATATTTATTTCCAATGGATTTATGGTGTTCACATATCATCAATGATATTTTCATCACAAATGGGTAGAAAGACATATTCAGGGAGTGGTATATTCATAGAGTATGCCAATACCTTCTATCATATAATGAAATATGAAACTCTTACATTCTCTTTTTTCTTGTTGTTTGTGAGATCGAAGACTATTGTATTCAGCAGTATTGAACTGAACTAGAAAAGGAACGTCTGATGGAGATCTTCACATCTAGTGATCAATCAAGACTTCAAACCTGAATATCATATTAATTCAGACCCCTACAATGATTTCACAAAGCATCTGTGTTTCACCGCTTTCTATTGTTTTGGTGTCCCCATAATCAAATCAAAAGAAGACATGAAATGCATCAAGTGATGCACCAATTCTCTTACGCCATTGAAAAATTGACATCTGTGATTTTCAAAGTTTGGATTGAGAGTATTTGGATCTACATAATAAGGATAGGCATTAATTTTATGTTTTATTGGTTTAATCTATCCTTATATATCATCCAATCAAGTCTTCACTGACTTAATTTTATTAAAAAGAATTTTGGAAACGTCATGATGATATGGGACCCATAAAGGTAATACATCTAGATCTTGAACTGGGGCAGTAACAATGAGGACCACTGGTGGTGGTGTTGATGGTATTTTCTTTAGATGACTCATTGGGAATGTCCTGTAAGGTTGTACCTAACCCTGTCATACTTTTAGTTTCACTAGAGGGAATTCATTATCCACTTCAGTAGTTTCAAAAAACCTACTTTTATAATGTTCTTCTACTTGAAGTGATTTATGTGGATCTATATGTGGAGAATTTTTGGAATTAATGCTGCTTCGGAGTAACTCTGCATTGAGCCTTCTCAATTCTATCATCTCCTCCTATCAATTAGAAAATATTTCCTCAAGATATGTAGATTTAACCTCACAAGGGAATGGTGATACATGTTCCAACCATTCCATTTTTCTTTGTTAGGTGCCTTTGGATGTTTTGGAATTTGATTATTCGAAGGGATACCTAAATTTGGGTCAAGCCTATGATTTTGAGTATATACACCACTTTAAGTTTCATTAGTATAGACCACATTATGTACAAGAAATTCATCCTCTAACTCCCGTGAATAGGATTCATTTTATAGAGGTAATTAAATGATGAGTTTTATTAAATTCACCTATTCATAATTCATTTCAATCATTCTATTGGTATACCAGTTAGATCAAATTCATTGGTGTCCTCCACGAGAATATTTCCTCGTATTTTTTGTTTCCTTAAGAACTGTCTGGCAGAGAGTAACCTAATGTGAATCATAAGATAGTTTAGTTTGGAATTTATTTTTCGGCTTCTTCCCTAATCTGTGGAAAACTAACTTTTGTTGAGGAGGGGATTATGAATGTGAAAAAATCACTAGCACTACAGGCTGGGGCTATTCATTTTTTTTTCAACCCTTCGGACTCTATTTTCTAGATCCAATGGATGGGAAAAAATTTCCCATCCCAACGAGCACATTGGATACTAATCTGTTGTGGCTGATATCAATGAAGTTTCTTTTCTAATTTTACAAAAAAAATTCTGAATGTTTTCTACGTTCATTATTCGACACACACATAAATTTACTACTTTGAAACACTATTCTGTTATTTCAGGAATTTTCTCAATATGATGGATAAATTCCACTAAGTGGGATGCCTTCTCGATTTTCTCAAACACTTGAAAAAAAATTATCTCAATAGTGATCTATTGTTGGGAATTACTATATATAAATCTGATCGATGCATGTTCCTGCTGAGCATCTATTCAGTAATGAACATGATTCATTTGTTGTAGCTAGTCTGGGAAAATAACATTTCATGAGACTAGTTTTGGAAATATTTTCTAATATGGAGCAGTCAAATGAAATTCTCCATGTTCCCCCCATCGTATAATATGAACACCATATGAGGTATCAGCGATGAGTCATTGAATCCTCATTAATGCATTTAAGAATTCATGTTTATGGAATCCTTATTTCTTCTCGATCATTATATTCCAGGAGACCTGGAGAGATTCTACGTTAATTTACATATGAAACCCCTATATTACCTATACATTATTTTTATATTCATTATACTATAAAACTATGTCTTTTAAATGATAAATAATATTCCATAAGTTGATGTTGATGTCATGAATACCATCTTCTGCCAATATCTCTGGAATGTTTTATTAAGAGGTGGTCAAAGGCCAAAAAAAGATTGGTATTTCAATATAAACCATTTTTTCCTCATGTTCAACATGACATATCTGTATTTTTATATAGTTTTTTCTAATTGATTGGACCAATGATGGAATTTTCATGTTGGTTTATCATAATCAGTAATATTATTAGAGAGTTCAACTATTTCATTGGAAGATTAAGGCCCAATGGTGGTTCAGAGAATGACAATCTCAATGGGATGTCTACCAGTTGATAAATAATTTCACCCACCAGTGATAAGTCATCATATATGAATATCCTTTTCTTTTCATGTGGCTCAAGATAAGAGGCATTTCACATCAATGAATAGTCAATTGGAGAATTATCTTATCAATGCGAATCACTACTGTAGACAGAACATTCAAAATCAATTCCATCATATGGAGGACCATCATGGAGGATTACAAAAAGGGATATAATCTTTTATCCTTGTTCTAATATCCATATGGGGTTGTCCTAGATATAAAGGGATAGGTTCTCAATATTGACTAATTTTTTTTTGACGAAATGCTTAATGAGGATGTGTCCAATGAGGACCATAAAAATTTATATCACATATCCCATAAATTGATAATGGGATACTAGGACTATGAGCTACAAAAAATAAGTGTCCAGGGGCATCAAGAACCCACTAATTGAGTGGAGAAATATCCCAAATTTTCTCTTGATTTTCTAACTATGTTTGGTAACGTTTCTTTTTAGATTCCTTCATTCAAGAAGTTCTGGCCACTTTCTTGGAGAAGTGGTAATCATGGGAAGGAGTATGTTTCTACATTAGAGTGGCTATAAGAATATGATGATTATAACCAATTGGAATGGGTGTATGTTCTTTATTTTATTATTCGTATGATATGGGGGAGTATTCCTTGTAATTCTACTGGATGTGAACATAGATATATATCTACATCAGGGTAAAAATGTTGATGATTCACCCTAATTGTTGGTACATAGGTATGATGTTTACCACAAGTACATCTATTTCCATAGTTATGATATTCTATCTGTTTTCTAGGATATGGACATGGATTTTCCCCTTCCCATTCACCATTTCCAGGATGATCTTGGTGATATCATCAACAATAATAAGAATATATTACAGTTGGTCATAGTAGAGTACACAAGAAGGGGTGAATTGAGTATCAATTCATAATTTCGGTTTAAAAAGTTTTTTTAAAAGTGATCCCTGATAAAGTTAATTACATCCCAGTTAATCAGTGATATACTTTTAGGAAAGTTTGACCATTTAAATAACCTCTTAGAAGATTGATTAATTATGAGTAATCTTCATAATTATTATTAACATTCCTTTTGAATAAATTCTAATAAGAAAATACAATTATAACTTCTTTCCAAGATTTACTATCAATGAATATTTATTGAATTTTGAATTGAACATTAAAACAGAGACAACTAAAATAGATAGCACAACGGATATAAAACATGTGGTTCAGTCTCAAGCTAAGACATAATCCACTCTTCTTGATGATCACCATCCACCAAGCTGTTTATATAAATAAACTAGATACATAGCATGTATCGGGTATTAAAATTGTACACAAGACTGTCTAGGTCACATGACCTCTTGCATTGGCCTTCGTGTGTATGAACTAACATGTTACACACAACCCCTTCCTTAATTATTCATGGTAATACATAGGTGTTAAATGATGTAAGAGAAATAATATCTTGTATCCTTTAGTTTGATACAGGATACAATACGTGTTTAATACAGAATTAGACACTGGTTGAAAGATAAAATAAATAATACATAGTAGAAAAGAAATGATAATATAGGGTTAAAAGTTCTCTGAGTGTTAGTCTATGAAGCTTTAGACTTCTGAGATGAAACATATGCAGAAATTGAGTCCTCTTTTGGAAAACAAAGTATTCTAAGTCAACTAGATCTAGATCTTATTCATCATGGTATTGTCAATGCGAATATGTGCTCAACGATTCTAATTTATTTTGTCCAGCTCATTGATTCATGAATGATTTGTGTGTACTTCAAGAATGTTGAGTTTCATGTTTCGATAGTTGTTATAAGTAATGATCGTGTATACTTTGTTATTGTGCTATAACTGGTTTCAGGGCCACACTTCTTTTTTATTATGGGAGTGCATGTGTTGGAGCAGACAATATACATGTATTCCCCACCTCGTAACATGTACTATTAGATGATATGTATACAAAGAAACATTAATTATGTCAGTGCATTTAAAATAATAAAATATGGATTTTATAAATTTAAAATAAAATGCTGCAAAATAGATTTTAAAATGGTGTCACAGTTTGTCTATAAATAGAGAATCCATGAAACAAAGTTTCCTTGAAATGGTGTGTCCATCTTCGTATTTGAGCGGTGAGAAAACTATGATGGCATAGTAACATAGATATCAGGATTCAGAGGCACAAGTGGGGTGGCAGTGTCACATTGTCTAGATGGTCATGGTGTCACTGTGGTTACAGTCTCTAGATGGTCACATTTTCTAGATGGTGTCGGTGTCTGGATGGTCAAGGTGTCTGGATGGTCATGGTGTCTGTATGGTCACAGTGTTTGAATTGTCACAATGTCTAGTTGATTACGATGTCTTGATGGTTAGGGTGTCTTGATGGTCACGATGTCTGGATGGTCAAGGTGTCTGGATGGTCATGGTGTTTGGATGCTTTTCTAGAAAAGCAAAAATAATGGCAGACTCATGGTTTCTCAAACTTAGTCATATATCTGTATATAGAAATAAACATTGATATTTATAAAATGGTATAGGATTTTTCATTCATCAATGAAATCATTATGAATTGAATTAAATATAGTTCACAATAATTAAACATAATGTACAATAATTGAGTTCTTGGATAGGTTTATTTAAATCATGATGATATTAATCATCTATACATATGACTTGAGAGAGAATACACAAGATTAATAGGCTTTATAGAATATATATGATTTGTGATCATTAAAACATAAGTAATACATGAGGAGTCCAACAATCTCTCACTTTTGATGGTCACAAATCTTGTGAGTGTGATATTTATTCTTAGATAATGTGTATCTACATTAATGTGCATTTAGAAAACCTATTAATACCACTTTTGATATTGTCAAAAAGAATAAAATAAGAAATAAAAAATAAATGAGCACAATGCATTAGATAGATAAAAAAATTGCAGTACAAGTAGTATGGTGTAATATCATATAAAACCTCCCAATCAAAAGATAATAATCACTGTTCTTCAGCACTGTCTTGTCTTCTCCATTCCCTTTATTGCAACTTCAGAAGAACAAGCCATAGGAACATAGGTTTAAGTAGTGGAAGGGAGTGAACCAGAGGACAAAGAAGGTAAAGGGAGTCCTTCAAAAACAGAAGGGGCCAAGGTAGGTGAAGTAGAAGACTGAGGAAACTGTTGATCAAGGATTACAAGACTACTTTGACTCATGGTCTAACTGTCAGACATAGATGTGCAGGTTAGGGGAGTGGATGAGAATGTAGGAAAACCAGATCTCAGAGGTGAAACTGCAGGAGTGACAATGGACGTACTCTGAACACAAAGTTAAGGCCTTAAAATCATGATAAAATGAGAAATGATTTCCCCACCATACAAACATAGCTTTCTTAGAGTCATCCTTGTTCTCCATTTACTAATCCATCAAAGGAGTAAAATCATTGAGCTTTTGGACATGTGTTTTGAAAGATTGAGTTACTGGATGGATCCTCATATTCTCCACAAGATACATGAAGTGGTTTTTCAGGTCATTCTTTGAGAACATCTAAATGAAGTAAAATTCTGCATTCTTCGCAATATCTTGCAGGGCATCATTTTAAATATTGCAATTGATGCACAATAAATCAAGAACTCTATCAATATTCTTGATAACATCATATGTAGATTCTTTATCAAATACAATGACCACATCCTGCAGTTCTTCTTTGAAAACTGTTTAGAGAAGATCACATTCTAAAGAAGGATGAAGAGATTGTCCAAGATTATGAGAATCTTTTACATCCAAGGTAAGAGGTTTCAGTTGATTGAGAACTTTTTGGAGGCACCCCTTATACTCATTAGTTTACTTGTTATGTCTAATAACAAGCTCACATATCTCTTGAACCATCTTCTTATTCCATTCAACAACTTTGTCGACTAAAGAGGTTAGATGTAGTTGACTCAGTGAGGTTACATCTTGTGGGGTCTATGTAACAATATCTTCAATAGGATGGGAAGCATGTTCTGGTTTTGTGGTTATCACACTCTTCATTTCATTAACTAGACCTTTTTTAGTCCTTACTTAATCATTATGTAGTTTATTCTCAAATACAACTTCATGAATCTCATGAACCATATTGGGTTGAATCTTCCATAGGACTTTTTATCAATAATAGTGAATCATATATTTAACATAGATTGGGTACATGAATTGTTTGGGTATTCATGATTTTCTCAACACCATCCAAAAGAGTGGATCCAAAAGCTTTCAGATCATCCAGATTCACCATGTTTGGAGGTTCTTGTGAAGGCGTGAAAACAAGAGCTGAGAAATGATCTGGTTCCTTTACAGGGACAAGATCAGAAACTGATTTCAACTGAAACATAGTAGACAGATCAATACCTTGGATTGAGATTTCGTGTCAATCACTCACATTAAAATAACTGGGAAATTTATACCATGTATCAAGTGAGCTTAGATCAACAAGAATAAGAACATCAACATCTTCTAGATTGGGGGGATCCTCCCCCTCAACAGGCGCATCATTCTTTGGACTGAGATATTTGGATCCTTGATCTATCTCGACGATTTCATTTCAAATTTTTGTATCCATTTCCTTTTGAGCTAACTAAAAAGATTTATCCGTTATTTCTTCACCATAGGGAATAACTTCAGAAACAGATTTTTCCTCTGGGAGTTCCTCAAGGGAAAATTCTTGCACAATAGGAATATCTTCTTCAATAAGATCTTCTAAAACACTCTTTCAACTTTCCTTAGAAACTGATTTTTTTTTGAAGTAATTTGTTCATCCATATGAACTTATTTTTTAAGAACATAAAACTCCTTTTCAATTAAGACTTGAGAAGAATATTCACTCGCTTCCTTTACCGGAATAGTTTCTTTTGAAGGTACAATAGCCTCTACCTCATCTTCTACATCAAATTACTCATCAATCTCATCTAGTTCCAAACTAGGATCAGAGAGATCCATAGGTCATGAAAGGTGTTCAAATAGGACAAACGTTTCAGAAACTCTATCATTATCTTCCACCCATGCTTTCCTCACTTGATTTCAATTTATTTTCATTCTCATTACAATAAATTTTGAAAGAAATAACTCATAATCCTTAATGACATCTTCATCTGGTCCATCCAATTCATTTTCATGCGTCATAGATGAGATAAGCCTTGAAAAAAACAGGGAGTTTGATTTTGAGGTTATTATGATCAAATCAAACATATGGTGTATAATATATTTGAAAAGGTTGATATTATGTCCATTTTTCCTAAGATGTATCAAAAATACATTCTTATACTTGAGTATGGAAAAATAACCATATCTGGGGATAACCAAATTCCAATCAAATGTAAACAAGAGTCTAGATTCACCATCTAGCATGACAAATATTGATATCCTTTTGTTTTAATTTCCAGTTAATCATCTCAAATATTCATCTCGAACAAAGAACTCTCTTGGAGGTGGAGGACCTCTCTGGTAGTCCTAAAAAATACCCTCCTTAGGTATCTGAAGGCATTAATACCATAACATCGAATAAAAAGGTACAAATTTGACCATTGATCATACTTCACACAACATGCTCATCTTCTAAATCAAAATAAAATTGAACATACTAGTCAAACTAGGAAACTACCTTTGTTAGATTGGCGTATCCTCCATAGTAAACCAATCTAGATGGCCTTTCTATGTTATCACTTTCATCACTGGATACTAACATGATAGAATCCACTTAGGGAATATCTCCTTTTATAGTACCACTGCACTATTCACTAGGTTCAGATTCCAAGGGCCCTCAGTTGCTAATTTCAGTGTGATTTTCAACTTATTCTTTGAACTGCACATCACAGGAGTTGACGATGAAGGAAATTTCATCTAGGGAATTCACCTAAGGTTCGAGAGAGATAAATTTTGAAAGAGGGCTTACAATTTTAGGGAATAGAAGAAGGGAGATCTATAGTGAATAATGAGTGAAACTTCTTTTAATTTATCATTTCTGGATATCAAGTGTAGTAGGGTAAAAAGCGCGGTGAATTAAAAACAATGAATTACCTTGATACATGTTAAATATTATAAATAAAAAAATAAATCAGGTTTTTGGTGTGACCGTAACAATAATTCATGGTGAGACAGTAATAGTCATTAACGGTGAGATAGTTACTAGCATTCACGGTGAGAAATTAATAGTTTGATTTCAAAACTGTGCGACCAAATTGTTTAAGACTGTAAGTGCTAGACAGTAACCAAGAAATAGTAACTATGAGGCCATAGACATGAAATAGTAATTCTTTTGACAATGAGATTATAGAACTGTTTGAGTTAAACAGTAATCATAAGACAGTGACTTGTGAAACCCTAATGTGTGAAACAATAAGATATGAAAGTGTAAGATAACTACTTAAGATTTATCATACCCAATTCATGTATGATGTAATCTATTCATTATGAATTTAGTGGTTTGGTGAATATATCATCAATCTGATATTCGATTTTAATGAATTCCAAATTGATATCACCTATCTGATAATGCTATCTCAAAAATTGATTTCTTACATCAAAATACTTTATCTTGGAGTGTGAAACATGATTTTTTGAGATATAAATAGAACCTGTAATTTCACAATTTATAGGTAAAAGCCCGAATTGGTATCCAAAATCTAGTAATGTGTGTTTAATCCACAATATTTGTGCACAACAACTACGAGTAGCTATGTATTCAGCTTTTTTAGTTGATAATGCAACAGAGTTCAGTTTCATACTACACCATGATACTAGTGACTTTCCTAAAAAGTGACTTGTTCCTTAGGTGGTTTTTCTGTCTAACTTACAACAACCAATGTCAGCATCAAAATAACTCACTAACTCAAATTATTTTCCTCTGTGATAGAACAATCGTAGATTGGGTGAATTCTTGGGGTATTTTAAAATTCACTTAAAAACATTTAACTGAGACTCCGTAGGATTTGATTGAAAAAGAGCACACATACACACTCTAAAAATAATGTCAGGTTGACTAGAAGTAATGTAAAGTAAACTTCTAATAATTCCTCTATATGTGGTTTGATCAACATATTTCTGATTTTCATTATGATCTAACTTACAAATAGTACTTATTGGAGTGTGACTATACTTTGTGATATACATTCCAAAAAGTTTTATAAGGTATCTAGTATATTTACTTTGATTTAAAACAATACCATCGATATTTTGAATGATTGGAAATACAAGAAAGTATTTGAGTACACGCATTAAACTCATTTCAATTTCATTTTTCATTATTTTAGAAAAATAAATATATAATGATTTTTTTGAAGATCTAAAGATAATATCATCTAAATGGATTTTAACAACTAAAACATCACTGAAAATTTGTTTTATAAAAAGGGTAGGATCAAATATTCCTTTTGTGAAACCTTTAAATATAATAAAAGTAATTAATATAACATACTAAGCTCTTTGAGATTGTTTTAAACAATATAAATATTTTGATAACTTTAAAATATGATTTGAAAAATTAGGGTTTGTAAAAATAGGGTGTTTCTCAACAAAGACATCCATAGCTAAATACCCATTTATAAATTCACTTTTTAAATTCATTTGATATAGTTTGAAATTCAGATGTGGTACATAAGCAAGAATAATTTTTATGGCTTGATGTTTGGTTACTGGTGCAAAGGTCTCTTAATAGTAAATTCATTCTTCTTGATTGCATCCTTATGAAACCATTCATGCCTATTTTCTAACTATTTTACCAGCTTCATCTACCTTATATCTAAAAACCCATTTAGTTACAATGGTGAATGTGTCTTTGGGACTTTCACCATATTTCCAAACTTTTTTGTTTCAAACTGATTAAGTTCTTGCATATCCATCACCCAAAATTTATCATTGTTAGCATCATCAATTTTTTAGGTTCATGTTGTGATATGAACACTTTATGTTCAATCTGGTTTCTAAGAGAATCTCTAATTTGAGTTCCTTTTTTAAAATATCCTACAATAGTATCTAAAGGATAGTTATTAAGAGTTCTAACATCTCTTGAAAATCAAGGATTGGTGATTTCAATTTGTTCAATAGGATCTGGTTCATTGTGACCAGAATCTAAAGATAATCCATAACTAGATGTTTTCACATATTCCTTTATAGGATGTTTAGTGTATTTTTAATTATTTTCCTGATTTGATACATCATCATCCAGGTTCTCTTCAGTGTTCTTAAGATCCTGTGGAACTGTTTCATCAAATTTGACATGAACAGAATCATCTACAAATTTAGTTATTTTATAAAAACACTCTATATGTTTTTCTAGAAATTGAATATCCTAGGAATAATCCTTCACCACTCTTGGATGAAATTTTTTCAATATTTTTCTTAGTATTAAGGATACAGACATTGCAACCAAATACATTAAATTAGCTTACTTTTGGATTTCTATTGTTCCAAAACTCACATGGAGTTCATTTAAGGATATGTCGAATCAATATTGTCTTGATAATATAGGATGTTTTATTTAAAGCATAAAAATAAAAGTAAATTGGTAAGTCATATTCACTATTAATAGTTCTAGTAATATCTTGCAGGGTTCAATTTCTTCTTCCTACATCTCCATTCTGTTTAGGTGATCTAGGTGCAGAGAAATTATGACTATAACCATTTTGAGATAAAAAGGATTCAAACTCTTGATTTTCAAACTCATGACCATGATCACTTTGTAATGATATAATTTTATGTCCAATAAGATTCTCTACAATTCTGGAATATTTTTCAAAATGCGAGAATGTTTCACATTTGTGAGCCAAAAAGAAGGATCATGTATTTCTTGAAATTTCATCCACCAGAACGTAAACATAGTGATTGCCATTTAAAATAGAAACTCTAGATGGTTGAAAAAGGACCATTTGAACCAATTAGATAGGTTTATAAGTTGACATTTCTTTCATTGGTTTGAAATAAATTTTGAGTTTCTTTTTTTTTGACAAGGATTACACACTTTATCATTTGGAAACTCTAGTTTGGGAAGGTCTTTGACTAAGCTATTTCTAGTTAACATCAATGGTAGTGACTGTGATAGTGTCCTAGAATCATATACCAAAGCCAATAATCTTTTTAAAACACACTTAACCAAGAATAATTTTTATATGCTAAAGAATCTATGTTAGAAGAACATACATTTTAATTTATCAATGCAGAAAATAGTAATTCATCTTTATAATTGAAAACATTGCAGGCACCATTTTCAAATTTTTCATGAAATACATCATCACATAAATATAACATACTAAGTAGATTATATTTCAATACATCAACAAATATTAATTTTGAAATCAAAATCGAGTAAGAGTTACCTATTTGGCGAAGTCTAATAATTTTTGCATTGGAATTGCCACCAATGGTGACATGTCCTCTATCAATTTTTATTACATTCTTGAAGAATTAGTAGTCTCATGTCATGTGTCTTGAAAACCAACTTTCCAATTACCATAAACATTTAAATTAACTCTATTAGTAGGGTTCCTTAAAAATATTCATATAAAAATTGATTTTCATACCTACACTGGTTTGGGTCAAGTAATATTAGTGACTCGTTCCTTAGGAAAACATATCTTCCTTATAGGTTTCCTAAAAGCATTATGTATAGTATTTGAAAAATAATCTCTATTTGTTCTAGAAATTTTCAAAACGGTAGAGAGTATTCCATATCTTGAACTAGATAAATTTTTTCTGGAACAAGTAGTAAATGTATATGTCCTAGATTTAGAAACAAAATTAGTTCTTCAGAAATTTCTTTTCCCATGTTGATATCCAATGCATGTAATATGTTTAGGAGAAGTATATTTACCTAGAATTTTTACCATGGTATCATTACCATTAGTAATCCTTTCAAGATCCTTTTTTAATTTTTCATTATATAGTTTTAGTATATTGTTCTCATTAAATAATTGAGCATTTTCACCCTTTCTAATGTGAGTTCAGTTTTAACATTTGAGGAAAGAGCATGCTATTTTTTTATAGATTTTTATTTATCAATTAGTTCATTTCATGTCTCTTCAAACATATTACATTATTCAAATATTTCATCATTAAACATATTTTCAGAATCACACTCATCTCTAGAATAATTTGAATTGTGTACATGAAATTCTAATGTTACCTCAAATGTGTTTTTCATAAAACACATATTGGCTTTGTTAGCCTATTCATCATTGATGATTCTGAGTCACTTGAACAATCCATAAATGTATCCCTTGTAGGTTTCATTACCGATTTTTACTTTCTATCTTTTTCCTAATATTTATTGTTGTAAATTATATTGGGATATTCATCCTTGATCTATTTTATTCGATTACATTTATAGAAAAAAATAACATCGGAATTTTCACTTCTTTTCCAATCATTCATCCAAAATCCTTTTTGATCATATCTTCACTTGAAGTCATGCATTCTGAAAAAGATCCTCTTCCTGTAAATTATTGTAAACATTCTGGTATGTTGATCCATCTCCTCAACATTGTCAGGTAATGATTGTTCTCTTCTGGAACATTCTATAGAAACTTCCAATTTTCTTTTGTGTTTGTTTTAAGAGGTTGCTGTCCTGAAAGAAACTGATTTTCTTTTGGGTTCATCCTCCTCTTCCATGTTGAATTTCAGATCCGCTTCATATATCTTCAGTTTTCTGAGGATTTCATTTACAGGTAGCTTGATGATGTCACATGATTCTCTAATAGAGATAGAGGTTCCTTACCATCTGTTAGGTAGGAATCTAGGAATCCTCATAATTTGTTCTTTGTTAGTGACTTCTCTTCCAAGAGAAATCATTGTGTTGAAAATTTCATTGAACTTGTGATATATAATAGAAATTGTCTCATCAGGTTTCATTTGAAAGTTATCATATTTAATAGTGTAATTATGAAGTCTCATTTCATTCCCACTAGAAGTTACTTCATGTGAACTAGACAAAGTGTCCCAAATTACATGGGCAATTTTACATGTAGAGATTTTATTAAATTCATCAACTCCTAAAGCGTAGTAAAAAAGAATTCATATCTTTGTAGTTTTTATTGTAGGAAATTTTGGTAGGTTCATCCCAACTGATTCTATAAGTATCAGGAATATTATATTCATCTATAATCGAGGACCTTATTTCAATGCTCATACTTTCTATATGAAATTTCATTTTAATTTTCCATTGAGAATAATTGGTCCCATTAAAGAATGGTGGTATGTTGGTTACATCACCTTCCAATATATTATCCATAATACATAAATACTTTAAAATAGTAAGAAATTTAGAATTTACAGAAATTTATATATATTTAAAGTACAACAACAATCATAGTTGAACAGGGTTAAAAACAAAGTCTTTAGAAACAACCCTATGATACAAAATGTTTCTCAGAGTAGATAAATAAAGAGGGTGGTGAATTGAGTATCTATTCAAAATTTCTGTTTAAAAAGTATTCTTTAATGGGTTCCCCAATAAAGTTAAATCCAGTCCAATTAATCATGGTAATACAATTATGAAAATTTGACTTTTTAAATATATTCATAGAAGATTGATTAATTATTATTAATCTTAATATTGTTTATTAACATAAATTTTGATGCTATTATACTAAGGAAATAAAAATATAACTTCATTCCAAGATTAATTATCAATGTAAATTTAGTGAATAATGAAATAAAGAATAAAACACAGGCAACTAAAATAGATAGCACAACAGATATAAAACAAGTGGTTTAGTCACAGGCCAAGACATAATCCACCACACATGGTGATCACATTCTACCAAGCAGTTTATATAAATAAACTAGATACACAGACTATATCAGGCTTTAAAATAGTTCACAAGATTTTCCAGGTCACATGACCTCTTCCACAGTTTTCGTGGGTATGAACTAACCCATTACACACAACCTATTATAAACTCATCTGTTTGAATAGACAGGTGTAAAAAGATGTATGAGAAAGGATATCTTGTATCCTTCAGTTTGATGCATTAGACAGTGCGTGCTTAATGCAGCCACATACACTACTTGAAAGATTAGATAAATAATCCAAAACAGAGCATAAATTATGTGATTGGGTTAGATGTACTTTGAGTGTTAGTCTATGTAGCTCTAGACATCTGAGATGAAACAGATGCAGAAATTAAATCCTCTCATGGAAAATAGAGTATCATAAGTCAACTAGATCTTGCTCGTATTCTTCCTAATATTGTAAATGAAAAGACGTGATTGACGATTCTGATCTATGGTGTCTGTCTTGTTTATTCAAGAATGAATCGTTTGTTCTTTAGGAATGTTGAGTTGCTTTTGTCGCTTCTTTTATTTAGGAAATATCATGTGTACTTCGTTATTGCATTCTCACTTATTTTTGGGACACACTTCTCTACTATTCATGTAGTGCATGTGTTGGAGCCGACATGATGCATGTATTCTACACTTTGTACCATGTACAGTGAGATGATACATCAATAAAGAAACATTAATTATGTCAGTATATTTAAAACATTAAAATATGACACTTAGAAATTTAAATGAAAAAAAGAAAAAACAGAATAAGAAATGGTGTCAAAGTCTGTCTATAAATGGTGTCTCCATGAAATGGTGTCTCCTTGAACCGGTTTCATCTTCTTTGTCCTTGAGTGGTGAGACAGCTGTGATGGAATAGTCATAAAGAGATCAGGAACATGTAGCACAAATGTGGTGTTAAGATCACTGTGTCTGGTCACAGTGTCTAGATGGTCCTAGTGTCTCGACGGTGACAATGTACGGATAGTTGCAGTGTCTAGATGGTTACGTTTTCTAGATTGTCAAGGTGTCTAGATGGACACAATGTCTGGATGGTCACAATGTTTGGATGGTCCGATGTTTGGATGGCCACAATGTTTGGATCGTCACGGTGTCTAGACGGTCAGGTTGTCTAGATGGTCATGGTGTCTGGATAGTCATGGTGTCAGGATAGTCATGCTGTCTAGATGGTTATGGTGTAAGGAACCTTTTCCAGAAAAGAATGTCATGTACTAGACTAATGGTTTATCATACTTATTCAAATATTTTTATACATACAAAATAGTGATATTCATAAAATGGTTTAGACTTAGTCACTAATCCATGAAATCATTATGAAGTGAATTAAATATATTGTACAATTATAAAACACGATGTATAAAAATTATGATCTTGGATATTTTATGCATAAAGATACTAATCATCTGTACATATGATTTTAGATAGATTAAATTAGATTAACAGGATTTACTAAATATATATGATTTGTGATAATTAAAACATGATTAATACATGAGGGGTCCAACAACATCCATTCTATAACTATAGTAGGGGCATATACATAATCATTTCCTTCAATTACCTTCTAGTAGATACCGAAAATACATAGTTGTTGGGGTACATGGTTGAATATTCCCTCATCTTGTCATTGGGGATTTCTGAATGACATCTCCAGGTACTGCCAAACAAGGCTATTGGTTGAATTGATCAGTGTAGGCATGTGTCTGTTCCTGCTTGCGGGTTGCCACCAAATTTGGTTAGAGGGCTACATTGAATGCCTTAAAATTAGTTTTATGGGAGATTTGATGATTTTAATAATGTGTATTTTCATACTCATAGTACTCCATTGTATTCAAATGACTGTATTGGTTAGGCACCTCTTGATGAATCTCCTTGCCGGTGGGATGAAGGAAGATGGGTGCATGTTACCGCTCTTTGTTTTCCACAAAACATGATTGGTGGGATTATTCCTAGGAGGAATATGTAGAATACTATTCTCCATTAGATAGATGATTTCCCTTGAGGGTTGTCTAGTGTTCTAGAGATTGAGGGACCTAGGCGGAACAGCCGAATACAAAACTATCAACATGTGGAGGGATTACTCCACACGATGCATGTGATGATGATTGTTGGATTGAGCCCTTAGGAATGTCACATATGTCTTTGGGACTAGGTTGTAGGTGGCCTATTGGAATACATCTCTAGAATATCAGAGGTATTGATGATTTTTTTATTGATAATCTCTACAAATGGTTGAAGACAGTTGTTGTCGTCATTTTCTTCTGGATCATAGGTCACCATTGACTAGATTATCAGTGGTTATTATTGATCTGGATGGCTTGTCAGATATCCTCCATGATTGGAATGGAACCATGTTGGCATTACTCTTGAACAAAAATATTAGCGACCCAGCATTATGGATGCTGAGTTATTTATGGAATCCTTCCAGTGGAGGAGTATCTAGCCTGAGCAGCTATCAGGGTATTCACATGTGCAAACTTGATGGACTCCATTTGGATACTCGAGATATCATGGAAAAAAGTTTATATATATATGAAAATTAAAAACAATAAACTCTATCAAATAATTATCTTTTTGGATGAATGCATGACTGATTGATTTCTTTATCAGGACCTCATTTCTAAATTTGTAGAGGCATGATAGATGGGAAACATTATCAAATTTTTTAAGGATTCAAGTTGGGTTCACCATTTTTTTCACACTGAACAACTGTTCAGGTTAGTAATTACTATTTCTAAATGGTATATATTGTATTTTTTATAGAATCAAAATCACAAAATGGTTATATATCCATTGTGTCTTTATTTCAAAAGGTAGGCGCTTATTAAAATTTTTGACCCACAATCCTTAAAAACTCACATTGTTGAACTGGATGGGATGTCAAACTCATCACATTATTTTAAAGGAAATTAGTGGCAACACCAGGACACTATTATAGATTTATATATTTTATGAATCCATATTAATACACATGGAATAATTCAGGTTTACCTTGAAATTATCAATCAATTATTAGTTTTAGTGGAACTCTAAATTATATGTCTATATTTGAGGTTCCTAATTGATGGAGATATCTCTATGTATTGGCGTTTCTCCATCAATGTTATATATTCATATACTATTTAAGGATTCATTTGTCATTATAAAAATGATATTTTTATATAAAACACTCAGTGGGGAACTCTATAATTTTGAGGTCATCCAGGTAGAGAAATGTCACTCTAGAATTTTTCTTTATCAATGGATAAAAGAGTTGTTTGGATGTGGGGATCAAACACATAATATGGATTCCTACATATACCGATGAATGGAATAAGAACCCATGTAGTTTTTTTGCTTAACGGGGCACATAATACCTTTTTTTTGCTTAACGGGGCACATAATACCTTTTAATGTCATGTGAAAAGGACCCAACCTTACTGTTTAATGTCTTGTGGTAATGAAAATCAATGCAGAAGGTGCCTTTTCCAAGATTGGTGTGGGAAATTTTCCTAGGTATCCCAAGGGAATTGGAATGAATATGATCTTGAAATATGAATTAAACCCTTCTAGGGATATGAACTAAATAGAACATGTTTGATTTGGAATGTTGGGTTTGACCCTTTGGGAGGCTTCCAACATATCCCATTTCGGATAGAAATCAAAGTCCATGTAGTTCGATAAGTCTCATAGGGGAGTATGACCTTTTGAGATACATAGAATTAGGCATCATCCTAACAAGGATACACCTGTGATAGGTCCCATGAGAGATTTATTAATTCGTGGAGGATTAGGGGGAATAATTCATGGATTATCCCAAAGTAGGATAATAAGATTAAGGGAATTAATATTTGGGCTTACTCCAATGGAGGATCCCCAAACCAAGGGGTTATGATTTCTCATTTCCTGGATGATATTGAATGGAGATCAGAAATCTGGAAGGATTCCTACATATCCTAGTTATATGGTTGGAATCAGTGTTTTCATAGTTTATTACATCTAGTGGAATTTATGGGGTTTTTTATTGTTACAAACCATTAAGCTCACCTGAGTCATGATCGGCTTGAATAACGAGATGAAGTGAATGATTCACCAAACCACACAAACTTTTCCTACTTCACTTGTGGATGATGATGGGGATACTGTATAAGAGATCATGTATAGAGAAGAAAAGTGTTGGGTTACATCACTTTCCGCCCATCACCATTAAGTGGATGTGAATCCAATGTAAGGAAGTAATGATGTTGAAAGATGTAAATTTGAGAAAAAATATATCCTTCTACAAGAAAGGATAAAGGATTGATCAATGATGGTTTCCCTTTGAAGATTTCTTGGGGAATAATCATATGGAGGATTCCAATTTGATGTTTTTTGAGGAATACTAAAAGGAGAATGCACATTTTAGGTACCACCGTGTATAAGATTTATGTGATGAGGTTTCTAGAGTTTCTCAAGGTGTTTATCGACTCATGCAGCTCAATGAATACATGAGTAGAATCTCAAATCATAACACAAGAAATTAACTAAGAAAAGTATGTCATATAGAGGAATTTTAGGGAGTGTGAGGGATTATCCCAGATCATGGTATTCTCGGGGTCGGAATTAAGGCTTTATAATGCGCTACAAAAAATATCATCGACTAGGAAAAAAAGGTTTTTTGTGAAACTCTTAATTTTTCGTGGGGGCCAATGAGAAATGTCATAGGAGTATCTAGTAGGGTCGTGACCACAACCAAATAGTGATCTCGAGTAAGGTTGTGGGGTGAAACCCATATGGAATGGACTAGATGGTTCACTCAATTAGGTATACCTAGTATGGGTCTCCTAAGAATGGGTGGCCCTAGGTGGTATTAGGAAGAATCAAACTACTTCACCCATATATTGGTCACCCAAGTGCGGGGTACCCTTTGTGGTACTAGGGTGGATCAAACTACTTCACCTAGTTATGGGTTACCCATGTGTGGTTATCCCATGTTTGGGTCACCCATTTAGTACTAGGGAGGATCACACTATCTCATCTTGGTATGGATTTACCATGTGTGGGTAACCAATGTATAGGTATGGGGGGCCTTCCATTTTGAAGGTTGTCCATGGAAGGATTACCTTGTGGGGACGGACAACTTGGATGAAGGACCGGCACGACCCAATCCTTCTTTGGGATTCTCAGTCTGGGTGTTCGGCTGTTGGATAATAAATTATGTTATAGGGGTATATTTATTTACCCATAGGTGGGCCTATGTTAATTTACATTCTTGGAGGTACATGCAAAGATTGACATGCATGGATTGACTTGTGAGGTGAAACACATTCCTTTATAAAAGTATTCTAACCGCCGATATCCATAACGTTTGATCCGTGAGTCTATTTGGGATTTGTGATTAGTCAAACAGATGCTCTCTAGGAAATCCGCACATATAGATACAATGAATACACCATTTCCATTTGGAATATAATCAAAAAATTAAATTTTAAATTGTATATACCTTTTTATTATGGATCTTGGAAATCCATTTCCTACTCATAGAGAGGGGATGTTTCCTCTTATCCCTCATTGTGAAGAAGCCTCGTGTAAATTGAAAATCCAACAATGAATTATATATAAAAGAGAATGAAAAATATTATGTGGTGCCAAAATTTACAATGTGATAAATTAATGAGGTTTCTGGAAATGGGAAATATGATTTATCAATACATTGGACCATTTGAGATTCTTTATGTCAGAAATGTAGTGGTATATCTACTAGACCTCCCACCGAACATATCTAATGTATATGTTTTACTCCATGAACCCATTATATTCAAGTAAATTCAATAACCTCTTCGTGTTTTCAATTCAGAAGTGATAACCATTGAAAATGAACAATAATACAAGAAGCTGTCAATGTAGAACATTGATCGTAGTGGTAATGTTATACAAAAAAAATTATCCAATGTGTTGTGGTGGTACTACTAGTTTGATTAAATATCATGGGAAACGAAAGAGGAAATGAAATAGAATAAACTAATTTGTTCGACTTTATGAGATGAAATTTTAGTGGGACTCATTATAAAGGTGAATGAATGTGGGGGGCTTATTTTTTATTAACAAATTTTCTATTTTGAATGATCAAATTACTTAGGAAAGAATATATTTGATAAAATAACATGTAATAAATTAGTATATTCGGGATTGTTATAACATATTTCAAATTAAAAATTAAAATTCCATTAATCCTATTACACCTTCATAATATAGTTTTTTACTATGACTAATATTATTAGGATAAATTTAGTGTTATGATAAATTTTTCTATTTACATATAGGTGGACTGATCACCATGACAAGAAAAATCATACCCTATAAATACCATATATGATAGATTCTAATGGAGGTGGAAACATTGGAATTTTACTAGGACAATGAACAATAGAAAATTAAATAACTAATGCTTCAGTAAAATTGATAATCAGTGAAGTTCAAGATTTTCATGATCATGTCCCAAACAATATTCCCCAAACCTCCCCAAGAAATCCCAACCAACGTACACCTTACCCTTTGGGAGTATGATGATGTAAGAACATGTTATGTATCGAGACCCTCGTAGTATGAAGTTTTGTAATTCCCATTTTTATAAAATAATTATTATATTTATTTCATCACATTATTTTAAATTTATTTCTGTGGATAAAAATTATATTCTGATACATAGAGTCCAATATTGTATTTTTTTTGAAAATATAAAAATTCAATTAAAAAATATCATTACAATTTTATGAATTTTGAAAAGAGAAATTATTTTTAAATAATATCTTTAATAAATAACAATAACATAAAATTTGTAACATAATTGTTTGAAGTCTAATAAAATCATCATATGGGTCAGAAAACCCTTATTTTCCAACAAACTGGTACTTTTCATTAAATGATAATTTAAATTTAAATTTGGAAATTCTAAAATATTGATAATTATTTTCATAAAATTAATATTGTTTTAAAATCGTCTAAATAAAATAAAATAATAGTTATTTCTTCAAATTTTTCGTATGTGGCATAATTTTTGGGTGAAAATTAAATAAGGAAAAAATATACTTTATGTATTATAAAGTTATAATATACCAAAAGTGATGTAATAAATTGTATAAAGGGACTCCATGACCTAAAAGTTGGTTCTACTTTAAAAATAATTTTTTTATATGATTTGATTAATGTTATAATCATTTAATGATTCCTCAAAAACACATTTTATAATTTATGTTTCTAAAATAAATCATTTACAAACATAACTATCGTCTATAGAATAAATTTCATTACTTAATTGCTTTTCGACTTTTCAGTTGTAAAACAATGAATATCCACTCTTTCAGAAAAAATAATGGGAAAATCCATGGGAATGTATGATAATTTTAGCTTCTAGAGTATATATCCTACGGTTATAAATTATTAAACAAGACCCATATCTTTTTTTAATAAATACTCACAAATCCTCCCCCTCATAATAACTCACAACCCATTGAACATGGGTTTAATATCCCTATCCGTCTCTAAATCCCTCCCAAGGTGTTCCAAATCTCATTAAATGCACCTCCCAATATATTAATAGAACCCTCTCAACGTAATATATTTTCTTCCTCATCCTATTTATTGAGGTACTTTATTTGTATTATTCATTTTTTATTATCAATTTATCACATTAGAATATGTTTTTACACATCCCTTTATATAGATTATTATTACGAATAAATGGATTTCCTCTGTCTTCTCTCATTAATCCTCTCCAAAAACCATCTCTTACACTCATTATACTATCGAAATTATCTGATGATTTTACATTCCTAAAATTTTATTATTTTATATCCGTCCTAATTTTTACTGAAGTGTATACAAATATATATAGATATGCTTCATGTATTTTTTATTCCATATTTTTAACCTTAATTCCTTAATCATGGGATTAAATTTCATGAATTACATTCTTATTTGGATGATCTCTAGGTCACACTGATACGTATACATGACATATATTTGATGGGTGGGACAAAAATAATATCGCTATATAGTGAATTGGGTAATTGTTAACCTCATTATATTATATGTATGTTTAAGGGGTTGTTATACAAGGAACACTTTGTTTTGTTATCTTATTGGTTTCATTTAATTATTATTATGATGTCATGTATTCTATTGTTTCTAAATTCCTATGTTGTGTTGATGTTATCATCTTATACCATACATAAATGATCTTGGTTATGATTCTCACACATTTATGTCACCTTTATATTCCCCATTGAATAAAAATTATTACTTTAATTATGGTATTAGTTGGTTAATTAGTTACTATTATATGTAGATCTCCCTTTTATTAAGTAAATCTCTTGGTTCCCCCTTAAAATAATAATATTTTGATGAAAAAGAAGGGAATGTTTTACTATTTTTGAATAATATTGTTGTAACCAGGTTTCATGTAAATATTCTATAGTACTAATTTCTAAATTAATATATTTATTTTGATCTAAATGGATATTATTATCTCTATATATATTAAATCAATCATTAATTATTGTGTATTAAAATAAGGTTTGTCACATGTATTCACCATCACACGAGATTACATGAACCAACCCACCATTATGAATCTTGTATGTTTATATGTCATCATACATTCATATGTATGAGTATGTGGAATGGTTCATAGACATTTTAATTTTAATTAATTAATTTCATAACAGAATCACATATATTTTCTAATAAAAAACCATGAAACAATATGTTCAAGGTAGGTGGTGTGTTTTGGTTGGGTATCATGTATAATCCTCAACCCTGGTATCCCAGATCTGGTGTCTTACATTATTACATTACCATCGATACGAAGATAATATTCCCGATGCAATGAACCATTTATCATATTTGGAAAACATAATTTAATATATGATATCAATTTTACATAGGGAATAGAAAATAAATCATAAAAAAGTAAACACCCAGATTTCAGGGAAATCATTCAATGAATTAATCTTCGTGTCATGGGGAAAGGAATAAAAATAAAGGTGAGATAAAATTTAAAATAAGGGTAATTTATAATAGAATATATCATGAATAAAATTTTATAATAAAAACTCAAGGGTAGATAATTGAGAAAACATTCTCTTTAAATAACTTGACTGTCAGAGTGAGATAACGTAGAATCAATATGGGATGGTAAATAACTCAACCACAATTAATTTAATCAAAAAAATATTAATGAAATGTGACTATGGATAATGTAAAAGAGAAATATAATTGATAATAATAATTAATGAAATTTAAATAAAATAAATGATTTATAATTTGATATCATGTTTTATATGTACATGATAACTATACCATCAATACCTTTCACAAGAAATATTTAAATCCTATTGGGTAAAAACCCACCAGTTTTGGCCAACTAATTTGACTCAAAGGAAAAATGATCCCTCAAGAGGATTTATCAAAATAGTCCCCAAACTATTTATTACATTTCCAAATAAATAAATATATTTATAATAATAAATTGAATTAATAAAAATATTTTCTTATCATCACGTATCCATACTGATTAAATGATATATATTTATCCAAATTTCCCCTGTTAATCAAATCAAATTCATAGTGAACACCATATTAAAAAATTGTATAAGGTTTTGGAATAAAATTATTAATAAAAAAATAAATATGGATATATATGATAAATATAATGATCAATTATATACGCTCACAATAAAGTTATAGTTTTAATAGAAATTTAATAATCTAAAATGAAGTAGAGATGTCACTATAACATTTTGAACTTATTAATTTTGATGTAAAATTACCTTCAATGAGATAATTAAAACATGATCATAAAATAAATTCGAGTGTGATTGAATCATGATATTACATGTCGTTGTTGATGTATATACCCCCCATATTAGTGAATTGGTGTATATGAATAAACATGAGTCAATGGAATGTAAATTTATATGAAATAACTTACCTCTCCTTTCCTTATTGGTGAATGTGCCTTAACCTCACGTATAGTTTTTTAGACATGTTATTAACCTGTAAAATTGACATATTAGTATTTAAGAAATCATATATAATCCTTTTGAAACATTTCATTACTCGTTTGTTAATAATATTTCATTACATTCATTGTTTCGGTAGTTAATTGCATGGTTTTCTCATTTGTGAATTTTTATAGATGTTATGGTTATTGTTTATATTACAGTGTTTTATCATATACCAAATAGTGAAAAGATTAAAAAATTTATAAAAAATTATACTTTTAAATACAATCTTAATGGTGGTTATGAATACAGAAGTAGGTTACGATCATGAAGATGGTAGGTTGTATGTACGCGTGAGTACGTTTGTTATTTTTCAATGAACATATTTGAAAATTGGTAAAAAATAATTTACCATAATTTGTTGATGATAATATTATATAATAAGTATTATATTCTTATATATATCATCCATTTGGTGTGGTGATGAAAATAGAGTCTCATCGCTTCATGAATGTGGTAGTCCACATGTATGTAAATAATGTTATCATCTTTAAGTGACTGAAAAAGAAAGAAAGAAAATGATATATATTTTCATTATAGAATGATAAATATTTTATTTATATCATAAAAATTTCATTTATATCACACATAATTATTAAAATTATCTTTATCACTTTTCATTTGTCGTGTTACTATAAAAATCATCATATCGCTTTGCAAGGTGGTTGTCCGCCAAACACACGAGTGACTTTATAATATATCCGAAAGAATAAAAGTTATATATATATAAGATAGAGTTACACCAGAGCTATGAATATATTATTAATATCATATATATAAATTCTAACCATCGCCGTTCCCAACCATGAGAGGTGGAAATGAAAAATGAACTATATCGGTTCACTAGGTGATAGTCAGCCACACACATGATCATCGATTGCATAACCATTTTGATGGAACAGATCATGGTTTTAAGTCATAATATTATTAAAAAATTTACAATATAGGGAATATACTATGTCTATTATATATTCATGGTTTAATAAAAATTTAACTAGGTGGACAATTAAATAAAATAAAGACACTTGTTGAAGAACATTACCTCTTCTTCGAGTATCATCAATAGGATTTCCAAAAATCATTCCATGGATCACTTTTACGAAAAAAAATAAGGAATTATTTAATAGTTTAGGGAAATTTTAATTTCATTTGGGAGTGTTTTTTATTTTTAATCATTCATTAGTGGTTTTTAAAAGATACAGGAGTGAGTTCCCTTTAATATTTGAGTAGTAGAGCTTTTTTAAAAACACAAACACATTCACTATTAGAAGGTCAATATTACCTAATGTGGATCCATGATTAATAATTAATGGGTTGAATGTTTGATATAGCCTATAAAAACCTATGATACAGAACAAATACTTGTTTTAATCATTTTTTACATTATATTTATTTTCCAATTATTACCATTTTGATGTTTCACTATATTAACTAGTTTCCAATCATAAGTAAATTATCAATAAATAATTAATTAATGAGAACCATATTAGATAATAGAAAAGAAAATATTTTATGAACTAAAACAAATTTATCAATTAAAAATATAATTTATGTTGTAAATGTATTTAACAATAGAACATGTATGTTTAGAAACACCATTTTAACTTTAACTACACTAACAAGGTTTTTTACTATTTTTCTTTAAATATTGAAATTATAAGAAAAAAATCGGCCCATTAATGGAATCTAATTTATATTTATTAACAACTAAAAACCACATGGAAAATAAGATATTTTTAGTCATTTTATATCTTTTAATAAAGAATTATTTATTATAAAATAGAATTAATTTCAATTTTCACACCATTACATTAATTTTAATTTTTATATTCCAGGAAAATATCGAATTAAACTATTTTATGTTAAAACATGTATAAAATTATGTTTTTTATAAAAAAATAATCGATAAGGATAAATCATTCAATTTACTTAAATTTTAATGTTTTTAGTATCATTTATTTGATTTTATTTATTAACTAAATAATTAATGTTTTAGAATTTCCAAATCATTTAAAGTAATTATATCATCTAAAAAATAATGATAAAGAAATTTCTTGTATCTTTCAATGTAATATTTATATCGGAATATATGTTGTTATTTTCCCTCTCTCAATTTTTTTTACATATTAAATGTAATAAATGAAGCTTATTTTATTTTTATTTACTAAACATGTTATATGGGTTATATTAAAAGGGATGTTGTAATGGAATTATATATCTTAGAGAAATTAATTTCTATGATTGAAATAAAATCTTTCAATAAAATTAAGGTAACCATTTAGTTATTTTATCTATTATTATTCTAGTATAACAAATGGTAAACCAATTTTTACCTAATCCACAGAAATTTATTTTCACTGTATTCACTAAATGTTTTTGTAAAACATTTATTTTTCCTTATTAAATATTTTAAATTACAATGATTTCAAATATGAAATCCATTTTTAAAAAATTTAATTATAAAAACTGAGATTTTTTAATTGAAAATTTATCATGAATACATGACAATAAATCATGCATTGATAATGAAAATATTCATATTTTACAATGGTTTAATGGAAAAATTCAATATTAAAATGATTCCAACGAACCATACTATTTTACTTTATATAAAATTGAATTAATTTTACATTAAAACCAATTAAATATAACATTTAACATTAATTATTTTTAAATTAAATGATATATTAAAATTATAATTGAGTATTCATCATTATTACTTATGAAGTTGATATTTATCAAGAAAATCACAAACATTAACCATGATTTAGTTTTATTTATTCTAATTTTAAAGTAATGATTATTTGGTCAAATAAATTTTGTAATTGTGTTAATAATTTATTTTAAATTTTTTGCCCAATGTATGACTAAACCCAAAAAAAATTAACCCTACTGTAGTGTTTATCTCAAGCTATCAATAAATTAAATTTTTTCTAAAAATATATATTAGAATGACTTAGGGTGTTACACTCAGAACACCATAAATAAAATTTTTCCTCACAATTTAATGTTTATATTCTTAATCAACAGTTTGATATTTGAAAATTCTATTACTGAAATCCCACATTGTGGGATGTGTCAATAAAAAATCCTCTTATAAAGGGGGAAAGTAAATTATAAAGGTATACTATAATAATTACATAATAGGTTTTTAGAGTTTGATTTCATTATTGGGAAATAAAAGCATAGACATAGTCAATAATATAACACCAGAATTCTGACATCAAGCGATATATAACCTTGATAACAATAATGTGTGTGATACAAAGATGGTTAAAGACCACAAAACCATAAATCAAATTGGTAAGACCCAGGTCATTGATATGAAAAAATGATGCTAATAGGATAATATTTTCTTTCGAGATAATTGTTTATAATTTTGGGGAATTACATAACATATAAGAATATGAGGAAATGTAATTACATGCTATGAATCTATTTCATATGAAAAATATAATTATTTGGATATACATCAATCAATTTCAACATGATCACAAACTCTATGAAATGAATATCCAAAAAAAATCATGCATGATGCACCAACATTACCATTTTACATATCATAGGATCTATAAAAGAAAAAAACAATATTCCTCATCTCATTACAAATACCAAATTTTTTAGAAAAAAGATATCTAATAACAACAAACATTTAACTTAGTCAATTAAATAAATAGTTAACCTTAATGATCATCCAAATATGGATGACAAAATTTAGAAGAAAGGTCGATAAATAAATATATTATTCCCTAGAAAATATATTGTGTCTCTTAATCATTATATATAAAAAAATGGAATACCTTAATGATGTATTCCCCAGAAATATTAGTAATGTCTAGAATTACCTTTTCATACAAACATAATTATCTCAACATAAAAACATATTAAGGGCTATCTTCTCCTTAATAATGTGTTTTACAAGAATCTAAACATTTAACTCAATCAATTTTTTTGGTACCATTCAACACATTCTTCCAAATCCATTAAGAAATAGTATTGAAGTAAAATTTGTATGCCAATCATAATTCTTATTAAGAAGAATTTTCAACTCACCACATCTTCTCATTTAATATTCCAAGTTAATCCATCCTCAATAAACATTTCCTAAAACACCCCACTCTCACTACTGACATATTACCACCACACATCTCCATGGTCCATCCCTTCAGGGCACACTACCACTATCTAGACAAACATTTTAGAGTATATTCCTTCCTCTCGGATATATTATAGCACTATATTTATATTTCCAAAAAACCATTGGAATTCCTCACTACACCCAGTAACATTCTTAACAAAATCACCTATGATCAAATTTGGAACCACCATAGGAACAATGATAAAGAGCTTCATGAACATATACTATATCATAGGCCCACTTGGACATTCTTGAGGAATCTAAACGTGTACCTCATATTTTTTACATTAGCACCCCATTGCAACAGCATAAAATTTAAATCCATCCAGTCTCTCACATATCTTGATACTCCCACATTGTTCTCATATAAATAGAAGGTGATCCTTACAATTCCACAATTTCACACATCAAAAAAACCTTGTTGATCTTTAGCATGTTTTCAATTTCCAGACCTCATCATAACTATTGATATAAAACAAATTCAAGCTATAACTAAATGATCATGAATCAAGATTGTGTGGATTGTACATCAATAAAACTAGACCCGAAGAACTACTCAGACCACTAGCCATTCCTCATTGTCAGTTATCCTCATTCCCCTTGAGGAATCATCAACATTACCATCCAGCCACCCAACCATCTGATAACCCCTCCCGTTAGTGTCACTTCCATATCATAATTTCCATATACAGGTAAAAACAATACCTATATTAACTATTTACAGAATATCTATTATAACTATAAAATGATATCTTTGATTCCCAAATTGATCTTATAACCAACCGAATGATCTCCTCTACTTTTCTATGATAGAAACCATGGCCTAAACATGCCCATTACCAAAATTTGATGGCACCCACAACACATCAACTCAACATGTAAATCACCCACCTATGTATCAAATTCCAAGGAACATGTAATAATATGGAAAACTCCCTTGAGGTTACCCCAAATTCCAAACCCACCAGCCCATGACCACAAATCCAGTCACGTCACTAAATCCATTGAGTTCCTACATTTCCCTCTATGATAAACCCACACTAGATAGAGATATCATATTTCTACTATCAAACCTAAAAATATCTTATTATTATATACAAAAATAAAATATCTAGAAACATAACTAAAATATCTCAGAGGTCATCCTCTATGTTCACAAGATATGTACTCTATTAATTTGAGTCATTTCTAGAAAGACAGACTATCTCTTCCTCTAGGACATACTCAGTAGTCCCTAAAAATTTGCTTCACATTGTAAACACTCCTTTCCACATTCTAAAACACACTACCTCTAACTCACCATGAATCCTTGTACTCTGAGACCAACACCAAGATATGCATCCACACAAACCAAGAAAATTGTCCAAACACTCAAACAATTTTCTACAAACATCTCTGATAGACTCAAACAACACATGTTTATACATCCATGCCAACATAGGTCATTTCATAACCTCAAGGTCACAACCCAACTGAAGGAACCTTTAACACACACATTATACCACACAACTCACAATAAAATCATGACCCATTACCAAATAATTCATACTATGGAACCCTCACATCCCAAACTGCCCTTACACAGGGCCAATAGCCATCATAAGGGAGATTCACCACTGGTTCCTCTAATGTTCCATCATTAAATATTTTTTTTTAGAATTACTATTTAAAAACCTATGGATTCGTATATCAATATCATTCAATTTTTAAGACACAATGATTTAACCTTTTGGAAACCATTTTATTACCCAACATTTAAAAAATATAAACTCCATTAAAATTCAAATTTCAAAACATTTTCCATTTTTAAAACCCAACTATTTAAATATGAAAAATCCATCTATACTACATTTCAAAATTCATAACCTAATTCAATTTTAATTTTTATATCCATTTTGATAATTATAATTTCATTTAAAATTCAATTTCATTAAATTTATATGTGAACTATCTATATGATGTCACTATAATGACGCATGAACACCAAAAAACTCTATTTATATAATGGTCCAACAGAAAAAACATCATAAATCAATTACATCACAACCATTTGTGCCACTCATGGTGGCAATATCATTCAACAATAAAAGAACAAAACCAAAAATCAATTCCAACCAATGGAATATTTGGTTTTCCCTCTGAGATTGGGTTGTAGGAACCCATGCATGATTTCATTACCATGTCATCAAAAGATTTTGGTCCCATGTATGTCGTTCCCCAGATAGTTATTTAGAATACACGTATGTGACACCACATTGTAGCTTCCTGGCCTAGTATCAATTAAAACTAGTCACTTGAGATGGGGTCCCTCTTGACAATTGTCATGCCTCCCCATAATCCAAGGGCTAACGACTTGAAACAAAAGTCATTACAGATACATTAGGGAGAATATACATAATTCTTTTATAAATAAAAAAATATAGATAATGAAAATAGATATAAGAACCAACATGAAAAATAAATGGGAATAATACACAATGATACATCATGTAACCATGTAACACGTTCTATAATAATATGATGAATGAACTTCATGTTTGGATTTTATACAATGATAAATACCAAAACCAGAACCACCAAAAAGAATCCAAACAAAATCCAATGTCCCGACAAGGTTTTGATATCCCATGCCCCAACCCATCATTCAATTCATGTACCAAAAAATTAGGTCCTTGTATGAAACATATTACAAAAAAAATGAAGCATATTCTTGGGTTCTCAAGTTCCATGGAATCCTGAGTAGGTTGGGAGTGTAACTCAATAGTCCACCACCATTGATGTCTAATGAAATCTTATGTCATTATTGTAGTTTATAAAGAAAAATGAAGGTGCATATAATTAACAAAAAATGGAAAACGTGTTTTAGTTTTAAATTTTTTATTTATCCATTTACAGACCTTAGTTATGTCATATAATCACCATAGAAATACAACCATTTTATTTTATAAGCTCATTTTATAATCCATTACTTTAATCCAGTGTAACCCTTATAATTAGTATGGTTACCCATATTATATATCATAGGGGTGATAGGTAACAAATCATGGAAACTCTATATTAAAATACAATTGGGATCTGGTACGACATGTCTTTTATTTCCAGAAACTAGATCACGTGCCGATAAACATTGTGATTATGTCCATACATGAAACTAGGACTCATAAAGTCATATATGACCATCCCAGACTTGATATAGATCATATTTTAAATACCATTGTGTTCAAGAGAATAAATATTTACCCATAATTACTATGATGTGACGGGTTGCACAAAGAATCTGTCTTGATTTCCCAAAACCAGGAAGTGGTGCATCATTCCAATAACCTGAAACCACTAATCAATGGTCAGCAAGCATGGAGCATCAGTCCTTGGATCCAATCAACATTTTTTATATGTATTCCAACCATACCCAAACATTTGACTACCATTCATTTTAATATTTATCAAATATTTTATCAATAGTTAATATCCATAATCATTCTTCATTTACCACATTCCCAACTGAGCTTAAAAACCAAACATGTAACAATAAGTCCTATCCAAATTTTCACATTTTCATAAATATCAGTTATCATTTCTAAGGGAATTAATAAAACAACCAAATTTACTAAAACATTTCAAAATTAAACATCAACAATAGTCTTTCAATTTAAAAATAAAAACATAGCCAAAGGCCTAATATTCCCTTAAATACACTAAAATATACCACAAATTCATTTCCAAAAGTATGAACAAAAAACAACTCAATGAACAATTTAAAATACAAAACTGACCATTTTTTATTATATATAGTTCAAAACCAACTTTTTAAAATAGTTTCAAATATCCAAACACAATATTCATTCATTGAAAATGATAACATTATCACAATCCAAAACTCTCAATTTAAACCATTTTAAAAGACTCTTCATAATTTCACAAAATCATGTATATAATATTCAATTTTTCTCCATAACCATGTACATATAACAAATTAACAATTTATAGAACATTAACATCCATAATTACCTTATCTCAATGTTTTATAAAATATATTATTATTTTCATGGGTTTTTAATTCCATATGGGAATCCCTTGGTCCAGTGTTAGAACATGAACATACCCAATGTGGTCTGTGAGGGGCCTTGAACAACACATAAATGCCTAAATCACTTTCCATGGTGGAAGGAATGGAAACACAATAAGGAAGAATCTTGGACCAACTATATAAACATACATAAACATAAATACTATGGGAATAATCTTATATAACACCCACATCATGGTCATATAAAGCGAATAGTCCATAATAATTTGTTGATTATTACCAAAAAAACCATGAACATCCATACATAGGATATTTTGAAAAATGGGGTTTAGGGCTTCAGAAGGAGTAATGACACCACACCAAGCTTCCTCTAGAATGTGGAAGGAAACCGACTCGAATAATTACATGTTTCTTTAATTATCATGGAATGTCAGTCCCAATACATATATGTTTAATGAGAAACACCCATAAAGTATATGGGATCTCCTTGTTCATCAATGAAATTATAGGGGGTTGAATAGGGAATAAATTCATGTTAGAACCCTAAAATCCCAAAAAAAATTTATGAAATTCCAAAATTGTATAGGCCACACGTTTGGCAAAATTGTGCACCAACTTTACAAAAACCTCTTTCTAAGAGGGGTACTGAGTCACAATGTCCCTTGGGAGCTCGAACAGTTTTGAAACCAATTTAGTGGACATGTAGGATGAATCCACATATTCCCACACTATTTATTTCTCTTCTTTTATATTTTCTCAATTATGGGCATGTCCCTTTTAGGTTTATATTGTTATTGAATATAATGACTATTAAATGTGTTCCAACTATGATATCCATGTCGATTTATATCTTTTTCCACATTTCCATGCCCTAAACCCCTAGAATACAACTTACAAATCACCTACTCATGAATAAGATTCCTTAAAGTACAAATCTAAACTGTGATGTACCTTATCCTATGGTCGTGATCATATAGTATAAATACAATAAACTCTATTGTGATCCATTATATTCTTTTATAGTTATTACCTTAACACAAGGGAAATTTATTTTCATATATCACCATATCCTTATAGCTGAAATAATTATTTACAATTATTTCTTTATTCCGATAAACAATTTTTTTGGTGACACTTTTCGCCACACTTATAGTATATCCTTTCCAGTATATACCTAGGTGATTCTTCCAACAATTATCAGATATAGAAAAATCCATATTTCCCTTTTCCCTTTATCAATTATAAATTATATCGCCTTATTTATCTTTTAATTCCATATCAAACCATAATTCAAGGAGAATAAAATCTCTATCTTTATAAAATATAAAATTATTCCATCATATAGAAATGTTTTTTGAGAAACGAACATGCTTGGGAGAGTTATATTAATCCCTATAATGAAATGATCTATTTTTTTGGAGTGTTTTGTGTATGTAATAAATATAATACCTAGATAAAAATGTATTGGTACATACCTACACTAAAAATATATCTTCTTCCATTTCCGTTATGCTAATGAAATTCAATTCAACACATTTAGTTACTCATGAGGGAAACATTTATTGAATAATTTCTACTTAAAATCATTCCATTCCATGAGTTTTATTTCTTCTTCCACCATTGTATTGTTGATAAATGACCACCATTGATCAACATAAGAATTGATAAAATTATTTACAAGTGTAACCTTATCCTTTTAACTATCTCCAAGTGTCATGAATAGTTTATCTAAAGACATAATCCATTTCTTAGTTTCAATTCAACCAATAGTCTGACTACATTATAGGGACCTCGGTCGCATAATGTGATCCCACATAGGAAATTATCATAGTGGAATAGGATTTTTTATAATGGAATAAATTTTTATAACATAATTATGCTTCCCTAGTATATCAATAACATTATCAATGTAGAAAGATGGACCTTAATTTCACGTATGGATCTAGATTTCTAGTGTTTTTATGAAAAACTAGAGTTTCTGGAAATATTAGGAGTACACATTGTGTACAAAGGACTACACGCCGTGTATCCGGTTGGTGCAGGTAGCTATGTACTGGTCGTGTAACGACAAGTACGTGGTCGTGTGGGATGACCTGGAGACCTCCTAAAGTGGAGCCTAGTAAATTCTTACACATGCCGTGTATCATTAGGGAACAAAATATTCATTTTTATTTTAATTTGTTATATCAAAATAGGTTCTTATATAATTGATTCAACCTTATTCTTTTGGATCTATCCCATCCCAGAGTGACGAATATCTACGATTCTTCTTTGAGCCCCTGATCAACCATCTATGCTCTGAATCAAACACCGTTGAATGTATTGGAATCACCATAGTGAGTTCTTACATCTTCTAGAGCCCCATCTCAGGATTATTCCCATTTGGTGAGATATCCATGGTTGAACATTTTAGAAGTTTTTATAGATCTGTGGCGTTCTAAGTCAATTTAGAGGCTGATTATAATCTATATCGATCTTACAATGCCAAGGTAGGTGGTTTGTACCTCTTTGTATTTTTTCATTAAATTATATGTTAAAATAGTTCCCAATTCCCATGTTTAGGGTATTTCATGTTTAGGTAATTTAAACATGTTAATAACTATCATTCCTTGCATGCTAGAGTATGGAGTTTTATTATAAATAGGTTAATTTACCTTGATATGGACGTGTCTGACCATGTTTGATCTGATATAGGATGTTTGGTCTAGAATATCCTGTTAGGCTACTCTATTTTCCATAACTAATGCAGTTAGGATTGAGTGATATTATATGACATGATTTTTTATTCTTGTAGACTTTTAGAAAAGTAGTATTTGGGATTTACTTTGGAAGCTGAATATCATTTGTGCATGATTTCTTTACACAGGGTTGTGGGAACCTGGTGTAGTTAGAACATAGGGGTAATTGACAATGAGGGATTTCCCAGAGTGTCTATAGTACCCTTCACATTGTGAGACTATAGGGGGGGGGTTGATGTAGAGAGTTCCCTCAAAGTTTCTATAGTTATCATTATGAGACCAACATGGGAATTGACATTGTGTGCTTGCTTATAGAGTTAGTAGTTTATAATTAAATGAATAGAGTGGGAGTTGACAATGAGTGCTTTCCCAGAGAGTCTTAGTTTGCATGAGACAAGAGGGGTCAGACTATGGGAGCTATCCCATGGGATCATTATTTCATTATTGATAAATGAAAAGTTTAACCCAAGGGGATATATTGTGAGAACGTTCCAAGAGGGTTGCTTGTGATTGATTGGTTGGATAGTTGACATTGTAAATGAATGTAGCTGAAACTATACAACTATTTAATTTTGATTACTTCCTTGTTTATTAATTCATTTTTAAAATTTCCTGCTATATATACTCACTTATAGTTAGGAACATATCATTATGTGGTTGCCTACTGGGATTCCTCAAAAACCCTATTTGGGACTTGCTTTTGGGCCCAAAAAGATTTTATTGTTGTAGGTATAGATTAGGGAAAGCACCATTCTACTCTAGGTACATGACTGGTGTGGAGTTGGGGAGAAAGGTTCCAAGATGATGCTTGTGATGATATTTTATTTTACTTGTTTTCTTTGTACATTGGTTTAGTACATTATTCTAGCATTTTTACTGTTTGGCTGCTTTCCTAGATACTTGTGACATGAATCATTATTGATATATATATATATATATATTATTGTTGTTTATTTACATTAAGTATTGTTTTTTTATTTATTTTTTGTAATTACTATTTTTGATACTATTATAATATTTGTTTCCTATATGTTATATTTCCAATGAGGGAATTGTTTCCCCACTATCACACCCAAGGCCCTCGCTTCTAGTCGGTAGCCTCTGGCATTCAGGGAAATACGCTTGAGGCCATGTGGCCAACTAGGTACGAGCTAACTTTTAGAGGAACCTGGAATTGGGACGTTTCAAAGGGGTATCAGAGAGATTCCTTTCATCAGGAATTACTGTTGGGAGCATATAGTTAGGGATAGGAAGGAATAGTCAGTTTTTTATAATATATTCTTGGGAGTAGCTAATCCGTGTATAGTGAAATTCCAATATGGCTCGATTATTGAATTTTTTTAGTAATGAAATTATTGTAGTTGATTTTATTTCACCATTGAGTTATTCACATGTTTTTTGATGTTATAATAGATGTTATTGAGGTTATATTTCTATTTTAAACTAATGAGATAAGAGTATTACATTTTATTCATCATATAATCTTTTTCTAGATATCCCATGTCATGCATACTTTTCATGCCATTTAGGGTGCATTACTGATTGTAAGTTGCTATGATAGATGTTATTGTAGATATGCATGCTGTTGTGATAGATTCCTTGATATAATACATGCTATTTGATATGTTATTTCTTATTGTGTAAGGATTCATTTGAATGAGAACCAAAATATGGCCCCTGATGACTTATGGGCCCTCATGGATCAGAATTTGGTTGATCATGTATTGATTGCACTTTTATACCTTTTGATATACAAAATGATGATGCCAATATTTGATTCTCAAGGAGTATGGACCCCCACCGATCAGAATTTGGAACATAAATTATTGTTATAGTTTTTTATGGTTTTCAGAGTAGTTTCCACGGGTTACCGTCTAGAAAGAATGTGTAAAGACCCGCAAATTTCAAGGAAATTTTTTTCTTAATTTTCTTTGGAATTTTACAAGAACGCAGCTTCAGACGGCACCTGATTCCGAGGCCCGGTGTGCCCGGAATCAATTTCCGAAGTTTGGCTCGGGTACGTTCAGTGAACGGACGAGCGGGTTTTTCTATCTTTTGAACCGGTGCCCGGAATCGAATTCTGAGGGCACCGATGAAATCGCAGCGCCGGTATTTGCTTAGAAACGCCTCTTCCGGAGTTGCGTTTGCTCAGACGTGGTTTTTAAATTTTACGGCTTTAAGTCAGAAATAAAATAAAGTTTGTGCGACAACTTTATTTTATTTCACTTAAGCTGCTTGGAAGCCACTTGAAGTCACTTAAAGACGGCTTGAACTGAGTTGAACTGGATAGGATGCTATCCAGAAATATCCTACCCCTTGGTAGGATATTTGTGCGGTGGGACCCGCACGAGCCCCGCCGTTTCTTTCGCTAAGTAACGCACCCGCGAAAACCCGTCAAAGTAACTGAAAAGTCAACCGACGCGTTTTCTTTAATTCTTAACAGACCATTTAATTGGGCGGTTTATTTCGTGAATTAAATGGACTGTTTCTTCGTGAATTAAATGGGTCGTTTCTTTCGTTGAATTAATTCAACGAATTGATGGATCGTTTCTTAACCGGTTTCGTGTTGGCATGTTTATAAAATAAGACCAACATAAAAATCCTTGGAAAGGATTTGAGAGAATCTTCGTTCCTCCACCCTCTCCGCGAAGAACGCGAAGAACGCGAAGAACGCGAAGAACGCGAAGAACGCGAAGAACGCGAAGAACGCCGGCGACCGGAATTCGACGACGCACACCAAGATCTGCGACGTCGACGAGATCTACCCGCGACGTTCTTCGGCGACGCCTCTTCTTCCGCGGCCGACCCTCGTTCGGCAACAAAGGTGAGAATCAGATCTTTTCTTCTCCCTTTTTAATTTCAATATCAACGGATTTAAACTAATTAAATCCGTTGATCTTGATCCGGAGATTGGCGACGCGACGAGCGATTCCGCGACGACGCGGCGATCTCCACCTTCCGCGACGAGCAATTCCGACGACGACGATAAAGTAAGGGTTGATTGGAATATTTTCCTTCCCGTGATTTATTTCTTTTAAAGTAAAGAAGCATGACCTTCGAACAATTTTAACATTTAAAATTGTTGTTGATTGTTTTATTGTTCCTCCCGTGGATTATGACTAACGCGGAGGGTGCGGGTCTAACGAACAAGACCCGGCAACCCTCCGCCGATCTATTTTGGTTGTGCGGATTTGGCGGACGTCGACAAACCGTGCGGCAAGGGCAATTTGTTGGCTCCGCAGTGAAGATCGTCCCCCGGGAGGAGCATCGGCGCAGACGGGAAAGAAATCGGGCCACCGGAGCATCTCCGGCGGCCCGCGGAAGGAGGCGGCGGCGCGGGTCGCCGGCGCGGCGGCGCCGGCGACCGGAGGCGGCGGCGCCAGGCGCGCCGCCGTGGAAACCTTCCGCCGCGGCTGAAGCCGCGGCGGCGGCGGCAGCCGGTTCCGCGGCCGCGCGGAACCGGGACGGACGCGGCGGCCCGGCCGCGTCCGCGTGACAGGCGGCCCCCCGCGGGGCCGCGGTTTCTCTCAAGCCGCGGGTTCAACCCCGCGGCGGCGGCTCTTCGGCCGCGCGGCCGAAGACCGAGCCGGCCGGTCCGGTCGGCCGGGCCGCGCCCAGGCCGGACCGGACCCGGCCGAGCCGGTTCGGGCCGGGTCGGGCCGACCCGGTTCGGGCCGACCCGGTTCGGCCGACCCCAGGGGGGGGGTTCGGGCCGGGTCGCCCCGGGCCCAGTACCCCCGTTTCGGGCCCTCTACGGTCTTTCGCCCATATCTTGGGCCTGGGACCTCCGATTGACGAACCGTCAGCGGCTACGCGATCCTTGGATCGAGACGGTCGTTTCGGTATATTATACTCAAGGTTTCGGAAGACTTTGGGTTCGGCCGGGTTGGTTCGTACACGAAGCCAACCGGGCCCTCGGAGCGGAAACGCTCATAACTTGAGCTACGGACGTCCGAACGACGTACCGTCAGCTGTGGTAGTTTCCTCTAAGTGAGACGGAACTTTTGGCATACTCCGCCCGAGGATCGGATACAGGCGGAGTACGGTCGGGTTGGTTTTGCCCTAAAAACCAACCGGGCCCCTGGGACGAAAATGCCAATAACTCTCAGACCGGGCGTCCGATTGACGCGCCGTCTGTCGCGTTGAGATCCTGTTGTCGATACGGAACTTTTGGATACATCAACTTCGGACTACGTGTCAGTTGATGTATCAGCCCCTCGGCTCGTGGAGCGGACCCTCCTAAACGAGCTCGCTACGTGCGGGAACCCTAGCGCTGGCTGTGACCTCGACGACAGAGCAGAGATCCTCCGTGGACTGCGACGACGGCAGAGCAGAGATCCTCCGTGGACTGCGACGACGGCAGAGCAGAGATCCTCCGTGGACTGCGACGACGGCAGAGCAGAGATCCTTCGTGGACTGCGGCGACGACTGTGCAGAGATCCTCAGTGGACTGCGTCGACTACTGCACTCAGCGATCCCACGTGGATCAGTGCTTCAGGTTCTGTGTGAGCCCGATCCTCCGTGGGTCCTTACTACCGGTTCTGTGTGAGCCACTGCCTACAGGTTCTGTGTGAGCCCGATCCTACGTGGGTCTTTTTGCGGGGGTTAGTACCTATCGATCCTTCGTGGGTCCGACGACTGAGACGGATCAGTGATCGTCTTTGACGTCATCTGAAAAAGTATACCTGGTTGAGCTGAATCTTATGTTACTCTCCTTTGTGGATTGTGTTGAACCATCCTTTGTGGATTTACTGTTTACTCTCCTTTGTGGATTTGGGTCTTGATTTCCTTTGTGGATTGAGTTGTTCTTGAGCTCGTGAGCAGAGCTAGAATTGGGGACTTAGGTATATGTATGGGCATATACCTAAGTCGAGTCAGATGTTACTTCGTGATTGCATCTTTCTTTTGTGCTATATCCTTTGTGGATTTCGAGAGACCTTCGGGGGTCTCGGGGTCCTTACTGAGTAGTTGTACTCACCCCTGCACGGGCTATGCCCGCACCTTGTTGTGTTGGTTGCAGACGACGGACAGCGCTGATCACGGTTGGGGCATGGAGCAGGACGGTACCTGGAGGTGGACCACTGGGCGGGACGTGCTCGGAGCGGACGTGGGACCCGAGGAGCCTGGAGGCTATCTGTACCCACCCTTCAGGTGGGATTGCCAGTGGACGACACGAGGCCGCCGTCTTTTCTTCAGTTGCTGTTCTTTTTCTTTTCAGTTGTACTTTACAGTTGGGCTTGTATTTCCGGCCCCTTTACTTTTCTGCACTTTACTTTCCGCTTGCTGACTCTGTGTGGTTGTTACTTATAAAGGCAATGCCTTCCCTGTTTACTGGGATTTTACGCCTTGGTGCTAGTCGCCAGCCCCTGGCCTATGGAAGGCGGGCTTGGGGTAGTCACGGCACGGGCCCCGAGGACGGGTCGTGACAAATTGGTATCAGAGGCGGTCGGTTCTACCGCAGACTCTGATCGTCCTTTCTTTCTATGTGAAGCAATAGTGTTTAGTGTATTGAGTGTGGTTATCAGTTCAGGGAGCCCAGTGTTGGTGCGGCGGCCGACGTATCCGTACACCAGGACCCTGACTCCTGATTTCCGACTTAATGCATGAAAACATTGATTGCGTGTGTGTTTCAAGTTTTCTTTGTGATTACTTATGTCAGCTCACCGGGTATACTGATCTGCTTTATGAAAGTCTCAAGTTTTCCTTGTGATTACTTGTGCCAGCTCACCAGGTATACTGTTCTGACTGTGGTGCTCTTGTTCTCCTTTTCAGGATGGCCCCGCGACGACTGCCAGCTAGGGTTCCGAGTGTAGGGCGCGACGGCAGCCCACCGAGCGACGAGGCCTCGGTGCAGGGCCCTTTGCCAGCAGTGGCACCGGCGGTAGCCTTACCCGCCGAGCCACCGATGCTTCCAGTACCAGACGCCGACGATGCACGTCGCCTCAGGGCACTGCACGAGTTTCAGAGCCAGCGACCGCCCAGGTTTCGCGGTGAGGCGGACCCCCAGGCCGCCGAGGACTGGCTAGAGGCGGTGGTACGGATCTTCAGGCTAGTGAGGACACCAGCGGATCTCATGGTGATCCTCGCAGCGAGCCTCCTGCAGGCGGCGGCAGGACGATGGTGGAGCCTGATGCTCCAGGTTCACGATGAGGCATCCCTGCTCTGGACGGACTTCGAGAGCCTCTTCCGCTCTGAGTTCGTCCCGGCCACCCTCCGAGCGGTGCGCATCCAGGAGCTTCTCCAGCTGCGCCAGGGCAGCATGACGGTCGCTCAGTATGCGGCGAGGTTCACGGACCTATCTCGCTACTCGACCGACATGGTACGGGACCCCTTCTTCCGGGCCCGGACCTTCGAGCAGGGCTTGCGACAGGAGATTCGTGCGTCGCTGATCTCCCTCAGCATTCCGACCCAGGCAGGAGTGCTGGAGCGAGCCCTCCTGATCGAGAGCTTCCTGGCAGAGCCTTCTTCAGCGGCGAGACCTAGCGCAGGGCGGCAGGTAGCTGAGTCTTCGGCAGCAGGTAGCCGACGGATGACTCACGGGTCCAGGCAGACCAGACCCCCACGCAGACGGCCTCAGGACACCGGCTCAGCAGTACGAGGCACACAGCGGAGTGCCAGCCTTTCGAGAGGCAGGCTGTGCTACTCTTGCGGCGGGCAGGGTCACATGGCTCGTGACTGCCCGACTCGCCGATCAGAGGAGCAGCAGACGGTGGAGGGGCCACCCAGGCAGAGGCAGAGGGTCGACCGTGGCGGTCCGCAGGGAGGAGGCGGACGAGGCCGAGGAGCTGGCCGAGCAGCGGGTGGTGGGCGACGCTTTCAGGCTCTACCCCCACCACCACCAGGAGGGCCACCTCGACCACAGGGAGCCGGCGGGCAGGGACAGGCCCAGCTCCAGGCAGTGGAGGCCTACGACCCCGACATGCCAGAGATGATTCGAGGTACGATCTGTGTCTATTCCACCCTTGCTGCAGTACTTATAGACACAGGAGCGAGTCACTCTTTCATAGCCTCTGCCCTTGTTCGGAGCTCGGAGATTCCGACTGAGCCGTTGGCTCGATCCTTACGGCTAGAGACTCCTACGGGAGCAGACTCGACGATTACGCACTGGTGCCGGCAGTGTGAGCTTACTCTAGGAGGCGAGAGCTTCGGCTGGGATCTCCTTGTAGCGGCGTCGAGGCCTTACGACGTCATCTTGGGCATGGATTGGCTATCCACGGTTCATGCCCAGATCGACTGTTTTAGGCGCAAGGTACGATGTGTTCGTACCGACGGGAGCAGGTTTACCTTCACCGGCGAGAAGGGAACCTTTGCAGCACAGGATGGACTTCCGCGGAGGAGAGTGCAGCCCATCTCACATCAGTTGGCTAGCCTCATCCTAGGAGCAGTGGACGTGCGGAGTCCGGCTTTTCCTGCAGTGGTGGACCAGTACGTGGACGTCTTTCCCGACGACGTTCCAGGGCTACCTCCTCGTAGAGAGGTAGACTTTTACATCGACTTGTACCCCGGGACAGCCCCGATATCTACTCCAGCATATCGGATGGCCCCCGCCGAGCTTCGAGAGCTGCGGGTACAGTTGGAGGACTTGCAGAGCAAGGGGTTTATCCGACCCAGTGTTTCACCCTGGGCTTCCCCGATTTTGTTCGCCAAAAAGGCGGACGGGAACTTGCGACTTTGTGTCGACTATCGTCGCCTGAACCAGGTGACAGTGAGGAACAAGTATCCGCTGCCACGGATTGATGACCTCTTCGATCAGCTCAAGGGAGCGCGGTGGTTCTCGAAGATAGACCTCCGGTCAGGCTATCATCAGCTCAGAGTTCGAGACGAGGACGTGCAGAAGACGGCCTTCAGGTGTCGGTATGGCCATTATGAGTTCTTGGTTATGCCGTTCGGCGTAACCAATGCTCCAGCGGTGTTCATGAGCCTCATGAACAGGATCTTCCAGCCATACCTCGACCGATTTGTCGTTGTCTTCATTGACGACATTTTGGTATACTCGACGACTGAGGAGGAGCATGCCTACCACCTGCGAGTTGTGCTAGACACACTCCGAGAGCACCAGCTTTATGGCAAGCTCTCAAAATGCCAGTTCTGGTTACGTGAGGTCCATTTCTTGGGGCACGTCATTTCTGAGGCGGGAGTTGCAGTGGATCCCGCGAAGATCGAGGCAGTGCTAGCTTGGGAGCCACCCAAGAGCGTGACAGAGGTGCGGAGCTTCTTGGGCCTAGCGGGATACTATCGGAGATTCGTGCCAGACTTCTCCAGAGTTGCAGCACCACTCTCAGCCTTGACGAAGAAGGGGAAACCCTTCGTGTGGTCAGACAGATGTCAGCAGAGCTTCCAGGAGCTGAGACAGAGATTGACCAGCGCACCTATCTTGAGGTTGCCTGAGGAGGGAGTTGGGTACGTAGTTTACTGCGACGCATCAGGGACTGGACTCGGGTGCGTCCTGATGCAGGAGCGGGCCGTGATCGCCTACGGATCACGTCAGTTGAGGCCGCATGAGCAGAACTACGCCACTCATGACCTGGAGTTAGCAGCAGTGGTCTTCGCTCTGAAGACTTGGCGGCACTATCTGATGGGCGAGCGCTTCACAGTCTTTTCTGACCACCAGAGTCTTAGGTATCTTCTCTCAGAAGGACCTGAACCTGAGACAGCGGAGATGGCTTGAGTTCCTCCAGGACTATGACTTTGAGATAGTCTATACTCCTGGGAAGGGGAACGTGGTAGCCGATGCCCTCAGCAGGAGGACGGGCATTCAGCTGCTTGAGGAGGCGACGGAGCAGCTAGCCTCCTTGCAGATATCCTTCGTGGATAGAGACGGAACATCCTTTCTTCAGTCTCTCACAGTCTCTCCTCCACTTCTACAGCGGGTCAGAGAGGCTCAGCGTGGGGACGCTGACTGTGAGACCCGGCGTGCACTGATATCCTCAGGTCAGGCGCCTGATGGTTTCTCCCTTGGAGCAGAGCACGACATCCTTTTCAGAGGACGTACCTTCGTACCAGTCGCTTTACGAGAGGAGGTGCTGAGAGAGTTTCACACTTCTCCCTTGGCGGTACATCCCGGAGTGGCGAAGATGTACCAGGATCTCAGGCGACAGCACTGGTGGCCGGGTATGAAGAAAGCTGTGGCAGAGTTCGTTTCACGATGCCTCACCTGCCAGCAGGTGAAGGCAGAGCACCAGGTACCAGCGGGTTTGGTACAGCCCTTGGAGGTCCCGGAGTGGAAGTGGGACGGCATATCTATGGACTTCGTGACTGGACTTCCACGCACTTCCAGAGGTCACGACTCCATTTGGGTGATTGTCGACCGACTCACCAAGTCGGCACACTTCTTACCCATCAGAGAGCAGGGCTCAGTAGAGAGCTTGGGACGTCTTTACGTCCAGGAGATCGTACGGCTTCACGGTGTGCCATCGTCTATCGTCTCCGATCGAGATGCTCGTTTCACTTCCAGGCTTTGGAAGGGGTTGCAGGAGGCGTTCGGGACGCGGCTCCATCTGAGCACAGCCTTCCACCCTCAGACGGATGGACAGACGGAGAGGACCATACAGACACTCGAGGACATGCTCCGTGCATGTGTTCTCGACTTTGGTCGCAGCTGGGAGGACCACCTACCCTTGGTGGAGTTTGCGTACAACAACAGCTACCACTCCACCATCGGGATGGCACCATACGAGGCGTTGTACGGCAGACCCTGCAGATCACCGTTGTGCTGGACAGACCCTGGGGAGTCAGCACTCGTGGGACCAGAGATGGTCCGAGCCACGACAGAGAAGGTCCAAATCATCCAGGAGAGGATGAGGACAGCTCAGAGCCGGCAGAAGTCATATGCTGACAGGAGGCGGAGGCCACTAGAGTTCGAGGATGGCGACCACGTCTTTTTGCGTGTCTCACCTCGACGTGGTTTACGGAGATTTGGCCGAGGCGGCAAGCTGTCTCCCCGCTTCATCGGGCCTTTCCAGGTCCTCAGCAGGATAGGAGAGGTGGCTTATCGCCTGGCTCTACCACCTCAGTTGCACCGGGTGCACGACGTCTTCCACGTGTCTCAGCTGAGGAGATACGTGCACGACCCGACGCACATCATCGACTTTGGGGAGCTGGACGTGGACGATGGGGCGACTTTTGCGGAGGTTCCAGTGGAGATCGAGGATCGACAGGAGCGGGTCCTACGTGGGCGGTCGATTCCTCTTGTGCGCGTCAGATGGCAGCACGGGAACCTCCAGGAGAGCACTTGGGAGCGGGAGGCTCAGATGCGTGCTCAGTACCCCCATTTGTTCCCCTAGTTTTGATGTATCTTTACGGGGACGTAAAGCCCTGAGGTGGGAGTAATGTAAAGACCCGCAAATTTCAAGGAAATTTTTTTCTTAATTTTCTTTGGAATTTTACAAGAACGCAGCTTCAGACGGCACCTGATTCCGAGGCCCGGTGTGCCCGGAATCAATTTCCGAAGTTTGGCTCGGGTACGTTCAGTGAACGGACGAGCGGGTTTTTCTATCTTTTGAACCGGTGCCCGGAATCGAATTCTGAGGGCACCGATGAAATCGCAGCGCCGGTATTTGCTTAGAAACGCCTCTTCCGGAGTTGCGTTTGCTCAGACGTGGTTTTTAAATTTTACGGCTTTAAGTCAGAAATAAAATAAAGTTTGTGCGACAACTTTATTTTATTTCACTTAAGCTGCTTGGAAGCCACTTGAAGTCACTTAAAGACGGCTTGAACTGAGTTGAACTGGATAGGATGCTATCCAGAAATATCCTACCCCTTGGTAGGATATTTGTGCGGTGGGACCCGCACGAGCCCCGCCGTTTCTTTCGCTAAGTAACGCACCCGCGAAAACCCGTCAAAGTAACTGAAAAGTCAACCGACGCGTTTTCTTTAATTCTTAACAGACCATTTAATTGGGCGGTTTATTTCGTGAATTAAATGGACTGTTTCTTCGTGAATTAAATGGGTCGTTTCTTTCGTTGAATTAATTCAACGAATTGATGGATCGTTTCTTAACCGGTTTCGTGTTGGCATGTTTATAAAATAAGACCAACATAAAAATCCTTGGAAAGGATTTGAGAGAATCTTCGTTCCTCCACCCTCTCCGCGAAGAACGCGAAGAACGCGAAGAACGCGAAGAACGCCGGCGACCGGAATTCGACGACGCACACCAAGATCTGCGACGTCGACGAGATCTACCCGCGACGTTCTTCGGCGACGCCTCTTCTTCCGCGGCCGACCCTCGTTCGGCAACAAAGGTGAGAATCAGATCTTTTCTTCTCCCTTTTTAATTTCAATATCAACGGATTTAAACTAATTAAATCCGTTGATCTTGATCCGGAGATTGGCGACGCGACGAGCGATTCCGCGACGACGCGGCGATCTCCACCTTCCGCGACGAGCAATTCCGACGACGACGATAAAGTAAGGGTTGATTGGAATATTTTCCTTCCCGTGATTTATTTCTTTTAAAGTAAAGAAGCATGACCTTCGAACAATTTTAACATTTAAAATTGTTGTTGATTGTTTTATTGTTCCTCCCGTGGATTATGACTAACGCGGAGGGTGCGGGTCTAACGAACAAGACCCGGCAACCCTCCGCCGATCTATTTTGGTTGTGCGGATTTGGCGGACGTCGACAAACCGTGCGGCAAGGGCAATTTGTTGGCTCCGCAGTGAAGATCGTCCCCCGGGAGGAGCATCGGCGCAGACGGGAAAGAAATCGGGCCACCGGAGCATCTCCGGCGGCCCGCGGAAGGAGGCGGCGGCGCGGGTCGCCGGCGCGGCGGCGCCGGCGACCGGAGGCGGCGGCGCCAGGCGCGCCGCCGTGGAAACCTTCCGCCGCGGCTGAAGCCGCGGCGGCGGCGGCAGCCGGTTCCGCGGCCGCGCGGAACCGGGACGGACGCGGCGGCCCGGCCGCGTCCGCGTGACAGGCGGCCCCCCGCGGGGCCGCGGTTTCTCTCAAGCCGCGGGTTCAACCCCGCGGCGGCGGCTCTTCGGCCGCGCGGCCGAAGACCGAGCCGGCCGGTCCGGTCGGCCGGGCCGCGCCCAGGCCGGACCGGACCCGGCCGAGCCGGTTCGGGCCGGGTCGGGCCGACCCGGTTCGGGCCGACCCGGTTCGGCCGACCCCAGGGGGGGGGTTCGGGCCGGGTCGCCCCGGGCCCAGTACCCCCGTTTCGGGCCCTCTACGGTCTTTCGCCCATATCTTGGGCCTGGGACCTCCGATTGACGAACCGTCAGCGGCTACGCGATCCTTGGATCGAGACGGTCGTTTCGGTATATTATACTCAAGGTTTCGGAAGACTTTGGGTTCGGCCGGGTTGGTTCGTACACGAAGCCAACCGGGCCCTCGGAGCGGAAACGCTCATAACTTGAGCTACGGACGTCCGAACGACGTACCGTCAGCTGTGGTAGTTTCCTCTAAGTGAGACGGAACTTTTGGCATACTCCGCCCGAGGATCGGATACAGGCGGAGTACGGTCGGGTTGGTTTTGCCCTAAAAACCAACCGGGCCCCTGGGACGAAAATGCCAATAACTCTCAGACCGGGCGTCCGATTGACGCGCCGTCTGTCGCGTTGAGATCCTGTTGTCGATACGGAACTTTTGGATACATCAACTTCGGACTACGTGTCAGTTGATGTATCAGCCCCTCGGCTCGTGGAGCGGACCCTCCTAAACGAGCTCGCTACGTGCGGGAACCCTAGCGCTGGCTGTGACCTCGACGACAGAGCAGAGATCCTCCGTGGACTGCGACGACGGCAGAGCAGAGATCCTCCGTGGACTGCGACGACGGCAGAGCAGAGATCCTCCGTGGACTGCGACGACGGCAGAGCAGAGATCCTTCGTGGACTGCGGCGACGACTGTGCAGAGATCCTCAGTGGACTGCGTCGACTACTGCACTCAGCGATCCCACGTGGATCAGTGCTTCAGGTTCTGTGTGAGCCCGATCCTCCGTGGGTCCTTACTACCGGTTCTGTGTGAGCCACTGCCTACAGGTTCTGTGTGAGCCCGATCCTACGTGGGTCTTTTTGCGGGGGTTAGTACCTATCGATCCTTCGTGGGTCCGACGACTGAGACGGATCAGTGATCGTCTTTGACGTCATCTGAAAAAGTATACCTGGTTGAGCTGAATCTTATGTTACTCTCCTTTGTGGATTGTGTTGAACCATCCTTTGTGGATTTACTGTTTACTCTCCTTTGTGGATTTGGGTCTTGCTTTCCTTTGTGGATTGAGTTGTTCTTGAGCTCGTGAGCAGAGCTAGAATTGGGGACTTAGGTATATGTATGGGCATATACCTAAGTCGAGTCAGATGTTACTTCGTGATTGCATCTTTCTTTTGTGCTATATCCTTTGTGGATTTCGAGAGACCTTCGGGGGTCTCGGGGTCCTTACTGAGTAGTTGTACTCACCCCTGCACGGGCTATGCCCGCACCTTGTTGTGTTGGTTGCAGACGACGGACAGCGCTGATCACGGTTGGGGCATGGAGCAGGACGGTACCTGGAGGTGGACCACTGGGCGGGACGTGCTCGGAGCGGACGTGGGACCCGAGGAGCCTGGAGGCTATCTGTACCCACCCTTCAGGTGGGATTGCCAGTGGACGACACGAGGCCGCCGTCTTTTCTTCAGTTGCTGTTCTTTTTCTTTTCAGTTGTACTTTACAGTTGGGCTTGTATTTCCGGCCCCTTTACTTTTCTGCACTTTACTTTCCGCTTGCTGACTCTGTGTGGTTGTTACTTATAAAGGCAATGCCTTCCCTGTTTACTGGGATTTTACGCCTTGGTGCTAGTCGCCAGCCCCTGGCCTATGGAAGGCGGGCTTGGGGTAGTCACGGCACGGGCCCCGAGGACGGGTCGTGACAGAATGCTAGAGTACATGGTGTGAATTGATGAATTCACGCCATGTTTCCTTCTATTCATGAAGGAACAATTTTTCTTAGGTACACATTGCGCACTATATGTATACCCCATGTATTCCTAACCCATGTGAATGGATGTGTGGGAAGAGACATGGAGTTGGGATATGTTTGGTGATATACGTCGTGTACTTGGAGTATAGATTGTGTTCTTAGAGTCAAGAACCCAGCCATGTGACCAACGACATGGGTGGATGAAGACCAAGTTTTATAGTGATGTTATCTTCTTAAATGTCGTGTAGGGTGAACCATGTCACCGACCGTGTGACTAAAAACATATATGGTTATGAAATAAAGGATACACACTGTGTCCAATGCTCACATGTCAGGTAGAGTTACCAAGGTATGAGCTGTGTGTATAGTTGTGTAGAAGAAATTGTGCGGGGGAAATTGATTCTAGTACACAAAGTTTCTCAAAGAGAACATACCTTTTGTATGTGTGTCACATGACTAGTTTAGGATGATTTACACTCCCATGTGAAAGGCTTAGGGGACACGCCGTGTTGGGGTTATACACATAGTGTATCCCTGTTTTGAGAAACATGAATTATTTCATTATCATGTTCCATTATTGAACAACTAATTTTCAGTAAATGAAAATTTTAAACTCAGGTGTGTGATTGACCTTGCAGAGTCATTCCACTGAGACTTCCTTTGGTTGTACTCAAAATACATGGCAATGACCAGACAACAGAGATGGTAGATCGATGACTACCAGCAGATCCTCTCATCGTGCCCATCTTGGAACTGGTTGTCATCTCAGATACCAGTGTCATCACACAATTCCAAGAGGGATTTAAGACGTTATATTGACTTTCTAGGGAGCACCACCTCCCTCCCCATCTAGAGAAGAATTGATGTAGATTTTTCAACCGCAGCATCCTACATCTTTCTTAAGGGATGGAGGACCTCAGGCTACAGATTCATGGTTAGAATCCATGTTATCTATCATCAAGCATCTAAATAAACCTCCAGAGGGGAAGGTAAATCTTGTTACATAAATGCTTCATGATTCCTCCATTATATGGTAGGATGTGATTTCATAGGCGGGATCACCTTCATGTATCCGGGTGGTATGATACCAGTGTGGGAAGTGCTGGCATATAATGCCACATTTCTCGAGAGACTTAGTGGAGGGTTGATCTTGAGGCAAGATGAGTTACCATCAACGTTTCTATTAGTTTTTCTCACCAGTAACTAGTGACAGAGGTGCTTCTATGACTCCTCATTCAAGAGCAGGACCAAAAGTTTCTCATCAGTCAAGGAAGTGGATTTCTTCTAAGCATTCAAGATGAGGTGGAGTTCATAGTCATCACCACCAGTCTCCAGGATTTTAGCGACACTAGGCTGGATCCGGGAAGGGTGGTCTGGCAGAGTCATAGGTCCATGGTACAATATAGACATTTCTAGCGGAGCATACCCAGTAAGAGCAGGATCCTAGACCCTCTAAAGTTAGACGTACAACTCTAGTTTATATAGTTTTAGCTTCTTATCTCTTCGATTCATGGGATTCCCATAGTTTCATATTTTTTGCTTTTTTGGAGATCCTTGGGCTATATATCCTTACTTATACATATATCACGATGCTAGACACACCATTGGGGACTAGAATAGCTAGTGTATGCCAGTGCATAGAGTTCCCTCTTGAGGATGGTGGGTGTAACTTCTTACGTGACCTCTATGTCTTAGAGATGATAGGCTTTGATGTGATTCTTGGAATGGACAATTTGGTTCTCTACCATGCTATTTTCAACTGCTATTGTTTTTGGGTGAGTTTCACATCGTCAGAGGTGGTTTTTTTCTACATATGGGAAATGGGATATCCAGGAGAGTATAGCGGGACCCAATCATCATGGGTTGGGAGGAGTTACAAACCATATTGCTAGTCTGTATTTGGATGACCAGGGGACTTCCCCGATAGATGTTCCCCCAATGGTGGATCATTTCAAATATTTTCTTTTAGAGGAATTTTCAGGTTTTCTTTCAGAGTGTGAGGTAGACATTTATATTGACCTTGTTCTAGGACCAGTATTAGTGTTCATTCCTCTTCATATAATGGTTACACATAAGTTTCAAAAGCTCAAGAGGAAGTTAGAGGAGTTACATGAAAAGGGATTCATTTGACCCATATCTTCTCATCAAGGATCACATGTCCTATTTACGATGAATAAGGATGATACCCTCAGACTTTTTGTGGATTATCAAAAGCTGAACTAGATGACAGTCGTGAACTGATATCCCTTTATAAGGATTTATGATGCATTTGATCATATTTGAAGAGCCAACGTGTTTTCAATGATAGACATGAGATCCAATTATCATTAGTTATGTGTTAAACCACTTGATGTACCTCTTATAGTCTTTTGAATAAGGTATGGTCTATTTGAGTAGGTTTTTATTTTGTTCGGTCTCACAAATGCTCATGTAGTTTTCATGGAACTAAGGAACCGACTGTTCCATCCATATGTGGACTCCTTCGTGGTGGTTTTTTGGATGATATCTTGTTGTACTCTCACACTCGACACGACCAAGAATCCCATCTTGAGATCTTTTTGAGTACACTGAGAGATCAGGACAAAGGAATTACCTGGTACATGATCTCGACTTGGTTGCATTTGTTCATACTTTATGATGTTGGATAGATTATCAGTTGGGAGTATTTTTTTTAATTTAACCAACCACAAAAATCATAATAATATTGTTACTCAACATGTTCTGAATTTGATATAGCAATGATGGGTTAAATAACTTCTGTACTTTGATTTTGAGCTTTCCTAAATGCATGCAAATGGAAATGCCGTCGCGGATTCGTTGAGCTGGAGTACTCAGATTTATGAAGTTCAAGAGGCCATCATCGAGTGGTATCTTAGGGATATATTCTCTGATATGCATTTGGAGGTACAAAATAGACTGGGGTAGATATTTATTTCTTCTATAGATGTTACCTATATTGTTCTTCAGCGAGTGCGAAAGAGGAAGCTATCAGATGCTTAAGGCCTCATCCTATAGGAGACTATGTCAGGAGAGGACCTTATTCCTAGAAATTCCATAGGCGACGATGCGATCTTGAGATTCTATGAACGAGTATGGGTGTCATTAGGCATATACAAGTATATTTGGAAGGATTTTTAATCATTAGTTTGGGTAGTTCATCCTTGTGGTACCAAGATGTATTAAGATCTACACCATCAATATTGGTGGCCAGGTATGAAGAGAGATGTTGCTGGTTTTGTGATGAGGTGTTCCACCTGTCAGCAGGTGAAGGCAGAGTATCAGTGACTAGCAGGGCTTCTGTAGCAGTTATCCATTCATGAGTGGAAGTGGAATGATGTCACGATGAACTTTGAGGCATGTTTACTAGAGTACCTCGAGGGAATGATGGAGTTTGGTTTGTCGTTGACAGACTCACAAAGATTTTACACTTCATACTGATCAAGTAGTCCATCAGTGTTGATGTGATGTGAAGGTTTTTCACCCTAGATATTTTACATTTTCATGGGGTACCACACACCATCATTTCGTATAGGGTCACCCGTTTTACTGCTTGGGTCTAGTAGGGAATATCGTGGGCTTCGGATAGACATGTACTTCTGAGTATAGATTAACATCCCTAGACTGATCTCTAGTCCAATCTTATGATTTTAGTGTTTGAGAACGTGCTTCTAGCATGCGCCCTATATTTTGGAGGTTATTTCGAGAAGAAAATACCTCTAGTGGTGTTTTCCTATAATAATAGTTGTTAGAAAACTATTCAGATATCACATTTTGAGGCTTTGTTTAGTAGGCCATTCTGATAACCAATATGTTGGCTGGAGGCAGGAGAGGCAGCGATTCATGGACCTCATCTTGTCTAAAATACCACAATGCAGATAACGTTTATTCGGAAGAGGATGTCTACAACACAGTCCCACCATACGTCTTATGTTGGTCTTCGAAGATGACCTATAGAGTTTGAGGTCAGAGATCAGGTTTCCCTATGTGTCACACCACGTTTTGGACACATAAGGATTATGAGATAGGGTAAGCATTCACCGAGTTATGTTGGGCCGTTTGTGATTTTGGAGAGAGTCGGGATAATTGCCTATCAGTTTTAGTTACCTCAGAGGTACTGAGATATGCATGATGTCTTCCATGTTTCTCAGCAATGATGTTACTTCTCAGACCCATATCATGTTTTTATACCTAAGGAGGAAGTGTTGGGGGTGGACACATCATTTTAGTAGCATCCAATTTAGATTTTTTATCACAACACAAAAGTTATTTGTGGCCAGTGTGTTCCTCTAGTATGGGTGATATGGCAGCACGGGCGAGTACAGAATGAGTCTTGGGAGAGGGAGACCAATGTACGATCGTAGTGGCCCGAGCTGTTTGAGGATTTATCTTTGGATCCTAGTTACGGAAATTCAGGGTTAAATTTCATTTAGGGGAGAACATTGTAAGAACCCAGATCGTCTTTTCAAGTATGGATCCTGAGTTATGTTATTTTTGAGAAAAAATGAATTTTTATTAAATTTTTGGAGTACACACTGTTTACTTAGGAGTACAAGTCATGTATCTAGTTGCCATAGGTAGTCGTGTAGTGGCAGTGTAATGTCTAGTACATGGATGTGTGGGGTGAATTGGAGACCGCCTGATGTGGTTCCCGATAAAGTCCTCTGCATGTCATGTATCCTCATTAAAGACACCATTTATTTGTAATTTTTATTGTTATGTCAGACTGGGGTCATGTCTAATCATCAGAACCAACTTATTTTGGCTTTGACTAATATAGGAGAGCTAGATATTGGTGATTTTTCACCAAGACCATGATTGGCAATATGTGATTTGATTCAAACACCTTTGATTGTGTTGGAATCTCCATGTTGTGTTATTCTTTCTTATAGAGCCTCATCTCATGATTCATACTCTTTCTTGAGAGAACCATCATTGAAATTTTCAGATATTTTTGTAGGTCTATGACATTCTAAGTCGGTCTAGAGGCTAAGGTTCAACTATATCAATCATACAACGCCGAGGTAGCTGTTTTGTTCCTTTATGTTTTATTTCTCTAAATTTTATGTTCAAAACGTTCTTAATACCCTAGTTTAGGTTATTTCATGTTTATCAAATTTAATCTTGTTAATTCCTTCAATGACTTGTTTTCATGTGTATGTGTTTCAGATTTTATGTATTGTTATTTACCTTACTATGGATTTCATTGGCCATGTTTGATCTAATATTGGCTGTTGGGTCTAGAATTTCAGGTTAAGATGCCTTGTTTTCTAGGGTAAGTGATGTTAGGATGGAGTGATATTATCTTACTTGCTTGTGTTATTCTTGTAGCCTTCTTCCATGTTGTATTTGTGATTTGCATTAGATGCTGAATATATTTTTAGAAAAATTTCTTTATAAAGGGATGTGGGAACGTGGTGTTGTGAGAACACAAATGGAATTGATGTTGATGAATTTCCTAGAGTGTCTTTTGTACCCTTCACGCAGTGAGACCATAAGGGGGATTGATGTTGAGTGCTCTTTCAGAGTGTCTATAGTTATCATTAGGAGACCACAGGGGTAATTGACATTTAGTACATTCTCATAGAGTCTTTAGTTTATCATTAATAGACAATAGGGGGAATTGATAGTGAGTTCTTCCTCAAGGAGTCTTAGTTTGTTTGAGACCAAAGGGGTTAGACTATGTGAGTTATCCCTGGGGGTCATTATATCTTAATTGTTAAATGATCAGCTAAACCAGAGGGTTAAGGCTATGAGAAAATTCCCATAGGGTTACTTGTGAATTATTGGTTTAATAATTGATAATTTAAATGAATTTATTTTAAACCGAAGGAAAGTTTAATATTTAGTACTTCCCTGTTTATTACATCATTTTTCATAGTGCCTACTATATATATTCATTGAATGTTAGGCATAGATATTTGGGTAGATTCCTACTTGGATTCATCTAACACACTATTTGGGTCAGGATTTTGGGGCCAAACATATTATATTATTATAGGAATAGATAAGGGTAGGCCCCATTCTATATCATGTACTTGACTGTGTAGAGATGGGGAACATGGGACCAAGCAGAGGTTGGCGATGCGGTTGGAGTTTACCTGTTTTCTTTATATATTGGTTTAGTAATTTATTCTATAACTATGACTTGTTTGGCGGGATTCCTAGATACTTGTGACATGCATCATTTTTGACATATATATATACAACAATTTTTTATTTACTTTTAGTTTTCTACCATTTATTTATTGAATAACATTAATGTTTCCACTACTATTATACATTTATTTTCACAATGTTACTCTGCAAATGAGGGTATAGTTTCCCCACTATTGCATCAAAGGCCCTTTGTAGCCAGTCGGCTGTCTGTGGTATTTGAGGAAATGCCCTAGAGCCAATGTGACCAAATAGGTATAGGGAACCATTAGGCAGTGCCCTGAACTGGGATGTTACTTTCTATTCCAAATTGAGTTATATTATATTCTTTTTCAGATAAATATCTACATTTTAAATTAGTATTAATTTTGCTATTTCTTCCAGGTGTCATTTCTAGACATTGGGATACAGTAGAATAGATCATATTATTATGAAACATAATGAATTATCCAAAAAATTGTTAGATATTTAACATAAATTGAAAAATTTATGTATAGATAATATCATAATATAGTTTCCTTAAGGATGTCTCTATTTTCAAATTTTTCATAATGGCTTTTATGGAAAATGTTAATTATCCTAAACAAATCCCGATGAGTTTCAAATTGGGTGCATTGTATGTAATATTTCAATATAAAAAATAATGACCGATTAGAATTTTTTTATTTCATTGCCAATAATATCCATTGTTCCAAAACCACGTCCAACTATAGTATCCATATAAATATGTCTTTCTTTGAAAAACCACATAATCTCTATCATATAAAAAAATTAGGATGTTATTATATATTTACACAAATATTCAATCTTAGGGTTATTTTCCATATTTTATTTTTTCCTAAATCAGGTTCGAAATGTATCAAAAATACTACAATTGATACTAACTATAGAAACCCAGACCCTAGTAGCTTAGGCAGATGTATTAATTTAATAAATTGGAAAATATATAATGATAATCAACCTGGAGGACCAATCAATTTCGTGTCATTAGAGAACTACATTACATACTTGATACAATTTTAAATTGGGACAATAAAAGACCATAAATATGTAACAACCAACATCCTTGAATATCTCCCCACGAACTCATCTTCATATCCTGAGGAATGAATTAAAATAAGGGTGATATAAATTTAGATATAAGGGTTAATTAAAATTAAATATATCATGAATAAATAATCATAATCAACATCTATTGATAGTAAACTAAACACATGATGCATTTAAATAACAACACTTCTATGGTGATATGAGGGAGAATCAACATGTCATGTTAAATAACTAAAACACATTAAATTTAATAAATAAACTAAAAATGAAATAGATCCATATATAATTTCATAGAAAAAAAATCATATGGATTATAATAATAATTGAGATTTTGATGAAGGAAATGCTTAATTATTGGATTTCATATTCCCATGAAACATGATACCATTATTGTCAGGACCTTTCATAAGGTAGTTTAAAACATAATGGGGAAACATATTTAATTTGGCCAACTAATTTATCACATGAGACTATTAATGCAACAAGGTTCTTTATATAAATTTCCAAAACCCCATAGAATAACTTCCCAAAAAATTTATTGTATATATAATAATTATATTAATTTAAAAAATGTTACTTATCATGATGTTTCATTATAGTGCAAAGGATAAAGACTTATGAACAATTACCCAAATAGTAAAATAACATTCAATGAGAAAAAAATGTAAAAATTCTATTCAATTTATAAAATATTAAAATTCTGAAACAAGAATATGGATATATAATAGAATTGTAATATATAATAAAAAATGATAACAAAAAATTTATTGTTTCCTGAGATAGTCTAAAATCACAAAAGGAAGTAAGATTTCAAAATAACTTTTACCACATTATAGTTTTCAATTCAAATCCCCTTGGATTAGATAATTCAAATTGGAATATAAAATATAATGCAATATGAATGAATCATGATACTACATGTAATGGGGGAAGTATGTACACCACATAAAAGTTAATTGGTTCATAATAAAAAATAAATCTCAATGTAATAAAAATTGAGGAATAATATCATATATCATGTTTACTTTTAAGAAAATGTGATTTAACCTAATATAAAGTTACTTTATACATATTATTAACTTAAATTATAAAAATATTAGTATTTATGATATCTAATTTGATAATATGATAATATTTAATCTTTGATTCATTATTTTTTTGTCATTATTTTGGTTGTTATGAATGTTAATTCCCTAATCTTCCCATTCATGAATATTTATGACTGTTTTGGTTCCTTTATTCATTAAGAAGGTTTCTCATATCAATTATTATTACTAAATATTAATATTCACACATCAATAATATTTTTTAAACCAATCATGAATGATAGTTTTGAAAAATGATGTATATTATGATCAGGGAGATAGCAGCCCAAACATACACATAAGTAATATTTTTATTTTCAATGATCATTATAAAAAGTAGATAAGTAATATTTTATATTTATATAAAGATTATATTTTCATATATAACATATTTTTACTTATATATATTATCAATTTGCTGTGGTGGTTAAAATATTTCCACATCACTTCGTGAAGTTGGTAACCCACATGTAAACGAACGATGTTATTATCATTACGTGAGTGAAAAGGAAAGAAATAAAATGATATATATATTATATTTAAACAAATAAAAATATTTCATTAATATAATAATTATTTCCTAATATCACATACAATAATTAAATTTATATTTACCACTTTCCATGTGAAGCACTAGTGAAAGACAACCCACAACTCTTCGTGATGTTTTAGTCCACCGTACACACAAGTGATGTTATCATATATCCTCTGGAATGGAAGGAAATAAGATATATATACCATATAGAGAATAATTTGGAATAAATATGATCAAAATATCATATTTATATTTATATACAGCATCATACAAAACCCTAATAGGTGGAAATTGAAAAAAGAACATCATGGGTTCATGAGGCAGCAATACCTTTACACATGAATATTTATTTCATATCCCATTTGATGGAAGTGGAGAAAATTCTATGTAAGACCATTATTATAAAAATATATATAAATTTTTATGACACTAAGTTCATCAAATCATTATTGTTTAATAAAAAATTAATGACGTGGAGAATGATATAAAATAAAGACACTCGTTAGAAAAACTTATTTATTCTTCTCCTATACTCTTTAGGTATACAATAAATCCCTCAATGGATTTCATTATTTACAAACTGAAGCCAATAATATGATGTTATTGAATTTTTTAATTTATTTGGTTAGTCTTTTATAGTCATATATATTTTTAATTAGTGGTGAGAGTGAGTTCCATTTTATATTTTATGAGGAGTTACACATTTGTAAATACCACAAAGTATTCACTATTGGGATTATGATATTACCTTAGGTGGAACCAAGATAGTTAATTAATAGGGTGAATGGATTATATGTTCTATATATAGATATACCACATAATAAAACACATGTCTTAAACATTATATTCCATAACATTTATTTTTCAAAAAAAATTACTAATTTATTTTATAAATTTGGTAACTAGTTTTCTAACCTAGGAATCTTGTCCATTATGACTAAATTAAAGTGATACATATTAGATAACATTGAACCATATATTATATTTATGAAATTATATTCATTAATTAAAATCCTACCAGTGGAGAAAATCTATTTTAGCATAAGATCATGTAAGTAAAAAAGAATTGTTTTGATATTAATTGAGATAACTGGATTATTTAATAATGAGAGGACAATATAGTCATTTTAAGTGAACCATAGGACCATTAATCAAATATAGTTCATATTTAGTAAATTTTAAAAATCACATGTTAGGATATAGAATTTTCAATAATTTCACATCATTTAATAATATATTAAATATTATATTATAACTTAAATGTCAATTTTGAAATGATTTTATATTTAAAATATTAAAATATTATAAAAATGAAAGAATTAAAACATATTAATATCAGACCTATATAATATTATATATTATTCTAAAAAATTAACGGGGGAAAATAATTCTTTCAATTTAATTTTGTGTTAATGTTTTCATTATCAATTATTTATTTGTTTATATACTAAATAATTACTATGTAGGCATTTCATAATAATTTAAAGTAATTATATCATATCAGAAATGAAAATGAATTATCATGATAAAAATAAATCATTTATCATTCTATATAATATTTATATCCAAACATATGTTTTGTTTTCCCTATCCCAAAGTATATTAGATATTAAAAGTAAGAAAAGCATCTATTTTTATCTTTTTTTGCATAACGTATTATATGGTTCATATTCAATGGAAGGTGGAATTAAATTTACATTATATATAAATATATATATGGATCCATATTCTAAAAATATTCATTAATTGACGTTATGAAAATATTATTGGTTATTTTACTCTTATCATCATAATTTAACCCCTGGTTAACCCTTCTTTACCACAACCACTATAATTTATTTTTATGAAATCCAACATCCATTTTGGTTAAAATTTATTTTTACCTTACTATAGATTGTAAATAATCATGATTAAAATCATTAAATAAAATTTTCTAAAATCTATAGACAAGATTGGAAAATTTTAATTTAAAATTTATCTATCGGACATGAAGAGAAATTTCGTTTTAAAATTGAAAAATTTAAAAATTATACATTGTTTTTAAATAATAAATGAATATGAAAATTATTAAAATGACCAAAATTTGATAAATAGATATAATATATTTATAAAATATAGTAAAAACAATCCAAAATATAATTTAACTTAATAAATTTTTAAAATGAAAATAAAAATTTCAATTAAAATGCAGTATTAATCACTATTCATCAAAAAAATGAAACTTCATAGAAAAATTAAAACATTGAACCAAAAATACAATAATGGTATAAAGACAAAAAAAAAAATAATTTTTTGAAATAATTTTTTTCAATAAAGTAAATATTAATTTTAATTTATCTGTTCAATGGGTGGCTAATTCGTGTTTTGTTTAACCTAATGTTGTATCCATCACAAGGTATCACAAAATAAAAATTATTGTCAAAGAAATATATTATAAAGTATTAGGGGGGTTACATCCTGAATGAAATGTTGTTATATGCTATTTTTATGAATTAATATTTCTTATTTCTTTGTAGAATTTTATACCTCAAACCTTTGAATAAAATAGAACTATCAAATTAAATTCCATGGCCATGGTGTAATGATGAGTTTAATTAAAATAGTCAAAGAAGAATATGTCATGAATATAGATTGATGATTTGGGTGTTGAATCTTCTTGATGTGATATTGGGGAAAAGGGAATATAATACACAATGGGTTCTTGTACGTGACTATCGACATTGTGAAAATAACTTATTTTTCATGGGGTTTTTTGACTCATTGCTAGATAATAATCCTGGAAATATACTATACATCCTAATTAAAATTAGAAATAATATTAATGGGTAACACCTAAATTTTTACAAGTATTAAAATTAAATTCTATTTGAATTTAATTATGGAAATAAATATAATTCTCATGAATGAGGATTATATTTATTTTGAATTAGTGTCCTCACAAATTAAAAACAATTTTATGCTCAATAAAATTAATCAATTACCCAGATATGTAATTATTAAATATTTAATACATATTTATTCACTATACTATGATTTTATATTTATTTTATCAAAAAAAATTTAATTAAATATTTATTTGGTTGTTGGATAAATTCCAGGGTTGAGGAGCACAAAAGGATTCTGTCAAGTGGTAAATATTAATTTTCAAGTGGGAAAAATAATTTTTATTATTACACATTTTAGAGCACTCTATGGAATAAGAAAAATATATTTTTTTTTAATACATGTAATGGAGTAAAACTTATTTTTGATATTTTATTAAGGGACCTTGTACGATTAATTAAATTGTACATTGTAGAAATATCTTTAAAAATAGAAATAAAATACACTTTAATTTGGGATGATCAAGATTTTTTTAACACAATATATTTCTCTCTAGAGTCGTTATATTCTATCTTAAATCCTCTAAATAATAATAAGTGTAATAAAATTTCAATAGGACTGATTATATCAAATGAGATCAAGAAGAAAAATGCATGATATTAAATCGATCATGCTAGTACCATGTTAATCATCGGTGTTGTTCAATGATCATATTGGAAGATGTGAATCACTACTGCAATGATTATAAACACTGATCCAATAAGAGGAACAAAAAATTATTTAAAAGCAGTTTTAATGATCAACGTCCCCTATGACGAAATATCTCAATAATAAGGTAATCATACTAATTATTTTATTAATTTTTTTTATAAATATAACATGAAATGATACCCTCTTGTATTTTTATAGGTTTCTCTTTAATATTTGATGGGAATGTTTTGGTGATGACATTCACATATTGAATAATATGTATATGATCCAAAAAATATGACACATTATTAGCTAGGTTTGGCCTCAATTAGTGCTTCTGTGGCAACAATAACCATTAAGTGGTATCATAGTAGTTACAATAAAATGTTTAATTAATTTTTTTCATAATTGAAAATTTATATGTTAAAATCAATTTCATATTGCAGTTAATTCTTGATCCATTATTGAAATGTATACATAATTTTCTTTATTACTTATTCATAGTATCATGACTAGTTAATAATTAAATATGATAAAATTTATAGATCCCATATGGAGGTTTCAATAATACTAGATGGATAATTCAAGACAATATAGTTTATACTCCTTCATTACACATATTTTATCCTTGTTAAATTGTACAATGAATCCTACATGGTATCTTGATCATCACATAATTAGCACAAACTATATAAAATAAATCCACCACTTGTAGATTATCCAAGGTAGCCCCATCTTCACCATATTAAATTCCAAATAGATTGACCACACAATGTTTTGTGCACATGATTATAAGGATTAAAATGAATAGTTGAAACACCTTTCTGTAATTAATATACTAAATTTATTTTATACATGATACATAACCACCGGTGTCTATATTGCATGATACAAATTCAACTTATCATTTATACATGATGTCTTTTTTCATAAATGTTTATTATATACATAAAAATAATCACTATGTGCGTGTTTTAGATATTTGGTGAAGAGATGTAAATACTATGTGCCTAGATTACCCACATTATCTATATTTCCTATTAACATAGAAATAATAAATTTAATTATATACCTAAAAAAAAATGGAATTGTGTTATAGGGGTCATTAAATAGACAATATACACTGGTTGTTAGGTTTTATATTGTACTAAAATATCAATTAGTAATTATTAATATTTCAATATATGAATCATGAGTGGTTATTGTATATATAAGAATCAACATATTAAATTATAAAGGATATTTTTTTTTATTTTTATATGGCACTAAATTTTTAGTACCTTCATTGATATTTTGACACATTTATTTTACAAAATATTTAATTTATGTTTTGTTTTTACAATTAAAATCATATTGAATTGTTCTGTCAGATACTCACTATGTTTCAACCAACTTCCATGATTTAAACTATTTTATTGATTGAAAAATATAATGAATTTTTTATTTGAAATCAAATTTTATGGGATATTTAAAATTATTGAATTAATTAATTTTATATGAATTAATCGATTAATATAATTATTCATTGGATTAATTCATGCACAATTTATCTAATTAAAGAACGAATGGAAATGAACATCAGCTAGTAGTTTTAGATGTGTAATTTGTTGCATGTGCTTGGATGATCTTAAGATATGAACTGAAATATATGTTTCTGGGTTCTATTTATTTTATTTTATTCAATTTATTTTTAAATATTTTTTATTATATTAAATATGACATCATCCATGTCATCTCTCCCTCTATTATTATGTTGGGCATGTCTATCCACAGTTGTTTTGTGAAATTCCACTTACCAATATTTTCATTCTCATTTCATGTATATGAAATATAAAATAATTTATCAGAAGTAGTTTTTTGATTTTCATAGAGTGGATTTAATTTCATGTTAAGGAAGATGGGGTTCAATATGGAATCCTGATGAATAGAATATGAAATATACATAGGTGGAAATGTGGGACGTTATAAAAGATTCAATTAAATGTACATGGAGATTCTGCCTATGGTCAAAGGTTGAATTTTCATTTACAAAATATATCAACCATGAGATAAAAATAATGAAAATTTCATTTATTTATTTATTTCATTCTCCCTTTGGAATCATTAATTTTAGGGTTACAAGACTAGGATGACATAAATAAGGGAACCAAAATTAAAAAATATAATTTATATAAGTTGATAATACAGTAATTATTGTTGAAAATATATTTATCACTTTATTAAATTCCATTTAATAATTAAAATTCATGTAAATTATTAAATAAGAAATTTTACACACAACAAAACAAAATCCCACAAGTTAATATTAAGTTTAACTATTCCTTCCATTTCATGATTTGGAATGAAACCATAGACCTAAAAGTTTTAACAAACATTTTTTTAGACACATTATTTGATAAAGAAGTTATTATGAATGTTTTTTGTTTACTTAATGAATTTAAATTTAGAGTTGAATCCATGACTATACATTAAGTAACATGGATGCAGGTGTAGTATAAATCTGAGTATGGGTTTCATGATTGGAGACCCACTTAATGGATTCATGAGATGCATGACCCTAGTTACATTATACCTACCTTCCAGAATACCTTATAGTAATTATATGATCCTATTATTTGGTAATAATAAATAGTATATAGATAATTCCCACAATAAGTTTCTTGAAACTATACATTCTTTTTCCAATGGTGATGGAAATTTTGACATGGAAAAATTGTTGGAGAAGTAATGAAAATAAATTTATTATTTTTCATCACATTAATATTAAATTTCATAATTAATATGAAATTAATGATTTAATATTTTTGAATAGTAAATATCATGTCAATCACATTATCATTATAATTGATTTTTTTGAATTATTGACACCTAAATTTCATTGATTTAATCGAATTGTTCTGATATCTATAGGTAGTATTAATCCATGAAAAATGTTTTACATATAAGAATCATGAATTGTTCATCTACCCATAACGGTGGTGAGTAATGAGGAGTTCACTATTTATGATAAATATTTGATAGAAGTGCTTGAAATTCTATGTTTAATGCTTTCATCGAAGTCAAAGATTCCCACGATATCCCATGAATACATAGAATATAATAACAATATAAATTATCATAATTGTATTTATTAGAAGAGAGTTATATAAGAAGTTTTTTATATATCCATGGAACTATATTAGAGTAAACACACACACACACACACACACATATATATATATATTTTCTGATCCTTGAGTTCCAAAACTCATTATCAATGTTAAGTTCTTATAGGTTCTAGGATTTATACTACCAAATGATGTGTTTACATATCTCAATCATTCATCACTCCATCTGATCTTCCCTAATTGTTTTTCAAAATCAATATTATCAATATAGAGAAGTGTCTCTTTGATCTTATAAATAAAATTTGTCTAGATGACAAGGATGTGACGCATGAAAATCATTCCATCCATATGGTGAATAGAATTAATGGCAAGGAGAATAAATCTTTTTTATTATCCATTTCGTACGTCTCAGCAAGGAAGAGAACTATCCAGTGGAAAGAAAGGGAATCTGATGGTATATATTTTCGTATAGTAATAAGGCCCAATGGATGAAAACATGAACCTAGAAAAAGAAACACGATATAGACTTACATGAATTTTTTATTGAGTAAAATTTATTTGTTTCTAACAAATTTGTATTGGAATTAGAATATGGTTCTCAAATAGATAATCAAATATTCGACCCATAATGAATTTGTATAATTTACAAAGGTGATGTATTTCTATGATTATACCTTATAGCTAGTCTTATTTTCATGGCTATTGGGAACTACCACCTCTCATTTTATAGGAGAATGATATTATTTTTAAAAGAATATTTTTAAGTACCATCTCATACCCAAAAAATATATTTATCCAGGCATGATAAATATGAATTTATTTTCAAATTTTGGAATAAATAATAATTCTTATATAATTAAAGAATATATTATGGTAAGTCATACTTAAATCATAGTATTTTTGTGTTATATTATGAAAACCAATTAATGAGAACTGAAAATTAAACTAGTTTCCATTAATCAATCCACATCCAACAATGGAATCACTGACATTTTCATGAAAAAAATATATATTTTGGTCAAATTACACTAATATGGATAGTTAAATTCTTTTTAACTAAAACCACTTGGTATGTGTCATACATGTTCATAAGGAAAATGTCTAAATAATCGTTTAGTTGAAATTGTGAATGGGATATTTGGATTCCTTAAGAAGAACAAAAAATAGGTGTAGAAAATTTTAATTTAATGAGAGGGGAGGGTTCTCATATATCAAAATTTTAATGATTTTTATAATATATATGTATATTACTATGTAATATGTTTTAATTCATATTATTTTGATAAATTCTATGAATTCTAAAATTATGTTGGTAACCACCTCGGTAATAGTATTATAAAACATTTCACAGAATGTGGTCGAGAATATAGTAATATATAATTTATTGATTATTTAAAAGAGTTTGGGATTTTGTCCTAACATAGTCCTCTTTATACACAATAATGGAATTGTGTAAGTGAAAAGTTGAAATTCCTCATATTAGAATTGGTTAAATTATTAATGAATCATTAAGTTCATTCACTATCATTTTTTTGATACATATTATAGAAAACATAAAAAATACTAAACTGGGTGTAAAATAATATAACAGATGGTATTCCATACTAATTTTGATGTAGAAAGATACAAGTTTTCTATAAAAAACTTGTGTAGGGATTTTAAACATATGTTAAGGCCTATTTAGGAAAAAAATGCACCCCATAATAAAAAAGTTTAATTTTATAGTATATCTCACAGAATTAAGTGGACAATACCTAAAATACCCATAAAATAAAATGATAATTGCTGAAATATGTGACCTATTCCTTGAGTGGGATCACATCTATTAAATAGAGATTTGGATATAGATATTCTTTGATGAAATTGAGGATCTAGGTAACTATAAGTTGGTATAGGTACATATTCATCAATTCCCAAATGAAGAATAATTGTAAGATATACAAGTACTACGTTGGTGTAAAATAGAGGTTAGAGATCATGAAAGATAAGGATTTATAGTCATTGATGATAGTGAATCTTTGATAGTTGATAAATATGTCCGTGTAACTTTGTAGAAAGTAGTATGTGGAATAGATGTTTCTGTGTGTCAATAAGTTATCAGTTCAAAAATGGAGTCCATGTATGAAATCAAACTATTGATCTTGATAGATACAATCATGAATATAAATCTAATTTTTTTTTTAAAATTCACATTCCTGACTTTATTAGACAAGGATAGATAATTAAATACCTACAACAATTGGCTAGTTGTAAAATAGTTCAAAGAGTTTCAAGTAATTGAAAAGGAAAAAATGGTATCAATAGATTAAATGCTTAAATCCATCATAATTATACATTCCACTATGTATTACCATGAATATGAGATTTTGAAAATGGATTTCAAAACAAACATCCCTAATGGGAATATTCAGGAATATGTCTATCTGACATAACACGAAGTGTTTGTGAATCCAAGGATGCTAACTGAAAATGAAAATTGAAAAGAACCATTTATGGATTAAAAAAATCCTTCAGGTCTTGGAACACTGTATTTAATGAATCCATAAAGGAATTTTATTTCATAATTAATGAATGAGAATATTTTTTCTATATTTAGTTTAGTCCTATTGTGGTCATTTTCTTAATAGTTTATAATGATGACAAAATACATATTGTAAACATGTTAATTGTGTTATAATCTACTAAATTCTAACAGAACTCATGAATCTCAATGAAGGACTTATGTGAAGAGGAATATGTTCTTTGGATCAAGATCTGACATGAAATATCAAAGAGATTTATAGGTTCGGTCAAATTACATATATCAATATGTTACATATGATATTTATAATGTAACTATAGAAGATAGGATTTTTTTCAATGTCACATGGATTTTATAATTCCATGAAAATATATCTTCAAATATATAAGTAAATAAAAATGATAGAAATGATTCTATATTCATTCATGATTATGTTAGTTAGTTTTGTTATTTTTTGTACTATACATGATGTCACATAAACCTTTTGTGTGGTAGGATGATACTAAGAATATCTTGTTTACAACCACTGGAGGGAGGGAATGTGTAACACCCCAGGTAAATAAAAAATATGAAATTTTCATATTTATCCATATTTTTGAATAAAATATTAATATGACTTTAAAGGGGACTCTATGCTCGATGGCATACCCAACACGCAACAACGAGTTTCTTGGGAATCTTACGTTGCACTCTAATAATAAAATAATATTATTTTAAATGGTAGTTAACATGGAGCCGTTGTATTGGCGGGAATGGATAGAAATAACTAAAATATGATTATATATGTTCTTAAATGTTTTTACATTTATCCAATAAAGGATAGAGGCTTAAAATACAGAAAGAATTCAATTTTAGGCGTATATGCCCTAGTTTTCACTAAAGGTTCACTTATCGCCTTTTGATGGTGAAACGTCATTAAATATAGTTTTGTTCACTCTTAAAAATTCTGTTGGACCAAATGAAACTCTTATTAAGAATCGGGACATCAAAATTTACTTTGTATAAATTTTTGGTATCTTTTCGATAAAGTTTATTTTTTTAATGAATAGTGTAAAATGTTGTATTTTAATTCAAAACCTCTTTTTAATCTAATTTATTTATATGATTAGTTTATCTTTTGAATTGGTTTTAAAGTGAAATTAGAATATATTTTTACCATTAAATCCAATAGTGGTCGTTGGAATTAATTTCACTTTGAAATCTAACTTAAACCAGTGTCAATCTTTTGATACTTATTGTTTCATAAAAACATGCTATTTGCTCTGACAGCGGGAATTAATTATTAAATTAATTAATGTGACTTATATGATTTGAATTTTTTAAAATAGACTTCATTTTTGAATTTGGAATATCAAATATAGCTTAGGTTGAATTTTTGGGATTTTTCTGAAAAACATAAATTTTTTGATAAATAGTGACACCACTAAGTGGTACTTATAAAAACTGATTTTTCTGTTTAAATGAAATTTTGCCATCTTTGTGTTTTGAATTTCAAAATTCCAACATACATGGTTTTCATTAAAAAGTAAAATGTGGTTCAATGGGATAAAAATAATTTTTTGGTGAATAGTAACTTATTAAGTTTTTAATCGTGATCAGAGGTAATTAGTGTAGTTTAAGGTAAAAATAATGTTTTAATAATATGAAATGAACATGAAACATGTCCTAACCTCATTGGATGTGTGATGGCAGACCAATAAAATCCATGGGCCAACTTGGGGACCCCATGGAGCCACTTTGGTTAGGAAATGACATAAATAACTTTTTATTTAATGTAAAAGTAAAAATGACACAAACATGATATGTTTTACTAAAATAATTTTTTATTGGGGTTATACAAGTCATATGTTTTATTATATATAGTAATTGGAAATATAAAACGATTTCCTACATCATAGTAATTTTTTTATAATTTTTAGACATTAAATAAATTAAATTATTTATGACATCATAATGATGCAGCGATGACATCATTATCTGACGATTTAAATAAAATGAGAAGATAATGTAAACTCTAGGACCTAAACATGTCCAAAACTTATTGGATGGGTGGATTTCGAACCCTTATCTCCTTATCCACGATTTATAACAATGCGGGACCTTTTAAAACCGAAACACATTTTCAAATAAAGTAATATTTCTTACTTTCCAAAAGTGCCCCTCCTCTCCTCTTATAAAAGGCCCCCACCTCTACCTCCTTACCCACAATCCCAAAGACTTTGGCTCGGCCAACCTCTGCCCATTTTGTCTCTCCACTTACCTCTATTACTCCTTTAAGAATCACTTTGGGCAGAAGTCTTCCCAAGGAAGCCTTTGAACTCAAACCGAAGGGAGTTACCCGATTGTAAGGTAATGTTTTCACTTGAGTCCTTTTGTTTTATTTTGCTTCTCCAACCCCTTAACTCTTTTTATTCATTTCTTTTGTAACAAATCCAGTATCATAAATATACTAGGATGTTTTTATAAGAAGTATTAGAGCTACACTTTCACACACCTACATCTAATGGTTAAAGAACATACTGTTTCCGTGGATGGAAAATTTCGGCCTCCCGAAACGATGATTGTTCAACATTCTTTTAAAACCTTCAAATGTATCCATTAAGATGAAACTATATCTATATGTGATATATAATGTGTTTATGTTTTCCTTAAGCTTCTGTATTTTTCATTTTGGGCATACCTTTATGGTTTCCATTATGGGTAAACGCGATATCTTCATTCAAGGAAGTGCGGACTACCGCCCCCTCAAAGTGATGTGATTCGTTAATGCCATACATGGGACGTATAAAGGATGGATTTAATGTTATTATATATTATTTTATACTGGAATTATTATATACCTCTATATCATTATTATTTCTTTCCATTAAAGTATGAGATAGAAATGAAAGTAGCGTTCATGCGTATGTACGGCTTACCGTCTCCATGAACGGTGCATTTCATTTCTTATCCCCAAATGTAATGTACTATTATAAGTACATGTATATAATGGATATATATGATTAATGATACATATAAATGATTAATATAATTCTGGAATTAAAATATACATACCTCTCATTTAGTTTTAATTCCATTAATATGACAAAGAAATGAAAGTAGCGTTCATGCGTACGTACGGCTTACCGTCTCCATGAACGGTGCATTTCATTTCTTACCTCTAAATGATTATGTAATATTATAAATACATGTATATTCTGGATATATATGATATATATGATATCCAAATCTTGAATATAATTCTGGATATAATGAACATTTGACCACACGAACACCATGTAATTGTAAGAAGTCCACTTTCGACTTAAGAACCAAATATCGACAAAACAAACATTATTAACTTAAATGATTAAATAATGTTTATAACATTGAAATAAGTGATCTAAAAGGAATAATGAACTATAAAAAGGTTCTTAATAAAGTGGAAATTAACTCAAGTTTATTATTCAGGAGGTTAAAGAACGATCGAGTCAAGTCAGACCCGAGGTAAGGGATCCTACACCTCTCTTTCTTTTTAAGTACAATCTTTTATGTCATTCCTTTTAAGCTCATCTTTCTTATGATTGGGATGTTATTTTATATACTCCCACTGTACTTATTATGTTCATATGATGAGAGAACCTATTTTCTCTCATCAATCCATTTTGTAAGTTTTATGTGGCGCCGTTAGGCTGCTGAGTTTTCGTAAGGGATTTTTCATCTCACTTTTATTCCCATGAGATTTATGCTACATTTGCCACAATTTCCTTTGAGTGGTGTATGTACTTCCCATTATTTTACTCATTGTGTAATATAATTTCTTTTACGAGTATTTACATCAATGTTTCATTGTCCTTCTTTCACGAGGTGTATGTTTCGAAAGATACCCATGTCGGTAAGGGAACCTTTCACCCTCCTCTTTTTAAAAGACTTCTTTTGTTGGGTGTTTTAATTTACATATTTTTATGTTGGGATATGTTATCATATATCCTTATAGATGTAAATTTTATGTCCAAGTGATGAGATACCCTTTTTGTATCTCTCATCAACTCATTTTGATGTGACGTCGTTAGGCTGTCAAGGGAACTTCTTAACCCAATTTCGATTTCTTTGGGGTCAACATGTAGTTATTGAATATGTCATCCTTTGAATATGTGTCAATGAACATTGATTA